>CM053588.1:63600071-63708432 GCA_028646515.1 Pseudochirops corinnae | reverse complement strand
AGACCCATATGTACAAAAATATTTATTGTAGCTCTCTTTGTGGTTGCAAAAAACTGGAAATATAGGGGATGCCCATCAATTGGGGAATGGCTGAACAAGTTATGGTATATGAATGTAATGGAATACTATTGTGCTATAAGAAATGGGAAGGAGATGGATTTCATAATTACCTGGAGAGGCATATACAAATTGATGCTAAGTGAGAAGAGCAGAACCAGGAAAAATTTGTACAAATGACAGACACATCATATGTGTGATGACCAACCTTGATAAACTGGACTCTCCTCAGCAATGCACAGCTAAATGACAACTCTACAAGTCTCAGGATGGAAGGAGAGATCTACATTCAGAGAAGGATCTAGAACAACTAGAGTTTAAATGGAGACTGAAGCAATACATGCTATCGTTCTTTTTCATGTTTGGTTTTGTTTCTTTTTTCCCAGTGTTCACTCATTGGTTACAACCCTTCTATACAACCAGACTATTGTACAATGTGAAAGTATTTGCAGATCCTATACCTGATTGCATGCCCCCATGGTGGGGGGAGGAGGAAGGGAGGGGAGAAAATCTGAAACTCAAGGGATTCTGGAACTGAATCTTGTAAACTAAAAGCAAATAAAAAAAAAAAAAAGATGCCATTCTTAATTGTGTATGGATCAATGTTATACCTGAGGGATGACAGTGATCAGAAGCTCCTTTTAATCTTGCTTTCTCGCAGTTAGGCAACAAACATTATTGGGCATTTTTGTGTCCCAGGAACTGTGCTAAATGCTGAGGATGCAAACACAAG
This sequence comes from Pseudochirops corinnae, assembly GCA_028646515.1. Taxonomy (NCBI): domain Eukaryota; kingdom Metazoa; phylum Chordata; class Mammalia; order Diprotodontia; family Pseudocheiridae; genus Pseudochirops; species Pseudochirops corinnae. Next base: position 63,707,642 of record CM053588.1, on the reverse strand, counting down.
CAGAAAGACAGTTCTTGCCTTCAAAGAGCTTACATTCTTTTTTTTTTGTTGCTTTTGAAGGGGGGAAGGCAGGACAGTTGGGCTTAAGTGACTTGCCCAAGGTCACATGGCTAGTTTTTGTGTTAGGTGTCTGAGTCTGGGTTTGAACTTAGGTCCTCCTGACTACCAGGGCTGGTGCTCTATTCACTGCACCACCTAGCCGCCCCAAGAGCTTACATTCTGATGAAAGAAGACAACACACAAAAAGAATGTGGAAAGGGGGAGGGAGGGTGGAGACGAAGGTACCCAGCATGGCAAACATAGTGTTGAAGTCAAAAAAGTCAGAAGTACAGCTCACAGAGTAATGAAGATTGGCTGAACAGTGCCCTTTCCAAAATGGAGGCTTTGGGGAAGAACTTACCCATGGGAGAAAGGGGCCCTGCATGATGGAGGGATGCTCCAGGTTGAGGAGGTCCCAGGTACAAAGGAAGCTTTCAGGGTAAGACAGGAGTTGAAGTGTTGTTTTGAAATCCAGAAAATCAGGAAAACCCCTGAGAGGAGTCTCAAGTTAATACCCCAACTCAATCATATTGAATTGCTCTTCCAGTTAAACCAACCGGTGAAATAATGCAAGTGAATATACTCTGAAATATGATGATCCCTATGCAAATCTAAGCTAAGCTAGGTACCTGTAGCTTAAGACCATCCATACCACCTGGAGGCATCTAGGTGGCCCACTGGATAGAGCATAGAACCTAGAGTCAGGAAGATCTGAATTTAAATCTGGCTTCAGACATTAAATAGCTGTGTGACCTTAGCCAAGTCACCTACCCTCTCTCAGCCTCAGTTTCTTCTTCTATAAAATGGGGATAATAATAATACCTATCTCCCAGAGTTGTTGTGAAAGTCATAAGATATGATATTTGTAAAATGTCTTCAAAACCTAAAATTCTATATATAACTGCTTCTTTTTCTTCATTATTAATTATTGTTATCATTATTGTGATTACTATGATGCCGGTGCCTACCTTGATGGGAAGTATATAAGAGCTGCAACAAATAATGATTTTACTTAGGATTAAAACAGTTGGGAGAGGTGAAGGAGAAGACAAGTCTTCCAGAGAAAGGAATGGTGACAGCATAGAGAGTCTGACCACAGAAGCAGCAACTTCTAGGAAAATGGTTGCTCTGTGGAGTCCTCTCTGTGAGGAAAGTAGACCCCAGCAGAGGGATGGGATCTTGGGGATGGTTTGAGGTGACATAGTTGGTTTGTCATGCATCATAGGACAGAGGGCGAGTGTGAGTCATGAGGGAAAATGTGTCTCCAAACCACTATAGAAGTGCATCCCTATCCATGTTGGTGCCCTGAGACAAAGTCCTGTTCACCTCACCCTAGCTCTGTCTCTAGGATATAAGGTCAAGCTCAGTCTTTTCATCAAAGTTAGATGATTGTTAACATCTTAAAATTATTTACCTATTGGAACTGAAAGCCAGTATGGCATAGAGTTTCAGTTTTCTCATTTATAAAATGAAACTATTAATACTTATTTTCCCTACCTCACAGTTTTATAGTAAGAAATTTATATTTTAAAACTTTAAGAAAATATGAGTTCTTACTATTTCCATGGATTTCATGCCTTTTACTTTTCCTTGCTTCTGACAACTCCTGACCCCTAACTGGATCTTCTCTCTAGATTCCTAACCTCCTGACTGTTCAATATAGGGCTGATAATGACACTTCTAACCTTGTGCTGGGATCTCCAAGGCTGATGGAACCCATTCAAGACTGGAAAAGATTCACAGAATCATAGGATCTGTCTTGGGAAAGGCAGAACTAAAACACTAAAACATGGGTCCCCAACAAGGGCTCATCCAATCCAGACTGGAGGCCACCAGGGCTAAAGAACTCACTAGCTTCAGAGGCAGTTCTAATTGCTTGAATTAAAATTCCATTTTTGGACAGCTCTAATTGTTAAGAAGATTTTCCTTATATCAAACCAAAATCTGCCTCCCTGTAACTTTTATCCATCACTCCTGCTTATGTCCTCTAGAACCAAGAAGAAGGAAAAAAATCTTTCATCATTTTGAAGGTCATTCAGATCCTCAAGGACAGCTAGCATGTCCTCTTTCTCTTCTCTTCAAGCTAAACATCCGCAGTCCCTTCACTTGACCTTCATACGGTGATGTTTTTTCCCCAGTTCCATCATGGGGCTGTCTCCTCTGTTCACACTTCAATTTGTTAATATCTTTCCTGAAATATGATGGCCCAAACTGGATAGTATACTCAGAGAGGATTACCCTCATCAAGAAAGATAGACAAATAGATAAATGAATGGATGGATGGGTAGATAGACTGATAGATGCATAGATAAATAACGAATGGATGGATAGATAGATGATACATGCATACATACATAGATAATAGAGACAGACAGAAATATATAGATATAGATATAGATTTACAGAGAGAGAGAGAGAATTCATTAAACACTTACTACATGCCAGGCACCATGCTAAGTCTAGGAATACACATATAAGAAAACAAGACAGTATCTACTCTCAAGAAACTTACATTCTAATGGGGAAAAACAAAAAATTAAGGGGAGACAGGAAAGAGAGGGAGAAAGTAGTACATGGAACCAGCTGAAGTTGGTGATCTGGGAAGGAAGCAAGAGTGGGTGGGGACTCTGTAACCCTTCTATTGACCTCCAAGTAACAACCCAGATTGAATTTATACCTTGATCCAACCTTCTACTTGGAGTAAAATGGCTTTGGTGAATTTAATACAAAGGACATCAGTGGGTGCTTCTTAGGTGGTATAGTGGATAAAATGCCATGCTCTAGAGTTAAGAAAACCTAAATTCAAATTCCGCCTCAGACACTTAATAGTATGACCCTGGGCAAGTCATTTAACATCACTGTGCCTCAGTTTCCCCTTCTGTAAAATGGGCATGAAAATGGCACCTATACCACAGGGTAGTTTTGAGGATAAAATGAGAATAAATACATAAAGTTTTGTAAATGGTGAAGTGGCATATAAATGATATTGTTATTATTCTTGTTATTTCAAGACAGCATAAAACATAAAAGGAAGATGTTATAAAAGGTACAGCCCCCCTCCCAAGGAAGAGCTGCCTAAATAGGTGGCTACTGCAAGTCCTCCTGGTAACAAACACCAGAGCAAGCCAAAAAGTTCCCTTTCCCATTAGACTCACAGAGTCACAGAATTACAATGTCCATGTTTGAAGAAACCTTAGATATCATCTAGGCCAACTCCTATTTGAATGAGGATTCTCATAAGAGAAATTCTTGATCTGGGGTCCATGGATAGATTTTGTGTGCCCGTGAATTTTGGAAGGGGAAAAAATATATCTTTATTTTCATTCATCTCTAAAATTTGGCGTTCTCTTCAATTAAGAATGTGAACAGCAAACTCCCTTAGTATTAAGACTTAGCAGAAGAAGATGAGGAAATACCCCCAAAAGTTAGGAATCCCTGCTCTACAGTCTCCTGGGAAAGTAACCAACTAGTCTATATGTGAAAACCTTTGGAAATAGGGAACTCAGCATCCTATAAAGCCCATTACATTTTTGTACATCTCAGATCTTCTTATTTTTCAAGTTCTTTCTCATACATTAGAAGGTAAAAATGATCTCCTTATAACAAGTCATTGTTCTTGTTTTATCCTATTAAGTTAAAATACAACTTTTTTACTCTGGGCCTCAGTTTTCTCATAGGTAAAATGGACTGCCATCAAGTTTGTGTATACATCAGACTGTTCCACATGAACAACCAATCTTGAACACTGAGTTCTGAGCCAAGGATGGAGTCAAAGCCCACCTTGCCCAGAGGAGAGAGAAGAAGGAAGCATCTGTGCAAGCCAAAGAGGAATCTTCCTCTTAAAATACAGCCAAAGCAAGCCAACAAGCATTTATTAAGCACCTACCATATACAAGGTATTGTGTTGGAAGCTGGAGCTACAAAGACCAAATTCAAAACAGTCTCTACCCTCAAGGTGCTCACATTCTGCTGGGGAGATTCTCTGGGAAGCATGTCTTCCCTACTAATAAAAACATCCTGGTATCCATTCCCCACAACCCCACTCAAATCCCATGGATGTGAATAGAATTATACATGTATGATTCCTAGTCATTTTCTGGCCTAATTTCCTACTGAGTATCCTTCTCAATTCCCTGAGATAAACACAACCATCTCTCAGCTTCCCCCTCCCCTTCACTCCATTTTGCAATTGCCTTTTGATTTCTGAATCTTCATTCTAGAACATAAGCCTATAATATGAACAGTTCAGATGGTAGTCAGATACTAATTGTCACCAAGGGTTACCATTTCTCCAGTAAATGAGTAGAACTTGATCTCTGCAGAAAGGTCATTGACTGAGTGGGTGTCCGGCACATATTTCCTCCACTTTGGATAATGAGTCATAAGAACATTGGGATGAATTTCACTCTCTGAAGGAGATTAAATACAGATGCAGAAGCTCAAACATCATAAAGATTTGGTTCCTCAGGTATTGGAGTCATAAACAATTAGGGCAATTTAAAAGCTTCCATGATACCAGGTGAGGGAAAGTTTCTTTGCTTTATTAATATAATTAATGGCAGTGATTCATATTACTGCTAGAGTTCTTTCTATAACACTCTCCATCGATGGCTACAAAGTGAATAACACATTATTTTATACAGTCTTCACCAGAATTTAGCCAGTTAAGTGGATTTTTGTTTTGTTTTGTTGGGGGGAAAGGGTTGTCCAAAACTTTTATTCTACTAGTGTTAGGAATTCCCAGTGAGGAAAGTCCCTCTTCCAATGCAGTTCAATGCGTTCATTCAGGCAACCAATCAGCGGGTGTTTATTAAACATTATTAGGTGCCAAACATTATACTAGATGCTACAACTACAACAACAAAATCAAGCATTCCTTCCCCTTAGAGAATAGCTTACATTGTGTGTGTGTGTGTGTGTGTGTGTGTGTGTGTGTGTTTAGAGACAACACATACATATTTGAGTTTACATAAAATAAATACTAGGGGTTTTTTGAGGGGCATGAGGGAGACACTAGAAACTGGTGGGACAAGGGAATACTTCATGTAGAAGGTGGCTCTTAATCTGCTTTTCAAACTTATAGTCTGAGCAAGTTGCATGGGGCATTAAGAAGGTAAGCAACCTTCCTAGTGATTTAACATTAAGCCACTATGTGTCTGAAATATGACTCAGACATAGGTCTTCCTATTTCTGAAGCCAGCTCTCTTCCATTCCACCATGCTTTATTCCCAAGAAAGTTAGCACAAGTGTTGTGAGTTCAATTTCCCAAATGAAGAGACAAGTATAGACAGCCTCAGCTTCTTGCCCATGTGTGGTAGGCCAGGATGGCCCTGTAGAATAACAAGTATGGTGGTTGGCATGAACCAATAACGAACCTTCCCCAGACAGATGGTCTAGAATATAGGGGTGGGCCCTCAGATGGGCAGACATCTGGTGGGAAGGGTCTCTACAGGGTCTATATGGAAGAAATCTCTCCAAAGACCGTATAGAGTTGGTCTCACCTACCATTAGATAGATGCTCACTGACTCTGAGGGAAAGTCTCCACTATGCTTGACTATGTGATCATTTGCAGACAATGGAAGGCCAATGAGAGTCACGTTTATCATATAACCCATTACCCACTTAAGTCAATGATTTGTACCAGATTAGATCAAACTTGGGCCAAGGAGCTACAGCAGAGATAAAGACTCAAAATCAGGTCTTCTGAGACCAAGTCTGGGGCTGTTTCCCATCACCCCCTGATTTTACAGTGAGATGTCACTTGCTAAGGAGGAGGTGTAATAATGACACTATGTTCTTAGAAACTTTATTATCACACACAGAAATTATGCTGTGGCCTTGGCTCTGTTCCTGGTCCTCTCAGTTCAGAGAACAAAGGGAAAACCTTGATCTAACTATACCATGGGGCTATTGTGAGGAGCCAGTCATAGTTCTAGAGATAGCCAAATGACTTAGCTAGACTTGGAGTCAGGCAGTCCTGAGTCCAAGTTTGACCTCAGGCATTTCTTACCTGCGTGACTTTGGTCAAGTCACTTAACCTCTGTCTTCCTCAGTTTCCTGATCTGTGAAAAGGGATTAATAATTGCACCTACCTCCCACAGCAGTTATAAAAATCAAATGAGATCTGAGAATTATAATTTTAGCCCCTGAAAGACCCTAAATTAGAACAGTGTTGGAACATAGAATGTCAGAGCTGGAAGAAATCCTTGAATGTAGATTGCTGGAATTTGAAGGGATGTTACATCATAAAATGTTAGAATATAGAGTATCAGATCTGGGAGGAAGCCAGGAACATAGAACATTATAGTTGAAAGGGCTCTTAGAACATAGAATATTTGAGTTGGAAGGAACCTTAGAATATAGAATGTCAGGGCTGGGAGGGCCCTTAGAACACAGGATGTCAGAGCTGGGAAGGCCCTTAGGACACAGGATGTCAGGGCTGGGAGAGCCCTTAGAACACAAGATGTCAGGGCTGGGAGAGCCCTTAGAACACAAGATGTCAGAGCTGGGAGGGTCCTTAGAACACAGGATGTCAGAGCTGGGAGGGCCCTTAGAACACAAGATGTCAGGTCTAGGAGGGCCCTTAAGACACAGAATGTCAGGGCTGGGAGAGCCCTTAGAACACAAGATGTCAGAGCTGGGAGGGCCCTTAGAACACAAGATGTCAGGGCTGGGAGAGCCCTTAGAACACAAGATGTCAGGGCTGGGAGGGTCCTTAGAACACAGGATGTCAGAGCTGGGAGGGTCCTTAGAACACAGGGTGTCAGAGCTGGGAGGGTCCTTAGAACACAGGATGTCAGAGCTGGGAGGGCCCTTAGGACACAGGATGTCAGAGCTGGGAGGGCCCTTAGGACACAGGATGTCAGAGCTGGGAGGGCCCTTAGAACACAGGATGTCAGAGTTGAGAGGGCCCTTAGAACACAAGATATCAGAGCTGAGAGTGCACATAGAATACAGGATGTCAGAGTTGAGAGGGGACTTAGAATACAGAATGTGAGGGCTAGGAGGGCCCTTAAAACACAGAATGTCAGGGCTGGGAGAGCCCTTAGAACACAATATGTCAGAGCTACAAAAGGTTTTAGAAATCAATAAATAGGCAGAGTGAAAGGGGGCTATATAAACAGGAGGGACTAAATTTGTTACACTCACCGGTTTCGGGGCATCCTTGTGAAGAAAAGTCTTGGTGCTCAATTAATGTCATGGTGGGAAGCCATTTTCCTGGTAAGCACTGATTCCACATTGATGGTAAAGAACACGGATGGGCCAGAAGGCCACAGAGCTTTTGCATGAGGTTTGTTCTGAGGGAGGTTGAAGGTGTGTTTTCATCTTCACAGAAGGAACAGATTGCTTTATCTTCATCTTTCTGGGACCAGGAGTGCTGCTGCTTTCCCATCCACTCCTGTCTGAAGATGGCAGTATAGTCTCTCACAAGCCAGAGTCCCCACCCAGCCCCCCTTTACCCCCAGTCTGGCCTTGGAAGCTCTAGTGACAATTAGAAGTCACATCAAAACCCACAGCTGAGATCGGCCAAAGGGAGGAGAGGGATGCAGAGCTTTAGGAGACAGATATGGGAGATTGAGAGAGAAAAGGTTAGAGGAAGAATGAGGAGGAAAGGATAAATGGAAGGAAAGAAAGAGGTAGAGAGAGATATTAGAAAATGAGAGAGAGAAGGAGGAGAGGACATGGAACAGGAGGAAAGGAAAGAGGGAAAGGCAAGAGGGAGATGAGGAAGGGATAAAAAGATAATGAAGGAAAGGGAGAAAAGAATAGGGAGGGATAGAAGAGAATGAGAGGGAAAGAAGAGAATATGAAGGAGAGAAGAAAAAGGGAGAGGAGAGAAGAGAAAGAGAGAAGAAATGAACAAGAGGAGAAAAGGTAAAGAAAAACAGAGAGATAAGGGAAAGAAGGGGAAGGAGAAAAGAGAAAGAAGAGGAAAAGAGGAGAAGGAAAAGAAGAAGAGAGAAAAATCAAGGAGGTGGTGACTGGAGAGAGAAGAAAGGGCAGGATGTAAGGTGAAGGGAAGAGGAGGGAGAAATGCAGAAAAGAAAGAGATACTGGAGAGAAGAGGAGAGGAAGAGAAGGGAGGAGGGAGGGAAGAGAGAGAGGGCGCCCAGGTGGGCTCCAGCAAGGAGGAGGCAGGGCTGAGAAGCTGCATCTCCAAGCCCCACTGAGTGAGCTGCCTATTGACATGTGAGCTGCAGGACAGGGCTTGGTGGAGGGCTGTTCGTCTTGTGCTTGACAAGGTCAGACCTGGAGATTTTCAGGGATCAAGAATTAGTGCTAGTCAGGGTCCCCTCTCCTCTGCACATTGGTGTAGACAGAGCTGCTCACCAGTGTGGGGAGGCCACCCGGGCCCATGGGTGCTGTCTGCTTAACCTTATCACGCTTCACCTCCCTCGGTGGCTCTGCTGCTTACATGGGAGGCAGTGGTTGCAACTCTTTAAAATTCTATCCAAGTCAGCAAACATGTTTTAAGTACATAATACGTGTAAAGCCCTGGGCTAGTAAGTTTCAATATGCAAACCCACAGGCTGGGAATTGGGGTCCCTGGGTTCTAGTCTTAGCCCTGCCCCTAACTGGATGGCCTAAATCAAGCCACTTCCCCTCCCTCAGCCCTGTAAGGAATGAGGCATCGTTAAGAACTGGAAGGCTATATGGTCATAGAAACTTGGGATCTGGAGCCTAGAAGGAGATGAGGCTCAACCATCCCAGTTTGCCCCACTGGAAGTCTTTAAGCAGAAGCTGGACAATCTGTTGTGGGGCGTATCATAGAGGAAATTTATCATCCTTTAACAGCTAGACAGGATGGCTTTTGAGGATCCTTCCCAACTTTTAGGTTCTGCTATTCTGTCAGGGTTCAACCCCCTTATTTTACAGATGAGGAAACTAGTCCAATAGAGGGGAAGCAACTTGACCAAGGTCACTTAAGTAGTAAGCATCAAAGGCAGGATTCAAACACAGGTCCTCTGCCACCAAAATCCAGTGTACAGTTTCTACTATACTTTCTACTATACTTCAGTTCGCTGTTTGTGTTTCCCCTTATGGTGCCATCGAGGGAGGGAGGTATAGATAGGTACAGGCTCACTTTCATGCTGTGAATGAATAGACTTGAAAGCCACCCTGACATCAAGAAGTTTCCTAATTGTCCCAGAGAAGAAGACAAGGGGTGAAAAAAAATGGACCAGTGAGTTCTGTCCAGAGCCCACAAGTCGGGGAATTCCAAATTCCACTTGAGTGTGGTCTAAACAAAGGAAAGACCCAGAGAGGAATCAAGTTGGCCAGGACAGGCTCAGAGGACCTTCCACCCGAGAGATCTTAGGAAGTCTAGGTCCAATCAGCATGGAAGAAGATCAATTTCTTGTCTACCTGCTATCCCCCGCAAGTATAATAATGAGCTAATATATTTAAAGCACCGTACAAATAGTTAACATTTCTGTGGTGCCTAGCATGTGCTGGGCACTGTGCTAAGAACTTTACAAATAATATCTCATTTGATTCTCATAACAACCCTAGGAGATAGGTACTATTATTACCCCCATTTTACTAATGAGGGGGTAATAGAGCAAAACAGAGATTAAGTGACTTGTCCAGGGTCACACAGCTAATAAGGATCAGAGGCTGGATTTGAATTCAGATCTTCCTAACTCCAGGCTTGGTGCTTTATTCACTGCCACACCTATGTGTATTTTTAATTTTCTAATATACATGTATCCTTTATGAACGCAAATATTTAATTAATTAATTAGCATTTATTAAGTACATGCAATAAACTAGGTACTGTGCTTAGTACTAGGAATACTAAGACAAAAAAAAAATGTAAATAATCCCTGCTCTCAAGGGGCTTATATTCCTCTTCTTCTTGTAAGTGTACCCGAGGAAACACCCCTGTGATCTGGACTATGTGGAGAGAAGGTTTAGAAGGGAAAGAAGGAAATGGGTATAAGGAAAAGGCACCTGGCAAGCAAAAACCATGGGGAAAAGAGGAGTCAAGTAGCTAGAAAGACAGCCTCGCAAAGAAATCTCCAATTCTGAAGGAGAGACAGAAACAGACAGACAGACAGACAGAGACAGAGAGAGACAGACAGAGACAGAGAGAGACAGGGACAGACAGAGACAGAGAGAGACAGACAGAGACAGGAGAGAGAGACAGGGACAGAGACAGAGAGAGACAGGGACAGATAGAGACAGAGACAGAGAGACAGAGACAGACAGAGACAGAGAGACAGACAGAGACAGAGAGAGACAGACAGAGAGAGACAGGGACAGAGAGACAGAGAGACAGGGACAGAGACAGAGAGAGACAGGGACAGAGAGAGAGACACAGAGAGACAGGGACAGAGAGAGACAGACAGACAGAGACAGAGACAGAGACAGAGGGAGAAGATTTACAGGTAGGCAAGTTCCCAAGCCTTGGGTCCTGTAATAGGGATTCAGAGATTAGGTTATTTGGTTAGGAGAGCCAGGTGCAAATGACTTCTGAGACAGAACACAAGGATCCTCTGAAGTTCCAGTATGCAGAGCTAATGCCTGGCTAAGCGGTCTTTGAGTCACTTGAGTCTAAGGCTCAGAATTGAATCTTTGCTGTCTCTTTCAGGTTTCCGTTCCTTCCTCTTTAAACAGAGTGGGTAGTTTTATACCTTGCAATAAAGGATGACTCTCTAGGAGAAGGAGGGTATAAAATTGGGAAATCTAGATGATGTGAAAACAAAAGCTAGTAATAAAATTTTATTTGGGCAAAAAAACAGTGGGTAGAATGAGGGGGTCTCTAAGGGCCTTTCCAGCTCTAACCTACTGTTCTGAAAAAAAGTATCTTTTATAAATGATGAATGAATGAACCAAAAAATGTCATCTGAGAGTGGAAGGGCTCTTAGAACACAGGTTATTTGATCTGAAAGGGCCCTTAGAACATAGAACATCAGGTCTGAGTGCAACCTTAGAACCTAGGCTGTCAGAACTGGAGGGGCCCTTAGAACATGGGATAAGGCCCTTTCCAATTCTGTGCTCTGTATTTTAAGTTGCCTGTGCGCTCTAACTTTTCTAAATTATTTCTTAGCCCTACAATTTCATGTTCTAAGGTTCTCCCAATGCTAGTATTCAACACATGAATTTTCACAAAGCATTTATTAAGCTCTTATTATACGGAATGCTTTATATTAAGCATGCAAAAAAACAAATCAGTCCCTGACCTCAAGAAACTCATCTTCTAATGAGGAAGAGAACACCTAGAGGAGGTTTCAGTTGCAGGGCTAAAGGATCTGCATTTATACTGGAAACATCACGTCCATTTCTGATGTTAAACTCCTTGAGAGGTGCTGCTATTCAGGGCTCTTGGACTCAGGTCTGAGGCTGTCTCTATCAGGGTCTCAGGGGATGTGGTGGATGGGGCTTCATTTGCTTAAAACAAATTGCTTCTCTTCTCTCTGTCTGTCTGTCTGTCCGTCTGTCTGTCTGTCTTTCCCCCTCTTATTGTTTCTGTAATGTTCTGTAGATGTCTCTGTGTCTCTATCTCTGTCTCTCTTTGTCTCTCTGTCTCTGTCTCTCTCCCCTCTCTCTCCCCCTCTCCCCCTTATTGTTTCAGTAACGTTCTTAGGCATCTGTGTCTCTGTGTCTCTCTCTCCCCCTCCTTTCTCTGTCTCTGTCTCTTTCCCTCTCTCATTTCCCCCACCCACACCTTACTGCTTCAACTACCTTCTTAGGTTTCTAAATCTGACATTCAATGTTCTGATCTCCCTCCCAGCTCAGACAGTCTATGCATCTCTGACCCCATGGTTCTTAATGAGCTTTATTTACTTTTTCCTTCAGAGTCAGGCAGCCAGCAGTCTGGGGGTCCTGAGGATTTGAGAGGAGAGGGGCTGCTGACAAGGGGCCAGGGTGAGTAGGTTGTGGATAAATGTGACTGTCCCTAGGGAGGAGGCATTCAGCTCTACCCTCCCCTGGAGAGGGTGAAATCGATAAGCAGGGCACAATCCTCAGCTGAAGGCAACAGGTCATTTATTGTTTTTAAAAGATGGGAAATTCTATCGCTTGTTTTTCTCCCCTCTGGTCTCAAAGTCATTTCTCCTCCATAGCCCCTTTCTCTCCCCTACAGGATCTCATTCTGTTCAGCTGCTCCCAATTTCTCTCTCTCCCTCTCCTCACATCAAATATATGAGGTTTACACAGGCTGTGCTCAGCACTGCCAAAGGACTGTGAAGGCAGCTCTCACAAATTCAAAGGAGCCAGGCAGAGAAAGGGAGGGAGGGTGGGAGAGAGGGACGGGAGGAAGAAGAGGGGAAGGAGTCTAGGTAGGAAATGAGCAGGAGGAAAGGAAAGAAGAAGGGGAGGAAGAGTGGACAAAAAGAGGGAGATGAAGAGGAAGAAGAGAGGATTGAATAAAGGGAGATGGGGAGAGAAGAGGAAGAAGAGGAGAGAATCAGAGGATAGAGGGAAAGTGGAAGGCAGGAGAAGAGAGAAGAAGGAGGAGGAGAAAGGGAAGGGAGGGAAGATAAAACGGGAAAAAATATAAAAGCAAAGAAAAGGAAACATATGTATGCACATGCCAGGAGACCAAGACGAATACCTTGCTGAGCTGTTTCTCTCTGGTAGAACGGGAGAGTGACCAGATGTGGGCCTCTGGCTGCTGAGGATCTACATCTGTGTCTATTCAGTGTGGCGTGTGGGGGCAGGAGGAGACTTAGACATTGTCCAGATAGATACACCTTCTTTCCTCCCTCCTAGTTGTCTGCAAGCACGGGGACAGGCACACCTTTCAGAACTGAATGGCTTTTGCATTTTCTTGTATCTCCAGCATTTAACACAGTACTTGGCATATAGTAAACACTTACTAAAGGCTTACTGACTGAGTGCCTGCCCCCAATCAGATGGATTCTAGGAGACTGTCAGTGAAACTCTGGGGGACCTGAGGGCAGGGAAAGAGACCGTGCCTTATTGGCCCTTTGGGAGAGGATGTAGATCCTGGAGCCTGAGCCTCTGGGGATGGCTTAGTGGGCTCTGGGCAGGATGTCAGGTCAAGCAAGACCCCCCATGCATTTATATCATCTTTCAAAAATTGAAATGCCTTCCTCCTCTTCATTTTTTTTTCAAGCAGACAGGAAGAGAAAGGAATGCAGTTCCCATTTTACAGATGAGGAAATCAAAGCCCAGAAGAACAAATGACTTGTCCTCCACCCATACAGTAAGCTAGGTGAACAGAAATAGAAAGAGCATCAGTCAGAGAACCTGGGTTCAAATCCAGGCTGTTACTTACTGTCTCTGGCCTTGGTAAAATCATTTACCCTCCTCAGTCTATTTTCTGCTCTATAAAATAGGAGAATTAGATTAAATGCTTATCTCTGAGGTTTCTTCTAGACATAAATCTATGATTCTGTGAGTAAACATTTATTTAGGGCCTTCTGTGCCTGGATCATTCCTTCACCAAAAGTCAAGTGGATACAGTACGAAGAACATGAGACTCAGAAGCTGGTCATCTCAGGCCTAATTCTATCTTGCTTACTTACTGCCTATAAGAACATGGACAAATATTGTTGTATAAGAGGAAGATGAGAATGAAGAGGGAGAGGAATAAGAGAGAGCCTAAAAGGGAAGAAGATGGGGAGAGAAATACCTCTCTGGGCCTCAGTTTCCTCATCAATAAAAGGAAGGGGTTAATTAGATGATGCCAAGGTCTCTTTTACCTAGAAATGATAGAATCTATGGTCTCCTTTTCCAATCTTCCCTGGGTCAGAAATTCCCAGTGTGGTGCCTTAAGGGCCTTCTGGAGTCATGTGACTACTCCCTAGGCTAAGGCTCTCTGTTTCCTAGGCAAACTCACACATTCTCCAGCTAACACATTAGCAAGGATGAGGTCATCTCATTCAGCCATTACTGTCCCACTGTCACCTAGAGAGAACTGTGCCAGCAGAGAATGGATGGGACTCAGGAATGCTGATAGAGAGAGGGGATAGAGGGAGGGGACATACTGTGGAGGTCAAGGGAGGATACTCTTATGGGAAGTCATAGGGTGGGAGTGAGGGGGGTTGCAATGTGAAAGTACTAGGCCTCTGAGATTCTGACCTGAGAATTAGAGAAGAAGAGAACACAGGGAACCAACTTCACCTTCTTCAGCCCAGAACACAGGGTCAAGCTCATCTCTAGCACCTTTCAGAAATGAAGCTTTTGTCTTAGAATCTCAAACTCAGATTTGGAAAGATGTCTGACACTTACTCCTGCACTACAGTGTCCCAGGAAGGGTTCCAGCCAACCTGTGATTTGAAATCTCCAGTAATGGGGCCATGACTATCTCCCAAGGCAACCCATTGGGCAGCAATGAATTATTAGAAAGTGTTCCCCTCTCCTTCTCCATGGAGCTAAAATCTTCCTCCCTACAGCCCACTCTTCTCCAGTCCCTAATGCATTCTAGGTCTGTCCTCCAAGGCCCATCTCTATATGACAGCTCTTCAAATAAATGAAGAGAGCTATTATGTTTCCTACTTTCCCTCGTCATCTGTTCTCCAGGAAAATGTCCCCAGTTCCTTTAGTTGGTCCTCAAGTGGTCTGGCCTCTAATTCCCTCACCATCTTGTTGGCCTTCCTCCAAACATAATCTGGGTTGTCCGTGTTCTCTGGTCTCTCTCCTTCTTCCCATTGGACCTTTTCCCAGATGCCCTGCCCCTAGGCCCATGCCAACCCAGGGAAATAAGCTGCCTGCTGCCTACAGTCTAGCCCACTAACAAATCCAATGCAGAATTTCATTTTCTAGGGCAAAGTTGCTCAAGGAGGCTGAAGCTGCCTGTCACTCACCTATAATTGTTTCCTTCTCTCTCCTACGGTTCAGGAAGGATAGACTGTCTTCCCAGAGAGCTTTATTAAATCTCACTCAGTGCCTTCCTTGCTTTCTAAAGTCCCATCATCCCATTAGAGTCCAAGCACTGACTCCCTCCTGGCAACTTCTGCCACCTTCCCATGCCCACCCTCTCCTCCTGCATTGCTACCTTGAGGGATGAGAGCAGAGGGGCAGTGCTTGGGTCACAACTCAGGGAGTCCTGTTGGAGCCAAGGCCAAAGTCCCCTGTGATCCCTGGGGACACTGCCTTGGTTCAGAGAGGATTCCCTGAGCTGTGACCTAGCACTGACCCCACCCCTATCCCCACCCTCAGCCCAGCACAGCCCAGCACAACAATGAACTCATCTTAAATGATCTGAAATGACCACTTTCAGGAAAAGAAACCAGTGTCTAACAGGAGACACGGCCCTGAACTGTGAGCTCAGGGGTCCAGGATTTGCTTCCTGGCACTGAAATTAACTTGTGTCACTTGTGTTTTCCTGCTCAGGGCCTGCTTGAAATGAAGGTTTTGGATTAGACAATCTCTAAGGTATCTTCTCATTCTAAACCCTACAAACCCATTTATAACCTATGTCCTCACATTCTCTAGTCAGAGGTTCCTTCCAGCTCTGACATTCTGTATCCTAAGGCCCCTCCCAGTTCTGACATTCTGTGTTCTAAGGGCCCTCCCAGCTCTGACATTCTGTGTTCTAAGACTTTTCCCAGCTCTGACATTCTATGTTCTAAGGGCCTTCCCAGCTCTGACATTCTGTGTTTTAAGGGCCCTCCCAGCTCTGACATTCTGTGTTCTAAGGGCCTTCCCAGCTCTGACATTCTGTGTTCTAAGACCTTTCCCAGCTCTGACATTCTGTGTTCCAAGGCCCCTCCAGTCCTGACATTCTTTGTTTTAAGGGTCCTCTCAGTTCTAAAATTCTTTATTCTACCATGTTATGTCAAAAGATCCTTGGCCTATCGTTCTGTGTGCTAAGGTCACTTCTTCTGACATTCACTCTTCTAACATGCTTCCCATGTCTAACATCTCATGTGCCATGAGAAATAATATCCCCCCCCAAAAAGAAGCCATTTTGGTTCTGTTGTTTTTTAAGAGCTGAGGGCACTCTGGGGGTTGATTGGCTGCAAATCTCCTCTTGACAAAGTCTTTGCTGTGATGCTCCACCAACACTAAGCAGATCTGTGGAAGCAATCAAAGATATTCAGCTGTTTGACCTGCCCAGGAACAGGGGATTTTACATATTTGAAGAGAGCTCTGAACCATTTATTTTGGAACAGCTTTGCCTAGGGAAGCCTCTGTGAATACTAATCACAGGGTTCTGGGGCTCTGCAGCTTGATCCCCCTTCCTCCAAGTCACTCAAAGCCTACCCTGGGCCCGACTCAGCCTATTTACTCCAGTTAGAAACTTAAGATAGCACAGAACCATAGAACAGCAGACAGTAGAAGCACCTTAGCAGACCATAAGTAATGGTACTAGAAGAGACCAATCAACTGGAAAGGACTTTGGCATATAGAAGGTTAGAGGTAAAAGGATCCTCAGAGTATTTAAGGGTACCGAGAAAAATTATATGTTGAGGGAGACGTGTTATGATGGAAATAGCCTTGGATTTGGAGTCAGATGGAGTGGGTTCAAATTTAGCTCTGCTACTAACTAGGGGAGACCATTGAACATATCTGAGTCTTAAACTCCTCATCTGAAAAATAAGGCTGGATGATTGCCAAAGTCATTTCCAGCTCCAGATCCATGATTCTATGAACTGTACAGATATAAGAACATGGCATGACAGAGGTAGAAGGAACTTGGGAGATTTTCATTAATGAGGAAATGGAGACCTGGAAGGAGGAAGTGATTAGATAGGTTGATAGATAAAACATTTATTAATTAGTCACAATGATTAATAATACCACTAACTGGTAAGGGGAAAAATACAAACTGACCTCAATTATTCGGCCTGCCCATGCAGAGTTCTTTTTACTCCCCAGTTAGCCCTGCTCCTAGGCCTACTCATAAGGCCTGCCTTGCTCCATCCACACCTCCCCATCTTCTGCCCACAGTCCAGTTGAACCTGGATTAGCTCGGCTTCCACTGCAGCTGCTCAGCATATCCAGAATGTTCTTAGCAACAAAAGCCAGTCCCGAATGCAAAGGGAGAAGAGGAAATGATTCATCAGCCTCTTAGCCAATGAACACAAAAGCAGGTTATTAATATTTACCTGGGGGCCACTGAGACCCCCTGGATGGCAAACAAAGCCGTGAGAGAGAATGATGGAAAGATGATGAATTTTGCAGAGGCAGCAGCTGCTTGCAAATGGAGCTGGTAGCAAAAGAGTCTTCTCCTTCTTTAAAACTTTTTTTTTTTTTTTGCTAAGGAAGTGATGGGAGAAAGATAAGAGGGACTGGACCTGTGATTTCATCCCAGGCAGCGTCACCTTCTTTGCTTTGAGCCTTAGAGACTTTGCCAGAGCATTGAGTGGTTAAGTGACTTACCCAAGGTCACACAGCCAGTGAATCCAGAATCACAGATTGACAAGGTACCTCAGAGAGCCATTGAATTAACCCATATCTGTGAAGGAATCCCCTCAGTGTCTGAAAAAGTGCTCATCCATCTTCTCAAAGATCCCCAATGTGTGTATCTGTGTATGGTGTGTGTGTGTGTATGTGTGTGAATTTGTGTGTGAGAAAAGAAGGAAGAGAAGGAGAAGGAGGAAGGGAAGGAGGAGGAGGGGGAGGAGGAGGAAGAGGAGGAAATCTAGCATATATACAGTGAGGCAAGCATGCAGCACAGTAGTGTAAGATCTTCAAAGTCATCCTATCCTCACAACAGCCCTGGGAGGCAGGTACTATAACTATCAACATTTCACAGATGAGGAAACTAAGTCTAGGTGGAAGGGCTTGTTCAACATCACACCACTGTCTGTGCCACCTAGCTGCCTAACAAGCCTGATCTCCTTCTACAGGACACCCCTTCATATGTGTCAACATAATCATGCCTACCCCTCCTCCCCCCCCCCCACATACACCAAATCTTCTTTTCTTCAGGTTAAATATCTCCAGTTCAATTAATCCTAGCTTGGAGTCAACAGTGGGACTTGGAAGCCAAAGAAATTAATGGGATCTTAAGCTGCATTGAGAGGCATCACGTCCATAACGAGGGATTTGATATTCCGAACATATGCTGCCCTGGCCAGACCACATCTGGAGTCTAGTGTTCAGTTCTGGGCAACATTCATTAGGATACTGATAAACTGGAGAGCATCCAGAGGAGGGAGACCAGATGATACAGGGCCTCAAAAACATGCTTTTCTGGGGCTAATTGAAATAACTACAGATGTTTAACACAGAGAAAAGAAAACACTGTAGAAATGTGTTGTCTCCCCAAAAATATGCTTCCAGGATTATAGATTTAAAACTAGAAGGGACCTCAGATTTCACCAAATCCAACTTTTCTCATTTTACAGATGAGAAGCCTGAGTGAGGCTCAGAAAAGGTAAGTGACCTACCCAAGATCACTCAGATAGTGACAGAGGGAGTCACATGGAAGGAGGATCAGCTTGGCTCTTTCTGCTTTGCCCCAGAAGGCAGAAGCAGGAATGATGGGTAAAATCTGTTAGAGAGACAGATTTTGAACGCATAAAAGAGAGACCTTCTTTCCCATTAGAGATGTCCAGAAGCAGTATACACTCTCTCAGGAGATAATAAGATCCCCATTGCTTCAGGTCTGGAAGAAGAAGTACAGTGGGAATATAATGGAGCAATATTGCTGGTCAGGTCTAGGTTGGGTGAAATATTCATTCTTTCTGCTGCTGAGATTCTTCCTCAATTCTATGAAAGTAGTCATCCTTCACTGGGCATAGGAAATATCATCTCTTGAACCTTCAAGCCCAGTTCTGATGGCAGACAGTATGAGGCTGTTGGAATTATACATCTATTGAAACTTGGTTGTGGTAAATCTGTAAGACTTTCTAGAAAAATTAATGGAGATACCATAGTCAAGTTGATGGAACCCTAAAAGACCAGCTAGAAGCCAAGAATACCAGATTCTGATTTCAAAAGCCAGTGTGTGTTACTTAACCACTGCCCTGTTTTTGTTAGAGTCAGTGCACCTAGATTCAAATACCAACTTTTCCTGTTTCTTCATGCTGGGAGGAAGTCACTATACATCGAGACTTCAGTTTTCCTCAACTGTAGAATGGGAAGTTTGGACATCTAAGGTCTTTCTAAGTTCTAAATCTGTCATCCTCCTGGGATCCTTTTCAGTGCCTACTGAGTACCTAGAATTGCACTAAACCCTATAGGGGGACACAAAATAAAAAGAGGCAGGGATCACTCTCCAGAGGTCAAGATCATGGACACTGTCTCCCCTCTAGAAGAAATCAAGTCCCCCCAGATTCCTCCAAAGAGTAGGACTGGGCCCTGTGAAGGAATCCCCTCAGTGTCTGAAAAAGTGCTCATCCATCTTCTCAAAGATCCCCATTGCCATCCAAAGAGTAGGACTGGGCCCTGAAACAGACAATCAGAAGGTGGGTCCAATCTCCCTGATGGACCCTTTGGGTTCATGTCACTCTGGTCCAACATCACAACTTATTTGAGTGTACTGCACTCAAACCATCATTTCCATTTCAATCAATCAAAATAATCAGCCAACATTTAGTAAACAATTGTTTTATTGTGGTTGTTCAGGGTTGTTGTTTTTTTTCAGTTGTGTTCAATTCTTCATGACCACATTTGGGGTTTTCTTATTAAAGATACTGGAGTGGTTTGCCATTTTCTTCTTCAACTCATTTTATAGATGAGGAAACTGAGGCAAGCAGGATTAAGGGACTTGCCCCATGTCACCCAGCTAGTACATGTCTGAGGTCAGATTTAAATTCACAAAGATGAGTCTTCCTGACTTCAGGCCTGGCACTCTGTCCACTGTGCCACCTAAGTGCCATGTTAGTAAGCACCTGCTGTGTTCCAAGTACTGTCAGAAGCCAGTTCCTCCCTACTGGTGAGATCTAGATCCAGAATAGAATTTCCTCTTGTTATTTCTTCTCCTTTTCAAAGGGTGAAATGGCGAGGTAAAAAATTCGGTGTAGTGGAAGGAGTCCTAGGCATGTACTCTGCCTACTAATCTTGTGACCTTCTGCTCTCTGAGCCTGCCCTCTCATCTGAGAGTCCATAGAGCAGTAAACAAAGGGCTAGAGCTCAACTCTAGAGATAATACGACACAATGGGAAGAATACTAGATTTGGAGGCAAAGGACGTGGATCCAAATCTTGGCTCTGCCACTTACTCCCCGCGAGACCTTGAACAAGTCACTTTATGTTTCTGAGCCTCACTTGCCCCAAATGGAAAATGAGAGAGTTGGACTAAAGCATCTCAAAGGTCCCTTCCAATTCCAAATCTATGATTCTTGGATTTGGATCCAGCCATGTCTGGGTTAGAACCCTTCTTTGATGTTTACTAGCCCTGCTACCCCGGGCAACATAAATGCTCTGAGTCTCAGTTCCTTCATCTGCAAAACTGGGATGGATGCACAGGGGTGCTGGTAAACGTTTATCATTGGCTGACTGAAAAAAATACATACATGTGACACATGTTTAAGTTAAATCTTCATAGTTAACATTTTCTCTATGCTTTCTTAAATCTATACAATCAACAAAACAGTGAATCAAGTCCTGATTTGTAGTGTTTGCTGATTTCTGAGGTGGAAATGATCATGCTGAAAATGTAAAAATAGGATCTACCATTCTAGATGGTTCCATGCATGAAAGAATGATTGAATGGATGGATGGGTAGTTGGAAGGATGGATGAATGGATGGATGGATGCATGGATGGATGAATGGATGGATGGATGGATGGTTGGATGGATGGATGGATGGTTTGATGGATGGATAGTTGGATGAATGGATGGATGGATGCATGGATGGATGGATGGATGGATGGATCAATGAAAAAAACATTTATTGCCAACTATGCTAAGGACCAAGGATATGAATGCAAAAGCTAAGACAATCTTTTCCCTAAAGGAACTTATATCCTAATAACTCATAAAGGAGTAGTATTTTGGTTTGAAAGTAATAATGTTGGCTATTAGAGCCAGATATATGCATTTCAATAATAGTAGCAATACTGATTCGATTATGCAAGGCAGCCACCGAGACAACCAGGAGACAAGTGAAGCATATCTGGACCTTGTCTAGCCAGATACACTGGGCCACTTGAGGCGCTCCTCAAATAGAACAGTGTGCCCCAGGGTAAGAGTTCTAAAAATAAAAGAATTCAGCTCTTCAGGATCGCCCTCTGGAATGATAATATTTGTGGTACCTGTCTTCCAGGTTTGCTATGCAGCTCAAATGTGCTAATGTGTGCAAAGTACTTTGTAATCCATAAAGTACTATGGAAATGCGTGCTGGCCTTGGAGGAGAAAGACCTTGAGTTTGATTCCTGAATCACTTCTACCACTTCCCAAAACCAGATGACCTTAAACAAGTTAATTCCTCTCTCCAAGCCTCAGTTTCCCCATCTGTCAAATGAGAGTTTAGAGAGGAAGATAATAAGCTCAGTTCTGTTTGAAGCACAGTTGGGATGCCTACATGGAGGTGTCATGTAGGCAGTTCGAGATGGGTCTGCAGCTCAGAAGAGAGTTCAGAGCTAGAAATAGATTCCTTAGCCTACAGGCAATAGCTGAAGCCACGGGAGTGAGTGAAAGGAACAAGACAAGAAGGCTGAAGACAGAAGACTAGAGAACATCTGCTTAAGAGTTCGGGAGGAGAATGGGAAGCTGACAAAGGAGACAGAGAAGGAATAGTTAGAAAGGTAGAAGAAGAACCAAGAAAGCCACAGAAGGAGAGAGTAACAGGTCAGGGGAAAAGAGCACCCTTGCTGCCAGTAGTGGCCAGATGTCACAGTGCACAGAGCATTGGACCTGGACACAGGAAGACCTCACTTTCTTCAACTGTAAGATGGGATCAAAAATAACGCTTACCTCCCAATGTTATTGTGAGGATCAAAAGAGATAATATGGTAAAGCACTCAGTATGACTCCTGGCACATGATAGGTACTTTATAAATGTCTGTTCCCTCCGCCCCAGTCCACCAAATAACATATTCGTTTGTATAGAAGTAATGAGCTCTTGGGACCAGTAAGACCTGGGTTCAAATCCTTCCCTTGACGCATCCTCTCATGCAGTCCTGGACAAGGCACTTCATCTCTTAGTGTTCTAGGAAGCTCTTAAGATGTAAAGCACAGAGAAGATGCCAACCTGCATTAGTATCAGGACTTTCCTCATGTGGGAGTCCTTTATACCGATGAAATATCCACTACACGCCCCATCTTTACTTATTTCATAGATTTACTTACATGTGTGCCTGTTTGTCTCTATAATTTAAGCTCCGTGAAGTCAGGGAATGTAAGATTTGTTTTGGTCTCTGCATCCCTGGTACCTATCATGGTACCTGGCTCATAGTAGGTTCTTGTTGATTATTGTTTGATTTAACTTCGCAACAGGCTACAAAGAGGCCCAGAAAGTTGGGGAATCTTTGGTTCTGATTCTTCTTTCACAACATGACTAATGTGGAAATGTGTTTAATATGATTGTACACATATAGCCTAGATCAGATTGCACGCCATCTTGGAGAGGAGAGGGAAAAGGGAGGAGGAGAAAATTTAGAACTCAAAATCTTGTAGAAGTGAATGCTGAAAACTAAAAATGAACCAATTTAAGGAAAAGAAAATTGGGGAATCAGTAAAACAACAACAGAATTTGGTGATCTCTGGTGTCCTTAGAGAGAGCAGTGTATTAGGATCGTAGCTTCTGTTGGAAGAGACCTCAGAGGTCATCCAATCCTACTCCCTGTCTTTAGAGAAACAGAGAAAATTAAGTGACTTGTCCAGGGTCACTAAGTTAGTACTCATCTAAGACAAGATTTGAACTCAGGGGCTTCTGACTTCAACTCTCGCACTCTATCCACTGCCTCAGGTAGAGATGCTTTAATCTCATGGTGAAAATAGGAAACATTACTAAGGGCTGAGGAGATAATGGTTGATATGAAGGTAGAAGTTTCCAGCCCACACAGTTTTGGGGTTGGTTTTTTTTTTGCTTTTTTGGAGGGGGAAGGGCAGGGCAATTAGGATTAAGTGACTTGCCAAGGTCATACAGCTAGTAAGTGTTAAGTGTCTGAAGCCGTATTTGAACTCAGGTCCTCCTGACTCCAGGGCGGTGCTCTATTCACTGAGCCACCTAGCTGCCCCACACACAGTTTCTTAAAGGGGTTTCTATAGCAATGGATTGGTCAGTTTTGCTCGACTATTTTGTTTCAAGGCATAAGTGTGAGGAGTTATTGAGTTTGAAATATTTATGTATATGTATATCTATTTATTCATTTATTTTTTGAAACTACGAACAATAATTTTTTTAATAGATTAGCAATGAAGGAAAAGAGAGATTGTATTTGGAGCCACAGGGGAGAGAGGTAGACAGATGAAGGGAAATATTCACCAAAGGTAAGAAAAGGAAGAGACCAAAGATTGCAGATTAATGAAGAAAGGGCTGCCTGATGGGTAGAGTCATAGGTGGAAGGATCAACCTTAATAAGGAGAAGGAAAAAAGTATCCTGTCCTCTAAAACAAGAGGAAAGTACAAGACAGGAGGACTTGGAGGACCTTAGCAGACAGCAGAGTAGGGAGCTTGTGGGCTCATAAATCTAAAAGCGGGAAGGAACCTCAAAGCCATTTATTCCAGTTCCCAAACTGAGGCACAAAGAAGTTGGTGCATTTACCCAGGTAATATGCAGTAGAAAGAGGATTTGAACCTAGCTCCTCTGACTCTACTTCCTGTGTTCTCTCCACTGCACTATTCTGCCTGCTTCTATGTAGGGTGAAAGCTCCAAATGGATGGCCTCAATCCCCTCACTAAAGTAGGAGGCTAAGTTACCTCCTCTAAGTGGGGGGCTGTGGGTGCAGTTGGGAGACAAGAGGAGGGAAGAAATAATTCAAGACAGTTATTGTATGAGATGAGATCGTAGTGGCTCTAGGATGGAGAATGGATTAATGGTGTCAGGACAACACCCCCAGTGTAACACCAAGGTTCATGGAGTGACAAGAGCTTGAGGATTTGAAATTTGCTGTGCTGACTCTCTAATTTTTCCCATAAGGACAATGAGAACCAGAGACAGAGCTGTAACCAGGGTAAGGCAGCTAGTGCTTCAACCCAGAACAGGTCATTTAGATGGTGCTATGTTAACAGCATCTTTCTGGGTGAGGTACTTTCTTCCCTACCTATCTATTGTAATTCTTGCTATAACCTTGTCCCCCACACACACAAAGTTCCTCTCTTATCTCCCCTACCAAATCCACCCCCAAAAAGCAGCGGTGGGCTTCTTTTCCTCCTTGTCCTGAAGCTGGCCTTGTTTACCATTATCCTTCTCCTTCCAAGTTCCACCACCTCATAAATCAATAGAGTAGATATCTCAGTTAGGTGGCATGGACAGATAGGTGGTACAGTGGACAGAGTGCCAGGCTTGGAGTCAGGAAGACACCTCTTCTTGCATTCAAATCTGATCTCAGACACTTACTAGCTGTGTGACCCTGGGCAAGTCACTTCACCCGTTTGTCTCAGTTTCCTCATTTGTAAAATGAGCTGGAGAAGGAAATGGCAAACCACTCCAGTATCCACTATCTATTCCTCAACTGGTATCATGAAGAGTCAGACATGAGTGAAAACAACTGAACAACAGATACCTTGGGGTTTCCCAAGGCAGGCTTCTCTCCCCCTCCCCAAGGCTGCATCCTCAATCACCACACCCTCACCCTCACCTGCTTACCCCAAGAGAAACTTTGCTACTTACAACTCTGTCCAGAGAGAGGAATGTGGGAATACAAAATAAATGTGAGGGATCATTGTTAGTATATTCCTCCCACATCTCTTTGCTGTCTGGTTTCCAGATGATCTATCCTGACCATTCAACCAACCAATTGCTTCACCCTTCCACACTACATTCCTGGAGACCAGACCACTGACCCAGGGCTATGGATCCTTCAGCCTACACATTTTGGCTTGGCACATTAGGAAAGAGCAATCCAGCTCTTTCCCACCCTGATCTATCCCTGTGGAGCTGTCCACCACTTCCCCAACCCTGACAAACCCAAAGCCTATAGAGTTTAGACTCAGAGTTTAATGGCAAGGCCAAGCTAAAGTCCTGAGCTCCTTGAGAAAACATTGTAAGAGCAGAACAGAGAGTCAATACTTAAAAAAGAAGAAAAAAATCATTCCTACCAAAGAAAAAATATACCAGCCCAGAGCTAAATTCAAGGGCCAGATCTGCCACTGACTAGTTGTGAGATCGTTGGCAAGACACCAGATTCTAAATATATGACCAGATGGGCACTCAGAGGCCATTTAGTTCCACCCACCACCTTCAATTTGCAAAAGGAAAAACTGAGGTCCAGGGAAAAGTGACTTTTCCAAGGTCACACAAGTAGTAACTGATAGAGGCTGAATTTGAACCCATGTTCTCAGACTCAAGTGCTTTATCCATTGTACTGCTCCCCCTCTCTGAATCTATTTCCATCTAGGGTTTGGACTAGGTGACCTCCACGGTCCCTCCTAGCTCTAACATTCTGTAAGTCTAGTTGGCATGATGTAAACTAGGGGTTGGCATACACTGCTGTGCATGGCCCAAATGGTACACTGGTCCATTTGCTTTGGCAGGTCACCATGCCCCCCTTCCCACTCCCTCCTACCAGTGATAGCTAGACCAGTTGCAAAAATTGGCATCCGAATTACCCTTCCCTCCCAACTCACAGGTACGCGGCTGGTGACATTGAAAATCCATCATATCAACTCATCTCACAAGGCTGCAGCCAGCAATTACTCAACCCTGCCAAGACTGGCACCACTCAGTGCCCACCACCATCCCCAGTCATCCAGGAGACAGGTGCTGGCATCTTGGCACACACCTCCTTTAAAAGATCACTGAATATTTGCACAGATCAAACAACAGATTCGTTAATATCCTCCCTACTTGGAGAACCCTGAAGTTCTATTCTGATTCCTCATCATGAAAAGGAATTGGGTCTAGGTTTTCAAAAAACTTTGAGCAAAATAAATGGTAGGTTCAACAAAGCCAGAAAAGCTCTGAGAGCAAACCCTGTGATACAGTGTAGGACTGTTGACCACAAAACCTAGCTCAGCTGAGACAAGTGTATCAGCAAGACGGCCATGGACTGATGAAATTTTCAGCCTCGGGCAACTGCCCAAGGCCATCTATCAAGACATAGAAGAGGTTCCAGCTGTATTGGTGAAGGGAATGCCTACTCTCACAGAAACACACATTCTCACAGAAACAGACACAAAAAGCCATCAGGGCCATCTGAAAGAGAACTGAGTTCCTCTCTCCACTGGCATGCTGACATCGGCATGCTCTAGCTCAAGGAAAGGTAACATCAGTTTTAGAGCTGGACAAGGGCTAGAAATCAGGGCAGCTAGGTGGCACAGTGAATAGAGCATTGGCCCTGGAGTCAGGAGGACCTGAGTTCAAATCCAGCCTCAGACACTTAACACTTACTAGCCATGTGACCTTGGGCAAGTCACTTAACCCCAATTGCCCTGCCTTTCCCCCTCCAAAAAGAAAAACAAAAACAGAACACAGGTTCACTGACCTTGTGACATAGTTTTATCACAGTCAAATCTCTGGCATTTCTCACAGAAGTGATAGAAATATATCCAATAGACATAGAGAAATAGAGATCCTTTTATCTCTGCCCACCTACCTCCCACTCTCCCTCTTCCAAGGGCTGCCACTTTTTACCCAGGAGCATGTTTAGAGCCAGCATCAGAAACACCAACAAGGAAAACCCTGCTTCTTCTCTACCTGAGTGATCTCAGTCAAATCCCTTAACCTCTCTGAAACTCAGTTTTCACTTCTGTAAAATGGGCAGCTTATCTTCCTGAGTTCAAATCTGACCTGACACTTAGTAGCTATGTGACCCTGAACAAGTCACTTAACCCTGTTTGCCTCAGTTCCTCATCCGTAAAATGAGCTGGAGGAGGAAATTGCAAACTGCTGCAGTATTTTTGCCAAGAAAACCCTAAATGGAGTCCCAAAGAGTCAGATACAACCGAAAATGATTGAACAACAAAATGAAAGTATTCAGCTAGATGACTTCTAGGGTCTTTTCCTGCTCAAAATTGTGATCTCTCTATTGTGATATCTCCCTATCACAAAATTGTGATCTATGATCACAACCAATTGTGATGTGGTTGCTGGCAACCTCAGCCTCAGAGAGACTGGTACTCACCCTGGGACTATCCATGCAGCAGAACTGCCCTAAGTTCTCTAGGGTGCTAACGCAGATTCAGCCCTACAGTCCTTCAAGAAAAGGATTCAGTCTTTGGTGGGTTCCTCAGGGTTCTGGTGCAAGGAGGACAAGCATGCCATCTATGATTCCACCCTCAAGAAGAATGCAAGGTAATGGACATGCCATCCACGATGCCCTCAGGGAGGATGCAAGGAGGATGGGCATGTCATCTGTGATGCCAACTTCAAAATTACAGGAATCTCTCCAGATGTCCCTAATTTCACCCTTACTAACCCATTAGGGCTCAATCATCATCTAAGAACATGTCTTGAATAGATTTGTTTTCCCAGCTGATAGCTTGTGGCTTGAATGAACTCTCCCTGAATATGAAGTAGAATGGACTTCTATAGTCACTCAGACGCTCTAGCTCTTCAAATATGTAAAAATTCTATGTCCAGTGCCAGGTCAAGCCCATGAATAGAACTGATTGCTTCCATGACACCTCCTTTTCAGGACAGAATGGGCTTTATCAAGAGATGATTTATAACCAGTCAAATTCCAGACGATTCTTCAAAATCACCAGTACCCAAACTTTGCAAGCCAAACCAACCAACTGTAGTCATTTTCACTCTAAAAGAATTCTTTTCTTTTCCTCGTCTTCCCTCCTCTCTCCTTCTCTCTTTTCCTTTCTTCTTTCCATTCATACTTCTGGTTTTATTTGTGTAAAAAACATCTGTATGAAAATTCCTTCCACTAATGTGGATCTGTTAATTTTCTGACCCTTATACAATACTAATACAGCAATCTCAGAAGCTTGCTTGGAAGTATTGTATGCTTTGCTAAAATATGGGTCAATTATATTTACCACATTCTTTTCCTCTACCTTTCCACTAACCCTGTCAAAAAAAGAGATGAGATTAGTCATCAGGGACAAGACACTTGTCCATGATAACCCAGTCAGTAAGTATGAGAGGCAAGTCTCAGATCTATGGTTTCCTGATGCTAATGTCAGCAATCTATTAACCATGATACAAAAAATTTGAAACTGAAGAGGATCTAATTACCCATAGATAGGTGGAGACAATATAATGAAATAACAATAACACCTAAATTAATTAATTATGCAGTACCATACCAATCAAGCTACCAAAGGATTACTTTACAGAATTAGAAAAAATATTAACAAAATTAATTTGGAAGAACAGAAGGTGGGGGGGGGTGGATAATGCTGGTAAATGTTTAATAACTAGCTCTCTGAAAAAAATTTATGTACAACATACTTTTGTTTAATCTGCATTATTAACATTTTATCCATCATTTTCTTAAGCCTAGACAATCAAAAAAAACCACAAATTAAACCCTGACTTATAGAGCATGCGAATTTCCAAGCTATAAATGTTCACATACTGAGAATTTAACAATCAACTCTTAAAAGCTAGTTCAAGCTGGCTGCAGTACATTTCTGAAAAAGTTAAGAATCTCATAGAAAAATAGTAAAAAGCAGGAAGGGCTTCTAGCAGTATCAGATCCCAAGTTATACTACAAAGTAATAATTATTAAAACAATCTAGTTCTGGTTAGGAGAAAGAGAAGTTTATCAGTGGAACAGATCAGGTACCCAAGAAAGAGAAGCAAATGAACACAGTTGTTTTTGAGTAGTTTGAAAAACCATAAGATTACAGCTACTCACTATGCCAAAAAAAAAAACTATATGCAGGAAAAATTGGAAAGTAGTCTGGCAGAAACTAGATTTAGACCAACACTTCACACCAAATATACCAAGATAAACTGCAATTGGAGATATGAAAGACATAAAAGTTTGCATAAAAAAGCAAATTTGAGGAGCAAAGAAGAAATAACCTTTCAGATCTAGTGATACGGGAATAGGTCATAACTAAAAAAGGTATATTATAGAGGCTCACAAAAGATGAAACGGACAGTTTTAATGTTTTAAAATTTTTAAAGGTTTAGCAAAACAAAACTAATGTAACTAAAATTAGAATGGAAACAGATAACCAGGAAACAATCTCTATAGAAAATTTCTCTGATAAGGGTTTATTTTTTTAATGTTAAGAAAAGTTTAATCTTATGAAGAACTTAGCTTGGACAGTTTGTTCTTAGGGGAGTTAAAACATTAAAAGAAAGGCTCTGGCTATAAGACCAGGTTTATTCTGAAATACCTATGTATAGAACAACATAAAATTCCAAAGCTCTAGAGATAAAAGAAGAAATGTGTTGGGTGTTTTTTTTCATCTTCAGTTGATCTCTTTTTTTAGGGTCTCATTTCAAAGATATTCAAAATTATAATAAGAGAAATTCTTCAAATGATATAGGGTCAATGAATATTAACAGACATTTTCCTAAAGAAGAAACCCAAAATATCAATGACTGAATGAAAAAAAAAATGTTCCAAATCACTAATATGTAGAATGATTCCAACTGAAGAAAATCTGATGTTACTCCATACACCCATCAGACTGACCAGATTGACAAAAAAGAAAATGTTGAATGTTGAAGGGACTGTAGGAAAATAGGTATATTTATTTACTGTTGATAAATATAAGAATTGAGCCAGTCATTCTGGAAGACAATTTGGGATTTGGGGATTTTGTTCTAAAACTTGTTAAATTAGGTAAGTTTGATACAATCGCTAGGCTTATAACCTGCATATATCAAAGAAAGAGGGAAAGGATTCGTACGAACAAAAGTATTTACAGTAATTCTTTGTGGTGACAAAGAACTGGAAACTAAGGGTGACCATCCATGAACAAACTATGGGATACGAATGTAATAGAATGCTATTGTGCTGGAAGAAAAGAAACAATTTCAATGAAACCAGGTAAAGAATTGTATGAACTGATGCAGAGTGAGATGGGCAGAAGCAGGAGAACCATTTATACAATAACAATAGTATAAGGCAAGCAACTTTGAAAGGTAAGACTTCCAATCAATGCAATAACCAACCATGATTTCCGAGCATTGATGATGAAACATCCTTCCTGACAGAAGCGGGTACAGAATGAAACATTTATTTTTGCGACGTGGTCAATGTGGGAATTTATTTTGTTTGAATATGCATGTTTGTTACAAGGATTTTCATTCTTTTTTTTTCATTGTTGAAGTTGGGAGGAAGAAAAAAATTATTCATTGAAAAAATTTGAATTTTAAAAAATAACTAGATGATACCTTAGAGATTATTTAATCAAATCTACCCCCCCCCCACACACACACACCTATTTATCTTTCAGGGCCCATTCAAACATCTCCTTTATGAAATCTTCCCTGACCATCGGTGATTTCCTCTTAACTCCCTGAACCTCTTACTTATTCTCGGTATCACTGCAGGTATGGAATTCATAGACTTTTTTTAAGAGCTGAAAAGAGACATTACTTTGTCCAACCCCTTCATTTTTACAGAGAGAGGACGAGTGTTTCATAGGGTATCATTGTAAATGATTGACAGAGCCAGGATAAAGACCAAGGCCCTTCCCACTACATCACAGTACCCCTCTCCTAATAAGCAGTTCCTTTCCCTTTTATCACAGACTGACTCCCACTGTAGTCATGTTTTCCATATGAATATATTGTTCCCCATATAGAACCAGGAGACTGTGAGAAGGGATGGGCTCCTATGGGCATCCTTGTCAAAACAGTCAAGGGCAGCCCTTGCACACAGCAGACATTTTCTGAGACCTTGATAGGTCTGGGTGATTTGTTTCATCTCACTCCTCTGAAGAAGAAAAATTGACTCTCAGGCCCTTTACCTCTTTCCCAGCTTGGACATAGTGAAAAGGATGGTCAGTTTGCACTGCTTTCCCCCCCCCACCCCAAGGATGAATTGAAATCGTGTATGTCCCTGGGCCCTCAGTTTCATCATCTGCAAAATGAAACCATTAAAATTGTTAGTTTTTCCTAATTAACTGCTTATTAGCCACTTCTTGAACCTTTGAAGCTTATTGAACATAAGTGTAAGATAGTATTTAACCCACTGAATTTTATCTTATTAAACTAATTCCTAGCCTGTGGATTTTTTTTTAAATTTTATCTGTCCTACAATATGTTGGCATTGCTGTGTGTCATCTATTGAACACATCAATTTAGGCCTTTCTCCAAGTCATTGATAAAAATGTTAAAGAGCCCAGGGGTATGAGCAGATCCTAGGGGCACTCCACTGGAGACCTCCTTGCAAGTCGATGTTAAACCATCCATAACCGCTCATTAAATCTGGCCCAGTTCCAAATCCACCTATTCCTATTTCTCCATCATGGAGTCCACCATTTGTCCAAAAGAATAACTTGAGAGTTTGTTTTTCAAAAGCTTTGCTAAAATCTAGCTAAACGCCATTACATTTCCCTGGTCTGCCAGTCAAGTAAACCTATTTTTTTTAAAAAAAAAGATCATAAAGGAGGTTAGTCTGGCGTGACTCGTTCTTGACAAAGCCGTGCTAGATCTGAGATCCCTGCCTTCTTTTCTAGACATTAACTAAACATCCCTTGAATAATGTGTTCCAGAATTATATCAGGAAATCATAATTTCTTACATTTAGATAGAAATCTAAGGCTTATCATTTATGTAATTAGCTTATTTAATCCTCACAATAAACCTGTGAGGTAAGTGATATTATTTATTATCTTCATTTTACAGATGAGGAAACGGAAGCTGACAGGTTAAGTTGCTTGACTATGGTTACATAGTCAGGAACTATTTGAGTCAGGATCTTAACTCAGGTTTTCAAGAACAGAATTCTGTCCACTATGATACCTAATAAAAAAGAATAATTAAAATTAGCATTTGCACAGTACCTTTGTTGTTGTTGCTGGGTCATTTCAGTCATGGCCCCATTTAGGGTTTTCTTGGCAAAGATACGAGAGTGGTTTGCCATTTCCTTTTCCAGTTCAGTTTACAAAAGAGGAAACTGAGGAAAAAAGGGTTAAATGACTTGTCCAGGGTCATATAGCTAGTAAGTGTCTGAGGCCAGATTTTAAATCATATCTTCCAGACCCCAGGGTACTCTATCCACTATGCTAGCTAGCTCTTTTATAACAATTAGAATAGCCTTTGGTGCCTTCCATGGCACATCTGCTTTTTTCCATGATATTTCAAAGCTTCCTGACAATGGGCCCCCATCTGCTATCTCTGTCAGTACCTGAGAATGTCGTTTATCTGGCCTAGAGATTTGAACTTGTAAAGTCAAATGAAATTCTCCAAATCCTTCATGTTTCAGAGGAAGAAAGTGAAGGCCAGAGTCAGTGACCAAACCCAGACCACTGCCCCTAACTCTGTCATCTTGTTCTTGCATGATGCCTGTCTGCCTTCTGACATTAAGAGTTTGTCTCAAATAAAATGATTTTTTAAAAAAGACTCTACCTACATACCACCACCATGACCACCCCCACCCCCTCCACTATTCTATAGTCAATGTTTACAGAAGCGTGAGGTCCACAGGATAGCCCCTCTCTCCCACCTCAACCCCATCAGTTCCCGTTATGAGAACCCCCATCAAATTAACTTCCTTCCTTAGAAGTTCAGAGAGCCCAAAAGCTGGCTGTCAGCTATTAACAATTTTACTGTTCCATAAAATGAGTAAAAAAGCAGGATCAAATAGTTATTATCTGAATTGGACGGTGAATGGAAGATCCGAAGCAGAGCTGAGCTTTAGTAGGTCAGTTATCTATTTGGACTCATTGGAATTATCTGAAGATAATTGAAATCCAGAGCCCATCCATTACTTCCACTCTCTGGTCTAAAATGATGGTATTGGTGGCCTTGCGAGGACTTTATGCAGTGACCCAGAAGACCTCCCGTTTTTCTCTCACTAATAGGTCGGCATGTAATTTCCAGCACCGCCATTCCCACGCCCCCAATGTCTGCCACCCCCAAGTCCTTGGGTGTAATTGGCTGGGGTTGGAGATATTGATACTGGGAGGGGGCCAAGGGAGGCAGCCTCTTGAAGCCATAGCCCTTGGCCTGGAGTTACCCAATGAGATGAGTGGCCCCTCATGTGGTATGACTGCCTCCTAACAGCTGCTTCAGCAGTTTCAGAAGCCGCCTTCAAGGCAGGGGACATGAATCATGGAATCATTAGTGCTGAAAACTATATATCGTGCTTTAGGAATCATAGAATTACTGGATGTCAGAGGTGGAAAAGACCAAAGGTCACAGGAAGGTAGAATCCAAAGGTATTTTAGAATATACTCTTAGAACATAGAACATCAGAGATGGAAGGCATCTGAGAATATAGCATTTCAGGACTTGGAGGGCCATAAGAACACAAGAACGCTAAAACAACCAATATCAGCGCTTGGAAGAAACTTAGGATATAGAGTGTCAGAGTTGGGAGTGGCTTAAAAACAACAAATTTTGTAAATAGAAAAAAAAATTTCCAAGCAGATAAAGAACACGAAAATCATTTCATCCAACCCTGCTTGTTTTACTTATGGAGAAAATGAGTCCCACAGAAAGGGAATGATTTATCCTAGACCACTCAGCTACAGAGCTAGGACTAGAACCCAGTCCCCTGATTCCCAGTCTGAAGTTTTCAACACTCCATTGGAGACCCACTGGGCATCTCTAGGGCTGGCACTTAAGGAGAAAGTTCTCTCTATCTCAGCCAAAGAAGGAACAGAAGATGAATCCCTTCCCCCCGCCCCTTCCATCGCAAGTATTAACCCAGCATCTTCCTCATGCATAGACATGGAAAGAGCCTTGTCCTTGGCTGGATCGCCAGAGAGTGTGATAAATCCAGCCGGAAACCTGTGATGAGACAGTTTCCTTGGCTCCGGCCTAGCACATCTCCTTGAGACCTAATGGGAAACTTAATGACCCCAGCCCGGCCTCCTTGGGCAATGGCTCCTAGGGGGCCTACAACCACTGCTCGAGGATAAGACTCAGAAGGAGGCCCAGACCCTGTGATACAGCAATGCCAGTACTACCAAGGAAGCTACGGCTCCCCAGACACTGACCCCCTTTAGGATAATATTAACACTACTACTAACTGTCATGATTGCCACCATTTCTGAAGTACCCTTCAGCTTACTAAGTACTAAACGTCGATGCCTCCCAACAATCCTCAGGTATTCAGGGAACTTACTTTTTTTTCTCCCTAATTTTCAGATAATGAAACTGACTCAGAAATTCAATGACCAGCCCAAAGTCACACTGATATTAACCTAGTACTTGGGATCCTAGCTTCAGAGACAGAAGAAAACTCATCCCCCACCTCATTTGACACAGAAAGAAACAAAGGCCCAAGAAAATTAACCATCTTGGTCTAGGTCACAAACGAAGTATCAGAAGTAGGATTTGAAATCAGGTTCTCTGACCCCTCCCTATCCATGCTGCTTGCTTGAACTGAGGTCATTGATCATAAATCCAGTTGACTCTTCTACCATTCCACAGTGGTCTTCCTTGCAAGGGATTCTTTGACTGAAGGTTATAATTTCAAAGGAGGTACATAGAGAATCAGGATGTTAGGGAAAGAGACTTCAGTCTATCCCATGCTAACAGCCCCCACTTCTCACCTTCCAAATCATCTCATGTGAGTTCCCAACACCCAGCCTTTGCTCCAATGCTGACTTACCTCCACAACCTCCTAGATATCATCCCATTGCCATTCCTACCCATCCTTCAAGACCCAGATCAAGTCCTAACTCCTCCAGGCCTCTTGATCTCCAGAGCCAGAAAAGGGACTCTCCCTCTTCTGACAGCACCTCAGGCACCGATCTGAGGCTCTAAGCTGTAGACCAGTCCCTGATTGCCATTGAGAGAGGGAGTTTTCTGACCAGGAGTTCATACCTCAATGAAATCAATGACTCAGACTCCATCCTTCATCCCACCCCCAAAAAATAATGCTTCACTTTTCTGGAGCAGCTTTGAAAGAAGATTTCCCCGAGTATCCTTGTAAGGTAAGTCACATAAGGTTCTTATTTATCTTTTATGGGTAAGAAAATTGAGGCTCAGAGTTCTGGTAGCCCCATTTTAGAAAGGATCTTCACAAGGTAGAGTTTGTCCACCTCCCCACAAAGCTCTCCTGACTCCAAATCCACTACACCTCGCTTCCCCATAGCTCAACCAATGTGGAATAAATTAACATTGACCTCCTGTAGCATTTAGAGACTAGATTTGTTGTTGTTGTTCAGTCCTGTCTGCCTCTTCATGACACTAGTTGGAGTTTTCCCTGCTAAGATGATTTGCCATTTCCTTCTCCGGTTCATTTTATAGTTGAGAAACTGAGGCCAACAGGGTGAAGTGACTTGCCCAGGGTCACACAGGTAGTAAATGTCTGAGGCCAGATTTGAATTCAGGGCTTCCTGACTCCAGCCCCTGGTGCTCTATCCACTACCCCACCTAACTGCCCATGTACTACTTAGGTGCTTACGCCACTGAGAATTAGAGCTGCAGGCTGATGTTGTGTATACAGCACTGGTCTTGGAAGGAGGAAGACCTCGGTTTAATCTCTTCACTAGCTGTGTGATGCTGGAGAAATCACATAATCTCTCTGGGCCTCAGTTTCCAAATATGTAAAATTAGAAGTTTGGACTGCATGGTCTTCAAGTTCCCTTCCAGTTCCAAAATTATAATCCTATAATTCTTTGCTGTCTCATTCTTTTTTACTTGTTTTAAGTTTCTTTTGGTGAGGCAATCAGGGTTAGGTGACTTGCCCAGGGTCACACAGCTAGTAAATGTCAAATATCTGAGGCCATATTTAAACTCAGGTCCTCCTGACTCCAGGGGTTAGTGCTCTATTCACTGCACCACCAAGGTGCCCCCCCCTTCATTCTTTTATAAAAAATTCTATTTAGTATTTTATTTTCCCAATTACATAGATGTATATGTATTATATATGTGTACATGCATGTGCGTGCATGTGTGCATGCATGCATGTGTGTGTATAAACAATTTTCCACATTCTTTTAAAAAAGGAGTTCCAAATCCTCTCCCTCCCTACCCCTCGTTGAAGAAGGCAAATGATTTGATACAGGTTATGCACATATAGTCATGCCATCTCATTCTTTCAGGTTCCCTACATTTAACATTCAAGGCTGATTTCCCCAGCCAGACTGTGAGATACTTGGAGACAAAGCCTTCCCATTGAAATAAGACACTGCCCTGGAAAGAGCACCAGATTTGGAGCTTCAGAACCTGTGTTCCAATCTCACCTCTGCCGCTTGTTCCCTGGTGACCTTGGTCGGTAGTTTAATTCTTAGAGGTCTTAGTAAAGTGAGAGGACCAGGCTAGTTGCTCTCCAAAATTCCCTCCAGTTCTGAATGGAAGCATCTGGTCCGCCCTCCCTTCAGTGCCTAGCATTGCATCACTCCAGGGGGCCCAGCATCCTCTCACTAAGCTTGTGTTAATTAGTGTAGGTGCTATCTGAAGCTACCTTAATAGAAACATAGTGTCCAAAACAAGGGAGGTGACAGTCTCACTGTCCTTGTCCCTGAGCAGATCCCACTCGAAGTGCCAGGCTCAGCTTACGATGGCCTTCTTCTGAATCCCAATTCGTCCCTCCTTCCCTCTCTGGCTCAGAAATCTTTACTGGTTCCCCATTGTCTCTAACATAAAATACCAACTCACGTGGTTTTTAAGACCTTCTGCATGTAGCCTTCTAGCCTTATTTCATATTCTTCTTTCACCTACTCTATAATCCAACCAGGCAGATAAGCAGTGCCATAGTGGATGAATTACCAGCAGCCCTGGAGTATGGAGGACCTGAGTTCAAATCTGCCTTAGTCACTTACTAGCTGCATGACCCTGGGCAAATCACCTAACCCTGTTTTCCTCAGTTTCCTCATCTGTAAAATGAGCTGGAGAAGGAAATGGCAAACCACTCCAGTATCTTTGTCAAAAAATATCCTAAACAACACCACAAAGAGCCGGACACAACTGAAACAACTCAACAACAATCAAATTATAGTACTGGCTCCCTGATCTATTACCTTCTTCTAATTCCCTACATTCCTGCAGACTCTTCCCCATGCCTGAAATGGACGCACACACACACACACACACACACAGACACATACTTACACACACACACACACTCACTCACACACACACACTTACACTCACACACACACACACTCACACACACACTTACACTCACACACACACACACTCACACACACACTTACACTCACACACACACTCACACTCACACACACACACACACACTCACACACACACACTTACACTCACACACACCAATTCTAAAGGCCCACATCACAGGTTACCCCCTCCATGAAGTCTCTCCTGATGCCGTACCTGCCAAAGAGAAAAGTAATTTCATGGCACTTTTTTTTGTATCTGCTCTTTACCTTTATCAAATTCTATATTTGATAATACTTTGTTGTATAAATCACTGTCAATATGTCACCGGTCGGTCAGTCAGCAAGCATTTATTTTATTTTGTTTGTTTTTTGAGGCAATCAGGGTTAAGTGATTTGCCCAGGGTCACACAGCAAAGTATCTGAGGCTGGATTTGAAACTCAGATGTTCCTGACCTCAGGGCCACTGCTCTAGTCACTAGATGTCCCTCAATAAGATGACCCTCGATAAGCATTTATTAAGCATCTGTTATGGGCCAGGACCTGTGCTAAGGAGTGGAAATACAAAGAATAAACAAAGACAGTCCTCCAGGAGCTCTACATTCTAATGGAGACGACAACATGCAAACAACCACTTCCTGAGCAGCTGGGAAGAGATTAAATTAGAGCTAATTAGCAGAGGGAAGACACTTCCATTGAGAAGGACTGGGAAAGCCTTCTCATACAAGATGGGGGACAAAGGCAGCCAGGAGATGGGGAAGAGGAGAGAGAACATTCCAGCCACCGGGAGCAGTCCAGTGAAAGCTCAAAGTTTGGTGATAGAATGTTGGGTTCTAGGAACAGCAAGGCGGTCAGTGTCACTAGATCACAGAGGATAGATGTAAGCAGAGTGGAACCTTAGAAAGAGGCCAGTTTATAAAGGACTTTAAAAGTCAAACTGTAGATTTTTATATCTGATCCTGAAAGTAATAGGGAGTTGGTGGTTCTCAACCTTCCTAATGCTGTGAGCCTTTAACACTCGTATGTGGGCGTATCTGCATGTGGGCGGACCTGCCTGGAGATGGATAGAGGAGCAGTGTCTCAGTTCCT
The DNA here is from genome assembly GCA_028646515.1 of Pseudochirops corinnae. NCBI lineage: Eukaryota > Metazoa > Chordata > Mammalia > Diprotodontia > Pseudocheiridae > Pseudochirops > Pseudochirops corinnae. The sequence goes on along the minus strand of CM053588.1, from coordinate 63,669,376 downwards.
AAGACTATCAGAAAAAGGTGTTTTCCAATGGTCTTAGGCGACCTCTGCGAAAGGGTCGTTCGACCCCTAAAGGAGTCGCAACCCACAGGTTGAGAACCACTGCTCTAGAATTTATTGCATAGGGAAATGATATAGTCAGTAAATTTGTGGGCATGGAAACTACTAGCAATGCAGGTTACAATTTATCTATAAATTATAATCTCAGAGAGATTGAGTCACCCATGGTTTTACAGCAGAGGTGGCATGTTAACCCCGGTCTCCCTGACTTCAAGCCCAACCCCCTTCCCGTCATCCTACTGCCTCTCATAGCAAACATTTTTTCACTCTTATTTTAGATTGTAGATTCCTTGAGGTAGAGCAGGGACTACATATACCATTCTTTATTTTTTCAATGAGCTAGAAACTAAAAAGTCATCTTGCCCCACCTCTCATTTCACAGATGAGGAAACCCAGGCCCATCGATGTTAAATGACTTGCCCAGGGTCACACAGGTGGCAAGAAGAGCTAGGATCTGAACCTCTAACTACAAATGCAGCCTTTTCCATTGTGCCCCTACTAAGTTATTAGGAAGGATGTAACCTCCTGGAAGAAGGGGTTGTTTTCTTCTTTGTCCTCATGCCCCTGGCACCCATCACAGTGCCTGGACCATAGGTGCTACTTAATTAGTGATTGGTGATTGATAGCATAAGGCTTCGTGAATGGTAGACGTTTTCTGAATATTGGATGGATGGAAGGATGAATTAATGTGCCACAATAATCTCTGCTGCTGGTTTCTCTTGGAATCTGCAAAAGAAAAAAGCCAACCTTCTGAATTTGAGGAAGGAAGGGATGATGGCAGCAGGAAAGGAATTATGAAATAGAATCTTGTGACCTTTATTTTGTAGATTTTTTTTCAGTTGTTCAGTCAACTAAGCGGAAATAAGTTGAACTTTGGAGCATCTAACTTTATGTGTAAATGCTACTTAATGAGGAAAAATCCACTTTGCTAAGCTGGCAAACCCAGGGATCAAACATGAAGCGTGTTATTAAGGCTGATAACCGCAGCCGAGGCCAGGCTGAGCAGACATCTCCAGCTGCATGGGCCCTTGCTGCTTAATCACGAGATTCCAGGCCAGGAGTAAAAGCCCTCCACTAATTAAAGGTGAGTGTCACAGAGGAGGTCCTTACAACAACCTCCTCCCCTTCTGCTCTTTCCTTCTCCCTCTTAAATAAGACTTAAAGATGCTTTAAAAGAACACATTTGACAGTCTCACGCCCTTGAACATTTCAATTCTCCTTGCAAAGATTGTGTTTTTTCAGCCGATGGGGGCAGGGTACTAAGAGGCTGCAGTGTGTTCCAGTACTGCTCAGCCTCGTGCCAGAGCTGCCCTCCTCCACCGTGGCGGGTATGGGGTAATAGGGAGGGTGCTTTGGGACAGGACAGTCACGTGGTGGTGACTCTGGGAGGCAGCAGGGGGACAAAAGATGCTGACTCTGCATTGCTTTTCTTCCCCTCCATTCCCTGACACTCCTTTGCTGGTATTATCCTCCCTCTGCAAAGAATGCCCTGCAATCATAAAGTAAACCAGTCTCCTGTGGGTTCACATAGACAAGGAGAAATAGCACCATCCTCAGGACCCAGCCCTTCGGGGCCATCCTCCCTTAGAAACAGCCCTGGGGTCCACAATACCTACCGATATAATGAACTCCACACAAATGACCCACCCAGGCATAGCTGTTGGGTCCCAAATATCCTTAAGAACAACCGTGGGCTCCACACTCTCCTAGAGGTGACTATGGACTCCATACTCTCTAAGGACAGCACTAGATTCCACACTCTTATAGACCTGACCCAGACCTCATAGTCTCCTCAAGATGGCCATAGAGTCTATAATCAATAAGAATAGCCCTGGGTTCCACAATTCCCCAGGACTACCACTGCACAACAGGTTGGGTCCCATTTTCCTTTGGGGAGCACCCTGGCCCTCTCAGTCCCCTAGAGATGATTGTAAACCCCAAATATTCTCGCAACAACCCTAAGGTGACACCCTTCTCTAGAGATGGCTCTGAGGCCATACATTCTGTGCCGCCATCTTGGCTCCGCCCCCTAGGCCATACATTCTGAAGACAAGCCTTGAACCCCATATTTCCTTAGATCTGGCTCTGGGTTCCATGCTCTCTATGGCCCACACCCCCTTACAGACCCAGACCTTTCCCAATGTGATAAGAAAAATAATAGAAAGGTAGTTTAGAAGAATCGCATCTCTGGCTACCCTGAAGTACAGGTGTTCCTTTGTCTTCTTTCCTGAAGAGTGAGGCCTCCCCTGTGCCTTTGCTGAATGATTCCTGAATGCTTCTTCTCCTTTTTTCCCCCTTCCCTTCCAAGTCTACCACATGCCCTGGCCAGGTCTCCAGCAAGCTGTCTCTTGTAATTTAATTCTCATCATAGATGTAATCCAAATGCTTTTCCCTCCTCCTGCCTCCTCTGCTGGGACTTAGTGGAGGGGGTTCAGTTGTGTTTATTCAGCTACTCTGAGATCCAGGCAACTTCTGTTCTTATCAGCCAACAAGTCCTGATTAAGTGCCTAGTCTGTGCCAAGCGCTGTGCCATATGCTGGGGTACAAAGACAGATGAAGACAGTCCCTGCCCTCAAGGAGCTTACATTCTAATAGTTCTGGGGCAATGTGGTACAGAGAAAATAACACTGGACTCATAGAAATACTGGGCTATCCATAGGAAATACCTCCTGCCTCAAAAAGTTTCCATTCTACTGGGGGAATATAATGCATGCAGATAATTACATATAAAGTGTATATAATGTCCTCTAAAGAGAAGATGGACACTGATGACTGGGATGATTAGGCTAAAGGCCTGTCGGGAAAATGGTGGCTCTGTCATGCTAAGAAGGAAGCCACCCAAATGGCCCCCTACATTTGAGCTGGATTGCCCAATGAGGCATCTCAGTGTCTGCCCAATCTACCAGTCAATGAATCACTTTTTCATCCTTCTACATGCTGTCATTCAAGCCTTATTGTATTGAGTATCTGTTGTGGTGCAAAGCACCATGGTAGGCAACTGGGGCTTGGGGAGGAAAGGTGTACAGAGATAAGGTTTTGGAAGGATGTGATTTCTTGCCCTTGTCTTGCAGGAGGGAAAGATACAGATATTGGTAATGAAATATATACAATATTAAAATGAAAATGCACATGATACAATGAGAGCAGGGGGGACATGCCAACAATGTGCCATGTGAGAGGGAGGCTTCCTGGAGGAGGTAGCATTTAGGAAGAAATATAACAGGTATAGAGGGAGATGGAAAGCATCCCAGGCACAGGGTGAGCAAAGGGGAGAGGAAGCACAGGGGTAGATGGAGGGAAGGTTTGAAAAGTGGAAGGATTGCGGGGTGAATAAAGGACTTAATTCAGAATTGGGAAGATCTAGGTTTAAAACCTGCCTCTGGCAATTTACTGGAAGTGTGACCTTTGGTACGCTCAACAAAAGGAAATATTACCCCCTAGAATAACTACCTTATAAGATTGTTGTGAAACTCAAATTACATAATGTAGTTTTTCTGTTCTTTTTCTCAGCAGTGGAATACACGCTCCTAGAAGTGCTCCAGATTGGGTTCTAGCTGGTCACAGATTATGTTTCACATGGACACCACAAGAAACAGGACCTATCTAGGCATCTTGTCATGTGCTCTAGAGATGCACACACACCTGCCCACCACCCTAACTCTCCACTTCTGCCTTCTATGTCATTTGACAAGAGTAATAAATGACCATTACTGCTGATAGCAGAAAGTGTATGACAATCAACTGCTCCATGGCATGACTCCAAATTGCCACCACGGCTAAGACCCATGTTCCCTTCCCTGGCTGCTCCTCCCCCATTGGAATATAAGCTTCCCAAGGGCAGGGACTGTCTCCGTTTTGTAGCTGTGTCCCTAGCACATAACAAGATTTTAGTAAATGCTTTCTAAGTCATTCAATGTTAAGAGTCACAGAGGTATGCTCTTCCTAGGAAAGTATCAGGTTTAAAGTGTGGAAACTCCTTCCCAGGTATTATTTCTTTCTTGGGAACCCTATTCCTGGATGGAAAATGAGAGAAGCTGGAGTTCTCACTTGGCAAAAAGGGAGGGGACTCAACAAAGCAGGAAATCCAAAAATTCTGAAGAGTCAAGGAAGTTGAATTGGCATATGAAAGAGCTTGAGACTAAGGGTCAGGGAAACCATGTTCTAGTCCCAACTCAGTCACTAACTAGTGTCATTTGGTGCAAATCATTTCAATCGGTCTTAGTTTCTTCCTTTGTAAAATGAAGGAAGTAGAATAAATGCTCTCCAAGATGTTTTCCAGTTCTAACATTCTATGTTCTAAGATTCCTCTCAGCTCTAAGAGAAATATTCTAAGGGGTCTCCCTACCTGGATATTCCATGTTCTAAGCTCCCTCCCAGTTCCAACACTTTCTGTTCTAAGGGTCCTCTCAGCTCTGACATTCTATCTTCATGGAATCACAGGGTCCTAGATCTTGAGCTGGAAGGACTCTTAGAGGCCATCTACTCAATCTCTTCATTTCAAAATAAGAAAATGGAGACTCAGGGAGATGAAGTAACTTGCCCGAAGTCACACAGGTATTCTAAGATCATCCCCAGATATAAGATCACTTCCATCCTACTGACATTCTATGGTCTGCCCTATTCTACTCTGTGGACTTAATTCACAATGATGTGGATCACACATCTACTTTGTGAGCAGCCCTGTGGAAAGTTCTAAAAGCTTAAAAACAATGTGTAAACAACAGCTCTTGTTCTGGGGAAATGCACAATTTTGTTGGGAAGATGAGAAAAATATGCTTGTAACACAATTATAGAAGAAAAGATTATACAAAAATAAAAGCTATATTACGGGTTTCTGTCCTTTCTGGAGGAGGTCAGATGAAGGAGAATTCACAGATCTAGTTCTGAAAGGGCTGTTCAAGGCTGCCCAGTCCATGTCCCTTATATCACAGAGAAGGGAACTGAAGACCAGAGGGTCTAAGCCAGCTACACATCAGGGTCACAGTTAAAAAAATTCAAGGTAGCATCTAAACCCAGATGTTCCCAAGGTCCAGTCCCCCATCCACCACACCAAATTAAACTAGAAGAAATCAAGGAGGGCTTCCTGGAGGACATAATCTGAGCATTTTAAGGAAGGCCGAGTGATTCTGGAGTGGGCTCTTGTCTGAGAAAGTAAGGGCTTTTAAGAGCACATACCCTCTGATAACTCTTGAAGACAAAAAGCTTGCCATCTTTTCTCAAGTCTCCTTCACTGAAACAGGAAAAAAAAAATCTACTTACATACACTATCACCTTAGCATCAGAGTCTGATTAATGAACTGTGGAACAAGAGATGGAGAGAATTGGAGGTGGAACCTTTCTTTTTTTAAAAAAAAAAAGGATAAAGAAGATTTAAAGAAGAAGGGAAGTTGAGGGAAGGGGAGGGAAGGGGACAGAAGAAGAGGGGAGGGAAGGAGAGGGAAGGGAAGGAATGGGAGGAAAGGGGAGGAGAAGAGAGCAGAGGGGAGGGAAGAGTGAGAGAAGGCATTGATGGGTTAAAGGAGGGAGGAATGGATAGTATTAGCAATGTCTTGAAAGAGAATCCAAACATCTTGGAAAGAACAATGGTAAGAAGGGCCTCAAGGTTGATAATAATTCACTTGGCCTGAAGGATGTGATGGGTACTTCCCATCCATACTCAGGGTTATCATCAAATCCTTCCATCCTCTCTAACCCTAATTATAAGGCAGCTAAGTGGCTAGGGTCCTCAGGCAAACATAATAGCTGTGTGACCCTGGGCAAGTCACTTAACCTCTGCCTCAATTTCTTTTTTTTTTTTGGAGGGGGGAAGGCAGGGCATATGGGGTTAAGTCACTTGCCCGAGGTCACATGGCTACTAAGTGTTAAGTGTCTGAGGCTGGATTTGAACTCAGGTCCTCCTGACTCCAGGGCTGGTGCTCTATTCATTGCTCCACCTAGCTGCACCCTCAATTTCTTTTTATATTTTGTTTTGTTTTGCTTTTTTAAAGTTTATTTATTTATTTTTGGTTTACAACATTCAGTTCCACAATCCCTTGAGTTCCAAATTTTCTCCTCCTCCTCCCCCAAGGCAGCATACAATCAGATATAGGTTCTACAAATACACTTACACTAAACATTAGTCAAAGTGTAAAGAAGAGTTATAACCAATGGAGTGAACAATGAGAAAGAAGGAACGAAATAAAACAAAACAAAAAAGAGAGAGACCAAGTAGTTTGCTTCAGTCTGCATTCAGACTCCGTAATTCTTTCTCTGGATGTGGATATCCCTTTCCATCATGAGTCTTTTGGAGTTGTCTTCTAACCTTGCATTGCTGAGAGGAGCTCCATCTATCAAAGTTAGTCATCACACATACAATGTGTCTGTAACAGAGTACAAAGTTCTCCTGGTTCTGCTCTCCTTACTCAGCTTTGGTTTATATAAATCACTCCAGGTTGTTATGAAGTCTGTCTGCTCCTCATTTCTTATAGCTCAGTAGTATTCCATTACATTCATATACCACAACTTGTTTAGCCATTCCCCAATTTATGGGTATCCCCTTGATTTCTAATTCTTTGACACCACAAAAAGAACTGCTATAAATATTTTTGTACATATGGGTCCTCCTCCCACTTCTATGATCTCTTTGGGATACAGCCCTAGAAGTGGTATTGCTGGGTCAAAGGGTATGCACTTTTTTTTATAGCCCTCTGAGTATAGCTCCAGATTGCTCTCCAGAATGGCTGGATCAGTTCACAACTCCACCAACAATGCATTAGTGTTCCGATTTTTCCACATCCTCTCCAGCATTTGTTATTTTCCTGTTTTGTCATCTTAGCCAATCTGACTGGTGAGATGTGGTACCTCAGAGTTGTTTTGATTTGCATTTCTCTAACACAATAATGATTTAGAGCATTTTTTCATATGCTTATAGATATCTCTAATTTCATCCTCTGAATATTGCCTGTTCAAATCCTTTGACTATTTATCAATTGGGAACGACTTGTATTCTTATAAAATTGACTCAGTTCTCTGTATATTTTAGAAATGAGGCCTTTATCAGAGACACTGGTTGTAAAAATTCTTTCCAATTTTCCACTTCCCTCCTAATCTTGATTACATTGGCTTTGTTTGTACAGAAACTTTTCAATTTGATATAGCTTCTACAAAAACCTTCACATTAAACATTAGTTAAGTTATAAAGATTGCATACTGCCATGGAGGGCTAGGGGAGAGGAGAGGGAGGGAGAGAAAATTTGGAACTCAAGGATTGTGGAACTGAATGTTGTAAACTAAAAGTAAATAAATAAATTTTAAAAACTTTTCAATTTAATACAATAAAAATTATCCATTTTACATTTTGTAATGTTCTCTATCGCTTGTTTGGTCATAAAACTTTCCTTCTCCATAAATCTGTCAGGTAAACTATTCCTTGCTCTCCCAGTTTGTTCACAGTATCAGCCTTTATATTTCCAACATGCACCCATTTAGACTTGATTTTGGTATATGGTATAAGATGTTGGTCTATGCCCAGTTTCTGCCATACTATTTTCCATTTTCACAGCAGTTTTTGTCAAATAGTGAGTTCTTATCCCAGAAGCTGGGGTCTTTGGGTTTATCAAACAGTAGATTACTATAGTCATTGACTATGGTGTCCCAAATACCTAATCTGTTCCATTGATCCACTACTCTATTCCTCAGCCAGTACCGAGTAGTTTTAATGACTGCTGCTTTATAATATAGATTAAAATCTGGTACGGCCAGGCCACCTTCCCTAGCATTTCTTTTCATTAATTCCCTTGGTATTCTGTAGGCCTCAGTTTCCTCATCTGTAAAATGGGGATGATAATAGCACCTACCTCCCAGGGCTGTTGTGAGATGTTTGTAAAGTGCTTACTTAGCACAGTGGCACATAGTAAGTGCTATGTTTCCTTCATTCCTTCCTTCTGTGGGTCACAGGGCACCCAGAAGCACCTTCCCTCAAAAATGTCTGTGCATGTATGTGTCTGGATGTGTTTGGGCCTTAGTGTGTGCAGGAACATCACTTTATTTACCAATTGTGTTGTGTGTTTTTCACTGTGCAGTCTAGCAGTGTGGTTGTGCATGTACCATCCTCCCGACTAAACTCCCTTCAGGAAGGCAGGAACCACATCTTATTCACCCCTACTTCTCCTTTCATGGAGAGCTTTGAGTTCTTTGATGCAGTATGTGCCTTGCAAATCTGTGTGGGAGCTTATGGCGGAAAGGTCAGACGGCCCTTGGAGGAATTCCAGGGCAGTCCACAAGTCAGAGAAATGAATGAAAGAATGAGGGGGTGAATGAAGTAAAGTTGCATTTATTAAGCACTTACTCTATGCCAAGCACTACAGAGGACCCTGGAATATGAGCTTTTATTTGGCATATGTGGACCTATCTCCATATCCCTAAGCCCCTGCTGTCTCTCTTGCCCAGGTATCCCTCTACAACAGTGGCTAATTATATTTCTTTGAAAAATATAATTTTTTCCTAAGTACCTCTCCCCTTTATAACCAAAAAACTGCCTCCATCAGGGCCCTCCAGTCAGAGTTAGGTCATGACAAGAGCTTAGCTGTTCAATAGCATCCTAAAGCCAAAGTTAGAAGAAAATTGGAGCTCATCTGGTCCAATCTCAGAGAGGGTAAGTGATTCGCAAGATGGGATTTGAACCCAGGTCCTCTGACTCCAAATACTACCTTTATTCTTTACACTGTGAGGCAAGTGCACTGGGCCTGGAGCTAGGAAAACCTGAGTTTATATCCAGTCATAGACATTTCCTAGCAGTGTGATCCTGAGCAAGTAATTTAACCCTATTTGTTTCAATTTCTTCCTCTATAAAATGAGCTGGAGAAAGAAATGGCAAACCACTCCAATATCTTTGCCAAGAAAACTTCAAATAGGATCACAGAGAGCCAGACAGGACTGAAACAACTAAAGAAAAAACTTTACACGACTCTAAACTTCTCTTCCAATCTGGGCCCTCATTTGAACAGCCCCTATGATTAGGAAGCTGGAACAGATTTTATCAAGCAAGCCTGGGGAGCCAGAAGACACAGCAGGAGTCCTCTAGCCTGTAACCCTAAGCTGCCCCACCAGCACTAGAGAGTAAAAGCTCTCTCTCTACCTAACTCACTCTCTGGAGTTTTCCACTTCATCACTAGCAACTTTGCCTCACACCCCCCACCCTTCAGGTATTCCCTCCACGTGTCTGTTGTCTTCCCCGTTAAAATGTAATCTCTTCAAGGGTATGAACTGACTTGTTTGTTTGTATTTCTATCTCCAGCACTTAATACAATGCCTGTCACACAGTTAAATACTTAATAAATGTTCCCTCTCTTTGTCTGACTGTCCGTCCATCCACCTATTTGTCTATCTTATCACAATGACTTTTTGCATTGATGCCCCATTCTATCTCCTCTCCTCCACTAGCCTCCTCCACACTCTCCTCACACTCACTGCCATGGGAGTTCATGAGGTTATCTGAGGCTGTGTTAATAGACCACAGTTCTGTTAGGTCCTCACACAAAGAAAAGACTTGGCCCTGTCCTCTTGACCCATCCTCACTAATGTGGCATATCTCTTTATCAATAAGGTGATCATTGGCCAATCAATTGTAGTCACAGAAACTTATAAAACCATCTGCTAAGATGCAAAAAGATTGCAGTCTCTGCCAGCAGAGGATGGACCCTCAGAGACAAGATCTTTAAGATCGGTAATCTCTTCTCTGTCCTTTCTATCCCAAGACAACACTTCCAGATGACCTCTTGATGCTCTTTGTCCCCGACTCAGCAGATAACAACGTCAGGGTCTACATGTGCCCTCCTTACAAGGGACATTGGGAATTCAAATTGGAACCTAGGAAAGGTGATACTTAATGTAGTAAGGCAAAGGGGAATCAGTTTGGGATTAAGAGGGTAAAGATCTGCTTCTGAGTCCTGGCTCAGTCTCTAGCAAATAGTGTGACTTTGGCCAAGTCACCTAAGTTCCATGAACCCCAGCTTCTAATATGGAAGATGAAAATAACAATTCTCTAAGTTCCCTCCCAGTTCTGACATTCCATATTCTAAGGCAGGGGCTCTCTTAACCTGAACCCCTTTGTTAGTCTGGTGAACCTGAACCTCTTTGTTAGTGTGGTGAAACCAATGGGCTGCTTTTTCAGAATAATGCTTTTAAGAGAAAAAAAATTAAATTCATGGGATTACAAAGAAAATCAATTACACTAAAATACATTTATCTTTTTTTAAGTTCATGGACCCTAGATTAAGAATTCTTGTTCTAAGGTCCCTTCCAAGCTCTGTCATCCTGTGTTCTAAAGCTCCTCTTTGCTTTGACATTCCCTCCTAGCTCCGATATTCTATATTCTGATGTCTCTTCCAGTTCAGACATTTCATGTTCTAACCCTCTGCCATACACTCTAACTCTACCCAGCTCTGACAATTCTTTGTCCCAAGACAGATTTTCTTAAACTTTTTTGTAATATGGATTCCTTTGGCAGTTTGGTCAGACTTACGGACTCTTCTTTTCAGAATAATTTTTGTAAATGAATAAAATAAAATCCATATGATTACAAAGGAAATCAATTAAGTTGAAATGTATTCATCTTTTTTTTTTTTTTAAGTTCATGGACCCCAGGTTAAGAACTCCTGTTCTAAGGTTCTTCTGAGCTCTGACACTGCTCTAACATTCCACGTTTTAACTCTGCTCCCCACCAGCTCTGACACTCCATGTTCTAAGGGTGCTTCCATGTCTGATCATCCATAATTCTATGACTAAAGGGATGATCAGGGGAAGCTGTGCGCCTTCTCCGCCCTGACAATCTTAGCAAGCTGAGTAGATGCAATCAATGCCTGCATACATCTTGCAGCTTCTCCTTCATGTCAGTCTCAAGACCATTGACTTCTTCTGGGTCTTTATTTACAATTACTCAACAAGGCTGCTTTTGTGAAAATCATTCTGTCTCTCTCTTTAGCACCTACCCTGGTCCCTCTGTGACTCCAGCCAGTCAGAGGGCGCACCATGCAGGGAATCTACTCTCCACACATCAGTCTTCCTTAATCCTCAAAAGGTTTAGAGTGGTTTTCAGTTAATGGCCAATCCATAATGTCTTCATTTTCCAGAGAGCCCCAATCCTGCCAGGAACAATGGAATAATTGATAATGGAGAAGGGGAAGACATAAGTTTCTTTAAAAGACCAACAAGGATTTGCAGACCTTTGCCAAGCATTAGGAGAAGTATGGAGGAAGCATCACATATCAGGGAAGGTGCTATCTCCAAAGTTGGGAGGCCTGGCATCTAGCCTCAGCTCTGTCACTGACTAGCAGGGTGACCCTGTATAAGTTGCTTCTCCTCTCTGGACCTCAGTTTCCCTTTCTATAAAATGAGAACACAAAGTCAATATCTGACATTTTATGGGGAAAAAGGCACTTTTATGGATTTCATTACCCAGTTGTAAGATGGAGAAGTTGCAATATAGTTCTAGCAGAGTACAACGTGTCTCTGTTCCTGCTGGCCCAAGGTATTGGTCTAGAGAGGCATGGGCATTCATTTGACCCCCTCAGTGGGACAAAATGTCAGGATTCCTATTCCAGTCCATACTCCTTCCTCCTCCTTCAGATCTTCTGATGAAACAGGGAAAAGTAGGAGACTTAGTCGGGAGACACAGGTTTTGGTCCTAGCAATTCCTGGCCACTCACTTCTCTTCTTTGTGTCTCCATTTCCTCATTTGTAAGGTAAAGAGTCATAAAAGAGTATCTTTTCCAGTGGCTTCTCCCTCCAATTGGATGACTCTGCCCAGAATCTCCATTTAAGGGGGGCATCCAGACCGACCATGTCTCATTCCTCTCCAAGGTGCACTCAATCCTTCCTCTACCACACCCTTGAACTGAGTTTCTTTGTTCCTACCTCTTAACTTTCCAGCTTCCTTTTATGTTTTCCCCCATTCCCTGAATGCAGGGACCATCTTTTTCCTTATATTTGGGTTCTAAGCACTTAGCACAATGCCTGGCATACAGTAAGTGCTTGATAAATGCACATTGACTGACCGGTTCTAAGATCCCTTTCAGTTCTAATGTTCTATGTCCTAAAGCATCTTCCAGTTCTAAAATTCCACGTCGTAACTTTCAACCCTATCTACTGTAAATGATTGATTCCAGAGAACCTAGCAGAGTTCCGGGAACAGCTCCATTTTCTTTATGAAGGGCTGAGTCTTTCTCCCTTCTCCCCCACCCCCACAGCCTCTGGGATCATACAGCCCAGGCCCCATCCCGGGAAGTTGACCCTCAATGCTCAATCTCTCTTCCTTTGGCCCTCTTCCCTCCGTTGTTGTCCCCACTTGGATGAACCCAGAAAGAGCCCCACAAAAGACTAGCTTGTATCTGGGATGTCTTAATGTTGGCAGGTCTGCAGATCTCACACAGGTGCTCATTGTGTGCATAATATGGGTATTGAACATGGGACAGATTTTTTTCACCTACTACAGAGAACACACACACACATACACACACAGACATCACAGCACTCCAAGAACAGACATCCAAGCTGAGAGACCTCAAAGAGGTCATCAGGTCTCCTCAGGCTCTAACATTCTGATGAGCCCCCCTTGCCCTGCACAGGACCCCTAAAAGTCATAGTACAACCCTGTGGTTCAGGCTCTCCCCCACAAAGGTGAAACATGCTTTAGGGCTTGCTTAGCAAACAAATCCCTTTTCATAAGACTGACAACATATGAATAAATAAATGAGTTTTTTTTCCTCTCCAACTAGGATACTCTGTGGAATCCTGTGGATTGTCTTTTTAGTTCTCCAAGTGGCATAACAAATCTTCTCTCTATAGTAGTTCCAGTACTGTAATTCTCAAATTGAGGGACTTTTTAATTTGGAGTTTGCAAGTGGTAGGGAATCATCATGCCCCCTTCTTCCTTGTAAAATTTTCCCCCAGCCTATATTCCCTAACCCACCCAATCACACTCAGAGACTTAGAAGACTCACATAATGAGTTTGAAGGTAGCTTTGAGACCATCTAGCCCAACCCCTACATATTACAGGGAGAAACTTCTCCAATATCACACAGGGTAAACTGGGCTTTTAATGCACGTTCCTTGATTCCCTGACCTGATCCCATTTTAGCCTTGGTCCAGTGGAATTTTGATCACTTTATTGCTTGGACTTTGAGGAATAAAGATTAATAAGGCACCTGTAAATACATCTTGTAAAACTGTAGAGGAAGATCCTTTTTTCCCCTTCTTTCCCCACTATTACGGGAAAGAAATGAGCTTGGAACCATCAAATAATAGATCCTTAGAGCTAAGAGGGACCTTTGAAATCTTCTAGCTCCATCTGCTACCTGACATTATAACATTGGGAAGAACCCTCCCTGGACCCTGGCAGCAGGAAGGGTCAGGAGAGAAGGGATAAAATGACCTCAGTGTAAATAAGATTCATAGATCTGACCTTGGGGAGCGTTTGGCTGGGGGGCAATTGCTCAGAGTAGATGAGCTTAGTCCCTTGCCCATGGGATGCTGGAGGCTAGAGGCTGCAGATGGTGAGATGTCAGGCTAACCAGAATTGGTTTTGTGGATGACTGATTGCTGGGCTCTGAAGGGGGCTGTCAGCTGGCCTTATCTAGAAGTAGAAGATGAGGAAAGGATGGAGTCAAGGGGAAAGAAAGAAAGAAGAAGTGAGAGGCATTTGTCCTAGGAGTCAGAAGGAACACCAGAGAGCAGCTCTGTCCCTATGGCAGATTTTGTGCAGCTGGCTAAGCTCCCCTCTGATGCTTCTCCACCCCTTTTTTCCTTCTTGCCATCCTCCACAAGGCCAGCCTTCATAGTCACAGATCAGAAGCCATCTAGACCTAAACTCTTCTTTTATAAATGAGGAAACAGGCTCAATTTGGTTAAGTAACTTGTCCACAGTCATATAAGTTGTATCGGAGACAGGATTTGAACCCAGACCCTCTCACTCTTTCCAATGTGCAGCTTTCCTGGCTATTGACCTATCTTTGACCCCACTTATTCCATCTTAACCTCTGGTTCTTTTGAGTTTCTTGTCTTGCCAATCTGCCCCTTCATCTCTACTCACACAGCCCCTTCCTAATTCATTACCTCTCTCTCTTGAACTATTAAAACAGTCTCCTAGCTGGTATCCCTGCCTCGTTCTGTCCCTTCTCCAATCTGTCCTCCCCACAGCCCAGCCGCTAGATCCATCTCACTGAAGCACTTATTCAATAAACCTCAGTGACCTGCTATCTTTTCTACAACAAAACACAAACCATTCCCTGGCTTTTTAAAATCTTGAACAACCTGACCCCAACCTATCTTTCCAATCTCATAGCACCCTCCCTGGAAAACTGAGTCTCGGAAAACACATATTTCCAGTGGTCTCAGGAACCGAGACATCTCTCCTCTATCCATCTCCAGGCAGGTCCACCCACATGCAGATACGCCCACATATGAGTATTAAAGGGTCACAGCATTAGTAAGGTTGAGAACCACTGCTCTGGCGGGTACTACCTGCTTCTGTAACCTAGATTCTAAGGATAATGCAACAGCCAAGGCTAGTATTCCAGGCCTGATGCTCGTAACACCCCACCAGAAATTTTGTTGTTCGGTCATGTCTCACTGTCAGAGCCCAATTTGGAGTTTTCTGGGCAGAGACACTGAAGTGGTTTGCCATTTCCTGCTCCAGCTCATTTTCGAGATGAGGAAATTGAGGCAAACAGGGTTGAGTGACTTGCCCAGGATCACACAGGTAGTGAGTGTCTCAGATCAGATCTAAAATCGGGAAAGTGAGTCTTCCTAACTCCAGGCCCGATGCACTGTGTACTGTGCCACCTAAATACCCCCAAACTCTATGTAAATGCTAGCCATAATTAATATTATTATTCTACGTGATAAATTTATCAGACTATTAGAACATCCTTTCATTTAGAACACTACCTTACAAACTTCTCCCCTCCCGTATACTATAGCATAGCCACAAGTGCCTTCTGGGTACATGAAGCACAAATCCAAAAGGAAAAAGGGGGTGAATTCTCTACCACCATAAGGGTAGAAACCTTCAGCTGGCCCCAACCTTGCCCAAACCTTTTCTGCATGAACAGCCCAGAGTAGTACAAGTTCCATCCCCACACCCAAAAAGGAAATCTTAAAGAGTTAGCTGAGGCATTTGGGGTGCTAGAAAACAATAACCATAAATAAACAGGTGGGAAATAGCAGTTGTCTTTTGTGATGCCTATTTCTGGGTGAAAGAGCTTCTGGTTTTGCGCCATGTGATTCTATCAGTCATGGCCATGGGGGATGACCCATATACCTGAGAAGTATCCAGGTGTTCAATAAAAGTGTCAGAGTAGGAGCAGAGCCCCCCAAACTAGAGGCCAAATGGCATTACCCAAGCAACCCCAGAGGCTGAGACCTAGATCCTGAGCGCTCTCAATGGAAAATTTGATTTGGGCATCAAGTCGACACAAATGACTAGCTATGATTGATGCTGTATAGACATTGCCCCTGTCACAGACAAGTTCTCTCAAAGACTTATGTGATATGAGAGCAAGGAAGGAATCATCTCATCCAAACTCCTCATTTTTATACCAGCATTCCTATAGTTCTTTGCTTGCAAATCATTTTGCAAATACGATCTCATTTGGTTCTTGTGACAACCTCATGAGGTAGGTGCCATCTTTATTTCCAATTTACGGATGAGGAAACTGAAATAGGTCAAGTGACTTGGCCAGGATCTCACCACTGAGAAGTACCTGAAGGAGGATTTGAAACCGGGCCTATCTAAGTCCTACCCTCTATCCACTGAATTATCTAGCTGTCTCTAATTGAGGCCCAGAGAGAAGTTACCACCCACCCAGGTCACACAGTGAAATAGTGACAGAATGACCATGTTAGCATTGTTAGCAAGGGATGGTTTGGGAGCTTTTAGAAAGTGAACTCTTGATTTCTTAGAACTGAATTAAGTTTATATAGAACATGCCATGCTATACAAATTGTATTTCCTTCTTATAATCTAAAAATAATAATGATAATAAGAGCCAGCATTTATGTAACACCTACTATGTACAGGCATTTTAAAAACACTGTCTCATTTGAGTTTCACCACAACCCAGGAAGGGAGGGGCTATTATTATCCCCATTTTACAGTTGAGTAAACTGAGGCAAACAGGGTTAAGTGACTTGCCCTGGATCATAAATCTAATAAATCAATCATCTGAACTCAGGTCTTCCTGACTGTAAACCCAGCATGCTATCCACTGCACAGCCTAGCTGCCCAAGAGAGATGCTTTTCTCTGACCACATGAGGGCTGTTGTCTGCAGTTCTGAGCCCCTTATTTTAAGAAAAAAATGACAAATTAAAATCTCCCCCTGGGAAAGTGATCAGGAAAGTGATAGGACCCAAGTTCGGAGTAAGTTTCGACTGAACAAATCAAGAATGTTTATTTTGGAGAAGAGATGTGAAGACGAGGAGAGAAGATGTATGATTGCACTCTTCTGGTCTCTGAAAGGCTGTTGTGAATGTTTCCATGTATTCCATCCAGATTGGTCCAGTCTCTGACCCCTTCTCTCTCTTCCTCTGCTGCCTACTCCTGTCCCCATAGCTCTGCTCACACCATCTCTGGCTTCCTTTAAGCCCCAAATAAGTACCATCTTTTATAAGAAGACTTTCCCAACTCCTTTCAATTCTAGGGCTTTCTGTCTGTTAATTGTTTCCCATTTATCCTGTATAGAGCTTGCTCACATATATTTGTATGTATCTTGTCTCCTCCATTAAGTGTCAAGCTTCTTGAGGGCAGGAATTGGCTTTTGTCTTTTTTTTGAGCTCAGAACAGTGCCTGGCAACTTCTAGGTGATTAAGAAATGTGTATTGATAGATTTATTCCCCAAGTCTGTCAGGGATGCCCCCAAACAGCTCATTTCTATTTTTTAAAGTCCTTCATTTCTTTCAAAACCCAACTCAGTTGCCATCTCTTCCAAGAAATCCTTCATGACCACTCCCCAGCCCTCAATAAAATTCTTCTCCTAGCACTTTGCCTGGATCTCTTCTTCATAGTTTTCTCCCATTCAAATATTTCTGAGTCACATGTATACACATCTCATCTTTCCCATAGCCATTTGGGAAATAGTAAGCTCTTTGCAAGACTGAGACCAAGATAAGGGTTTAAATCCTAATTTTGTCATTATGCCAGTGGCTCAGCTTTGGGCAAATCATTTCCTCTCACTGAGAAATAGTTGGGTAGTACAGTGGGTAGAGTTCTGGACCTGGAGTCAGGAAGACCCGAGTTCCAATCTAGCTTCAGACACTTAGTAGACAAATCACTTAACCTCTGCCTTAATTTCCATGTCTATAAAATGGGGATTATATTATCACCCATTTCCCAGAGTTGTTGCAAGGATAAAATGAAATAACATTTGTAAAGTGCTCAGCACAGTGCCTAGAATGTGGTATGCTCTTAATAAATATTTGTTTTTTTCCCCTTTGGGGGCTTCAGTTTCCCCATCAATAAGTGAGAAGGATGGAGTAGATGATCTCCAAGGTTACTCATAGCTCTAAATGCTACAAGTAAGACCTGTGCCAAAGCCTTTCTGGTTTGACAGGACCTTTCAGGGCTTTTCAAACCTTAGAGGGAGGCACAGCAAGGCATAGTGGATTGAGTGCTGATCTCTGAGTCAGGAAGACCCAGGTTTCAATCCCTTCTCAGTCATTTACTAGCTGTGTGAATTTCAGCAAGTCTTTTAACCTCACCTGTCAAATAAGAGTTTGACCAGCTGTCCCCTAGGATCCCTTCCAACTCCAAATCTATGAATCTTTGAACTGCAAAGATCACAGTTCAATCTCCCCATTTTACACACTGGTAGAATCCTCAAGAACTCTAAATCAGCTGTAGCTAAAACAAGTCACGGGAAGCAAAGTCTGCTATCAGGGGGCAAAAAGGGAGAATGTGACCAAGCCACACAAAGAGATGATTGTCGTATCTCTGATCTGTAAAATCTCATCTCTTTAATCTGCATTAAACACTAATGGCTACATGCAACCAATTATTTTTTCTTTAGTTTTAATTTACAACAATCAATGTTAATTGATGAAATTAATTCTTGAGTCAGTCTGACATTCTACATAGTCAGAATCCCATTTTCTTCCTTTCCCACAGCTGGAGATGGTATTTGTTTTTTTGTTGAGCTTTTTTTTTTTTTTTTGGTTGTTGTTGTTTTTACTGGAGTGGAGTTAGAAAAAGTGGAACATCAGTCTTAATTGTTTGCTAACGATTGAAATCTTTAGCATGACGTGCAGGGGCGGAAGAGAAGGAATGGGTGTTCTACTGATTTCCTTTGTTTGCTCTCTTAGATGTAAGCTCTTCCAAACCTAAAGCCACTGATTGAATTATGGAACAGAATGCAGATACAGCCCACGTAGTATTGCCCCAAATGATGTTATGACACAGTGCATAAATACCTCAAGCACTCAGGATTTCATTGGTGTGGGTATTGCCTCCAACAATGCAGGAATTATTAAAATATTAAAGTCACAACACCCAACCATAACATTCCATGCTCCAACTATAACATCCCCACCCAGGTAGCTCTGGCTCTGCTCTGCTTATCTGACTTCCTTTGGAACTAACTGCCCCTAATAATGTTGTTTCACCTGACATCAGGCTCTTTTGTATGTAGTTAACAGTAACATGCCTACATTATTTTGTGGGGCAGAGGAAAGAGAGCTCTGAATTCCAAACCAGGAATTTAGATCAACCAATATAAAGAGAGAATCAAGAAATTGTTGTCCCCAAAAGTTTGTTTATCAGTACAAATATCTTAGATGAACATAGAAAGTGGCTAGCAAACTGGTCCAGGACTTAAGGAGGGCAGTGCGCTGGAATGGCTTCAGGAAACTCTAACATAATTTTCATGTCCTCCAAACTTCTCCTTGAAACAAAGGCCGATATTTTCATGACAATATTCTTTTAGTGATATCATAGGAAAGGCAGTTTCCAAAGACCAGAAGCTGAGGATTATTCAAGAGATATTCTTGGGGGGGGGGGGGGGGGGTGAGCATGCTGCAACATATTATGTATGAGGAATTATGCAAGAGAATCACTGTAAAGGATTCCATCAGAAAAATGCAGGATCAGAAAAAAAAAAAATAGATAGTTTGATTGCTTAGTGAGAGCGAGAAATAAAAGGAAGCCTAAGTGCTCCACTGGTAATCAAGTAATGTCAAGGGAATGTGAGGAAGGTTCCTGGAATGTTAGATGTGCCCCCTCTGGGATACTTACAGGAGAACATAAGTGAATGCCACACTGGATGGGCAGGCAGGGATGGGTTAGAATCCACATTGTTGCATGAAGTGCACACATGGATGATATCATGCATCCACTGGAGAGAGAGGTTGTATTGTTCACAAGGCAGAGAGTTGACCAGTAGTAGCCAGCATTGGCCTGGAGGGATTTATGGTCAGTGGAAATGACTGGAGCGTGATCAGACAAGCCCAGTTAGTCAGGACTGAGTCAGGACCAGGACTCTACATTCTCACAGTGGCTGGCCTCTGATCAGTCAAATAAGACTCACTACCTGGAACAAATAGGGAAATGACTCTTCATGCCCCATGACTGTAAGGAAGGCCCTGTTCCCATTCAGAAATGATAGAGCAGTAAAATGTACCCTTCTTCCTGTACAGGTTATTTGACTGGGCTATTCTCCAGCCTTGCCAGAGAATATTGCAAAGCTGTGTTCTGAGTGATAAAGAGCTGGGGTGCTCATGTTCATATCCATTTTACTGAGGACACTCTGTCTGGTGGCCCATACCCTTTTCACTGTATTGTGAGTCTATGTTTTTGTTTTTGTTTTTTTTCTGGGCAGGTACCCTGGGCATTGATCCAAGGGAAATCAGTCTTGTCTTTCATGTTCCCAGAAGAGCTAAGTCCTTTGGGGGGGTGGCGGGGGGAGGGGGGGTGTGAACTTGGTAGTATCCCATGTGACACCTGGGAAACTAAAGTTGTGAAAGACAGTCTGTACCAGCTCATGTGCATCCTTCCTTAAGCCTATGGGAAGACAGAGTGTCATTTTATTAACTGATCTATGATACAGTATAATGTGCAAGTTGCCCACTAGGTGGGACTCTACTCATGGCACCAGGCCAGCAGTTTTGTCAAGGCTTCTCTGAGGCTTGTGCATAATATTTTCTTCTGCACTTGACTGAGGCAGCCAGCTGGGCAGGCTGGGGTAGATATGGGAGGGTGAAAAATCATTGCCTGGATTCAAAATTGATCTAGGGTATATGACACATGACTCCAGAATTTCTAAATATAGGAAAATCTCTGTCTTGCTATGCCCCCACCCCACAGCTGTGGTTCTTCCTTCTCAATCAAGCCCCACCCCAACATTCATAGAAAACAGATGATCAGTGTTCCCTGGCTGTGTTATTTTTTTTGTACAAAATGAAAACCACAGGAAAGCTCCTCTGATAGTCTCCTGAAATTTAGGCCTTCTCCCATGGAGCCTTCCTAACTTACCACCACTGGAGAAGAATTAGAGAGGGAAGAAACTGAATGTCTGCAACCCTTCTTAGAGTCTTAGAATCAAAGATCTATATCAAATGGGAGAAGGAAACAGAGACAGAGACAGACAGGAGGAGAAAAAGTTGTTCTCCTTTCTCGATCTCATCAAATGTTGAGGTTTTCTGCCTCCATTCCAGTGTTGGACATTGATCCCTGCCATCATGGCAGCAGCCTATGTCTAGTGCCAGGGCTCCGTGGTTGCGCCCCCATGGGCATTGTTCCTGGTCACCTCACTCACACATAGAGGCCCAGCTTGGTAGCACCTTTAGTGTGCTATGCGTAATGGAAAGCTAAACACTGTCTGTCCACCTCTGCTTGCCAGTATTGCAGATGGGGATCTCCCTGCTCCATGCCCCAACCTCAACTCTTCTGGCAGAAAGCTTTTCCCAATAACAAAGGAAAGGAGTCATCCACAAGCATTTATTAAGCACTTACAGTATTCTGGGTCTTGTGCTAAGCATTGGGAGATACCTCATTTCCCCATTCGTATCTCCCACCTTCCAGCTCTAGACTATTCCCTCTGAGGGAGTGCCTTGTCTCTATCCTCTCGGGTGGCTTCTTGCCCATTGTGAATTCACATTCCCCCAAACTCAGTGAAGAATGAAGGTCAGGGTGACCTATGCTCCCCATATTTCCATTATTTCAATAAATAACTGAGAGGTATCTCTGACAAAGGTCTCATTTCTAAAATATACAGAGAACTGAGTCAAATTTATAAGGATACAAGTCATTCCCCAATTAATAAATGATAAAAGGATATGAACAGGCAATTTACAGAGACAGAAATTAGAGATGTCTATAAGCATATGAAAAAATGTTCTAAATCACTGTTGATTAGAGAAATGCAAATCAAAACAACTCTGAGGTACCACATCTCACTGGTCAAATTGGATAAGACGACAAAACAGGAAAATGATAAATGCGGGAGAGGATGTGGAAAAATTGGAACACTAATGCATTGTTGGTAGAGTTGTGAACTGATCCAACCATTCTGGAGAGCAATTCAGAACTATACTCAAAGGGCAATAAAAATGTGCATACCCTTTGACCCAGCAATACCACTTCTAGGGCTGTATCCCAAAGAGATCATACAAGTGGGAGGAGGACTTGTATGTACAAAAATATTTATAGCAGCTCTTTTAGTGGAGGCAAAGAACTGGAAATCAAAGGGATACCCATCAACTGGGGAATGGCTGAACAAGTTGTAGTATATGAATGTAATGGAATACTACTGTGCCATAAGAAATGAGGAGCAGACGGACTTCATAATAACCTGGAGAGACATGTATAAACTGATATTGAATGAGGAGAGCAGAACCAGAAGAACAAATAGATCTCAAAGAGTTGGACATGACTGAAAACAACTAAACAACAACAATGACTAAGTCAGGAGACAGAATGCCACATACAGGGAATAGGCAACAGGCCAATTTGACTAAAATAAGGGACCATACAAAGGGGAATAATATGAAATAAAGCAGAAAAGGTAGGTGATAATGAAATCATAGAGAGTTTTAATGCCAGGCCAAGGATCATGTATTTTCTCTCAGAAGCACTAGGGAGCCATTGAAGATTATTTTTGCCCAGCAGGATAAAATGGTCATATCTGTGTTTTAGAATATCAGATTGGAAGCTATGTGAAGGATGGATTGGATAAAGGGAGAATGGGGGCAGGGCATCTCTCTGGACTCTAATCAGTGAAGAAGTCAATCCAAGAGAGAGAGAACAGCCAAAGAGCATAAATGCAAGACTGAAGCATCTTAGCAGTGCTGCCCCATGGTGGAAGAGACTGTTGTGAATTCTGGGTAGTAAGCTCTTCATCACTGGAAGTATTCAAGTAGAGATTGCATGACTTACCTGGGAGTTAAAATCTTACAAATAGGGCATCACTGGACTGGAAACCAAATAACACTAAAATTCTAGTGGATTTCCATCCCAGCTCTGCTCCTAATTTTAGCAGCACCCTGAAGAAGTTATTTACTTCTCTGAGGCTGTTTCCATGTATATAAAATAGACATACTAATTAATACCTGATGGATGAACGCCACACCTGAAAGAATTATTGTGAACATTACACAGAATATAACATGAATTTGTTGTTCAATCATGTCTGACTCCATTTGGGGTTTTGTTGGCAGAGATAATGGAGTGGTTTGCCATTTCCTCCTCCAGCTCATTTGGCAAATGAGGAAACTGAGGCAAACAGGGTGAAGTAACTTGCCCAGGGTCACACAGCTAGGAAATGTCTGAGGCCATATTTGAATTCAGAAAGATGAGTCTTCCTGACTCCAGGCCCAGCACTATCCACTGCCCTGTAATGTGAAAGTATCTTAAAAAATAAAAAATTCTCTTTTTTGTCAGATGGGGATCGGGTTCTGTGATTTCACCAATATAAGTAACTCCCATAATGGAAATTCCCTCTTCCCATGCTAATCACAACTCGGTATTAGAGAGATGCCAGAGTAAGGAGAAGTTAAATGATTTACCTGAGGCAGTGGTTCTCAACCTTCCCAATGCTGCAACCCTTTAATACTCATATGTGGGCGTATCTGCATGTGGGAGGACCTGCCTGGAGACAGATAGAGGAGCCGTGTCTCGGTTCCTAAGACCATTGGAAATATGTGTTTTCCGATGGTCTTAGGTGACCCCTATGAAAGGGTCGTTCGACACCCAAAGGGGTCGTGACCCCATAGGTTGAGAGCCACTGGCCTAAGGTTTCCCAGTGAGTAGGTATGAGAGGCAAGCTCGAAACTCAAGCTTTCCTGACTCCATGGCCCACCATCAATCTACCATAATAATCTCCTTCTCAGAAAGTCCCATAGAGCTATATCAGACATCAGAAACTTGAGCCAAGGGTTTATTTTCAAACTTTCCCTTCCCTTTCCCTACCCTTACACACACATCCTTCCTGGCAAAGAATTATCCCCAAAGATTTAGCCCACTTCTCCTGCACATGCCATGCCAGCCTCTCCAGCAACATCCCTAAAGGCTGTCACCCAACCTTTGTTCAAATACTCCCTATGATGCAGGACTCACTACATAAAACACAAGACAACCTGACCCATTGTTGGATAGCTCCCATAATATCAGCCTTCCCCCCGAATGATCCTCCAATCCTGAGCCTGCCTAAGGCCACTGTCCACTACAAAGGGTTCTCTAAACCTCTCCCCTCACTTTTGCCCCTCCCCAACTAGCAGCTGCTTTACAGCCCTCTCCAAGTCTATCTCCATCCTCTCTCTTTTCCAACTTGCTTATATTTCACGGTACGGCTCCATTTTAAGTGGTGATGGGTAAAACTACCCTGTTGTTTTATGGCACTTAGCTAACCATGGAAATTAACAGACCATCGGTTTGGGAAGAGTAATTATCAAGATGCTGCCAAAGCCTTCTTTATTCCCTGCACAATAATGGGGTTCATGCTACCCCCAATGGAAAATTTCTCTAGTGATTCCTGGTCCAGAGTCATGTCCTTGGAGGAAACAACCCTGCAACCAAAAGACTCCAAATGCAGAGAGTCAGGGCTGCAGCCAGAGTTTAGACCCTCTAACCAGTACGGCATAGATCAAGGCCAGGTACCAGGAGCCAGGGTTTGACACAGAACAAGAAAGCATTCAGTCACACAACCCTAGAGACAGAAAACCAGAGGACTGGGACCAAGGCCACAGGATGCCCAATAGGAAAGACCACTTAAGGGACATATAGTCATAGCCACTATGAGTAAAGCCTTTTATGGATAATAACTCATCTGATTCTCTCAACAATTCTGTGAGATGGCCGTTATTATTATCCCTGCTTTACAGATGAGAAAATTGAGTCACAGAGAGCTTAGATGACTTATCCAGGGTCTCAAAGTTATGAGTCAGGATTCAAACTCAGGTTTTCCTGGCTCCAAGTCCTTATTCTATACCTGCCCAGCTGTGTAAAAACCAAGGTCTAGAAAAAGGTGGGAGGGTGAGAGACAGAAATTGTGGGGAGAGACAGGAGGCTTGGGTTTTAGCTGTGGCTCTGTGACTTAAAACATGAATAATACTGGGTGAGTCACTTCCTCTTCTGGACCTCAGGGTCCTTACCTGAGAAATGAAAAAGTTGTACTGGGTGATTACTAACATCACTTCTTTCTTTACTGTCTGGCTCACTCACCCCCAGCCTTGCCAAGAGCCTTGTGGCCTAGAGAAACATCTACCTTGGTTTTGGTCTTGATTGTTATTCTCTCTTAATTTGATTCCATTGCTGCCAGGGTCCAACTGATCATGTTGTTCAAATGCCAAATGGACATTTACTTAACAGACAGAGAACTCACATGAGTCAAGCACTCACATGGAGGTCAGAAGCAGTGATACAAGGCCTCTCTCAAGGTCTCTCTGAAGAACTTTGGGAGACTCTGGCACAGGACGTACCCACATGCTGTGCCCTTATCAGAGAAGGCGCTATGCTCTACTAGCAAAGCAGAATTGCAGTAGCCCAAATGAAATAGGAAATGCGCAAATTTAGAGACGTTTCCACTCCAAATGTCCATATGAACTATCTATGCCCAACCTGCGGTAGAGCCTTCTGAGCTTGTATTGGTCTGATCAGCCACAGTTGGGCACACCTTACCTTGATTCCAAAATAGTGATGTCATTTTAGTCCTCTTCAACAACCAACCAACCAATGAGAGACAAAGGGACAAGAGAAGAGGCCTTGGGCCCTCTTTTCTCTAAGGCCAAGTGGTCCTGTGAAATGGGCATTAGTTCTTTGCCTTGCCTTGCTCTTTTCCCCTTTGGGTTGAAGGGATTGGAAATTCCAATCTTGTAAATTTCAAAAGATCAGAAAAACAAGCATTCTGGAATCCTGGTTTTACAATCAGCCCAGGTTTGATCTTTGGGTCTTAGTAAAGTGGCAGCTGAGATAAGGACTCATCCAATAGTGAGGCCACATTTGGGCGTGAACTTGGTTGGACCCACACTATGTATGGAGGGATAAAGGGGAGTATGGTCCTGATGCAGGGAGAGAGGGAAGGGATGTTTTTACTTTTGTATCAAAGTCAATATTTCTTAGTAAAAGCTATTTGATGTGAGATGGTTAAATGGAATTGCGCCGCTAGTCAGCTACTGCTTGTAGGGGTCGGCTCTAGTCAATAGCATTAGAAAAGAGATACCTCTGTCCATTCAGGATGGACCTAGGACCCTAAGGGCTAAATATAGCAGAGATCTGGGAAAGTAAAGCCGGAGCTTACATTATATTCTAAAGCTCCTTCCAACTCTAAGGTCCCTTTTCATTTTAAATCTGTGATCCAATGATGTTATGGTCTAAGGCCTTACAGATTTGAAATTCTTTGGTTTAAAACTTTTCAGATTTCACATTTTGTGTTCTAAGTGCCCTCTCAGCTGTGGCTTCCTCTGTTCTAAGGCCTCTCCCAGTTCTGACATTCTGTGTTCTAAGGCCCCTCTGGGCTCTATAATATTTAAAATTAAGACAGACTGAGGCACAAAGTTATGAGCACTATCAATTTATTAGTAAAGCATGAATTTACCAATAAACAGGATCTTAACTTCCTTAGAAAAGCTAAGACCTCGAAAGAGGGGGACACCTCCCTTCTGTTGTTTTGGGGAGTACAGAACAAAGAATCGAACTTTGTAGGCAGGGAACAAGTTATGATTGGTTAAAAGAACTCAACACTACGAATGGTAAAATCAATATAATTGCTTACAGAGCTTAGGCTCAGAGGACAACATAACTGGTTGAAATTAGGAATTGAGGGGCTTAGCAAAGCCCCCTCTTTTCCTCCAATGACAAAGAAATGTCAATTGTTTGAGTCTCCCTGCAAGGTTAGAGATAGCGGACCAGACTTCTTTGGATAGCCAACCAGACATCCTTGAAGGATAGCCTGGTTGTGCAAAGACACTAGAGCAGACTCTCTGGTGTCCATCGGCATTCCCCATGGATAACAGATTTTCTTGAGGCAAGAATAGAACTGTGATTAGCAGGAGAACTGGATTTCTAAACTTAACTCATTATAGGCCAGCTGGATTTCTGAATTAAGTTCGGAGACAAAGAACCATGGCTTAGGCAGTTACAAGACAAACTCAATTAACTGTAAAGATCAATTTTTTTAAAAGACAGAATTGACCTGATCACTTCAGCCCTGACATTCTCTGTTCTAAGGGCCCAACCAGCTCTGACAAATTCTCTGTTCTAAGGCTCCTCCCAGCCCTTACATATAATCTGTGTTTGAAGGCCCCTCCCAGCTCTGACATCCTGTGTTCTAAGGCCCCTCTTAAATATGATATTCTGTGTTCTAAGGGCCCTCCCAGCTCTGACATCCTGCATTCGAAGGGCCCTTCTAGCTCTATCATTCTATGAATTGACTTTCCTGTCTCTGTCCTGATTCCTGAGCCTTGGTTTCACCCTGACCTCTGGAATCTGCCTGCCTGGCTCTCCGGGGCCCTCCTGAGTGACACCTACCCTTCCCCAGTCACATCCATGGCCTTGCATTCATTTTTGCTCCAATCTTTCATTCTCACGCAGCTCCTGCCCAGTGGTCCATCACATCTACTCCTACTTGTTCCACATGATTGGGTAATAGGGAAGGAAAAGGTCCAGGCTAGAGAACCACCGAGGCACTGATGATGAGTACTGAAGGCAGACCACCAGCTGATTTCCATAACCCATACTGACTGCAGCGCCTGGATCAAGAGAAGACCAGAGAGAGAGCCGAGAGGCAGGGAGAAAAGGCCCTCAAGTTCGGCTAATAAAACGCCAGCTCTGACACCACATTAACAGGAGGGATTATGCATCTCAGAATATGCATTTCACAAAGTGAAGCCTTTTCAGCAGATGGACTCTAATCTCACTCGCTGAGATCAAAGCCTTTAATCAACACTTAAGCATCTTAAGTTTGTCCCACTTTATTAACAGAAAATAATGACACCAGATTTTACAATGGATGGAGGTGCCAGGAAGAGGAGCCTGAAGACCAGGAAATCCAGAGGTGCAGGGGAAGGTACCTGGGGAGAGAATGCACAACCGTGTGCCAGCAGGGAAGGAGCTAAAGGAAAAGAAGGCTCATGGGCCTGGGGTCACACAAGGGCTCCAATGAGGCTGAAGCTCTAACTGGGGCTGCCTAAGGGGGTCTGCAGATGGCACTGGCCGAGGGCGCTGATGTTTAGACCACTTCTGTGCTCCTTCATGGAGTAGAAATAATTGAGTTTATGCTTAATTTACAAGAATAATTAGTCCCACTAGCCATACCCCAGGTGAACTTCCCACAAACTCTAACCAAAGTACAAATTGAAAAGAATAATAGGTCAGGACCAAGGCCACAGTGAGGAGGCCAAGAAGTCAGGAGCAATCACAGGGAGAATGGCTGTCTTGTGACTGTGTGACAATGGGCTGAGATGACCCGTGTCACCTCCAAACTGCCATAACAGCCACAAAGAGTCATCTTACCAGGATCCAGCATGAGACAGCTGGTTCCTCCACTATCCAGTTGTCTGGTCTTAAGTTACTGAACTTCTTTGGGGCTCTTTCCCTCATGTAAAATGACTAAGTTGACCTGAAAACCCCTTCTACTTCTGGCATCCTGTGTTCTAAGACCTCTCCCATCTCTGACATCCTGTGTTCTAATGCCCCTCCCAGCTCTGACACTGTGTTTTCTAAGAACCCTTTCAACTCTGGCATTCCACAATACCTGGATTCTATGGTTTCTTCCCAGGAATATGATGTGCATTTATTATCAATTTGTATAAAGAAATTCCATTGCTACTTACTATGTGTGTTCATTGTGAAATTGGCATCTGATGGGAACAAGGTCAAACTTCGGATGTATAGCTTGAGGCCTCCTTTTCCCATTAATGAACAGTGGTAAGTTTAGCTCGAACCTTGAAAATCACATCTCCTAGACCAATAATCTTGAAGGGAGCAGGTAGGTATAATTCTAGCCCAGCTCCTCCTCTATCTGAGGAGAGTAGAGTGGCCAAGGGTCTGTCCCCAACCTCCTGCTTCCCCTACTGGAAGGAATTAGAGTCTCCCTTGGAGAAGGGTGGTGGAAGGAGAAGGTATAGAGGTCTGTTCTCTCTCCCATTATGCCACACAGCAACACCCTCATGCTACATATGGAGGACAGCCCTTGCTATTATTATAAAGAGAATTCTATGAAAAGGCTGTGAGGAATTGGCAGTTTATAATGCATTCCGAATTCACTGTGATGGTAAAATATTGGAAAAAGAAAAAGAACTAACAATCTATTCCCTAAAAGAATGAATTTGGCTTTTCTATTGATATTTTTCACAGTCAAAAAAAATGTAAAACTCATCTATATCACTGTTTTTTATTTATTTCATTGATGGTAAGGTGTCTATTTAGTGATTTTAATGTTTATTGAATCATAGGAGATTAAGGGATTTAATATGGAGATATGATTACTATTGAAAAATAGGTTTCTCCAATTTATTTAGTAAATAATAAAGTGAGATAGAGATTCAAGCCAACTGACTAATTAATGAGAAATAAGTTTTGAAATTCTATTAATTAATAAGATAACATTCAAACATACCCCTGGATTATCCTAGAGCTTGGGATGATTAAATTAAATATAGAATTAATCATGTAAGGAAGAGGTGATGATGATGATGATGATGATGATAGTACTGGTGATGATGATACTGTTGGTGACAATAATGGTGATGATGATGTTGATGCTGGTGATGGTGCTGGTGGGGGTGATGCCAATGATGACAATGGTGATGGTGGTGATGATAATGGTGATGATGATGTTGATGCTGGTGATGGTGCTGGTGGGGATGATGCCAGTGATGACAATGGTGGTGGTGGTAATGATAATGGTGATGATGATGTTGATGTTGGTGATGGTGGTGGTGGGGGTGATGCCAATGATGACAATGGTGGTGGTGGTGATGATAATGGTGATGATGATGTTGATGCTGGTGCTGGTGGGGATGATGACAATGATGACAATGGTGGTGGTGGTGATGATAATGGTGATGATGATGTTGATGTTGGTGATGGTGGTGGTGGTTGGGGTGATACCAATGATGAAAATAGTGGTGGTGGTGATGATGATGGTGATGATGATGATGGTGTTGGCAGTGGTGGTGGTGATGGATGGTGATTATGGTAATGATGATTATGAGAGCAGTGGAATAGAGTAGAAAGATAAACAGCAATAAACTCAGAGCTGGAAGAACTGTGTTCTAGTCATTTTCCCTCATGAGACATCACTTTATTTATTTGTAAAGTGAGGCTACGATAATTTGCCCTCCCTGCTCCACAGAAAGTTGTTGTGTGGAAAGCACTAGTTAGGCTTTAAAGTGTTATGTGGAGTGTGTGGCATTAATAATGGTAAGGCTGGGCATAACTGTAGTGGTGGTGGTGATGTGGCTGGGAATATTGATGGTTATAGTAGGGAGAAGGATGATGGTGGGAATGGAAGTAATAGTCATAGTGGCCATGATTATGTCGCTGGTGATGCTGGCACTAGTGGTGACAATGATGATGATGACAAAAGAAATAGTTGTGGTAAGGATGGGGATAAAGATGATGGTAGCAGGTATAGGAATGTCCGTGGAAATGATAGCAGGGATGGTGACAGGTGTAATTATGACAGGGATGATGAGATTTCTGAGAACAATGGAAATTGTAATGTGAATTTAAGTGAGAGAAAAATTTTCTTTTGTTGATTTATAAAGTTAAGCAACCTCTCCACCCCCAAATCAATCAATTAACAAATATTTACTGAACATCAGCTTTTTGAACATCCCTGTGATAAATGCTGGGGAAGATGAATGAGACTAAAACACAGTTCCTGCCCTAAGAGAGTTCATGGTCTAATTGGGGACCCATTTCATACACATAAAAACATGAAGAAGTCTGTAGTAAGTACCCAATGAGTGGTCCAAGCTACATGTGATCAAGCAGAGATCAGTGTGGGTTGCTGTGATCGCAAAGGGCTTTACTGAAGAAATAAGACTTGCTTTGGGCATTCTGGGATAAGTAAGATTGTACAGAAGAATCAGAGGGGGGACAGTATTTCAAGTGTTGGGGAACAGCATGAGCTGAGGCATAGGTTTGGCACGGGGTCTTTCATGTAGTAAGTAAGCACTTGGTAAATATTTACTAAATGAATTGGTTGAGTGTGCCAAGGACAACATGCAGAACAGTTTGCCTGAAGCGGAGAGTTCCTGCAATGCTTGTGGGAAAGAACACTTAGAATCTTAGTGTCAGGAGTGGGGAAGGGAGGCAATATGGTACTGTGGAATTTGGAGTCAGAAGAGATGGGATTGAATTCTGTTCCTGGTCCTGGCTGTCTGTGAGACCTTGGGCAAGCCAGTCCACTTCTCTGGGCCTCTGTTTCCTTATCTGTCAAACAAAGAAAATTGACTTCCAACTCTAAATTGATGGTCCTTTGACCTTAGAGGTCATATAGTCCATCCCTTTACCTGATGTAGGATTTCCCACTGACAAGACCTGACTGGTGTCATCCAGTCTTTGTTAAGAGCATGGAACATGTTTTAAACCCAAATTACTGTGGTTCTCATTCATTGACCGGCAATGGGTCCCAGCCCAAGCCTCACTTGATCATTGTTTCAATTCTGTTAACTCAGAGTGAGTGTAAATAGTAATTGTTTCTATTTTGGCCAGAAACCCTAAGGATTTTCCCCTCCCAGACTGGTTTTATTTTTTATTGGCCATTCTTTGCCTCATTTCTTACCTAGCCTTGGTCACTGAATGGGCCTCAGTTGAACTGAGTTCTGGGAAAGACCTTAGCTTAAAAAGGCCAAGGTCTCCCACTGCATCCTGGGCCATCATCAGTCATTCTGATCTATATCAGGCCACGGAACCCAGACAACCCCGTAGAAGTGAGACTGATGACTTTGCACAGCCCTTCCTCACTTACATCTGATTCAATTCCATGTCAGGGCATCGTCTCCCTGATGTCATGGGCCTCTTCAAGAACTAAGGACAAACACAACCCATGGCTTCTAATGCTACCTTAGAAGCCCAACAGAACAGGTCTGCTCCCATTTCCACAAGACAGTCCTTCAAATGTAAACTGATGGGATTTGCTATCAGAGATCCTAGGTTCAAATCCCATCTCTGATATAGTCAAATCACTTCCCTTCTCTGGGACTCCATTTCCTTATCTGTAAAAGGAGAGGAGTCTAGACATCTTCTCTGGGTCCTTCTAGATGTAATGCCCTACACCTCAAGGCCTTCTCTTCCCTTCTGTATGATCCCAGTTCCTTTCAGCTGACCCATGGTCCCCAAAGCCAGGTCATAAAGGACCTTGAATGCCAACCTAAGGAGTTCAGACTTTATTCTGTAGGCAGCAACTTGGACTGGAAACTGAATTGTATCTTTCTCCAAACCAGAATAGAACCAGGATATCAGCATTTTCCCTGAATGGAACCAATTAAGTCCCTGTTTGTCTTGCATCCCCACTCCCTCATTTGCCCCACAAACCCCAACAGCCCATCATCAGTTCAATCCAATTCAACATTCATTAGGAGTCTGCTGTGGTTCAGAGGCAAACCTGTACTTCATTTTCAATTGATTTAAAGGTACCAGGAGAGTTTAATGCTTAACCCACCAGGTGGGGACGTTCTTTGCCTACACGGCCTCTCCTGTCTCAGGCTGCTGAAGGTAAGGTCCCTGATGCTGTCCCAGATGCTTCCAGACTAAAGGGCACCAAACAGGGCCACAGTTGTTTAATGCTGCAATCAGGACTCCCTTCCCTTCAAACCCTAGAACTGCCCAGACAATTGTACCCCATGATGATTTGCTAATCTTGGCAGCTTTCCGGCATCCTCCAGTCTGCTGCTCCACACATCTGTGTGCCTTGTAGCTGCTGCTACCCCCTCTCCTGCCTCCCCCACCCTTCCCCCAGCACTGTGCAACATTCAGGAAGCTTCCCTTCCTGCTCATGCTTGGGCATGCCATCTCTGCACTGGTTGGCTCTGGACTAGTGGCTTCCCTTGTGCCTAAAAGGGAGAAGAGAAAACTTGGGTAGGGATAGGAGAGGGGAGTATGTGGAGAGGAGACTGATTTCCAGTATTTGAATGGAAGAGAAATTAAACATATTCTGCCTGACCCCAGAGGACAGAGCTAGGACCAATGGATAGAAGTTCTAGAAAAGCAGGTTTCAACTCCACCTACGGAACAGCTATCTAATCATTAGAACTGTCCAAATACAGAACAGGGCTGCCTCCAGAGGAGGCGAGCTCTTTTCACATAATGTCTCTAAGAAATCTGGATGACTGCCTACCAGGGATACCAGCAAAAAGATTTGGGGATGGAGCAGGAGTTGGGTCTAGGTGACTAATTAATGTTCCTCCAGCTCCAAGAGCCCTTAGGGCATTAGAGACTCAGATCTCTATTAGCCAGGTCAAGGAATCAATATTTCTCTAAGTATGTGCTATATGCCAGACACCATACTAGGCACTGGGAATACCAACACAATGAATGAAACAATCCTTCCCTACAGATAGTGTCTCTCCCCAAACAGAGAGACGCTAAGTCCATGTGGAAATACATACAGCAGAAAGTTAATACATACAAAGCAGTTTGGGAAAGAGGGCATGAGTATTTGAGAGAATTTAAAAAGGCTTCACGGAGAGGGCAGTGCATTGACTGGGTCTGGAAGGGAGAGACTGATTATTCTATAAGGTAGAGCTTAGGAGGGGAGTGCATGCCAGGCTTGGAGGATGGCCAGTATAAAGGCATGGAGATGGGTGATGGGAGATGGGAGACGGGAGACGGGAGACGGGAGACGGGAGATGGGAGATGGGAGATGAGAGATGGGAGATGGGAGATGGGAGATGGGAGATGGGAGATGGGAGATGGGAGATGGGAGATGAGAGATGGGAGATGAGAGATGGGAGATGGGAGATGGGAGATGGGAGGATCATCAGTGAGGAACTGAGAGAAAGCCAGTTTGACTGGATCACTAGACAGCCTGGTAGTCAGAGGATGCAGGACCCATCGGCAAGTCAGCGTTTAAAACAAGGGCCACTTAAATGACATCTCCAGGCTCAGCCCCACCCACTGACTCTAGACTGAGGCATAAGGAACCCAGGTTGGTAGCACATGAGCCCGGCATCACTTAAGCCTCGACATTGGTCCCATTCTGACCTTTGCAGCCTAGGTTCTCAAAATCAGGGTTTCCATCTTGACTTCCAATCACTCTGTGATTAAGTCCCTGCCTTGTGCCTTGTGATTGGGTAACCTCAGTGACTGAGTGCTTTCTTAAGCCCTCGGCAGTCAGGTGGCACAGCAG
This sequence comes from Pseudochirops corinnae, assembly GCA_028646515.1. Lineage (NCBI taxonomy): Eukaryota > Metazoa > Chordata > Mammalia > Diprotodontia > Pseudocheiridae > Pseudochirops > Pseudochirops corinnae. The sequence continues at coordinate 63,635,505 of CM053588.1, read as the reverse complement.
GTAGAACTCTGGAGTCAGAAGAACTGAGTTCAAATGTGACCTCTAACGCTAACTAGCTGTGTGACCTTGGGTGGTCACTGAACCTCTACCTCAGCTTCCTTTTCTGTAAAACGGGGATAACCATAACACTTACCTTCCAGGGTTGTTGTGAAGATAAAAATGAGATGATTTTTGTAAAGTGCTGTGCAAAACCAAAAAGCGTCCTATAAATCCTGGGTATTAATATCGTCATCAGTATTCTCTCTCTCTACGCAGCCATTTTAGTGAGTTTTAAAATGGGATCATAACACCTAGAGATGGAAGGAGCCATAGGGATCCTCTTGTGCATTCCTGTCATTTTACAGTAGCTTAAGAGCCAATGTAGATCAAGTAAGAGGCAGGAAGACCTGGATTCGAATCCTACCTTAGATAGTTACTTTCTGTCCAACCCCAGGGAAATAATTTACCTCCTTTGAGCTGTAAAATGAAAATGTGAATAACCAGGTTGTTACAAGCATTAAATAAGTTCTTTAAAGGATTTTGCAAACCTTAAAACACTATACAAATTCTAGCTGCCACGGATGGGGAAACTGAGGCCCAGAGGTTGTCATCTGTCATTGGTCGTTGAGTTCAAGTTCTCTGTTCTCCAAATCAATCAGTCTTTTCGTTAAAACACACTGGGGTTCCTGACCCTGAGTCTTAGACTCCCATGAGTAGATTTTCAAAGTCTTTAGTATCTCCCCAAAACCTGTTGCTTTTATGTGTAGACATCCATTAGTGACTTCTTGGGTCTGGAAACCCGGACTTGATCTTTTTGCTAATAGGATTCTGGGGTGTGTGGGATATGAGGGAATGACCTGTGCTTCTGGCAGAAATTCTCACTCGGCCCTTTTCAGGGTTGCTCCTCCACCTCTGGTGTCTTCCCATCATCCAAGTCTCACCTGAGACTCCACACCCTGGTGAAGCTTTCTCAGCCGATGGGCTAACCCAGGCTGAGGGTGACTGATTGGCCTCAAACCCATCAGTGAGTTAGAGGAGTGTCTAATCCAAGCTGCAAACCTTCCCCTGCCAGAATGGGCAGATGAGAACAATCTGTTCAGCCGTGAAGGCCCTCCCCTGCATCCTGGGCCATCTCCAGTCGTCTTGGCCTTTGTCTTGCCACTGGCCCTTGATGACTCTGGAAGACAGAGGGAAGCCGATGACTTTATACAGCTCTCTCACTTAAATCCAACTCGTTCACAAGGCAAGCCATCACCCATTATCCACTCTTGTACCCCAACACCTCCTGTCATTGGCCAACAATAGGACTCTCAAGTCCCCTGTCTGAGGCAGCCGTGTGGTTCACTGGACAGAACCTCAGGAAGAGGTTCAAGGAGAGTCAGGAGGACCTGAGTTCGAATCCTGCCACAGACACTTACTATCTGGTCACCTAAATCACTGACTGCCTCAGTTTCCTCAACTGTAAAATTGAGATAAAAATAACTCCTACTCCCAGGGTTATTGTGAGGATCAAATGAGCTAACACTTGTAAAGCCCTTAGTACAGTATCTAACACATAATAAATGTTTAATAAATTACTATTCCTTCGTTTCCCTCTTCCCATCACCTTGGCACTCATATATCCATGGACCGTGTCTAGAATAACCACTCTCTGACTGTATTCCAACTCTCAGATCCCATACCTTTGCTCCACTCTGCCCATTTGCTGCCCAACCCTCATGTGCCATGTTCTGGCCCATCTTGTCATTGCCCAAATCTTGGCTCTGACACAGAGAACCAGCACAGGATCATAGATTTGAGTTGAAAGGTCATCTAGAACATTTTCATTTACTGGTGGGGAAACTAAGTCCCATAGAAATTAAATGATTCCCAAGGTAACACAGGTGGTGAGTGATAGGGACAAGATTTGAATCCAGGGCCGATGCCCCCAAAGCTTGCCCTCTCTCCACTGCGCCACATGGCTAACCCAGGAGAACAAAGCTGCCTCTGAGGAGGGTGACAAGAAACCAGACGTTCCCCGCTCAGCTGCTGTTCCAGTGTGGGAGCTGTGTAAGAGTTAAGTTGCTACACCCCAGAGGGAAGCAGCCAGGGCCTTGGCATTTATCTTAGTCTATTGAGCTCAGCTCTTGTGATTCTGAGTTTCAGGGAACAGGAAAAATATTGCCACTTAGTGAGAAAAGGTCAATATTGCTGTAAAACAAATGACAGCTGATCGGTGGGACCCACTGGGTGATGAGCGGGGCAAGGAGCTGACTGGTAAGGCCCAAGTCAGAGCATCAGACACTCAGGGCAGGGGGGGGCACTTCAGAGACCACCTCTCTCATTGTAAAGACGGGGAAACAGAGGCCAGGAGAGAGGACAAGTCTTGTCCATGGTCAAGCAAGCACAGTCAGGGTTTGAGCTGTTCTTTGGCTCCAAACCCAGAACTTTTCCTCTTTATCTCCCCGTTTACCAACCAAAACACTCTGTCTTGTTGTCCAAGACTCCAGACTCTGTCCTTTAAGAGAGTCCAGGTCAATCCCATTCAACAAACACTCAATGAGAACAATCTTCTGTTACTTTATCCATTTCTGTCGGTCCCCTTCTCCTCAATTAGAATGTAAGTTCCTCGAGGGCAGGAATTGCTTCCTACCAAATTGTCTACCAAACTTCCTATTCTTACCAAAGTGCCTAGCACATGGGATGCTCTCATTGAATTGAAGTACCTGTCTTTGTCACTTCTTAGCACTAAAAGCATAGATTTGCACTTGGTATTCGGGGAATATTAAGTGAATGGATGAATCAATGAATGAAGTCTCAGGAAGTCTCAGGAATACCCATTTTAGAAGATAAAACAGGGGCAGCTAGGTGGCGCAGTGAATAAGCTTTGGCCCTAGAGCTCAAATCCAGCCTCTGACCCTTCACACTTACTAGCTGTGTGACCTTGAACAAGTCACTTAACCCCAATTACCTTGCCTTTCCCCCTCCAAAAAAAAAAAGAAGATAAAACAGACCTGAGAAAATAGCTTCCATCCTAGGACTAGAACTCATCTTGTCTATTATTATACTTATTCTCCATTGCCATTAACTGGGCAGCTAGGTGGTATACTGGGGAGAGTGCTGACCTTGAAATCAGAAAGACCTGTGTTCAAATCCTGCCTCTGACACTTACTAACTCTGTGATTCTGGGCAAGTCACTTAACCTCTATCTACCTCAGTTTCCTCAACTGTAAAATGGAATAATGATAGGACCTACCACTCAAAATTGTAGTGAGGATCAAATGATATAATATGTGTAAAGTTCCTGATATACAATAAGCACTTAATAAATGCTTGTTTCTTTCCTTCCTGATTGTGTGAGTGTTCTAATGTTCCCCAAATTAGGCCTCATTTCCTTTCAACTTGACTTAATTGATTTTTCTATTAATTGCCTCTTATATTCCTGCCTTTCCTACTTCTTTGAAAAATGGCCTCTGGCTTTCTTGTCTGCCAGATTACCTGGCTGGAACCCTGGCCCTGACCCCTCCCGGCCAGTCCTGATCTGGTCTGCCTTGCCTTCCCCAGGCTAGGGGATGGCAGAAGTGATGGCAGAGTCAGCCAGGCTGTGATCAAGCACCCAATGTCATCACAGCCCCATTAATATGGACCAGGCCCAGTTCTTGTGCAGTAGAATTTTACACCCTGCTCTTTCCACTGTGTGATTTCTACGGCGTTAAGCAGATAAAAGCTGATGCCTCGGCCTCCTCCGCAGGCCTGAAAAAATCAATAAGCCATAACAGTTAGCATGGGAGCAAATAAATTATCTCAATCACAGAAAGTATCAGGAGGGTGTCAAACAGGGGAAACAAATACAGGCCTGGAACCCACGGCGATGAGAAGCTTCGGTGGGGCTGGGGGTGCGTGGGAGGGGTGCCAACCCCATCTTGGACGGCCCACTCTGTCTCTGACAGAAAAGAGTAAGGGGAGACGCGTCTACTGACCCTGTATCTCCCTGGATCCGGGGCTCCCACCTCCCACATTCTGTAGTCTCTGATTCAGGCTCAGTCCTGGCAGCAGCCTGATCTCACGGGATGGATTCAGACACCAGAGCTAGGGTCCCAAAGGCTTGGGTTCGAATGCCACTTCAGATACTTCCTAGCTACATGATCCTGGGCCTATCATTTCAGCCCTCTGGGTCTGTTTCCTCATTTGTAAAATAAAGGCATTGGATTAGGGGACCTCTAAGCTCCATCCCTAACATTCTCTGATGTGGGCTCAGTCCAGTGGTAAGTGCCCATCTGACTGAGGCCCATTTGGGCATTGCCCATCCATACCTAGAATAACAAAGGCCCCTCTCCCCTCATCCGAGGAGGGACTTTGGAACATGACAAAATAATAATAACAACTAGTATTCATATTGTGCTTTGAAAATCTGCTAAATGATCTGCTCGATAATCTGGTGATGATAGGTATTACAAGTCTTATTGTTATTATTACCAATTTACAGAGCTTGGGGGAAGAAACTGAGACTTGGGGAGCTTCCAATGACTTTTCCATGGTTTTTGGCTCTTGGAAGAGGTAGGACTATAAACTCAGGTCAACCTCACTCTAGCTACACATTCTACCCACTGGGCTAAAATGGGCAGAATCTTGGAGGAGAAAAGCTTCTTAGGACGTTAAATACTAGAACCAAAAGGTGGCAGAACAGAGAATAGTGGTAGAGCTGGGTGGTGACCTAGAGCATGGAGTGTTAGAACACAGACTATTAGAATAAAAAAACAAAATCCTAAAGCTGGAAGGTACTTAAGACAATGGAATGCTACAATGATGAATGCTAGAACTTGAAACAGGTTAGGGAGGGAAGGAAGCTTAGAACATGGCATGCCAGAACACAGAGCGTTCGAATTGTTGTTGTTCATCCATCATTCTCAAAGAGGACCAGGACATCAGGAAGGTGATGTGTTGACTTGCAAATGAATTGGATTTAAGTGAGGCAGAGCTGTTCAAAGTCACCAGCCTCACTTTGTCCTCCAGAGCCATCTGGGTCCAGTGGCCAGATAAAGATCAGGACGACTGGAGATGGCCCCATGAATGTTCAAATCAGTCAGTCAAGATGGCCCCATGAATGTTCAAATCAGTCAGTCAACTGACTGATACATACATTTCTTAAGTACCTACTTAAAAGGCACTGTGCTGGGTGCTAGAGGTATAGAGACAAAAATCAAAATAATCCTTGCCTTCAAGGAGCTTACATTCTAATAGCTGTGACAACATGCAAAATAGAAATATACAGATAAAGAAGACAGGCTGATGGGGTGGGTGTGGAGGGGGGAAGAGGGGAGTGATGGGATGGAGAAAGACCTCATGGGGATAGCTGGCATTTGACCTAAGTTCTGAAGGAAATGAGAGATCCTAAGAAGAAAAAGTGGGGTTCCGATAACAAAGAGATTGGATGCCAGAGATGGGAGGAAGCTTAGAACATAGAATGTTGGAACACAGAAATGTTAAATGATTGAACCAGAAGGATGAGATCGATGCAGCCAACCCTCTTCTCTTACAGATAAGAAAATTTAGGGCCAGGAAAGGCAAGTGACTTCAAGGGCACAGTGTAAGTACCCTGAGCAAGGAGTAGAATCAAAACTCCTTGACATCAGATTCCAAGTGCTTTCCATTATATGTCTCTTTCCCTAAGTTGTGTGTGATTTCTCCCCAAGTAGAAAGAGGCTCTGAGTCCCCTTCATGCCATGGAGAGGAGCAGGGTAGGAGTCTGTACCGAGTACAGCAGTTATGGAACTGGTTGGCACCCCTGGCACAACGTTCTTTCCTGCCACCCACACACTGCAAAGAAATAAATCCTTTGGAAATGAAAGTCGGGCTTGAAGTAAACAGATTAGTAATGGTTATGTGCTAGTACTTTATTAATTAATGTCCTAAATACATTTAAACCTAGGCATTTAATTTAGATTTATGGGGATAATTTAGATTTATAAGACTAGTTATTATGCGTTAAGTACAGAAAATGCCAATTGATTTTCATAGATGATATTTATTGAAGTGTAAAAAGAAAACTATGTTAAATTTAATTACCTTGCATTTCGTTTAAGAGATGACAGAAAAGTTTAGGGGGAAAAACATGCCTCACCTCACACAGCTCGCCTTTCGTATAGATCATAATTTCCTCTTCCCCCCACTAGTCATTTGAATAAAAACCAGACTGTAGTACCAGGAGTGAAATATACACACAATTGCAATTGAAGATGCTGTCTGGAGCTGGAATCTACACAGCACTCAGTATCTCAAGAGAAAGGAAGGGTAACCAGGGATAAGCCAGGAGCCCTCCCCTGGAAGGAGAGGAAAGGTAATGCAGCTGCTGCCACAATAAGGAAAGCATGGAGATTGAGCTGGGAGGGCAGGAAGGCCGATCTGACAAAGGCACCAGGCTCTCTCTCCATGTGATGCATCGGATAAAATCTGGGACAGCCCAGGGTTCTGGACTTGCATTCCTAAACTGTCCATCTCGTTGTGGCCAGGTAACCCTTTGTATGGAGGGTAGAAGGCTCTCTTGGACTCCAGGCCATTTGGCATTTCAGTCAAAGGCTTGAGTGAGGGCATACTAAACAAATTTAGAGATGACATAAATCTGGGATTTGGTTTGCAGAACCAACATCTTCCAACTTGACAGGGTTGGAACGATGGGTTAAATTCATAAATCTCAGTTTTTGAATGATTGTTAAATGTTTGCCTGTGCTAAATCCTTGGTATACAGAAAAAAAGAGGAAAAACAATCCCTGCACTCCGGATACTTACATTCAAGTAGGGGAGACACAAACATGAATAGGTCTATATATATATATAAACACAAGGTAACTTCAGAGCAAAGATACTTGCAGCTGGGAGGATTGGGCAGAGGCTGTTGCAGCAGGTGGCATTTGAGCTCAGTTCTTAAGAAAAGCAGGGATTCTGGTAGTGACTGGGAGGAAGAGTCTTCCAGGCATGGGGCCAGTGAAAAGGCACCCAGGTAGGAGATTGGTGTCTTGTGTGGGAAACAGCAAGAAAGTCAGTGTAGATGAATCATAGAGTGCATGGAGGGGAGTAAGTATAGAAAGACTGGAAAAGGAGGAAAGGGTACAAGCATGGTACACCTGTGACCTCAAGGCCATGTGTGGTCCTCTAGGTCCTCAAGTACAGGACTGAACTTTGACTGAATCCAAACTTCATACAACAAATCCCCTTAATAAAAGGATTTGCTCTGTAAAACTTGGACTCAGTCAAAAGGCCACAGGTTCCCCACCCCTGCTAGGGTATAGAAAGATCTGGATAGCAAACAAAAAACTTTATATTTAATCCTGTAGCTAATAAGGAGCCACTGGAGTTCAATGAGGGAGCAAAGGCTGATATGGTCAAACCTGTGCTTAAGGAAAAACACTTTGCCAGATGAATCTGGAGGATGGATAGAAACTTAAGTGGGGATTCCAACCAGGAAGCAAGAGTTGATGAAGGCCTGAACTAGGATGGTGAGTGTCTACATGGAGAGAGGGGCACACGTATAGGAAATGTGGTGGAGATAGAAAGGACAACATTTGGCAACTGATTGGGCTACACTGAAGTTACTTACTTGTCAGTAAGAGGGCACCTTGAAGAAAAAGCATGTTTGAAGAAGAGAGTACTAAGTTCTGTTTTGGCAGTGTCAAGTTTAGGATGCCTATGGGACACCCAGTTCAAAGGGCCCAGTGCTGTGGGTGATGTGGGATTGGAGCTCAGAAGAAAGACCACATTTGGACATATATAAAAGAGTCATCTACATAGAGATATTAGAACCCATGAGAACTGATGAGACCATCAAATGAGAGAGAATAGAGAAAAAAGGGAAGACAGCCCAGGACAGAGGCTTAAAGTACACTCACAGGTAGAAAGCACGGGATGTGGAATGAAGATCCAGCAAAGGAGATTGAGAAGGAATGGCCATGCAGGTGGAAAGAGCGCCATGTTGGATAACTTCCCCACTGGGAATCCAGCTGCCACCCACCTGGTAGCTGTCACTCCTCCTCCAAACTTGGATTATTTCAGTTGAAAGGACCATTATTCCCTCAGTCTCCCGGTCTTTATCCTTGTGTCTTCACTCTCCCTCATTCCACATAATGAGTCATTTGCCGAATCTTGCAGTTTCTACCATCACAACATCTCACCCAACCCCTTTTCTCCACTTCCCCACCTTAGTTCAAGCCCTCATCATTTCTCATCTGGACTATTGAGGTGCCCTCCTAATTGATCTCTTCCTCAAGTCCTGCCCACTCCAATCCATCCTCCACACCAGCTGCCAAAGTGATTTTCCTTAAGCAGAGATCAGATCAGGTCACTCCCTTACCAAATAAATTCCCTATTGTCTCTAGAATGCTGCGCAAATTTCTCTGTTCAGCTTTCAAAGCCCTTCACAGCTTGGCCCCAATCTCTTTCCAGCCTCATTGTGCATTACTCCCCTTTCCATAATCCGTGATCCATCCAAACTGGGGCTCTCTCTATTTTTCACATATCTCTCTAAGCCTTTGCGTGGTTATCTTCCATGAGCAGAGTGCACTCCTTTCTCAGCACCACCTTACAGAGCCCATCTCTTCCCTCAAAACACAGCTAAGACATCACCTTCTACATAAAACCTTTCCCGGTGCTTGCAACATCTTGCCCCCTCCTTAAACTCCCTTGTATTTAACTACATTATATTTATTCTATTTTGACAAGTCAACAAGTGCTTATTAAGTATTCACCGAGTTCCAGGAGATGGGGGGAGGGGCAACTCTATATTTCTGTATATGCTCGTTGTCCCCTCCCTGTAGGGATTGTTTCATTCATGCATTTGTGTTCCCAGAAATCTGTAGTGTCCAGCCTATAGTGAATAACCAATAAATACTTATTGATAGATTGATTGATTGCCAATGGTGGTAACTCCACCTAGTTCTTCTTAATCAAAGCACCTTCACTGCTCCAAACCAAGCAAAGATCCCTTCCAACCTTACTACTAATAATAGCAACAACAAGCCACAAAAAATGAAATAACAATTTGTTGTCCAGTTGTCTCCAACCCTCCATGACCCCATTTGGCATTTTCTTGGTAAAGATACTGGCATGGTTTGCCATTCCCTTCTCCAGTTCATTTTACAGATGAGGAAACTGAGACAAACAGGGTGAAGTGACTTGCCCAAGGTCACACAGCTAGTGAGTGTCTGAGGTCTGATTTGAACTCATGAAAAGGAGTCTTTCTGATTCCAGGCCCACCGCTCTATGCACTGTTCCATCTTGCTGCCCCATTGATTTGTTATATCAATAGCTATAATTATGGTATTGTTATATCAACTATTATTATGTTGTCATATCAACAACAGCTGTAGCACTTCATGGTTACAAAGCACTTAAAATGGCAACTTATCTTACTGGATATTCAGAATAACCCAGTTAAGGGACAAAGGCATCATTATGCCCATTTTATAGGTGTACAAACTGAGGCTTGGTGAGGCGAATTCACTTAGCCCTAGTCCCACAGCTCGAACAGAACGAACATCTTCCCACTCCAAAGCCCCAGGGGCTTCCCACTAAACCTGATTGTGATTCAATTATTCTATGAATAACTCCCTAAACTGAATTAACAGGAACAGGGAGGCGAAGGAAGGCCGCTGGTGGAGGGGGAGGAGGGTAGAGGAGGTGGGAGGGAGAAGAGATTTGGTTGTGTCTGAATGTTCTGAGCCTCCTGTTTCACTGGAAAATGTCTTGAAATGTCAAACAGATTACACTTCAGCACCCTTAATGTTTCATATAACTCCTATCTAATGTCGCCCCTGGCAACACCAACATGAGTCTCTATATTCTCTTTGATGCTGTCTTTCCTAATGCAGCTCAAACGGCAAGAGTTTGTTGGGCAGCCTGGGGGAGGGGTCCCGGGCCTGCTTTGTGGCACTCTGCTCAGGGGCAGCAAAGAGCTTGCAAAGTGATCCATCAGGAAGACGGGCAGTGTAGCCTCAGAGCCTACAGGACTTGGCTGGGTCTCTAGTTTCTAAGGCTAGGGATAATATCTGCTGATAAGGGGGGCTTAGTGGGGACTGGGAGGGAAGGGCCAGTGGCCAGCAGCTAAGTAGAAGTGTTAGTAGACTCCGGGATTTAGAGTCAAAGGACCCGAGTTCAGATCCTTGTGCACACACCGTCCGTGTGGTCTTGGCCAAGTCACTTACTTCCCTTGTCTGGGTCTCATTTCATCTGTAAAACGAAACAGTTGAACCACATGTACTCTAATGTACTTTCCAACTTTCAATCTTAGGATCCAAGGGTCCTGGAAGAACAAAAAGCATGAACAGAAAGGGCCAAGTGTGTTGCAAAGTAGGAACTAACCATGGGTCAGGACAAATGCAAAATCCCATTAGAGTATCAGCCCTGGAAGTATTAGGAATCTAACAACCAGACTTGAATCAAAACATTGGCTGGGGGTGGAATCATAACTGTGGAATTTTACATCTGGAAGGTACTCAGAACATAGTATGTCTGAACTGGAAAGGACCCTAAAACAGAATCTCAGTGCTCAAAGGGCTCTTAGAATATTGAAGGTTACATCTGTTCAGTCATTTTTCAGTCACGTCCGACTCTTCATGACCCTATTTGAGGATTTCTTAGCAAAGATAAAGTGGTTTGCCAGTGGCGGTAACTCAACCTAGTTCTGCTTAATCAAAGTACCTTCATAAAAATAAAGTGGTTTTCCATTTCCTTCTTCAGCTCATTTTACAGATGAGGAAACTGAGGCAAACAGGATTAAGTGACTTGCCCAGGGCCACACAGCTTGTAAGTGTCTGAGGCCAGATTTGAACTTAAGAATATGAGTCTCCTTGGCTCCTGGCCAGTTGTTCTATCCACTGCACCACCTAGCTTCTCCACAATATGGAACATGAAAACTTAAAGTGATCTTAGAAAATAAAACATCAAAGCCAGAAGTAACCTTAAAACATAGAAAGCTGGAGCTGGGTTGGGGAGGGGGCCCTGAGACACAGAATGCTGCTCTTTTCTCTCTACACTCTCTCCCTTTGTCAATCTCATCCATTCCCATGGGTCTAATGATCACCTCTGTGCATGACTTCCACCTTTGTGTCTCTGCTTCATGCATCTCCAATTATCTTCTAGACTCCCCCACCTAGATGTCCCACCAGCCCCTCAAGCTCAATATTTCCTAAACATAACAGCCTGAATCTCCCTCCATCTTAGCTTGCTCATTTCTGTTGATGGCACCACCATCCTCCCAGTCCCCCAGGTTTATAATCTTGAAATAGCCATTGAGCCTTCCCTCTCCCTGACCCTCCACATCCAATCTCTTCTGAAGCCCTGTTGACCTGACTTCTAAATATTTTACATCCATTCCTTGCACTCCAATCAAATGGCCATTGTTTTACCTCTAACACTCATAACCTCTCACTGAACTAATAATATAAGTCTCCTGATTGGTCTTTTCCCCCTCCAATTCATCCTCCACACAGCTCCACAAAATAATCTTCCATGAACGTAACATAAAACTTCAGACTTCCTCAATGCATTGATCAGATTTGCTGATTGTTTTGTCACTTTTCTTTAAAAAATATTCTTTGTTATAAAGAATGTTATTTTGGAAGGGGGCAGGGTGAAGGATACGAAGAAATATCTAGGAAATATAAAAACAAAAGATATCAACAAAGATCTATTTTAAAACAATAACCTTCCAATTCATTCTCAGGATTTTTTGGGGAGAGTAGTTATTATGAGTTGGATTCTAGTCACTGAGATACTTTGTAATTCCAAATTCTGTAATTCTGTGATTGTGGTATCTATGTTTATGAACATGGCTCCTGGCTTGCTTGCACTTACACAGAGACAGACAGACAGACATAGACAGACAGAGAGAGAGAGAGAGAGAGGTAGGTAGGTGGACAGGCAGACAGACAGACAGACAGACAGACAGATAGATAGATAGATAGATAGATAGACAGACAGACTGACAGACAGATAGATAGATAGACAGACAGACAGACATAGAGAGAGAGAGAGAGAGAGAGAGGTAGGTAGGTGGACAGGCAGACAGACAGACAGATAGATAGATAGATAGATAGATAGATAGACAGACAGACAGAGATAGGTAGGTAGGTAGGTAGACAGACAGACAGACAGACAGACAGATAGATAGATAAATTCCTACCATCAGACACAGCCCACCTTTATTATTTCATTTCACTTATTGAATTCTGCTTGCATGGTGTGAGATGGGGGTGATGTGAAGAGTAGAACCCAGCTCAGTTTGTTGTGAGGAGGACGGGGCAAACACTTGGGGAAGGAAGGGCACGCTGTCTGGCCTACCTCCAATGCCCATACATGGGTTCCCACCAGGTCAAGAACGAAAACAACAGATTTCATGGGTGCTTGTAATCTGTGACATACAGGATATTAAAAATACCTTTACTTCTAAATATATTCCTCTTCTGCCTGCCACAGCACCTAAAAATCTCACCATTGGAGATTCATTGCTTTGGGTTAAAGCACTATCTCTACTTAGGTTTTTGGACAATTCAGTCTGAGGTCAGAAGAGCTTTCATAAAACCCAAATCAAGAGACCTGGAAGGTCGATCATCCCCATAGACCTTTCTGTGAATTGTCAACTTTGCAGGCCCTAAGCCTCAACCAGAACCATTATTCTTTATCCACCAGCATTCATCATGTGATGCCTGCACCACTGTCCAGCCTCCCAGCAGGCTTAAGGCCTCCACCTAAGGGAAGGTCAGGCATAGATGGGTTTCTCCTCCTCCATTTCTTCTGACCCCCTCTCTTGGTGAGTATAATGAGCAGTGCCTGTCTCTACCACAGCGGCCAAGCATTGGACCATAGGGCCTTCATTCAAGATGCTGTATGTGTGATTTCTCATAGTTGTGAATGCAGGCCAGAGGGCTGCCCACCCAGCTATGTGGGGCACATCCTTGTTTATGCACCTATTACAGCCACTTAGTAGAATGTTAGCTCTTTGAGAGCAGGACCCATTTCCTAGATGTGCTTTGATTCTCAGGGCCTCACAGTTCCCTGCCCAAAGGAGGTATAAAATCTGTCTTTGTTTAACTGAATTGGGGTAGAGGCAACTGGGTCCAAGGTGGGAGAGGGGTAAACACAATCTGAAAGGCTGGGCAAGATTCATGCCCAGAGAGTGAATATAAGTTGTCAGAACTGCAAAGCTGTGTTGGACCAGGAAACCAAAACACAGGCAGTTGCAGAGGTTGACCATTTGTCTGACTCAAAACAATTCCACCAAGGCTTTATTTGGCCTGTCCTTGTGGCAAAGGGAGGGGTCATCCAATTCTCCTCCTAATTTATTCACCCTATCCCTGGGCTGGATTCATGCAATGCCCTATTCCCCAGGAAACTTTCCTGAGTTTTATGGATTATTGGGATGACACTAAGAGAAGGTTTCCATCCCTTCTGAGGTATGTCCATTGAACATGGAAGAAGGAGGAGCAATTGGGAGAGTCAGGGAAGGCTTTCTGGAAGAGGTGGTACTTGGGTTGAGCCATGAAGGAACAATTCAGCAAGGCACTGAAGAGCTGAAGAAGAGCATTGAAGGAGAGGCCTCAGAGCTGCCTGTGCAAATGTACGGAAGGAGAGGAGTTCCTTGAGAGCGCACATCATCTTTGGCTTCTCATGTATCCCCAGTGCTTAACACAGAGTCTGGTGCATTGTAGGAGCTTAATGAATGTTTATGGACTGATTAAAAATCTTGACAAAACCCGAGCTCTCGTCTGAGACAAAAATAAGCAGTGTGGAAGAAAAGATTTCCAGGTTGTTACATCATGAACAAAAAATTAACCACCCAACAGTGTTGTCACTCACCACATCCGAAGAGATGTGAATTCTGTGTACAGCCTTGCCTCTCTGGCCTGCTGCTTGCACTGATTTGTTAGCACGGGGGCCTTATTACAAGGCCCAGCCTGTAGGACAGAAACATCACTTCTCCTTTCTTATCTCCCTTTGTAATTATAGCATTTTTACTAAGCTCTGTGATATTTGCCACAGCTTTTCCCAGCCTCCGGGTCAGTCAGTGTATTCTATCCCAAATCATAGTCTCAGAATATCAGAGCTGAGAGGGTCCTTAGAACATAGCATGTTGGAGCTGGGAGGGGCCTTAGAACATAGAGTGTCAGAACTGATAGGGACCTTAGAACTCAGAAATTCAGGGCTGAAAGGGGCCTTAGAACCTAGAATGTCAGAGCTGGGAGGGGCCTTAGAATACAAAATGTTAGAGCTGAAAGGGTCCTTAGAACAGAAGATGCCAGAGCTGAGAGGGTCCTTAGAATAGAGAATGTCAGAACTGGGGGGAGCATTGGAATGCAGAATCACAGAGCTGGGAGGGACCTTCGAACATAGAATGTCAGGGCTGGCAGAGACTTTAGAACATGGAATGTCAGAACTGAGAGGGACATAAGAACAGAGAGTGTCAGAGTTGAGATGGGCCTTAGGACATTAAAGTCAGAGGAGAGAGGAACTTTAGAACACAGGACAGAGGTGAAAGAAACCTTAGAACGCAGAATATTAAAACTCAAACGTTTTTTAGAAATTGTAATACTATAATGTGCCATTTGTTGGAGCGCAAAGGATCCTTAGATGCCCAATGGTCTAACTCAGTGGTTCTCAACCTTCCTAATGCCACAACCCTTTAATAAAGTTCCTCATGTTGTGGTGACCCCCAACCATAAAATTATTTTCATTGCTACTTCGTAACTGTAATTTTGCTAGTTACGAATTGTAATGTAAATATCTGATATGCAGGATGTATTTACATTGAACATAACCCACAGGTTGAGAACCGCTGGTCTAACTAGTCCTAGAGAAGTGAAATCCGTAGTCCAGAGTTGGAAAGTCACTCACCTGAAATTTTTCAGCAGATTAGTAGCAGAACCAAACTGAGAACATGAGTCCCCTGGGTCCCAGACCAGTAGTCCATCCTTTACATCAGACTGCCTCCTATCTCATCACTTCTCCCTTGGAGTTTCCTCCATCTCCCACTCTTATCTAACCCTAGTAGTGCATGGGTAACCCTGGAACCTTCAAATTGGAACCAATCTGAAGACTTTCGGTTGCTGTTTCTTGACCTGTAAATGAAAGCAAATTAGAGGATGGTTGTGAAGAAGTGAAATAACTCATAGTCCTTGAATGAAGAGAAAACAACTAGGAGCCTTGTCCAATCCTACCCCTGTCTTCCCATTGGACCTGAAGAAACAGATGTTCAACTTAATTCAGCAATCATTGATTAAAGTACCTATTATGTGCCAGCCATTACGCCAGGTGCTAAGAATACAACAAAGATGAAGAAGTCCCTGCTCTCAAAGACCTTATATCCTTTGGGGAGGAAACCACACATATATGGAAAACGTAACATAAAATATGTAAGTATTACAATTACAGAGTAATTGAGAGGCGGCAGGAAAGAAAAAAGGCACAAGTCCACCGTGAAAGGCACTGTGTTAATAACTGAACAGAGGATTCAGGGGGCACAATGTATAGGGTGCAGTAGGATAGGCAGGAGAGGGATAGGGCTGTATATATACACACATATATACACACATATATATGCACACATACATCTAAGTATCAGGACTCACCTGTGTGCTCCCAGGACCTCCCATCTAAGTATCAGGACTCACCTGTGTGCTCCCAGGACCTCCCATCTAAGTATCAGGACTCACCTGTGTGCTCCCAGGACCTCCCATCTAAGTATCAGGACTCACCTGTGTGCTCCCTGAACATGGAGCTTGAATGTTTGGGACTGCTGATGCCTGACTCATGAGAAGGTGTTGGGTTAGTAACCAGGATAATAATAACATCGACTGAATCCCCTAGCAAGATAAACATGCTGGCCAGAATTATACATCAGAAGCTCACTATTTTTCCTAGGCTGACAGATGACAAATCACCACACTGGAAATACAGGCCTCAAAATATCCTAGAAAGTCAATCAACACATTGTACTGGAATTGGAACCATTATCACAGACCGAATTGCTGCTCACAATAACACCACCCCCCCCAACATAGGATTGATCCATAAAAATGTAAGAACAACATTTCAAGTCAACAGGCATTTATTAAGCACCTATTATATTCTGGTCGCTTTGCTAAGAGCTGGAGGGAGATACAAACAAAGGCAGAAAATAGACCCTGCTCTCAAGGAGATGGCAGTCTAATGGGGAAGACAACACACACAACAATGTACAAGTACATACAGGAGTAGTCAGAGACAGTGAACAGAGGGAAGGCACTGGCATTGAGCGGGATCAGGCAAGGCTTCTTAAGAAAGCTAGAGAAGCCAGGAGAGATGAGTGGGGAGAGTATGGGGGGAAGCAAATGAAAAGACTTGGAATGGGGAGATGGATTGTCCTGTACTAGGAACAGCAAGGAGGCTGGATCACAGGGGAGTAAGGGGTAAGAAATCTGGAAAGTCAGGGAGGGGGACAAGTCATAAAGGGTTTGGAAAACCAAACAGAGGTTTTTAATATTTGGTCCTGGTTGTAATAGACAACCACTGGAGTTTATTAAATAGAAGAGAGGGTGACTAGATCAGACCTATGTTTTGGAGAGATCAGTTGAAAGTCAGATGGAAGATGGCCTGGGAGTGAAGAGAGACTTAATGAAGGAAAATCAGCCAGCAGTCCGGGAGTGAGGTGATAAGGTGGTTCCAGGTGGTGACAGTGTCAAGGAGAGAGACAGGGAATGTGTAGATACAAGGGATACTGCTAGGGTAGAATTGACATGAGCTAGGTGGTGGGGAAGATGAAATGACTGAGGAAAAGAAAGGTTTAAGTTTCCAAGTATGTTGATTTTTTTAAGCAATGCATGCCAATTGCATAACAAATCGGGACCAGGCCTCTCTCAGCTTTGGCACTAGACCTTGAATACAGGAGGAGACAGATTTTAGGCATTAAAAACAATTAATCAAATAAGATCAACCATAAAATTATTTTTGTTGCTACTTCATAACTGTAATTTTGCTACTGTTATGAATCGTAATGTAAATATCTGATATTCAGGATATATTTTCATTGTTACAAATTGAACACAACCCACAGGTTGAGAACTGCTGATTTAAGAGTATCTAAGCAGCAAATTGGGGTGAGTTAGGTGGCACAGTGGATAGAATGCCAGGACTGAAGTCAGGAAGATTCATTTCCATGAGTTCAAATCCAGTCTAAGACACTTATTAGTTGTGTGACCTTGGGCAAGTCACTTAACCCTATTTGCCTCAGTTTCCTAATCTGTAAAGTGAGCTGGAGAAGGAAATGGCAAAGCACTCCAGTGTCTTTGCCAAGAAAACCTCAAATGGGGTCATGAAGAGTCAGACACAACTGAATAAGCAACTTCCCAGTCATGCAGTGCTAGGTTCAAATAATGCATTCAAGTTTTCTCATGATTCCCATAATTGAATAAAGTTTTTTCACAAGACAAAAATTAGATTGGACCCATAATTGAATAGAAAGAGAACCAAGGTAGCTCTGGAATTGAGTCCCAAGATGGAGTCCGTGTGGTTCACTCAATTACCACTGCCACTTTCTGTTCTAATTCCCTCAATTAGCAAATGGTTGGAGATGGGGGGTGAGAGAGAGTAAGGAGTCAAGGACGATCCGTGGTTGTTTGCCATCTTGGGGAGGGGGTGAAGGGAGAACAAATCTGGAACTCAAAATCATATAAAAGTGAATGCTGAAAACTATCTTTACATGTAATTGGAAAGAATAAAATACCATTAAGTAGGAGAAAATAAAAATAAAAAGGGTGACCTCTGGGTTACCAGGCCGGGTGTCTGGAAGGATGATGGTGCCCTGGAGGGTAATAGAGAAGTTTGGAAGAGGAAAGGATTGGGAGGGAGGAGGAGGGAGCAAGTTCAGTGTGGGCCACGTTGAATTTAGCTGGACAGGATCACGAAAACTTGCAAAACTATAGGGCCCCCAAGTCCTAAATACAGCTCTAAATTCCCTCTCTCACACATACACATGTGCAAGCCCAAACATAGTCACTCTTATGCATGCATGCACATGCACACAAAAATTGCGTTTGAAAAATCAGGAATCTGTCCAATAGACCAGATATTCTGCACTGGATAATTAATTAAACTAATTAGAGAGTGGCGTTTGTTGATGCTGCAGTCCCACTAATCCAACACTTCCTCTGAATACATAAGAGAGAGATAAGTCTATGGCTGAGTGTATCAGACCAAAATAATCAGACAACTCGAGTATTCCGTATCAGATTGCCGTAATCAGTCAATTTAATTCAGTCAGTCTTATGTTATTTATTTTCTAGCATGACACAAGGTCATAGATTTAAAGCCAGACCAGAAGGGCCTTCTAGTCTAACCCCCTGAGGAAACTGAGTCCCAAAGAAGATGACTTGCTCAAGCGCTCACAGTTAATAATTATGTGAGGCAGGATTTGAACCCAGGTCTTCTGATTATAAAACCTGAGGTCTCTCTACTGTAGAGTGCTGCCTCTAGTCTAGACTAGGAAATGGAAGGAACTGCCCGTGTGGGGCTTGGAGTAGAGAAGACTCGGGAGGGACGTGGTTACTCATTTGAAGGGCCATCATGAGGAGGGGGGGATCACACTTGTTCTGTGTGACCCCAGGAGTTCATGGGTGGAAGCTATCCAAAAGATTGAATTAAGCTTGATGACAGGAAAGGCATCCCGACCATTAGAGTTACCAAATAGTAGAACAAGCTGCCTGTCTCAGGAAGGACTGGGTTTCCCTTCTTGGAAGTCTTCACACAGATGCAAGACAACAACTTGTAGTGGTTTTTGATCTTCTCAACAACCCTGGGAGATAGAGGCTGTTATTATCCCCAATTTTACAGCTGAGGAAACTGAGGCAGACAGAGCTCAAGTGACTTGTCCAGGGTCACACAACTACTAAGTATCTGGGGTCAGATTTGAAAGCAGATGTTCCTGACTCCATGCCCAAGGCTCTATCTACCTTGACACTTAGCTGTCTCTGTTTGTAGAGAGGTTAAATTGTTCAACAAAGGTCACATAGCCAGTCAGTGTGTGATGGAGGACCTGAATCCAGATTTTTCTGTTTCTGAGGTCCTATCGCTGTCTCCCAGTGCACACCGCCTCTCCTGGATTACATCTTACACTTGTAGAGTGTTTTACACATTGGGAGGCCCTTCATATCTGATCAGCTATCATATGTTTTATTCAATTCTCACAACACCCCTCCTGGGTAGGCAGTGTGGTAACCATTTTACAGATGGGTAAACTGGAGCTAAGAGAGCAGTTTACCTAAGATCACAAAGCTAGTTTGCAGTAAATTCAGTTCTTGAATCTTTTAACTGCCTAATATGGTGTGATATAAAGAAATGATTCCCCTAAATGAGCGCTTTCCAAATGTGGAATGGACTGTCCCAAAAGGTAGCAGGTTCTCCCTGACTAGAAATGTTCCTCCAAGAACGGGATGAACATCTATCAGGTATGTTATAAGGAAGTTCTTGTATTTGGCCTAAATGGTCACTGACATCCTTTCACACTGAAATTCTGTGACTCTGTGATTTATTAACCATTTGACAAGGATGAGCTAGGGGAAAGAACAGTGGCTCTGAGGCCAGAAGATCCAGGTTCAAACCCTGGTTCAGATATTTAGTACCTGTGTGACCTTAGGTAAGTCATGTACATTGATGAGTCTCCTTTTCTTCATCTGGAAAATGGAGGGGGTTAGACAAGATGACCTGAGCAAGTCACTTACCCTCCATGAACCTTGGTTTCTTCATCTGTAAAAGCAGGATAATACCTGGGGCATTACTTTCCTCCCCGGATTGGTCTCATAAACTTCGCAGGAGAGTGTCTCATAAACTATAAAGTGCTATAGAATTGGGAGCTATAATTATCTGAGAAATAAAAACCCATTAACGGCATCAACGTCCCACGTTCTTTGGTTGTCTGAGTACCATGAATCACAACCCATTAATCTTGTGGGAAATAATACTCCGGTGGAAAACTGTCTCCTGTAAAATGCTTAGGGGCTACTTCCTAGATAATTAAAATATAATAATAATGAGCAATCATAATTAAAGCCCACTGGAACATACTATAAACTCCAATAGCCCAAAGCTGGTAAAATCATTTTGAAAAGATTTTAGAGAATTTTAGAACCAAAATCACAAAATTTTAGGGTTAGGAAGGATCTCAATAGTGCTCTAGTCCAACCCATATCCAAAAAAGAATCCCCTTTATAACATGACCAATGAGCAGGCGTTTATTAATCACCTGCTGTATTCTAGACACTATGCTAAGGTTCTAGGGAAAAAGCAAAAGATCTGCCCTCAAAAAGCCTACATCTTATTGGAGAATACAACATTTGCATGTATTAATGTGTACAAAATAAATATACAGCAAATTCAGGGGAATGCCAAGAACTAGCTGGATCAGAACAGGACTAGTGTAAAAGGTAGTATTTAAATACTTACTGTATTTGCTATTTGAATAGAAACTTCTTCCAAGTTGTTCAGCTATGTCAGACTCTTCCTGAGAGCCTGTGGACCATACTGTCCATGGGGTTTTCTTGGCAAAGACAGTGGAGTGGTTTGTCATTTCCTTGTCCAGTGGATTAAGGCAAAGAGAGGTTAAGTGACTTGCCCAGGGTCACACAGTTAGTCAGAATCTGAGGACGTATTTGAACTCAGATCTTCCTGACTCCAGGACCAATGCTCTGTGCACTATGGTGCCACCTACCTGCCTCCTGGAGAGTAGCGATTATTTTACTACTTACAAGCGCCTTTCATAGTTCCTGTGACATTGTAGGTACTTAACAAATGCTTATTGATTAATAACTAGCATTTTTGTAGCATTTTAATGCTTCACAATGCTTCATAAATATTTCATTTTATCCTCATTACAAATCTGGGAAGTAGGTGTTATTATTATTCCCATTTCACAGACAATTGAGGCAAATGAAGGTTAAATGACTTGTCCAAGGTCACACATCCAGTTACATCTGAGGCCAGATTTGAACTCAGATTTTCCTGGTTACCAGTGTCAGGTCCTCTAGGGAGTGCATTCCAGGCAAAGGCCTGAGCAAAGGCATGGAAACAAGAGAATGCCATCCACAGGGAACAAGTAGGACATTTTGGCTAGACCAAACCTATCCAATGAGAGGTCATCCAAGTTTTGCTTGTAGGCCTCCACTGAGGAGGAACCCCCTACCTCTTGAGGTAGCCCATTCCACTTCAGCATAACTCCAATTATGAGAAGGGTTTACCCCCATTAAGCTTAAATTTATTTCTTGGCAACTTCTATCCAGTGGCCCTGGTTCTTCCCTATGGGGTCAGACAGAATAAATTTCGCCCCTCTTCCATATGACCCTTCATATACTTGGAAGATGGTTCTCATGTCTTCTCTACATCTTCTTTTCTCCAGATTTAACATTTCTACTTCCTTCAACCCATATTGTCAACTCATGACATGATCTAGAATCCCTCCAACATCCTGGTTGCCCTCCTCTGAATGCTCTCTGGCTTATCAACATCCTTTCTAAACTGGATTGTCCATAACTGAACACATTACTCCAGGTGTGGCTGGACTTGTACAGAGGACAGAGGAATGATCACTCTCTTTTTCTGAGCACCCTCCTTCTCTTGACACAGTCTGAGACCACATTAGCTTTTGTGACTGCTGCAAGGTCTCCAGTCCAGCCTCTCATCTTTGATAGCTGGTAATCCATCTTATTCTTGAATTGTTCCAGCAAAACTACCTCCCAAGAAGCTCATTCCATTATGAGATGGCTAGAATTGTTAGGATCATAGTCAATTTGGACCGATTCAGAACTAGGTAATGGACAAGGTCTAAGAAGTGGAATTGTTGGTCTGCTGTCAATAGGGATAGAAGAAGGAAATGGCAAATCACTCCAGTGTCTTTGCCAAGAAAACCCCATGGACAGTATGGTCCACAGTCTCTCAGGAAGAGTCTGACACTACCAAACAACAACTCAGAAGGAATTTACAGTGCCTCAGAATGACCCTGTGCTCAACATTTTTATCAATGACTTGGATGGAGGCATAGATGTAGATAGTACAGTGGATAGAACACTGAGCTTAAAATCAGGAAGACTCATCTTCATGAGTTCAAATCTGGTTTCAGATACTTCCTAGCCATATGACCCTGGACAAGTCACTTAACCCTGTTTGCCTCAGGTCTTCATTTGTAAAATGATAAGGAGAAGGAAATGACAAACAACTCTAGTATCTTTGCCCAAAAATTCCCCATATAGGGTCACAAAGAATCGAAGGAGTAGGTAATTAGAAATTAGTAGGTTGAGGAACTAAGTGGTTAAGATACTTGAGGGAGAATCAATATGTATGATGAAGTCCTGTAGCATGAAGGCAGGAGTTGAAGAAGCAACAAAAATTGTGTTCCAAATTCATTGAGAGAGAAAGGAGAGTAACCTAGAGGTCTGTAGACAATGGTTACCAGGATTTTGAATGAGTGGTAAATGTAAATAGCATGAACCTCCAAAAGGAGGAGAGATTACTGAGTGATGGAGGTATGGGTAAGAACCTGGAAGTGTCAGGGAGAGGCAAGGAGCATCACAACTTCCCCACGTCAGCCAGCGAACCAATGGAAACTAGTGTGAATGTAGCCGGTACTGAAAAAGGTGGTCAGGGAGGCAGTAACATCAATGGAGAGACAGGTTTCAGTAATAACAAGAAGACAGAAGAAATGCAAGAGGAAAAAACTGAATATGAGAAGTTTTTTGCCTATGGAACAAACATTCCACAGGGCACAGTAGAAAGGTTGGGTGATATTTGGTTGAAACTTTGGGGTGGAAGGGTAGAGCAAGATTGGAATAAGGAATCAGGAGGTGGAGAGTAGAGAATAGGCTTTGGTTATGACCTACAGGGCTTCAGAGTCACTAGGATGTGAAGGGTATGACCAGGTATAATAATGTTCATCACTGCATAGAGAGTGTCACTACACTTCCCAAAGGAGGCTGGAGATTGGACTAGGGACAGGTGCAGTATGAGATGGGAGGCATATTGCAGGATGATTAAATGGAAGACCTTGCTTCAGTACTCCTCTTTCCTCTGAAGGATGAAGATTAGTCAGGAGAGGGTTTAGGAGTCAGCTCTTAATGGCAGGAGAAAGAAATTCTCATTGTTCACCAACGTTCCTTTTCTTCTTCCATCAAGGAACAAGGGGATATGGGAGGTCTGAGTTCTAAAGGAAGATTACTTCTCTTTGCATTGGAGATTCTCCACATCTCAATTGGAAGATCAGGATGGCAGTAGGAGTGGAAGGACAAACTATGGATCCTACCAAATTTGGGGGGGCCAAAATAGAGGGAGTAACATGACACTGACAGCCCAAATTCAATATTTTTCCTTGAAACTTAAGTCTTCTTATTTCAAAAATTTCAGTGACCCCACTCCACCCTACCCCCAATGACATCACCTAAAGCTTCTCCCCAGACCATACTCTGACCATTTCACTGGATCACAGAGATGATAGAGATAGGGAAGGACCTCAGATACCATCTTATCCAATCTCTTTATTCTACAGATAAGGTTCCTGAGGCTCTAGATAGATCAAGTGACTTTCCCAAGGTCATAAGAGTCAGACAGAAGTGGGAGTTCAGACCCTCACTTAAGGGTGATTGTTATTTTACATACTGTAACACTGCCTCCCAAACACAATTAGAGAATAGTCTACAAAATATGTTATTTCTACCCATTTGCCATGACCAGTGATGGACAAGGAGTCAGAGGATATAGTTCATGGTCGAAGTCATGTCACCATAGCAAAGACCATTGGAAGATAGAGCAGACTCAGAGTGAAAAGAGACATTCCAACTAATAAGCTACTTATCAACTTAGTGATGGGAACAAATGGGACCTTCTAGCCTTTCCACAAGCTTCCAGAACGGGAATTTAGTACGGAAGTTGTATAGATGTGCATTTCAATTCAGTTCAAATGACTTTTATGGGGGTAGCCAGGTAGCACAGCGGACAGAGCCCTAGTCTTGAAGTCAGGAAGTTCTGTGTTCAAATCCAGTTTCAGATATTTGTTAACCCTGGTCAGGACCTTAACCTACAGATGCCTCAGCTTCATAAATGGGGATAATAGGAGGACAATAAGAGCACTTACCTGTCAAGGTTGTTGTAAGGAACAAATGGGATCATATTTGTAAAGTATTTAGAAGAATGCCTGGAATGTAGTAGATGTTATATAAATTCTATGGATGATGATGATGATGATGATGATGATGATGATGATGATGATGATTGATGATGATGATGATGGTGATGATGATGGTGATGATGATGATGATGATGATGATGTCTAATATGTGTAAGACACTATTCTAAGATTTGAATACCCAAAGTACAGGTCCAACCATGTCACTCCCTACTCAATAAACTCCAGTGGTTCCCTATCACCTCCAGGATCAAATACATGTTCTGTTTAAAAAGAAAAAAAGAAAAATTAATTATAATTCATTCTATCTGGTCTTCAAAGTCCCTTATACCCTGGCCTCCTGCTACTCTTTCACTCTCCTTACATCCACCTCCCTTACACATACTCTGATCCAATGACACCAGTCTTCTGGTTATTCCACAAACAAGACACTCCATCTCTTGACGCTAATCATTTCCTCTGGCTATGCCCCATGCCTGGAAGATTCTCGTGCCCCAGTTCTACCTACTGACCCCCCTGGCTTCCTTTAAGCCCCAATTAAAATCCCACTTTCTACAGGAAGCCTTTCCCAACACCTTTTAATTCCAATGCTTTCCCGTTGTTAATTATTTCCTAGTTGTCTTGTATATAGTTTGCTTTGTATATATTTGTTTACATGCTGTCTTTTTCAATAGATTATAAGCTCCTTGAGAGCAAGGACTGTCTTTTGCTTCTTTTTGTATCCCAGGGTCTTAGTATGGTATACAGCACATAATAGGCATTTTTAAACATTTACTGACTGATTGATTGATTGAAGAGTCCCATAGTAGTGTAATTAGTCCTCAGTCAATCAGTAATGAGTATTTATTAAGCACTCAATGTATGTCAGGCAATGTGCTAAGTGGTAGTTGGTTGGCCCACTCTTTGTTATGCCCAAGATAGTCTGGACAGCCTCCAATTCTCCCACAAGGTTATTGATTACAGAAATCATAATATCTGGAAGGAGCAGAGGGAGAAATGCTTGTGGAAGCCACAGTTTCACATGGATTAATAATAGAATGGGATTTCCTTTGAGAAGCAGAAAAGAACTATAGAGGATGGGGAAATGGATCTGTAATCAGATAACGCAGTTCAAACCCCATCCCTGCCACTTAGTGGCTGTGTGACCTTAAGCAAGTCACTTAACCTCTGAGTTTCAACTCCATCAGCAAAACAAAGGGGTTGGACCAAAGTCCGCTAAGGTCCCTTTCAGATATAAATCTATGATTCTTGAGTATAAGCGAAAATGCCTGGTATGGGAAGATTGGCTACTTTAGGCAAGCGATAGCAAGGAAGCAGAACCAAATGAATTGGCAAACAATCAAGCAAAGAAAAGCTTTTGTTCTACATCCCCTTCCCATCCTGGCCAAAATTCTGCTACCATTGGTCATTTTCCTGCTTCCTTCTTCTCCTCTTCTCCTCTCTATTCCCCTCTCCTTTTCCTATCCTCCTCCTCTCTTCTCTTTTCCCCTCTTCTCTTCCCTTCTCTGCTCAATTTCTCCTCTCTTCTCCTCTTCTCTCTTTTATTCCTTTCCCTTCCCTTCTGTTCTCTTCCTTTCCCTTCCCTTCTCCTCTCCTCTCTTCTCCTCTCATCTCTTTTCTTCCCTTCCTTTCCCTTATCTTCATTTCTCCTCTCCTCTCTTCTTCCCTTCCCTTTCTTTCTCTCCTCTTATCTGTTCCTTTTCTCTTCTCCTCTCTTCTCCTCACCTCTTTTGTTCTCTTCCTTTCCCTTCCCTTCCCTTCTCCTCTCCTTTCTTTTCTTCCCTTCCTTTTTTTCTCTTCCTTTCTCTTTTCTCCTGCCTTCCTCTTCTCCTGTCTTTTCTTCTTTTCTCTTCTCTCTTTGTTTTCCCCTCTTCTCCTCTCCTCTTTTCTCTTCCCTTCTTTCTCACTTTTTTAATAACCAGTAATTGTAGTCAATGTATATACAGTTCTAGTACTGCAGATTTCACTCTGTATCCTCTCATATAGGACTTTCCATATTTCCTTGTATGTGTCATATTTATCATTTTTATTGCAACATTATATTCCATTACATTAATATACCATAATTTATTCAGTCATTCTCCAGTTGTGGAACATATAGGTTGCTTCCAATTTCTTTTGCTATGACAAATAAAGCAGTTATGAATAATTTTGTGGAGCTAGATCTTTTCCCCCTTTTATGATGTCTTTTAAAATAAAGTCCTAGCAATGGAATCTCAGGGTCGAAAAATAGAACTGGCTTTATGACTAATTGCATATCGTTGTATTTTTTTCCAAACATATGCACTTGTCTGAAGTCAGGCCAGCAAAGTATTAGAGCACCTGCTTCCCTACAGTCCTATCAACAATGGATTTTTAGAGTAGTTTTTTTCAATGCTACATCATTCTCCTCAACCTACCATGACATCTTATGGTGATCTTAATTTACATTTTTAGGACTTTTTAGGAAATTTGACCATCCTTTCAAATAGCAATTAAGAACTTGTATTTCCTCCTTTATAAATTGTTTACTCATGCACTTTGAGCAACATTCCATTGGAGAATATGTATTTTTAGTCATGAAAGGTAAAACAAAAACAAATGAATTAGCAAGAAACAACAATAAAGAAATGAGTCAGTGGTTAGAGTACTAGTCTTGAAATCTGAAGGGTCTAGGTTCAAACCCCGACAGACACTAGCTTTGTGACCCTGGTCAAGTCATTGAATTTCTCTTTTACTCTCAATTTCCACATCTGTTTAATAATACCTCTCAGAGTTGTTGCAAAAATTAAAGGAGATAACACATATAAAGCATTTTTTCAAACATCACAGTACTATATAAAGACTGGTTATTGTGATTGTTATCATTATTATAATAAACCTGATATATTTGTGACAAACCTGTTAGTTTTGATTTTAGAGATATTGCTTCTTTATTACAAAAACCTTTTCTCTTTAGATAATCAAACCTATCAACTTTGATTCCAGTTGTTTCTTCTATTGGTTTGATTAATAAAATATCTGTCTTACTTGGAGTTGTGAAAGATAAGTTATTGCTTTTTCTAATTTTTTACAATTTCTTTTTCACTTGGATCATATATTCATTTAGAGCTTCTTGTGGTGTATGGTATAATTTGTATCCAAAGTCAGTTTTTGTTTTTTGTTTGTTTTTTTATCCCTAAAGCTATCCAGTTTTCCTAGAAGTTTTTATTACATAGTGATTGTGTTGAAGCATGGGTACACCCACTGTCAGCCTTTTCATTGCCTTCTGGGTGTTACTCAATTTCTGTTCTCTGGAGACTGTAGTATTTCATGACTCACAGACATTCAACATCACCAGAATAATTTCAGTGTTAAAGAGATGGGTTGAGAAAGGGAAAGGGAGAGGTAGAATTGGGGCAAATTATTTCACATAAAAGACACAAGAAAAAGCTTTTACAGGGCAGGGGGAAAAGGGGTAGGTGAGGGGGAGGTAGTGAACCTTACTTTCATCAGAATTGTCTCAAAGAGGGAATAACATACACATTCAGTTGAGCATAGAAATATATCTTACCCTACAGGAAAGTAGGAGGGGAAAAGGATAAAAGAAGGAGGGGATGGAAAAGAGGGTAGGGGGTAGTCAGAAGGAAAATACTTTTGGGGAGCAAAACAGTAAAAGGAGAAAGAGAATAGAATAAAGGGGGGCAGGGCAGAAGAGGATGGAGGGAAATACAGTTAGCAATAGTAACTGTGAAAAAGGTTTGAAGCAAGTTTCTCTGATTAAGACTTCATTTCTCAAACATATAGGGAACTGAGTCAAAGTTATAAAAATAAGAGCCATTCCCCAATTGACAAATGATCAAAAGATATGAACAGTTTTAAGATGAACTACTCAAAACTATCTATAGCCATATGAAAAAATATTCTAACTCATTATTGATGAGAAATGCAAATTAAAACAATTCTGAGGTACTGTCTCATACCTATTAGATGCATAGCAATTTGGAACTGTGCCCAAATGGCTACAAAACCTTTGACCTATGGGGAGGCTAGGTGGAGCAGTGAATAGAGCACTGGCCCTGGGGTCAGGAGGATCTGAGTTCAAATCCAATCTCAGACACTTAACATTTACTAGCCGTGTGACCTTGGGCAAGTCACTTAACCCCAATTGCCCTGCCTTTCTCCCTCCAAAAAGAAAAAAGGGAAAAAAAAAAAATCTTTGACCTAACAATACTACTACTAGGTCTATATCCCAAAAGAGATTTTAAAAAAAACAAAAAGGAAAAGGGTCTATATGTACCAGAATATTTATTGTAGCTCTTTTCTGGTGGCAAAGAATTGTAAATTAAGGGGATGTCCATCAGTTGGGGAATGGTTGAACAAATTGTTGTATGTGATTATGATGGAATATTATTGTAGTATAAGAAATGATGAGAAGATGCTTCAGAAAAAGATGGAAAGACTTACATGAGCTGATGCAAAGTGAAATGCCCTATATACAAAGTAACATCAATATTGTGAAATGATCAGCTGTAAATGACTTAGCTATTCTCAGCAATACAATGATCCAACACAACTCTGAAGGACTTATGATGAAAAATGCTATCTATCCACAGAGAAAGAACTGATGTTGTCTGAATACAGATTAAAGCAGACTTTTTTAACTTTATTTTTCTTGAGGGTTTTTTTGGTCTATGTTTTCTTTTACAACATGACTAATATGAAAATGTTTTGCATGACTACACATGTACAACCTATATCAAATTGATTACTTTCTCAGTGAGGGGATTGGGGAGAGAAGAAGGGAGAGAATCTGGAGCTCAAGATTTTAAAAAGGAATGTTAAAAATTGTTTTTACATGTAACTGGGGGAAAAATAAAATACTAAGTAAATAAAAAATAGAGAGATAGATCTTTGATTTTGGGAGAAACATGGAGTCATTAAAAGAACTATACAATTTCCCAAAGGTAATCCAGTCTGCACTCCCCTTCTCCAATTTAAACAAGAAATTATGCAGGAAAATTCATATAAAAGAAATCATCAGGGTAGGCAAGCCAAGTAGCAAGAGTTAGAGATAATAATAGTTAGCAAAGGTTTACAAAGTGAAATATCTATGCAGTTAGACTGATAGATGCACACACATATACGTGTGCGTGTGTGTATACCTACATATGTATATATGATCTCATTAGATCCTCACAACAACCTTGCTTGGAAAGTACAATTATTATGCCTATTTACAGATAAGGAAATGGAATTAGTGATTAAGTGACTCTTACTTCTACTGCCTTCTCTCTGTTGATTGTTTCTTACATATGCTGTATAGCTTGTTTGTACATAGTCATTCACTTGTCTCCATTATATTGTGAACTCTTTGAGGGAAAAGGGTTTGTTTTTTTTTTGCTTTTCTTTGTATCCCCAGCTTTTAGCACTGTGCCTGACACATGGTAGGCCCCTTAATAACTGCTTTGTTGACTGATTTGCCCAGGGTCACATGATGAAGAAGGATCTGAGGCAGGATTTGATCTCCAGGCTTCCTGAATCCAAGTCTAGACCTCGATGAGTTGAACCTCCTAGTGGCCTAATCAGTGGACAACCGATGGACAATCTCTATATTCCACTGATATCCATGCAAAACCAAGAGAATATAAGGAAGCCCATCCTCCCTCCCATGCATCCCCCATCCTGCAGAACACTGGGTCTACCCTCTATGGCAGTGGTTCTCAACCTTCCTAATGCCACAACCCTTTAATACTTGTATGTGGGCATATCTGCATGTGGGTGGACCCACCTGGAGATGGATAAAGGAGCGGTGTCTCAGTTCCTAAGACCATCAGAAATATGTGTTTTCTGATGGTCTTAGGCGACCCCTGTGAAACGGTCATTTGACCCCTAAAGTGGTCACGACACACAGGTTGAGAACTGCTGCTCTATGGCATATTTATGGAAAGAAATAGATGAATCACCTGTGGTGATGAGTGGGCATGGATGGGGTTACAGCCTGCATCTTAGGACAGAGTATTTAGTTTGATAAGCCCAGAAATATACTGAAGAAGTGGAGTGTAGGAGGAGGGATTCTATTCCCTAATGATTTTTAAATGTGAGTTCATCAAACACCAATCTTTTATTTCATTGAGTTCTTTGTCAGGCTTCTCTATTCGACTCTATTGATCTGATTTTTTTTCTGCTACCAAGCAATTTTTATAGTGATTACTCCAGTGCATTTTGATATCTGGTGGGGCTAATCCCCCTTTGCTGGTTTTCTTTTTCATAGTTCTGCAATGATTCAACAAACATTTATTAGGCAGCAGTTAAATGTCAGGTTTTGTCCTGGGAACCAGGGATATAAGGACCAAAAAAATGTAATAATGAAATGGTCTCTGACCTCAAAGTGATTACATTCCATGTGGACATAAGTAAGTACAAAGTCATTTTCAAAGGGAGGGAGCATAAGAACAGGGAGAGGGAGAAGAATCAGGAAAGGCTTTGTGTGGTTGGTGTGTTGGCCCTTGCTGCTAGACAGGGGCTCTCTAGAGCTCAGGTGTTCTAAAGTACAGTGGGCCAAGCCAATCTGGTGTCCAAATTCAGTTTGACATTAACATAGTAAGCCCCTGGTAGGTGGGAAGTTGGGGCCACCACCCTGCCCATAGAGGGGCAAACTAGTTTGGGTCAGAAATGAAATAGGTCGATACTCTCAATTTGGGTAAGACTGAGAGACTCAGTCTTTAAGGGGGGAAAGGCTTTTTTGTAATACCTGAGCTGTCCTTTGACTTAAGATAGGAATGCTAAGTGAAATTGAGAAGAGTTATTCCAGGTGTGAGTGACTACTTGCGCAAAGGCACAGTAATGAGAGAGGGAAGCCATATACAGAAAGTCACACACAGTTCAATTTAATTTGAATGAAGTAAATGAAAGGAAATGGTAATAAATTACAATAAAAGGTAGGTGGGAGTCACAGTATGGAGGACTTTAAATGCCAGGTGAATATTTTACATTTATTTATATGTGTACAGAATCATATTTCTTCTGAGGACAATTGGGAGTCACTGAAGATTTTGGATACAGAGAGGACACGGACAGATCTGTGTTTTAGGAATATCAGTGTGACAGCTTGGTGGACAGTGGTTTGGAAGAAAAAGGAGCTGGTATGAAGAAGTCTAATGCTAAAGTCTACATGAGAGGTCATAAGGGTCTGAACTAAGGTAGAATGGAGAACAGGAGAGAGGGATGAGAGTGGATATTGTGGAGGAGGAATTGATAAGATTTAGCAACTGATTAGATATGAATTGAGGAAAAATGTAGAAGCACAGACAATTCCAAGGTTATGAACATGAGAAATAGGGGAAAGAATAGTATTATCAATAGACATGGGGAAGCTTGTGGGCCTGATGAGCCCTCAGAGGAAATATGATGAATTCTATTTTGGATATATTAAGTTTGAGGTATCTATAGGTCATCCACCTAAATATGTTCAATGTTTTCTTGTTTTTGTTGATCGATCATTTCTGATGCTTTGTAACCTCATTGGGGGTTTTCTTGGCAAAAATACTGGAGTGGTTTGCCATTTCTTTCTCCAGCTCATTTTACAGATGAGGAAACTGAGGCGGCAAACAAGGTGAAGTGACTTGCCCAGGGTCACACAGCTGGTAAGTGTCTGAGGCTGGATCTGAACTCAAGTCTTCCTCACTCCAAGCCTAATGCTCTATCCACTGAGCCACCAAGCTGCCCAGAGATGTCACCATCCCTTCTTTTGGAATCCTCTATTTTATTGACATAGAACTGTGTATATTCAATTTAATCATTGCTTGATTTCTATTATTCATTGTTCTTTCAGATTTTAGTGATTCTGGGTGGTTCTCTCTCTCTCTGTCTCTCTCTCTCTCTTTCTCTCTCCTCCCCCTCATTCCTCTCTCTATCCTCTATCTCTGTCTTTCTCTCTCTGTCTTTCGGTCTCTGCCTCTGTAGACAGTTGTTAATACAAGACTGGAATTTAAGAGGAGAGATTTCCAGATCTAGGAATCACCGACACAGAGATGATAATTACACCCATGTGAGTTACAGAGATTACCTAAGGAAATAAAGTGGGGGAAGAAAAGAAGATATTCCCACTTCAGGCTTAATGCTTGCCCCACTTAATGGCTAGAAATAGAAAGATGTTCTGACAAAAAAAGACAGAGAAGGATCAGTCAGAGAGGTAGGAGGAGAACCCCAGAGAGAGAGAGAGAGAGAGAGAGAGAGAGAGAGAGAGAGAGAGAGAGAGAGAGAGACCAAGGAAGACAAGAATGACCAGGAGAGGATGATCAGCAATGCCAAAAACAGAGAAACCAAGAAGGATGAGAAATGAGAAAAGACCCTTTGATTTATAAGCTAAAACATCACTGGCAAATAATTCAGTCAACTGATTGGGGAAGAAGAAGCCTTACTTCCATCACTGTTTAAAGATATAAGGGCAGGAATATTTTTTTTTTTAAGTTTGGTAGAATTTGCTTGGAAATCCATCTGATCCTGGTATCTTTATGAAGACAGCCCTTTAATGGGCTGCCTGATTGAGACTGCCTTCTCTCAGGTACCCACCCTTCACTCACAGAGCTACCCCTTAGTTCAGACCCTTATCTCCTCTGCCTACATCACTGCAGAGGCCTTCTAATTGCTCCCCCACCCCAAAGTCTCTCCCCACTCCTGATGCCAAAGTCAATTCCATTAAGACCAGATGACCTGTGACTCCCCTACTCAATAAACTCCAATGGTTTCCTATCACCTGTAGGATTAAAGCACCAGACAACCTGGCAGCAAGCCATCTTGCCAGACCCACTGGATATTATTCCCTCTCCTATACTCTCCTATCTGGTCAAACTGGTCTCTGTTACTGACTAATAATACTCCACTCCCATCCCTCTGTCTTTGCACTGGTCATCCCTTGTGGCTGGGATGTTCTCACTATGGGAATGCTCTCCTGACTCACCTCCATCTCATAGAGCTCATATCTCCCTTTAAAATAACTCAGGCACAAGATTCTGCAAAGTAGTGGCCTCCCGCCCAAACTACCCTGTATGTAACCATTCTCTGTGTGTATGTGTGTATATACAGATGTACATAGATTCATATACATGCATGTAATTATTAACTTATTATTATTAATTATTAATGCATAATATTATTAACTTATATTTATATAAACTTTATTTTTATGAGGTATATATATTATATATATGCACATATACATATACACACCTACACACACTTGTTATTTCCCTCATTATGATGAAAGCTCATTGCCACTAAGGATTATTTCATTCTTTGTACTTGTATCGCCAGAGTAAAGCACTGTGCCTGGCAAATATTAGACTCTTAGTAAATGCATGTTCACTGTTGATTGATTACTTCTTGTTTTGTGAAATATGGCATTTTATACTTACCTAGATAATCATCCCTTTTTTTTAGATCTTCCAATGTATTAGTATAGAGCTGTGTATACTCAATTTGATAATTTACTTGATTTCTATGGCTTATTCTGCTTTCAGATTTTAGTCATTTGGGGCTTCTCTCTCTCTCCTTCTCTGTCTCTGTCTCTCTGTCTCTGTCTCTGTCTCTGTCTCTCTCTGTCTTTCTCTGTCTCTGTCTCTGTCTCTCTCTCACACACACACACACACATACACACACATACATCCTCCCTCTCTCTCTCTCTCTGTCTCTCTCTCTCTCTCTCTCTCTCTCACACACACACACACACACACACACACATCCTCCTCTCTCTGTCTCTGTCTTTCTCTCTTCCTTCCTCTCTTCTCAATCTCTCTCTCTTTCTCTCTATCTCTCTCTCTTTCTCTCTCTCCCCCCCTCACACACACACACACACACATCCTCCCTCTCTCTGTCTCTGTCTTTCTCCCTTCCTCTCTTCTCAATTTCTCTCTTTCTCTCTATCTCTCTCTCTCTTTCTCTCTCTCCCCCCCTCACACACGCACACATCCTCCCTCTCTCTGTCTTTCTCTCTTCCTTCCTCTCTTCTCAATCTTTCTTTTTTGTCTCTATCTTCTATCTCCCTGTCTATCTCCCTCTCTTTCCTCACTGTCTTTTTTTAATTAGATTTGCTGTTTGTTTATTGATTTTGCTGGTCTTTTAAACAAAAAAAAAACCCTTGAATTTTTCATTTCAAGTTTTTAGAAAAAATTAAGTCGCTTTCTGCCCTAATCTTGATCATTTCTCTTCTGCTTTCTTTTGGTGTGTAATTTTGATCTTTTAAGTTTTTTAGGTATCAATTTGATTCACTAATTTTGTCCTTTTTATTGATATGGGAATTCAGTAATATGAATTTGCCTATAAGGATTTATTTAGCTAATCTCATAGATTTTGATGCATAGTATCTATATTGTCATTCTCTTTGATGCAATCTATTTTTTTAAATAATTTCCTCTTTCATCTAGGCATTATTCCATCTTTAGTTTCCATGGGGACATATATCTTTAATTCATGACATCATTATTTATTACTACTTTTATCACATTATGGCCCACAAATAGAATATGTAGAATCTCTGCTTTTCTAAATTCCCTCTGTCTTCTTTGTGGTCCAACATTCTGCTGATTTTGTATGTGCCATGAACACTGAAATTGAAAAAAGCTATATTCTTTGCTTGTCCCTTTGAATTTCCTCCACAAATCTGTAAGATTTAGTTTACGTATTACTCTATTCAGTTCTGTTCTTTTTTTCTTATTTATCTTTTTGTTGGATTTATCATATAATGATAATGGGAAGTTAAAAACTTTCATTTTTTTGCTCTATTTCTCCACAGGATTCTAAGGTTTTCTATGTTATGAATTTTGCTGGGGGGCGGAGCCAAGATGGCGGCACAGCAGCAGCAACATATCGCAGCTCTCACATAGCCACCCCAAAATACCCATAAAATAGGACTCTAAACCAATCCTAGAACTCTAAAACACACCCAAAGATACTTCCCACTAAAGTCAGCTCGGCTACGAGGAACCATATCAGCACTGCGAACCGAAACCAGCCTGGCCTGAAGCCGGGGCTGTGCCCTGGGGGCAGCTGGACGGGAGCCTCTCAGGTGAGTGGATTAGCTTAGCGGCAGCTGCGAGTGGGGATTGCGAAAGGGGGAGATAAGCAGTCCGGCTGAAAGGCCTCCAGAGCGGAAAAGCAAAAGGCAGAGGTTTTGCACCCACCTCCGCATTGTAGCTTCCCACCTGCAGCCTGCAGATGGCAGGGGGACTGAGTGATTGTTCTCAGGCCAAGAGCTCTCGTGTTGAGTGGCCTGGATCTGGATCGTGGTCTTGGGCCTTGGTTCTGGAGTCTTCACTATCCTGTCAGCTGGAAGTA
>CM053588.1:63583828-63599571 GCA_028646515.1 Pseudochirops corinnae | reverse complement strand
ACAAGCTGATTTACCAATATTATCTCATTTGATCATCAGGGGACTCTTAGAAGAGAGATGCTGTTATTATTTTTGTTATTTTCCAGATGAGGAAACTTAGGATAAATGAGGTCAAGTGACTTGTCTAGGGTCACACAACTAATAAACACCTGAAGCAGAACTCGAACTCAGCTCTTCTGGATTCCAAATTCCACACTAAATCCATCATAGCATATAGCTGCCATGGGCCTGGGGTATTTTATTTTGATTTTGTAGCCTTGGGGTCTAATATGACCCTTGAATATCGCAGGTGCTTTTTCTATTGAAATGAAAGGAAAGAGAACCAAACCCCTCAATGACAGAAGAAAACAAGCATGCGTATGAATTGATCCTATTCCTCAGAGATCATAGGATAATAGCAAGAAGGCTCAGAATGGTTTGAAATAGAAATCAGTTTTTAAAAGAAGATAATCAGATGGAAATTAGACTGAAAATCAAAATTCTTTAAGAAGTAAATAAGTTACAGAACAATGTGGACAATTTGTAACATATGTACAAGATGCTTACTGAGAGTCTCCTCCACCTCCCAATTAGACAGTGTGAAGGGGCTCCTTCAGGACCCTGATGAAGGATTACCAATTACCTGATTGCCCAGATCTGGCAAAAGCTTGGGACCATGGTAAAGTGTTTGCTTCTTCTTGACTAAGTCAGGATTTGTCATAGGATATCCATATTCTTAGAAGGTAGTTAGGTGGTTCAGTGGATAGAATGTTGGGCTTGGAGTCAAAAAGACCTGAATTCAAATCCTGCCTCAGATACTTACTAGCTATGTGACCCTGGGCAAGTAATTTAATCATCTTTGCCTCAGTTTTTTAATCTTTTAAATGAACTAGAGAAGGAAATGGCAAACCACTCCAGAAACCAAAGAAAACCACAAGTGGGGTCACAAAGAGTAGGACGTGACTAAAAAGACTCAACAACAGTAGGAAACAATAGCTCATAGTCTTATAGATAAATTTCTGAAAGGACTGGCTATACCTATCTTTGATAGAAGTGGTCCCAACCTGCTCATGATTATTTGGAAAACTGGGATCACAAGATTTAGAGCTAGAAGGGAGCTTGAAGATCATTTCTTTTTAATGATAAAAAAACAAGATTCAAAGGGATGAATTGATTTGCCCACAATCCCACAGTAGCAGGGCTGAGATTGGAACTCAGATCTCAGAGATCTTTGACGGAGAAGAATCTCACACTTGAAATGCCAAGGTAGATAGTGGTTGAATCTCAGGATTTCAATGTCAAGCAAAGTATTTTGCAAGCAGTCAGAAGAAAGGTCTTTCAGCTGTGAAGGAAAGTCTATTTCAATAAGTAGGTCTGTTCTTGACACTGGAGAGTAGAATGAGGTTCATAAGACAATGGAAGCTACAAGTGGGACAGAACTTCACGTAACATAAGGAAACATTTTTGTAAGGGTTAGAGCTCTTCAAAAGCAGAATGAACTGCCTTGGAGATTGACCTATTCCCTATCACTATAGGTCTTCAAGTAGACCCTCCATGGCCTCTTGATTTATCTCCTTACGTGTTATGTATTTTCCCAAAAGAACAGGAGCTCCTTGAGGGGAAGGATCGTCTTTTCATTTTTATCTCCAAAACCCAGCACTGGGTTAAGTTCTTAATAAATGCTGGTGGCCAATGTGGTGTTAGGGGGCTAAAGACAAGAGCTGTAGACTGTAAAATGTTATGGAATTAGCCCTGTTAGAGAGTGTGGGTTAGAATCTCATTTTCATTACTTGTTTCTGTGATCTTGAAAAGTAATTTTCCCTCTATATGCTTCATTTTAATATTTTAAAATATGAAGTACTATTTATTTGCTTTTAATATTAATTTTTTTCTTTTTTGAATAGTATTTTTTTCCAATGATATGTCAAAAATGTTTAGCATTCATTTCTTTTATTTTATTCTTAATAGTATTTTATTTTTTTCTAATTACATGTAGAGATAATTTTCAGCACCTTTTTTTGTAAAATTTTGAATTTCAAATTTTTCTCCCTTCTTACCCCCTCCCAAAGACATATGCTTCATTTTAATGTAACTTTTATGTTATTTTACTTTTCTTCTGTTAACAAGCATTTATTTATATCCTTCATACCTCCTCACACCCTTTATGCCCTATTGAATAAAAAGAAAAGGAAAACTCTTGTTAGGTCTCAGTTTCTAGTTCTACAAAATGAGATCATTGGACTGAAAACATAATCTCAGACCTGGAAGGTAACCAAGATCCATTTTACAGAAGGGGAAACTGAGGACCTAGAGGTAAATGACTTGTTTAAAGTCGTACAGAGAATAAGTGGTAGAAGGGAGATTCCAACCCATTTCCTTTGACTTCAAACTCAGTGATCTTGTCACTATAACCACAATGACTCTGGTCTAAGGGCCCTTTAACTGTAATTCATAGGAGCCTATAGCATTAAGGCTTTTTTCCTTTCTGAGCTCCATTTCATCAAAGGGAAAATTAGCTTACATTGGGGCAACTTCGATCCCTTCCAATCCTAAATCCATTAGAGTGGGAATTGTCACAAAGTTTATCATCCTAAATCCTTTCTCATTGTGGAGCCTCAGTTTATCATCTGAAAAACTGGTGACCTCTCATTTTTCCTGTAGCCTTTCAATGCTATGAGAGGGTTTTAATTTCATTTGAGGTCACTGAGATATATACAATGGATAGAGGACTCAACCTGGAGTCAGGAAGACTGGGGTTGTTCAGTCATATCCAACTTTTCATGACCCTGTGGACCATAGCTTGCCAGGCCCTTCTATCCTTCATCATTTCCCAAAGTCTGTCCAAGCTCATGCTTCCATGATACTGTCTACCCATCTCATCCTCTGTCCTCTTTTCTTTTTGCCTTCAATCTTTCCCAACATCAAGGTGTTTTTCCATTGAGTCCTGCCTTCTCGTTATGTGGCCAAAGTATTTCAGCTTCAGTTTCAGTATTTGACCTTCCAGTGAATAGCCTGAATTAATTTCTTTAAGTATTGATTTGATTTCCTTACTGTTCAAGGGACTCTAAAAATTCTCCAGTATCACAATTTGAAAGTGTCATTTCTGTGGCGCTTGACTTTTCTTATAGCTCAACTCTCACAGCCATATATTACTACTGGAAAAACCATAGCGTTGACTACACAGACCTTTGTGGGCAAGGTGATGTCTCTGCTTTTTAGTATGCAGTCCAGATTCTCCATAGCTTTCCTTCCAAGGAGCAAGTGTCTTTTAATTTCGTGGCTGAAGTCTTGGTCTAAAGTGATCTTTGAGCCCACGAATATAAAATCTGACACTGTTTCCATTTCTTTTCACTCTATTTGCCAGGAAGTGATGGGACCAGTTTTGCCAAGGTCTTAGTTTTTTTTCATGTTAAGCTTCAAGCCAGATTTTACACTCTCCTCTTTCACCCTCATCAAAAGGCTTCTGAATTCCTCTTCACTTCACAACAACAACAAAAATGATGCGGTTCAACTTGGTGACATCTCATTTCCTCTCTAACCTCTCAAATGCTATGAATGGATTTTAATTATGTTTGAGGCAGCTAAACAATACAATGGATAGACAGCTGAGTCTGGAGTCAGGAAGACTGGCTCTGGATTTAAATTTCATTCTAGACATTGTGTGATCTGGGCAGGTCATCCATTCTCTGCTTGCTTGTTTCCTCATCCACAAAATGGGAATAATAAAAGCACCTACCTCCCTGGATGGTTTGGGGGGATAAAATACTCCATTTGCAAAGTGCTTTGCAAACCTTAAAGCAATACATAAATGCTAATCATTATTTTATTAATACTATTGAAAGACACACCAAATGAGATGTCAGCTCAGTTTAGATGTGGTTTAGAAAATACGATGAGATTCTTAGGAAACAGTTTGATGACAATATTTTGGAAAGATTGGAGGGCTTGTGATGCCACTGGTATAGGTGAGAAAAGTCTTACTACCAATGTAGGTCTTTTTTTTTGGAGGAGGGAGGGCAGAGAATTGGGGTTAAGTGACTTGCCCAGGGTCACACAGCTAGTAAGTGTGTCAAGTGTCTGAGACTGCGTTTGAACTCAGGTCCTCCTGACTCCAGTGCTGGTGCTCTATTCCCTGTGCCAACTAGCTGCGCCCCGCCCCGCACTGCGGGTCTTAAAGAGTTGCCTGAAATCACTGCCAGGTTAAGGGACTTGACCAGGGTCACATAGCCAATATGGGATGGAAGTGAAATTTGAACCCAGGTCATACTGACTGAAAAGCTAGTCTATCCACTATATCCTGCTGCCTCTTTCAGGATGTGGTCACTGAGATGGTTGTTTCATTTTGTCCACAGAGTATAGTCAGTTCATTTTACATCGAAACCCAATCCCAGTATGGTGAAAGCAAAAGCCAACATTGATACTTACGGGGTGGGTGATGGGCAGCATCAGATAGCCTGACCAAACATTATCGGTATATGTTTGTGGGGATGATGACTGTGATGATAAATAGCTGGCATTAGCTTATCCCTTTATAGTTGCAATGCAACCATAATGCATTTGATTCTTCCAACAACCCGGGAAGGCGTTCTCCGTTCTATGCATGAGAAAACTGAGGCTTAAAAGCTTGAAGTTCCTTGGCTTTGGTTACAAGTCTAGAAAGTAGCAGAGGTGAGTGTTCCCAAGTGCAAGGCTTGGGCTGTCCTACAGTGCCTCCTGACTCCAGCCTGTGTTTGCTGCTGCTCAGACTGCCTCACCTAGGATCACAGTATTGAGATGTGGGGAATCCTCTGTCTGGCCAGGCTGAGCAATTAGAGGAGCAGGGCTGGGTCTGGAGCCTGTGGCTCTGGGTGTGAATTCTGCATGTCACTTCATTACCCAGGGAATCTTGACCTCTTTGGGCTTCATCTTCCTCATCTGGAAAATGAGGGCGTCAGACTGAATGACCGCTTAGGAGTGCTGTTAGGTCATAGATAATGAAGACAAGACTGTGGGGAACAGTGTTAGAATTCAAAAGGACATCAGAGATCGTTTAAAACACTTTCATTATTTGGCAGGTGAGGAAATTAGGTTCAGAAGAAAGGGGATCGGCTCCAGATCTCAGCCAGCCAAGCCCTGCTCCCAGCCCAGGCTCCCCAGCGCCAAGGCTGGGGTGGGAGTGAGGGCAGCCTCCAGCTCTGCTGGCTTCTGTCAAGACTCGACTGCAAGTCCCTCTTCTGCAGGAGGCCTTTCTCAGCCTCTGCAACCGCCAAGGCCTCCCCCCTCATGTGACCTTGCTCAGACTGTCTTGTGTAGAGCTTGTACAGGCAGAGTTATTTATACAGTGTTCTCACCATTAGACTGTGAGCTCCCTTTTCATGTCCCCAGAGCTTAGTATGGGGCTCCTGACACACAACAAGTTCTTAGACACCTGCTGACTGCCTGCCTGCATCAAGTACGGATGTTTTTAAACCCAGGGTTTGGTTTATAATTCGGGAACTTACATGTGTACGCATATACATGTATGCATGTCTATATGGAGGTACATATACATGTGTATCTATATGCACGTATAATATGTGTGTATGTGAATATATATGTATACATGTATATAGAACATAATGGGTATAAAGGTGTATGTATATACAGAATGAATTGTGTATAAATGTGTGTATATAGAATGATATATGTGTGTATATATATATAGGCTGGTGTATATGTGGATAGGTTCAATACATATATGTGTATATGTGTATACATATGTACATACACACACATATGAAGACCTGAGATCAAATTTGGCCTCAGATAGTTACTAGTTGTGTGATCCTGGGCAAGTCACTTCACCCTGTTTGCCTCAGTTTCCTCATCTGTAAAGTGAGCCAGAGACGGAAATAATCATGCACTTCAGTATCTTTGCTGAGAAAACCCCAAATGGGGACAATGAAGATTCAGATACAACTGAAACAACTCCACAACAATGACAACAACAACAAAGATCTGCTACTTCAGTCGATTTGGGATCCATCAAGCAATGCCGTCTGCTCCGTCTTTTGGTCCAAGGCCCTGATATGACCAGCTAGGCTGAGTAATTCAATCAGTCCAGTCCACTGGGGGATCTGAGCTATCTGACTTGATTTTTGGCATTGACTGAGTGAAACAAATCATTTCTGAGTCTCCAGGTCATTTAGTGATGGTTGTATTAAGCCATGTGCCAACCCTCGGGAGCCAGGCCACATTTGGTCAGGATATGACTGATCCTTCCCCTCAGCAGCTCCATTGCTTTAGTCAGGTGCTCCCAAGGGCCAGACATCTACATGACTGAACAACAACAGCAGAATCAGGAGACATTCAGATACTAGGGGACAGTCTGAGTGCAAGCTGGGTCACAAACACCACATTCCTCTTGGCATTTTGACTCTCTGGATTTGGGCAAGATCGCCCAGCTCTGCCTCCTCTGAACAGCACTCCTGCCATTAGAATGGGTAAGCCATTGGATATCAATGCTTACAGTTACTACAATAATGGGCATGATCCTTCATTGATCCATGACTCATGTCTTTGGACTTCCTTCCTGAGCCCTTCCTGTCTTATCCTTAGG
Source organism: Pseudochirops corinnae (assembly GCA_028646515.1). Lineage (NCBI taxonomy): Eukaryota > Metazoa > Chordata > Mammalia > Diprotodontia > Pseudocheiridae > Pseudochirops > Pseudochirops corinnae. Next base: position 63,593,015 of record CM053588.1, on the reverse strand, counting down.
ACAAAGGTGATTAATTAACTATTAACTAAGGAATATTAATAATCCTTAAGGTTTACTCCCCTTGTCATCCCACTTTCCTCATCATTTTCTAAATCCCTGTAGCCTGCAAAGCTTGGCAGTATTGTCTCATCTCCAGAGACAGGTAGTTAATTGCTGGAATGTAAAGACTGTAAGCTTTAGTTCTATAACTCAAACACAAGGTTCTAGATTTCGTAGCTCTGGGATAAAACTGTCACATACCCCCCACAAACCAGCTGAGCAAGGCCTTGGGAGTGGCAAATGCCTAGCTGAGATAGAGAGTGGAGGCAAGGGCCCAGGCCTCAGACATTCAATTGGGCTTTATTTTTTTCTCAGCAGGGAAGGGGCCAAAGAGACTGCAAGCTCTTTGAGAGCAGGGACTTTTTGTTTGTGTGTCCATTGCCAAGCACAATGCTGGCACACGGGAAGCCATTAATAAATGCTTGTTGATTGATTGAAGATGTTTATGGACTTTTATTCATAGGAATTCCCAGTGGACCAGGCCAAAGAAACCTTGCCATGTCTTTCCAGTAGGGTAGTCTACCTACTTGGACAATCATTGATCCCGTGAATGATCCCTCCATTGTGGATGATGTGGAAGGGTTATTTTGCCAAGGGAAGTATAATTCTCCTTCCTCCTGGAAGATGAGCTCATTAACTGGCAAATTCACCAGGTCCTGTAGAGGAAAGGGTCTGTAAAAAGGTATGCCAGCTTCTACTAAAGCCTTAATCCAGATTTGGCATGGAAGAGTACTACCCTGGTGGACCATTTTGGAACAGACATGGCTGATCCCTTTTGGGTTGATTCAGTCTGAGAGGACATGATTGCCAATGTTTTATCCAGCAATACATGTGTGTGGAGCCTGGGTCACACTCAAGGGCCAGGTCCCTTCATTTTTCTACTCTATTTGCTGGCAACTAGGAAGATGACTTGGGGATAGTAGCAGGTTAAGTGATACTATGCTCAGTTTACCCTTGTCAGTCAATCAAAGACTTCCATGTAAATGGTGGAGGCCACCCATGGACTGGCCTGTCTGCAGCCACAGCAAAGGGAAGATCAAGGCCTTCCATCCTTAGACCAGCCTTGTCCCATTGATCTCATGGTCCTTCTGTTCCTTACTCATGAAATTGCTGCCAAGGCCCTGAGTATTGGGGAATTTAGCTATGGGGGACTCAGGCTTCAGCTGACTTTATAGCCTAGGTGCTGGCAGACAGAGGAAGAGACAGGAAGTAGGGGTGAAGGCTAGGAGAGAGGGAAGGAGCGGGAGAGAGGGGGGGGAAGAGACAGAGAAAGAGACAGAGACAGAGAGAGGCAGAGAGAGACAGAGAAAGACAGAGAAACAGAGAGACAGAGACAGAGACAGAGAGAGACAGAGACAGAGAAATGGAGAGATGGGGAGAGACAGACAGACAGACACAGTGATAGAGATAGAGAGAGAAAGAGACAAAAAGATATAGACAGAGATGGAGACAGAAGGAGGGAGACAGAAAGAGAGAGGGGAGAAGAGAAGAGAAGAGAAGAGAAGAGAAGACGAGTGGAAGGGGGGAGGGGAGGGGAGAGAAGAGGAAGAGGAAGAGGGAGAGAGTAACCCAGAGATACTAACCTACATTTCTCTAGTGCTTTCTTCATACTAACTGGGTGAGCTAGGTAATTGAAGCTTCATCATTCCCATTTTACTGATGAAGTCACTGCGATCTTGAGAGGTTAGGTGACTTGCCCAGGGTCCCATGTCCCATAAGTATCTGAGGCAGGATTCAAGTTCATGCTCCAACAGAGTTTGAACTGGCTCACTAGAGACAACTGTTAAAATGTTCAGTTTGAGCATTTATACCTCAGAAACAGGCAAACCGTACAAAACAGGGCTTGATTTATTGTTTTATTGATTGTCTAGACTTAAGAATGTCATGGAGAAAATGTTAATGATGCCAATTAAGCTTAAAAGTGTCACAGGCACCTCTTTTTTTTTCCTTCTGGAGAGCCAGTCATTAAACATTTCCCATCACACCCCTTCTCTACCCACTAGGCACTGCTGCCTCTAAGATCCTGTGTTGATGCTGTGGGAACCAAAGAAATGACTGGATAACTCATCTACCTCCCACATGTCATGTTGGCTTTGCTTCGTGCCTCTAATGGATGATCCTTCCTGACCTCCAGCACACAGAGCTCCTTGCTTCCTTTTGGTTGAAAACTAAATACCATCTTCTGGGTGAAGTCTTTACTCATCCCCCCAAGTGCTGGGACCCTCCCTCCCAAACTACCTGATACTTAATTACTTTCTGTGTGTGCCTGTGTGTAAGTGTGTATGTGTATGTGTATATGCATGTGTATGTGTATGTGCAAGTGTATGTGTATGTATATATGCACACACACACATATATATACACAAAGCAATTATGCATTATAGATATGAATATGTATTAATATAATATATTATAATATGTATCTGATAACTGTATTTATTCTCTCTATATATCTATATGTGTGTATACATATACACACATACATATATGCATACATGCATACTTGTCTCCTCAGTTAGAATTTAAGCTCATTGTGAGTTGGGATCGTTTCATTCTTTGTATTTCCTGACACATAGTAGGAGCTTAATAAGTAATCGTTGATCGTTCGATGAGTTCTCTGGTTCAGACCATTGGTTTAGGAGAACAAGCCCCTGAAGGCCATTGCTCTGCTCCTCCATCTTAATCAGACTTTTCCAGGATTGTTGGGTATTGTTTTTGGCTCAAGATCATCTGTCAATCACAAGAGACTCTGATAAAGTCACTTGCTATTTCCAGTAGGGCCAGACACATTTCTTAGCTCAGTTGTATGCCATCTCCAGTACCAGATCTTACCCCTGTACCCCCAGACCTATACTCCTTCCATACTGAGACTATCAGAATGTGTTTAATAATGTCATCCTAATATAGTTGTGAATTTAACATGGTTTCAGAACTCTTGATTTGATTTACTGGGCAGTCCTGTAGGAATTATTGAAAAAGAACAGGCATGAGGCTCTTCTGACCCTCTATCTCCCCTGTTGGAGTCTTAGTGCTATTTGTTAGAAAGAAAAGTGGTGAGCTGAGACTCTGCCATGTTTATAGACCTCTGAATACTCTCACCATCTGGGAAAAATATACACCTCTCCCCTTGGTACCAAATCTAATTGAGCAATTGCCAAAGGTGGGGATACTCACTGCGTTGGACCTTCAGGGGACATCTAACCTATTCTATATTTAAAAAGTGGAATGAACAGAAGATTGTCTTCCAGATCCAGGTATTTCTACTATTACTGGGGGGAGGATGACCAGGACTTTGTCCCACAGTGCTCACATTTAGAGGGCACAGAAAGGCAATACAGTCTTGCAGTGGCAAAGAAACACCTGAGTTTAGCTCCAATGACTAGTTAAAATGGGAAGCTACGAGATCAGGCACAAGTAACAACCATCTGTGAGCCGCTATAGTAACTGAATCCTCCTCCTTCTCAACTGAATTAGTTGTAATTACATCTTGTATTATGTTCACATCATGAATTACAAAGTTAAATTTTGGGCTCTGCCAGATTATTGCCATTTGGGTTGTACAAACCCCCTGAAGTTTTTCAGAGCCTTATGAATTTAGTGTTTCAAGACCTGCTGGATGAGGGGGTGGTGACTGATTTCAATGATAGCCTTGCTATTCCAGGAATCTTGCCCAGAACACCAAATTGGTCCGAGCGATCCTCCGGTGCCTGCGCCAATACTCACTAGTCACCAAATTGAAGAAACATGAAGATAGAGGGAGAAGAGGGAGTTCCTGGGTTGGGGAGGACAGCACATAATAATTTTGTGAGGAGTCAATATCAATATGTATCCGTGTGGAGTAGAGGCCAGTGATACCACATCCCCCATCTTCAATAAATATCGAGAGTCCTTGTAGGAGTTCCTTGGATCTTAGAATGATAGGGTCATAGGTTTAGAGCTGGAAGGGCCCTTAGATGTCATTGAACTCAACTCCCTTGTTTTCCATATGGTGAAACTGAGGCCCAGAAGGTTACACAGACAATAAATAACGAAGGTGAAATTCAAGCCTGGGTCTTCCTAATGCCACGTGCGACATCCCTGCTAGCCCATGTTGCCTCTCAGAGCCCTGCAGAGTCTTTCTGATGCTCCCTCTACATTTCTCTGCCTTCACCTGTTGTTGAAATGCCCCCTAAATGGCAAAATTTAGAGGTGGAAGGGACCTTACAGGCTTGGTTGTCCAGCCCGTCCTTGACTAAGAGTGCTTCTGCAACAAGCCTCATGAGTGGCCATCGGACCTTTGTTTGAGGACCTCCAGCATTTGGGACAGCTCTGAGAGCATGTTTTTCCTGACACCAAGCCTGGATTTACCTTTCTGTGACCTCCACTCACTGTCCTTGGTCTTACTCTGGCCTTCCTTACTGTTCCTTATAGTCTTGACCTTCTCACTGGCCATTTCAACAATGCACTGCCAGCTTTGTGTCCTCTCTCTGTATGCCCATTCATCTGTGGATGTGCTGTTTGTCCCGTTTAATGTCAGCTTCTTTAGGTCAGGAACTAATTTTTTTTGGTTACCATCTCCCTAGCAGCTCGTACAATACCTAGCACACAGCAGATGTGCTTAAGCCTTTGAAGCAATTTATCATGAAATGTGACAATCTGATATTTCAATGGAGACTGTGCAGTCTCAGTGCCCTCTGGACTCTCTAGACTTTCTCTGCCATGCGCTCATATGTAGCTAGCTCCTCCCTTTTAAGGTTTTTCATTTGTAATTTCCCTCTCAATTAGAATGTAAGCTCCCTGAAAAAACTCTGTTTCTTTCTACTTGCATCTGGATTCCCAGTACTTAACATAGTGCCCGGCATACACTTAGTACTTAGTAAATGCTTCTTAAATTGGTCTCACTGGATGTAACGTTTTTCCTTTTCTTTCTCTTCCTCCTCCTCTTCTCTTCTTCATCCACCTCCGGCCTTATTGTTTGCTACTTCTTTGAGATGAACAATAATAATGGTAAAGATGATGGTGACGAAAGCCAACATTTGTGTAGCACTCTAAAGTTTTGCAAAGTACTTTAAACAACAATAATCATAATTAACATTTCTATAACACTTAAAGTTTTCCAGAGTGCTTACATGTTATCCCATTTGATCTTCACAACAGCCCTGAGAAGACGGAGTTATTATGCTATTATTACTATATCATTAATTATTATGTAGCACTATATTATTTAATCATTTTATATAATTATAACTACATGATATATTTTATATATTATGCAATATCATATCAATGTATAATATATCATACAATAACATAATATTATATTTAATAGGTTATAAGATATTAATATAGTATTTATTATATTCTGAATAATGCAGGGAAAACCCTACCATCAGAGAGTAGGAGCTACTTACCATCCAAGCGGCATTTGAGAGTAGAGGGATCGTCTTGAGATTGTGTTATACTCTGTCCTTATCTGCTCTGACCATAAGCCTAGGCACCTTCTGATCACCTGGTATTTCAATCAATACTAGCTCCATTGGACCTTCATTTGCAGTCAGTTCAATTTCATAATCGCCCATGATACTAGATGTTGTAATCTGTGGGCAGTTGCATGATTGGAAAAATCTAAATTTATCCATCTGACAGCTCAGTCACCCCCAAAAGCCCTATATCAGTCCTGACCTTTGAAGCTACTAACCTCCCATCTGAGATATTGAAATTAGTTCAAGGGCAGGAGTCTCAGGACGCCTATACTAAAGCCCAGTTGTCTGCCTTCCAAAAAGACATGAAACCAGAAGATTGCTCAGATAAATTTGGTGTTCTGGGCAGGATCCCTGGAGTAGGGAGGGTATCATTGAAATAAATCACCACCCTTCTCATCCGGCAGGTCTTGAAACACTAAATTCATAAGCCTCTGAAAACCTACAGGAGCACTGAACAACCCAAATAGCAATAATCTGACAGAGCCCTAAAATCAGCTTTGTAATTCATGATGGAAACATAATACAAGATGTAATTACAACTAATTCAGTTGAACAGGAGGGGGAATCAGTTACTATATAGTGGCTCACAGATGGTTGTTACTTGTGCGTGATCTTATAGTTTCCTATTTTAACTAGTCATTGGTGTCAAATTCAGTCATTTCATCACTTCTGTAGGAGGATGTATTTTTAGGGCATTTTTGTGCCCTCTAAATGTTAGTGCTTTGGTGCAAAGTCCTGGTCATTGCACCCTCATTCAAGTATATAAATATTCGGGCCTGGAAGACAATTTTCTGTTCGATCCACCCACCATCTCTTTTAGATCCTTATACATCCCTCCAGTGAGGACTTTGCATAGAATTTCAAGGTTGGAAAAGACCTCAGAAGACCTTCTTCTTCTCCTTCTCCTCCTCCTCCTCCTTCTTCTTCTCCTTCTTCTTTCTCCTTCTTCTTCCTTCTCCTCCTTCTCCTGCTTCTTCTCCTTCTCCTCCTCCTCCTTCTCCTTCTCTTCCTCCTCCTCTTCCTCCTCCTTCTCCTTCTCCTCTTCTTCCTTCTTTTCCTCAGCAAGCAGAGATTAAGCATCTGTTATGTTCCAGGTACTTTGCTAAACACCATGCATACATACATGTATATACACACATATAGATAAAAATGAAATAGTTCCTGCCCTTGATGAGCTTTACATTGTATTAGGATAGAACACATGCATACACACACACTCACACACATACAAATAAATACGTTTTAGTTACAATATCTCCCCCCCAGGCCATCCCCAGTTCATGCTATATATCGCTTGCTTGTCCCAAGTTGTTTGCAAGTTGTCTCCTCCATTAGATTGTGAGCTTCTTGAGGGCAGGGACTATTTTTTTTAAAACTTTCTTTGTATCCCCAATGTTTAGTACAGTGCCTTGCATACAGTAGGTGTTTTATAAATGCTTATTGGCTAGCATATATGTAAACATTGTCTATATAAATATATGAATATATGAATGTATAGCTATATATATGCAAAATATATGTGTGAATGCATGTATAAAATCTACACATACATACATATATACATATATACATATGTATATGTGTAAAGCCAAGCAAGCACAAACAGCTTTCCAGAGGACTTCAAGGTTCTGATTACACAGTATAGTGAACTCTCTATTTATTCAATGACAAACTAGAACTAAAAACATTCACAGAAAATCAAAATACAGTATTCTCCATGTTATGGCATAAGAACTTATCACTAAAATGGTAATGTAGTTTTCACCAAAGTGGTCACATAGTTTTAAACAAAGTGCATTCATTTAGTAACTCAATCATTCTTAAGCAGGAAAGCCTCCTTAATTGACACAAAGCCCAGAGGTCAAAAGCTCTCCACCCCTAGGTCACATTGTCTTAATCTCTTCAATCAAAAAGTCTTCTTTCTTCTTGATTGTAGATTAGTTTCCAATCATCCTTAATTAGTAAGTCCTTAACTCAATCATCTAATTGTAAAGGTCAAAATTCTCCACCCCCAGTAAATCATGATCTTCTCAGTTTGCATTAAATACCCAAGGATAGGTCTTTTCATCTTGACTCGAGGCAGGCTCTCAGCTTCCATGGTTCCAGCTCTTGCCAACTCCTTGTTGTCCAGCTCCTTGTCCAATTCCTGTTCCATACTGAAGCTCACAATGTCTAGTCCACCTCAAATCCTTCACAGTTTCTGTTCCTGGGAAAACAAAGCTTAACAAAGCCACAATAACATTCATTCATATTGCTGGCATCCTCATCAATCCACTTTCTGCCTGTGAAATCAGCATAGACCCAATGACAAGGTCTGAGGAATCATCACAAATAATTAATATAGTCCCAGGACCTCTGAAAACTTCAGCAAGACCCCCCTCCAGGATTTTTGTAAACATACAATAAGAAAATCCTCTTTCAGGGCTTCTGAACCAGTAGCAAGGTCCTAGGGCTTCTGTAACAACAGCATCATCCTCTATCAGCAGACAAATCTGACAAAGTAATGTCAAAACAGACAGACAATGTACCAGCACCACAGTCATGAGTCTTCCCAGTTCTCCTCTTTTCTCATTTCTCAGAAGTTCTCAATTTGGTTCTCAGAAGATGTTCTCAGGAGAAGTTCTAGCACCACAAGTTCTGTTCTCCATTCTGTTCTCAATTTGTAGCAGTTCTCAGAAGTTCTCAGGATCCTGGTAGTTGTCTCTCTCAGTAATTCTTGTTCCTGGCTGTTCTCTCTCTCCCTCCCTCCCTTCTCCCCCCAACCCCTCTCTCCAGCAGTAGCTGCTCTGCCTCCAAAATGCTTGCTCCCAGAAGTTCTGGCCTCTCTCAGCTTGGGATTTTCCTTGTATATGGTATTAGCTTCTCCCTGTTCTGCCCCTTCTTGCTACATCAACAAGTCCATCCCACTGTGGGATTCCCAAGTTCTGGGTCTTAATACTTGACACAATTATTAACTTCGAACAAGGTGCTAAGTAACTGTTTGATTGCAAATACAAGCATCAGGGAAGATCTTCAAATTCCCATCACCATTACAATATGTGCACATCAATACATAAGCGCCATGCTTTCATGTGGTTGGATCTGAGAAGTAGGAACATTGTGTGTTAACACACACATGTATCTATACATACACACATATGTACACACACATTTACAATATATGTACAATACATATATGTGTATATATGTAAACATGTATATATGTGTATATAAGTGTGTATACACACACACACACACCAACACTTTCATCATGGGGATAGAACTAAGAAGTAGGAACATCAGAAAAGGTTTCCTAAAGTAAATAGGCAGCCCCTGACCCATGCTCTGAAGAAATTCTATGTGATGGAAATGGAGGTATGGGGGGCAGGGATGGACTGTGCAAAGTCACAGAGGTAGGAAATTGAATATTGTGTATGGGAACAGTAAGCAGCTGAGTTTGACTGGAACACAGAATGAATGAGGGGAAAAATGTATAATCATTCTGGTAAGATAGGTCAGGGTCAACTTTTTATAAAAAATGTTAACTACAGTAGGACTAAGGGCTTGTCTTTTTTTTTTTTTAAATTTTATTATAGTTTGCATCATTCATTTCCACAAGATTTTGAGTTACATATTTTCTCCCCCTCATTCTCCCACCCACCACCCCAAAACAGCCATCCCAGTGTGTCCCGCCTCCCCCAGTCTAT
>CM053588.1:63541575-63583328 GCA_028646515.1 Pseudochirops corinnae | reverse complement strand
GTAGTAGTAATAGTAGTAGTAGTAGTAGTAGTAGCAGTAATAATAGTGGTAGTAGTAATAGTATCATCATATCTGTATTTATGTCTTTTTAGAGAAAATAACTTGTAACTAAATAAAAGTAAAATATATACACATGAAAATATATATAAAGTAAAATACAGTCTGATATGAAGGGTAGCTAGTAAGTAATGGAACAGGAGTTTCAGAGGACACCATACCCCCAAGAGGAGTATAAGAAAAAGCAGAAGAGAGACACCAGAGGGAGAGGATTAAGGGGTCTGAAAGAACAGGGGGTGGTGGTCAGATAAGGCAGCTTCAACTTGGGCAGCCTGCAATTCCAACTCACAGGAATTCTGAGTGGAATCATAGGGCAATAGATTGTTATGCCCTTCATAGAAGCAAAGATAATGTTGATTGGATCATCAATATTTAAGCAAGAAGTAAGAAGTATGGGTAGGAGAAGTATGTGCATGTTGGGGGGCTAGATGTCCAGTCCCTGGTCCTGCTGGATGATCAAGAGAAAATCGATGAGATGGTTATAAAGGGGAACCCATGTTTGAGGCACTCGGCCTCAGCCAGTTCAGGTCTATCCAGCACTCACCCCAATGTTGGGTAATTATCTCCCTCCAGGTGGTGGGAGGAGTAGGGACAAGAGGCTCAGAAGAGTTTTTACTCCTAAAATGGTGGCCATCATGTAGAGCGGAAGAGTGGTATACCTGTTCAACGTCTTGTGGCCTTTTCTAGAATTTTTGCTCATTTTTCTTTCTGCTTTTATGTAGATTTATTTGCACAGGAGCTAGGTTTAGACCAAGCCCTTCTCACTTAGTTTGTTTTGAATTTCAGTCTTTTTCTATAATATTCTCTATAGTTTTCTCAGGCTTTCCCTTTCACTATTTGTCCCTTCTTCCACTTCCATGGTATACAGTTTTTTCGCCTCTTACATAGAATCCCAATGCTTAACTACTTCAGCCTTCTCTTGGTTTCAGGTTGGGTCTCTGTTCTGTATAAACTGTAGCAGGAAAGGATTGACAGGAACTGTTTTTTATTATTATTTTTTATTCCTAACTTAAAAAATGGACATTTCTATATATTATGGGGCAAGCCCTCATCACTTCCTGTCTATATTATTGCAATAGCCTTCTAGTTCCTCTGCGTCAAGTCTCTCCCCAGTTCGGTCTATCCTGCATGCAGATGTCAAATTGATCCTCCTGAAATACAAATCTGACATGTTACCCCCTATTCGATATATCCTCTACCCTCCAGTATCAAATATGAAACACTCTGTCCTTTAAAATCCTTCACAGGGTGGCTAGGTGGCGCAGGGGCGGCTAGGTGGCACAGTGAATAGAGCACTGGCTCTGAAGTCGGGAGGACCTGAGTTCACATTTGAACTTAGACACTTAACACAAAACTAGCCGTGTGACCTTTGGCAAGTCACTTAACCCCAATTGCCCAGTCTTCCCCCTCCAAAAAAAAAGCAAAAAAAATAAATTTAAAATAAAATAAAAATGATTTTTTTAAAAAAATCCTTCACAACCTGGACCCTTCTATCTTCTAATCCTCTTATACCTTTTTTTTTTCCATCTCCACACAATTCTTTATGATCCCAGGACACCAGTCTTCTTGCTGACCTCACATAAAGTATGCCATCTCCTGACTCCATGTCTTTTCTCTATCAGAAAGCTCTCCCTCATTACCTCTGTCTCCTGGCTTCTCTGGCTTCCTTCAGGTTCCAGCTGAAATTCTACTTTTTCTTTTCTTTTTGGAGGGAGAAGGCAGGACAATCGGGGTTAAGTGACTTGCCACGGTCACATGGCTAGTAAATGTTAAGTGTCTGGATTTGAACTCAGGTCCTCCTGACTCCAGGGCCAGTACCCTATCCACTGCACCACCTAGCCAGCCCATAAAATTCTGCTTTCCAAAAGAAACCTTTCCCAACCCCCTGTAATGCCAGTGCCTTCTCTCTGATGATTATTTCCAGTTTCCCCTGGCCATAGATTATTTGTACATAGTTTTTTGCATATTGTCTTCCCATATTAAGCCGTGAACTCCTTCAGGGCAGGAGTTTTTTGCCTATCTTTGTTTCCCGTGGTTTAGTATAACGCCTGACATATAGTAAACATTTAATAAGTACCTATTGACTTGAATTTAATTTGATAATAGAACAGAAAAAGGGTTGTATGAAAGTTCAGATCTCTATTGTGTACAGCTGCTTTTCTTTTGAAGAATAAAATAAGTTCAACCTGTAGTTTTCAAAGCTAACCTGCTTATATGTGACCCTGTCTAGACTTCTTCTGTTCTACTCTCTTCCTTTTCAAAAAAGATGCCTCAGTAACCCTCTTTTCTTTCCTTCCTTATTCTAACTCTTTTTTCCCCTTTCTTCCTTTTCTTTGAAGCCCTATTCATATGCCACTTCATTCTCCCACTCATCCACCTTGGAAAGGAAAAAAAATGCAAAGCATAATAGCAAATAATTATAGTCCAGCAAAACAAATGTCCTTATTGACTGCATCTGACGTGTTGTGTTCTGCATCTTGAGTCCAACGCCCCCTGCAATGAAGTTTCTAAGCTACTTTGTCTCAAGCAAAGAAGCTCCATCCTCTACCTACTTCTCCACCTCTGAAAATTTTGTGTCTTTCATGCCCTCACCCCACCAGTTTCATCCCATTTACATTATGTAGTTAAACAGTATCAGTACTTTCTGTCCTCTTTAGAGTATAAGGTATTCAAATTGAACCACCACCATGAGGGGGTTAGTCGGAGGTCCCCAGACCCTAGATTTGAATTATGAGCCACTTACCCTATGTGCACTGTGCATATGTCCCCATGGAAGGTTTGGGATAGTTAAGGAGAATGGGAGGTTAGATAGTTTGGATCCCCTCTGTTATTTTAAAAGATTTTATTTTACATGGAGGTTTTAGCATCTTCTCTAATTGAATCAGGCTTTATTATTGGAAATTCTGTACATTTCTTCTCATTCTGTGGCTGTCAGAGTAGAGGAATTATATTAAAACCAACTACTGGGCCATCGTGCTAATCACATGACCTCCACTTCTAAGGTTGCAGTTGGGACATTTAAATTTGAGTAAAATGTTAGCACTTTTAGAGCAGGGACTGTTTCAGTTTGAGGTTTATTTGTCTTTCTATCCCTCGCCCTCCAACCTAGGACAGAGCCTACCTAGTACTCAAATACTCCAATGTATTTGTGATCTCATCAATTTGGATGTTTCTCCAAGGAACGCAGATCTAAATCCATCCATACCTGTACAGCCTGGAAGTCCTCTGGTAAGTTCACCATAGGATTTCCCACTCACTATGCCTTTCCTCAATTTGTCCTGACATCCAAGGATGTCAATGGAACAATTTGGCTAGTCTTAATAAGCACTTTTTGGATTGAATCAAATCAAACTGTGTTGCGTAGAAGCAACCTCATTAATATAAGGCACTGATCACAGTACCACAAAAGAAGAAGGTCACAAATCAAGCAGTTCACACCACACCTGACGGCGAAATGTAGACCTTCTGCCCGGCCAGGAAAAGATTTGATGATTCAAGGATCCATGATTTTATAAGTATGGGAATTCCCAGATCACAGTCTATTTATGACTTAGTAGATGGCTTTCAAGAGTACCCCCTGCTTCAATCGGGGAATGGCTGAACAAGGTGTGGCATATGATTGTGACAGAATACTATTGTGCTATAAGAAATCATGAGCAAGATGGTTTCAGAAAAACCGGGGAAGATGCATATGAATTGATGCAAAGTGAAGTGAGCAGAACCAGGAGATTCTACATCTACACAATAATAGCAATATTGTAAGGATAATCAACTGTGAAAGACTTAGCTACTCTGATCAGGACAATGATCCCAAACAATTCCAAAGGACCCATGATGAAAAACACTGTCCACCTCCAGGAAGAGAACCGATGGACTCTGAGTGTAGATTGAAGTATATATTTTTTACCTTCTCTATTTTTCTTGTTTTCATGAGTGTGTGTGTGTGTGTGTGTGTGAGTGTGCGTGAGAGAGAGAGTACATTTTCTTTTGCAACATGACTAATGTAGAAGTGTTTTGCATAATTTCACATGTATATTCAATATCATATTTTTTTTGCTTTCTCAAAGGTTAGAATAAGGGTGAGATGGAGGGAAAGAATATGGAACTCAAAATTTACAAAATTGAATATTGAAATATTTTTACACACAATCAGGAAATAGTTCAAGAAAGAAGTAAAAATATATTTTAAAAAAAAGAGTACCCTCCCCCAAAAAAGAATACATCTTCCTAAAGACAACCTAGTTGTGGACTTTTTAAAATTTTGTTCTTGTCCTCAGACAAGAAATTCAGTTTGTCACTGACCTTGCCCTGGAAGCTTCTCCAGTTTGATCAGATCAATCAGAGGTAGACCTCTGCTAACACAGCCTTGGACCTTCTAGCATCATTTTCATATTGCTATGAGGCATTCATGGAGGCCCTAAGAATAATAGCATAACAGAACTGGCAGGGGTCTCTGTGGATCTTATCCAACCCATCTCTGAGAAATAATTCTTTTTGGCAACATACTTAACATGCCTAATACCTTCTTCTGTTATTCCTGAATTTGGTCTAACCAGTGTTGTTGCAAACGCAGGGCTCCAGTGTTTCCCGTGGACAATCTCATCTCAGAGCTCTAGAGCTGGATGGGTGCTGAGGGGCCCTCTTATCCAACCTCTTTACATTATAGATGAGGAAACTGAGAGCCAGGGAAGTAAAGTGACAGGATTATTGATTTTTTTTTTATTTTAATTGCAGCAAGCATTTATCTTTCCTTCCCACTTCCCCCACAAGTGAACAATTAAAAAACAACAACAACAAATGAAATCCTCATTATAAATTTGCATCGTCAAGCAAAACGAATTCCCACTTTGGCCACATCCATACGTATGGGTCTCGTTCAGCATATTTAGTCCATCACATTTCTGGCAGGAGCTTGGTACCATAATTCATCTTTGGCCCTCTGGACTTATGGCTTATTGTTGCATTGAGGTTCATGGATTTAGAACTGAAAGGCAACTGAAAAGCCCTTAGTCCAACCCCTTCATTTTATCAATTAATCAATAAACAATGATTAAATACCTACTATGTTCCAGGCACTGTACTGGGCTCATCATTTTCTGGATAAAGAAACTGAGGCTTAGGAAGTTGGAATGACTTAATATCACAGGCTTAGAATTGGAAGGAAGCTCAGAGGCCATTGGGTCCAGTCCTATTTTACAGATGAGGAAACCGAGACCCAAGGAGATGATGTTACTTGCCCTGACAGGCGAGACTAAGGTTGGGAATCAGAATAAATCAGCATTTCCTATTTCTCATTGTGCACATTCACACTTGAAGGTTCTCTTCATGTTAAGAGTCACATCTGAAAGATCATTTACTTTAGGGAAGTCCCGGAATATTAAAAACAAACTCTCCAGAAGCTGGGAGGCCTGTGTAGGCAGCAGGAAACAAGCAGGAAGCCAATTCCAGGTAAACAGACTGGAATCAAGGCTCAAGGATTCAGCACAAATGGAGGAGATGGGCATAAGAGAGATACCTAGAAACACAGGCTATTAGAACTGGAAGTGATCTTAGACACTATCCAATCCAATCCTCTTAAATTGGAAAGACAGTCCAAACCATCTAGTCTCACTTTACATCTAGATAAGCTAAGACCCAGACAAGTGAAGCAACTCCTTCAAAGCTGTGTAGCAAGCTAGCCCTCAAGTCAGAATTAGAACCCAAGTCTTCCAATACCAAGTCCATTGATCATCCAACTGAGCCATGCTGCCCCCATGATGCCATGGGCAGCCTCTAGGCCCCTAGCACAGACAGGCTGGACCACAGATGCATTAGGACATGAAACTCTAGTACTGCAAAGGTCCCAAGAGGTCATTTAGTCCTCCTTTTGCAGAACGCTCTATGCCATTATCTATTACAGGAAATTCTCATCCTCTGAAACCAGCTTTCGATTGGTTTACCTTGGTAATTGAGTCAGTGTAGACCTCATAAGGAGGGTGGGGAAGAACAAATGTGGAGATAAATGGATGTGATATATTATTACATTGTAAGAAGTGATGAAAGGGATAGAAATCTGAAAAGACTTGTATAAAATGACGCAGAGTGACAGTTTATACAATAACAACATTGCAAAAGTAAACAACTTTGAAAGACTTCAGAACTCTGATCAATGCAATGACTAATCCATGTCTCCAGAGGAGCTGCAATGAAGCACATCATCTCGGCAAAGGGGATAGAAACAAGATGCGGAGTGAGACATAATACGTTCTGGACACGGTCAATGAAGGAGGTGTTTTGCTTCAATGTGTATATTTGTCACGAGGGTTTTGATTTGTTTAATGGGAAAGTGGAATATAAGAAGGAAAATTAACTAATGCTTATTAATTTTAAAAATTAAAATAAAATAAAAGTTACATTAAAAGGAGAGAGTGTGAAGGGATAGCAGGGGATGCAGTAAGCCTTCCTCTGGGAGACAGCTCTGGAATTTAGAGAGCTGGATGTGTAACCTCAGCCAGCTTTCACTGGCATCACATTTGTTCCACCATCACCATCCTTCCTGGCCTCCCCTCCTTGAAATAAAAAGAAAAAACAAAAAAGAGCTTGACTCTGCAGAATTCACACCTGCCCAGCTCAGTGATGGGGATGGAGGCATCCAAAATAGAGGAAGAGAAAGAAATTCCCTTAATAGACATTTTCATTTTTCAAACAGGCTCATTTCATTACTCACCCCATCTCAGGGTAGCATGAGCACACCACACACACACACACACACACACACACACACACACACACACACACGGACACACCCTTGCATGTACATTCACGTGCAGGCTGGCACATGGCATCACACAGGGAGCATGATGCAAGAAAAGGACACTAGATTTGGAGTCCCATAACCTGGGTTTATGCCTCTGTCATTTACCATCTTTGATACCTTAGGCAAGTTAGTCAACCCCTCTAGGCCTCATTTTCCTCATCTGTAAAATTATACGTTAGGCTAGATGACCTCAATGGTCTCTTCCAGCATTAAACCCATGCTCTGATCCATATCCATGTATATATGTATATGTAGGAACATATACATGTGTGTACATACACAATACATATATACACACATACACATATACATGTACGTGCATATGCATGTATAAACATACACAAACATAGATACCCTGAAATATATAGAAAAGCTGCTTGATCACAAAGGGAGAAATTAGTAACAAACTGAATCCTCAGCCCCAGATCCCTAGAGAGGAGGGCCTTAGACATTCCAGATGCTTAGTCCTGATGTGGACCAGAGTCTCATCCAATATCATCCTCCCATATACCTTCTATCCCTGTAATGGTCCCCAAAAGCTAAAAACAACTGCACAAAGGGAGGAAGTTAGAGGCATAGCTAGACAATTGTGGGGTGAAAAATATTTAGGGGTCCCCAAATGACATGGAAGCCAAAAAAAAGTGATTGAGACCCTAGGTTGCATTAAAAGAGGTATGAGATCCAAATAGGGTAAGATATAATGAGGGAGATGACTCTGCTATAGTCATGGGAATTCACAGTTATAGAATTATAGGTGCCTTTATGTTCTTTTTTTTTTTTTTGTCTTTTATTTGGAGGTGGGAAGGCAGGACAATTAGGGTTAAGTGACTTGCCCAAGCTCACAAGTGTTAAGTGTCTGAGGCTGGATTTGAACTCGGGTCCTTCTAACTCCAGGGCCGGTGCTCTATTCACTGTGCCAGCTAATTGCCCCCTTCATATTCAATATAATGGATTTGGTAACCCTCTTTCCCTCAAGCTTATTACTATAACTACAGAAGGTAAGGTCAATTGACAGAATCTAATGATAGTAAAGTCTTGTCTAAGCCCTATCATCCATTTTTGAAGTATGAAGGAATTTCTCTGATTCAATTAGAAAGGCAGCTACCCATTGGCCTAGGCAAAGATTGTCCATACCACTAAAGACCTTTAAAAAGCTAAAGCCACCAAGTACTAGTCATAATTGGAATAATTTTAGTTCCAGATATTTAAAACAGAAAACAATTGTGTAGAATGTGACCCCTATGCCTCTCCCAGAGGGCAGCAAGGAGGGAAGATTTTTCTCTCCCCTATCCACCACCCCATTCAGCCATAGTAGCTAAAAAAAAATACTTTTTCCTAGTAGGGGAATTGAATAATTCAATAGTTTGGAGAGCTAAGCATTTAGGGGGAATACACACCCTCCAGACAGGTAAAATTGCAGATGATAAAGATAAAGTTGCAGCTTTCAATGCAGAAGCAGCTTTAAGGAGTGAGGCTTCTGGCAGTAGAGAAGAGAGCTGGCTATAGATTGAAGAGAGAACTAACCCTGATAGTCAAGGTGAACTGCAGAGAGGAGCAGAGCCAGGAAACCCAGTTGGGATTAATTGCCCAACAGAAATGCTAGGGAAGAGGGGGTTGGGGTGAGGGGACAGAATGAGGACTTCAGAAGAAGATGGACACTATGGCCCTTTAGTACCAGATATTGGTTTCTATGGTCACATGTATATGTGTTTACTACATGTGTCCCTCACTCCTGTACCTTAAGCATGTACTCCCCATGGGCTCTCTCCCTCTCTTTTCCTCTCTCTTTCTCTGTTTCTTCCCTTCTTCCCTCCCTCTCTCTCACATCTCTCTTCCCTCTCTCTGTTCCCTCCCTCCTTCTTTCTTTCCTTCCCTCCCCCCCCAATCTCTCTGCGTTATAGTTATAGATGATAAATGTACACACAAATATTTACCTATATGACCTATGTAAAAATATACATATATTTATATGCAGATATAGATACACATATATATGTGTATGCAGACATGTATAGATACACATATTTGAGTGTATATATACACATATTTGAGATAATGGACCCCAAGTTTACAAGGGGGATGTTTTGAAGCTATCATTCTTACTATGGCTATCAGTGGAGTAGAGTAAATAGGGCACAGCACCTGAGGTCTAACCCAGCACCTGGGTTCAAATCCTATCCCAGATATTAACTAACTATATGATTCTGGTTAGTTCATTTAAGCTCTATGTGTACCTCAGTTTCCTCATCTATATAATAAAAGGGAACTGGACTCCATGGTTTCTAAGGTCCTTTGTTGATTTAAATCTGTTATTCTATGACCCATCTTAATAAAGTCTTTACTTTGAGATAATCGCATCTACTGGTTTACCATTAAAGGTAAGATCACTTGTGAGCTCTAGTTGTAAGAGGACTGGCCCTATAGACTAAGTCAAGAACCAGGGGTTCATAGTTACTACTCTGGAGGTCCCAACCTGTAAACTTGTGAGTGCCAAATTGGAAAGACAGCTGAGAAGGGCACTACATTTGGATAAGCAGGGGAGGTCCCCTAAGATCACACTGAAGGTGAGTCTTAAGAACCATATTCAAATCTGGGTAATCTCCTCTGACCTCCTCCTTTTACAGAGAAAGAGACTGACGTATAAGGAGAGTAAATGACTAACCCTGGGTCACACAGTGAAATGTCAGAGGGAGGTTCACGGACTCCAGAGTCATGACTGACTTCCAGTAGACATGAACCTCCTGGTCCCTAGGCTGTCCCTTATCCACTATATTATTCAATTGCTCCAAGTCAAGATTCCTTCCTCCCATGAACTGAATAATACAGTTGTCTTCAATATATTTCTAGCCCTAAAGTATTCTGTAGCCAAGTTAGTTTGAGAAAGACTGAGTTACAATTTCCATGCACGGTGCCTAAATGTCATCTACCAGACTCCCATAAGCCTAACGTGCACCATTATGCAGAAAGAAATAGATCTTGGCTTGAGGAAAAAGCCATGGATTTAATTAGCAGATCATCATCATATATAATAATAATGATGATAAGGACAACAAAAACGACAGTGAAGGCGACGATGATAACAATCGCTCACATTTACATAGCACTTTAAATTCAGCAAAGCACTTCATACGTGTTACTTCATTCAATGAGGGAACATTACAATCCCCATTTTACAGATCAAGAGACCGAGGCCCAGAGTTCAATGACTAGCCCAGGATCACGTGCCTAGTAAGCCAATGAAAACAAAGCACTCTGAAAAACTTAAAAGGGGTATCTTTTTTTTTTTTTTTGGTCCAATGCTGTGACTTTATTGTCACAAGGAACTCCCAGTGTGAAAACTCCCTCCATCCGGCTCAGTAACTCATCTGTAACTTAGAGTCTTAATTGCAGTTGGGGGGGGGGGGTTGCAATTTAAGAGGTAACTGAGAGGTTAAATGATTTGTCATGGTCTTACAAGTAATATGTGTATACGAGGGTAGACGCGACCCACAAGGTCCTCAGGCTGTTCCTCTAGCCACTATATTATTTAATCGCTCCAAGTTTTATGTGTGTTTGCTATTATCATTAGCTCACAGGTCAGGAACAGGAATTAGGCTAAGTCTCAGCACAAATGTTGTTCCACCATGCCATAGGCTGGAGATCTAATGCGTGATGGACAAGAAGATCTACAGGTTCAGGGAGGGAGCAGTCTCTGTGGGTTGGGGGAGTCAGGAAGACCTGCTTGGATGAGGTGGGATCTCAGAACTTTTACTGACATGGAGAAGAGCATTTCTGAAGGGATGGAGATTTTGAGAAAAAGCCTGTTATAAGCTTTTACAAGGTATGCCCCAGAACAGAGAAACCAGTTTGGTTGGAGTGAAGGGCATTTTCTTTTTTAAGAAAAATAGGGCAGTTTTATGGTGCAGTGGATAAAGCCTGAGTTCAAATCCAGTCTCAGATAGTATCTGTGTGACTCTAGGGAAGTCACTTAACCTGGATTGTCTCAAAAAAAAAAAAAAGATGGAATTAGAAACAAGAGTGTATTGGAGCCAGTTCCAACTGGCACAGGAGAACCAATTGCTAAATTTTGAGCATCAGCATTTATACCCCAGAAACTGTCAAATGCTATAAATCAGGGTTTGATTAATTATTTTGTTGATTTCCAGATTTATGAAAGGAATGAAGAAAATGTCAATAATGCATATTAAACTTGGAAGTGTGTTATAGTCTTTTTCTTTTTCGGAAATCTAGTTATTAAACATTCACCAGCTCACTCCTGGTTAGAAAGGACCTTAGTGGTTACCTATTACCTCATAATAGAGAGGAGGAAACTGAGCCTTGAAGGAAGGAAGTCCAAGGTCACAGAGTGAATTTGTGGTAGAGTCAGGACAAGGACTCTTGTCTCCCAGGCCAGTAAAAGAAGACAAGAAATTTAAGGTTACACTGTGAGTTGGTAGGAGAGTCACCACATAGGACTTTTGGCTGTCAGGTCAGTGTTCTGGATTTAGGAGCACAGTAAAGTAAGATGCTCAGAACCTCAGAGCAAGAAGACACCTTCAAGCACATCTAGTCCGATGCATTCCTGACTAGTAATCCCCTCCTCAACATCTGCTCTCCCATGAAAAGGAACCCACTATGCCCAGAGGTAGCTAAATTCACTGTTCATAACTCTAATCGTTAAATAAGTTCAGATTATGGAGGACCTCAAATACCAGACCAAGGAGTTAGATCCTGATTTTGTAGGTAGTAGGGAGGTTATGTGCCCCTTGATATCCTCAAAAATCAACAAACTATAAACCATGCCTCCACCTGGGCCCTAGTACCCTCTGGCCAAGTACAGATGCATTAGCAGGGTAACTTCCATATAAATAACTGCTTATGAGTCTCAGGGATCTAGGGGGCTCCTTGAGGAACTGAATTGCCCAAGGAATGCCCCTGAAATTGCAATATTTCACCGAGCCCTAGTCACATGATGTTGTCTTCTCATAGAAACAGGCAGACCATTTTCAGTCATATACAGTATTTTCTTCTTTGCACAGGGATAGTGAAGGCAATAAGCAATACGTAATGAAGCATCTACCTCACAGTTGTGTGCCTGCAGCCTCTCTCAGACCCAGGTAGCCACAAACAATGCATACAGAGACCACCCATGAGGCCATTCTAGGTCACTTATTTCTCTATATCTCTTCTCTGACTGAGCAAAGGTATGAAAGAAACAGAGCCCGGACCCCTCAGTTCAGTTAACATTTATTAAGCCTCTGCTATGGTCCAGGCCCTGTGCTAAGTGCTTGGGATACAAAAAGGGACAAAAGACAGATCCTCCCCTCACGGAGCTTACATTCTAACGAGGGTGACAACAAGTGTATATGAAGCAAGCTACATGTAGGATAAATAGGAAATTATTAATAGAGGGAAGGTTGGGGAAGGCTTCCTACAGAAGGTGGGGTCTTAGTTGGGACTTAAAGAAAGCCAGAGAAGTCAAGAGTCAGAGTGGAGGAGGCGAGCATACCAGGCATGGGGGACAGCCAGAGAGAATGCCCAGAGCCAAGAGATGAAGAGTCTTGTTTGTGGGACAGTCAGGAGGTCAGTGTCACTGGGTCAAAGAGTACATGGGAGGGTGTAAGGCACAAAAAGACTGCAAAGGGGGAGGGAGAGGGAGGATTAGATCACGAAGGGCTTTGAGTTCCAAACAGAACATTTGTATGTGCTCTTGTAGACAACATGAAGCCATCAGGGTTTATTGAGTGGAGGAGTAGCATTGTCAGGCTTGAATTTTAGGAAAATCACTTTAATGGAAAAAGAACTGGTGTGGGAGGAGACCTAAGGCCGGCAGACCCTCCATTAGCTATTGCAATAACCAAGGTTTGAGGTGATGAGGACCCGCACCAGGGTGGGGACAGTGTCAGAGGAATGGAGGAGGCACATTCAAGAGATGTCCCAAAAGTGAAATCGATAAGCCTTGGCAACAGCTTGGCTGTGGGAGGGGGGGTGAAATACAGTGAGTAATGGAGGAAGACTCCTAGGTTGTAAGCCTGAGGGCCTGAGAGGATGGTGATGCCCTATATAGTAACAGGAGATGGAGGAGGGGAGTAAGGTTTAGGGGGAGAGATAACGAGTTCTCTTTCAGACATATTGAGGTTAAGATGTCTACTGGAATCCAGTTCAGAATGTTTGAAAGGCAGTTGGAGATGGAATATTGGAGGGCGTCAGAGAGATTGGGGCAGGAAAGGTAAATCTGAAAATCATCAGCATAGAGATGGCAATTAAATTCAGGAGAGCTAATGAAATCACCAAGTGGAAACAGTACAGAAGGAGAAGAGGACCCAGGACAGAATCTTGAGGGTCACCTAGGGTTAGAGGGCAGGGCATGTTCTAGAGGAAGAGCCAGCAAAGTAGACTGAGAAGGAGCCATCAGATAGGAAGAAGGTGTCCCGAAAACCTAGAGAGAATAGAGTATCAAGGAGGAGTGATCAATAACATCAAAGACTGCAGAGGGGTCAAGGACAATGAGGATAGAGAAAAAGCTACTGGATCTGGCAACTAAAAGATCATTGGTAACTTTGGAGAGAACAGTTTCAGTGGAATAATAATGTCAGAAGCCAAAGTATAAGATATTGAGAGGAGGAAAAGTGGGTGGAGCCACCTATTATAGAAACAGCTTTTTTGAGTTTAGGTACAAAGGGCAGAAGAGACATAGATAGGGTGATAGTTATTGAGAACGGAAGGATCTAGTGAAGGCTTTTGGAGAACTGGGGAGACATGGACATGTTCACAACTGATGTTTGACTCATTTCCAGGAGGCACAGTCTTTAGTTGAACACTTACTAACCAAGGACTCAAGGCATGAAGCATGTACTTGAGACCTCCAGTTTTTCGGTTCAGTACTATGTCACTGAACTGCATCCTTGCCTCTCTCCATGGCTAATTCATCACTCTTAGATCAAAGAGAATGCACTCAGTGGCAGATCCCAGAAAGAAGGACTTACTGCCATTCCACTAGGGCATCTCTCTGACCTTTTGATGTACAGTTCAAGTTTCTAGTGACTGAGAAGTATGTCATTCCCCCATCCAACTTTTCCAATCAGCAAATGTATTTGGCTGTTCCCTCCTTTCCCCCAGGCATTCTAGTAAAAAAAAAAAAAAGTTGGCAAGTGAAGTGGAGAAGGAATGGGAGTATTACAGAGAAAATTGGAAGAGGTACGTACCATTTCAGCTCCCAGAATAGTAGGTGTTGAGCAAGACACTGGACCAGAATTATAAAAGTATAGAACATGAAATGTAAAAGGTAGAAGAGCCCTTGGCATTTAGAATGCCAAAGATAGGACATAGACCTTCACCAAAAGTGAAATAGACTACCTTGGATGCCCTTCACTGAAAGTCTTCAAGCAGATCTTGAATTACTACTCGTCAGAGATTCTGTCAAAGAAACCTTAGGCAACTAGATAAGCTTGGAGGTCCCTTCCAGCTCCAAGGTTCCATGAATCTGTCACAGTTAAGTGGCAAATAGATCTTACAACTGGGCATATCAGAACTAGAAAGGACCTTACAATAGAATGTTGGGACTGGAAAGGACTTTAGACATTATCTGTCCCAATCTATTCATTTTATAAAGGAAGAACCTGAGGATCACATAGGGAAAGTTCACATTGTAGGTTTTTGATAAGCATCTGCTGAACTGAATTAAAATGGTTTGCCTGATGTCACTCAGCTAGATTAGAAGACATGGGGAGTCTGGCTCTAAGGGGAGGAACCAGAAATGGAAAACATGGTATTTGCAACCTCTGTGTGGGGTGACTGAAAGTTGAGGGAGAGGGGAGAATTTGAAAGAGATAAGTGGTTGAAAATACCCTCAATAACTTCTTGTCATCCTTTTAGAGATAGAGAGACAGAGACAGGAAGCTATTTGCCCAAAGTCTCATGGTGAGTTAATGGATGAAATCTTAGGATTTTCAGACTCCTAGGCCCCTTTCTATCTACCCAGCCTCACCCTTTTTGCCTTGGACCAGCCCTGCTCAGGGTCTTCCCCACTTAAAATCCCCAGAAGGTACTTAGTCATTTTCTAGTCATGTCACACTCTTCGTGACCTCTTTTGGTGTTTCCTTGGCAGAGATGTTGGAGTAGTTTGCCATTTGCTTCCCCAATTCATTTTATAGTGGTAGAATCTGAGACAAACAGGGTTTAGGTGACTTGCCCAGGGTCACATAGCTAGCTACATTTGAATTCAGATCTTCCTGACTTCAAGTCTGGCACTCTACCCACTATGTCACCAAGCTGCCCTATCCACTCTCCCCCAGCATGGACTTTTCGGGGTTAAAATGAAGATACTGGCATGAAGTTGCTTCCAGTGGCAGCCAATGAAAACATTCAAGGGCACAGAGTGTTCCTTGCGTTGATCATCATGTCAGGGCACTCAGAAATCCATCCCCAGCTTGCTCCCAGGGAAAGAGCAATAATATTTAGCATTTATATGGTCTTTTCATTTCCAACTGGTAACTAATGAATTCTCAGAACTCCCTCGGCCATCCAGGTCAGTCTCATTATCCCTATTTTACAGATGGAGATGCTGAGATGCCAGCATTGCTGCAGGCAGAGAATGAGCTCTATAGATGTAATGGATTTACCTGAAACAGGGACCTAGGAAGGAAACAATGAGAATTATCTAAGAAGCAATGTAGTTTAGAAAGAAAAAAAGCTCAATGAGTACAAGCCATGGGGACATGTCTTAGCTCGACTGCTTATGAGACGTGTGAACTTGGCCACGTTAATAGTTTTCAGGATCATGGATGCAGAGCTGGAAGGGGGCTTAGCGGTCATCCAGCCCAACTTCCTCATTTCACAGATGAGGAACCAGTTGCACACAAGATATCAGATAACTCACCCAAGGTCACGGAGACAGAATGTTGGGACTGTTTCCCCAAGGTCAGCATTCTTTCCATTGCCTCTGACCTTCAGCTTCCTCATTTCTGAAATGGCAGTGGAGGGAAGGGTTAAAGCAGGTGATCTCTATGGTCCTTTCTAGCTCAAAATCTACAATTTGGGGGTCTCATGAAGTCAGATGTATGGAAGGTCCTCAAAGTTGGGAAAATTTCCTTCCTTGGATACACAGCTAGGACTGTGATTGAGTCTACATCATTCCCAATGTCTGTTGAGATGCTTACTCCCATCTCCCCACCCTCTGCCACCAATGAGGCAACTGGGACACTAGGGGGAAAGGCATCCTACCTAGGGAAGATTTGCCCAGATCACTATGTTGGTAGAAGACCAGGGCAAGGAGGTCAGGGTCCTTAGGGTCCTTGAGACCAGAAAGACCTTCTGGGGCAGAGCAGGAAAATGGGGAAGTTCCCACCAAGTGCCCAGAGCATAATGCCATGGAAGTCCAACAACAGGTAGGTAATAGGAAGAAGTGAAGTCAGGCACAGCAGCAGATGATGGGAGGAATGTTCAGGGTATGAGCATCAGGTACCCCAAATCTCTGTACATGCATCCCTGGGGAAAGAGGGAAGATCTCCAAATGGATGCAGCTGTTGTAGACCTTGGAACAGAGTCATTACTACCCAATCTCTTCCATGATCTCCATGTCCAAGACCTCAGACAACTCAGAGCAAGACCATTACATAAACATTTTCCCAAGGATGCATAAATACAATGAAACCTAGAGACACAGAAAGAAAATCAGCTCTGAGAGGTTCTTTACTCCAACACATCTCATCTCTCTCTCTGTGCTTAGCACAGTGTCTGGCAACATCGTAGGGGCTTTAAAAATGATAGTTGTCCAATAGATTGGTTTTGTAGATCTTTCCATGCATGGGTGAGAGTTTCAAAGAGGAAAAACTAGGCTGGATGGCATGGGAAGACTTCCTAATAATTAAGGCTGCCAACCAGGGGAATGGAAATGTTCTCTCCTTCCTTGGGGGTTTTCACAGGATGGCTAGACAAGTCAAGTATGTTATAGTGGGAATTCCTTTCAGGTGTGGATTGGATTAGTTAGCCACTGAGGTCCCTTCTGTGATCCTATAATTCTATGATTCTCTGATTAAGACTGAGTAATAAGGGACTCAATTATTGAGAATGGCAGCTAAGATTCATGCAGGTCCCGCAGCAAGGTTGATAGGATTGGAGGAACAGAGCTCCCCTCCTGGCACGCCTTAACTTCCTTTCTTGGGAGCCAATAGCAGTCACATACAAGTGGGCTCCCTGTTCAAGACTGATCCCTTGTTCTCTGACCAGGCACTGTCTTTACCAGATAAAACACGTGGACCAGGGTTGGTTATGAAAAAAGCCTCAAAAGTGCTTCTCTCTCTGAGTATTGGGGGTAATTTGTGGCTCAGTCACTGATTTCCAAATGCTTTGAAATGCATTAAAAGATAAGATTTTCTAAGGTAAGGAGCCACCAGGCACAGTAGATGAATGTTCTCCCCTGGCCCTCACCCAGCATGACCCAGTCAAGCAGGTGCAGGGATATTAATGCGTCTGCCTCTGATGCCCAGTAAATATGATTTCAGCAATCATGAATGGGCCAATTGACTATTAAAGTCTGGAGTTAAATTTGTTTTTTTAATGTTAGAATAAATCTGGCTTTACGGAACCAGCCAGGACAATTATTAAATCACACTACCATGCTGTCAGGTCTTGATTGGGGGCTGTTATAGATGGCCCAGATACTGAAAGATTGTGCCATATACTTGATGCATGGGGCAGCTGCTTGCTCTTCCCCTAATGGGAAAAGGGGGCATTGACTATACCCACCTTGAGGATCTGAGTGACCTCTCCTTTGGATGACCTGCAGAGGAGATAGTGCTTAATGAAATGAAATGCGACCACAAGAGATTGGGTGTCAAAGATGGAGCAAAAATTCTATCATGTCATCTTGGAAAGGTCAGAGCCTGGGCAAAGACTTTCTGAACGTGAGGGCAGGGGTGAAGCTGCCAAACCACAGCCAAGGCTGGGGATCAGGCTGGGGAACAGGCGAGCCTCATTTCTCTATCTCCCTTCTCTGGTTCTGTCAATGACACCACCCTGTTTCCTTGTCCAATCCGCCATATTGAAAACCTGCATGCCTTCCCTTACCTCTCACCTCCAGCTAATTGCTGAGTCCTATCCTTTAGCCTACACAACATTTCCCATATCTGACACTTCCTCTCTATTCTCACTGCCACTGTCCTACAAAAGACCCTCATTACCATCTACCTGGACTCTTCCAGGAGACCAGCTTTTCCATCTATGCTCTTTTCCCTCTCCCAACTATTCTGTTCTATTATGCTGCCAGAATGATCTTCCCATGAAAATGGTCTCCTCCCTTCTTTGCAGAGGTGGGAGATTACGGGTATGGTAAATGTGTATATTGTCAGAGTGAGTTGATACATGGGTTAATTTACTGAATTGCTTTTATTCTCTTCCTGTCTTATTCTTTGTTGCAAGGAGTAGCCTCCTGAGTAGAAGATGGGGAGGGATATATTTGAAAACAAAATCAGTGGCAGCTATGTGGCACAGTGAAAAGAGCACTGATCCTGGAGTCAGAAGGACCTGAGTTCAAATCCAGCCTCAGATACTTGACACACTTATTAGGTGTGTGACCTTGGGCAAGTCACTTGATCCCCAATTACCCTGCCTCCCCCCTCTAAAAAAGCAAAAAAAAAAAAAGATTTTAATCAAAAACTGTTAGCAAAAAGTTAAAACTTTCTAACAGTTTAAAATCTTTCTTATATATAGATTTTATTATGACACTCTTCTCAAAAACTTTCAGTGGTTCCCTATTGCTTAAGGAGTAAATATCAAACTCCTTAGATGTGACATTCAGAACCTTCATCTTATGATGCCACCCCACCTAATCAGCCTTATTACATACTGTTTTTCCCTATCTACAATCCTTATACTCTTGCTGTCCAGATTGGCTTACTCATCATACTTCAGGCATGCCCCATTCTTTCACGTCTCAGTGACTTTTCTAGCCCATCTAATCCCATCTTCCACCCTGCTGCTGCTGTTGATGCACCCACAGACTCCAGATCCAACCAGGCTTCTTCACTCCTGGCCGCTGTGCTTCCTACCACCCACACATACCTTCCCGTACCCTTCCACTTTCCAGCTTCCTAACCCCTTGCTCTGGAAACGATAATCAAATCCACACTCCCACTACTTTTGGAAAGGGCATGTCAGTTTGATTCTCCAGACAAAAACTCCCTTCCCCATGACTACCGATCTCCCACGTTTGCTGTCTCCCCCATGAGAATGCCAGCTCCTTGAGACTGGACAAATGTCTCATTTTTGTATTTGCATCTGCAATTTTTAACAAAATGCATGGCACATTTTAAATGCTTAATATTTGCTTTTTTTCCCACTTTTTCGTTCAGCCCCACTACTATCCCTTCTTCAAGATTCAGGTGTGACACATTCTGAGCACAATAAATACTTTTCTATTCATTCATTCATTCCTCACTCCCATCCCTCCATTTTTCAAGGTTTAGACCTATCACATAGTAAATTTTTTTTTCATTCATTCCTCATTCCCATCCCTCCATGTTTCAGGGTTTAGGCCTATAACATACTAAATATTTTTGTCATTCATTCACTCATTCATTCATTCCTCATTCCCATCCCTCCATGCTTCAAGGGTTAAGCCTATCACATAGTAAATACTTAATAAATGTTTGTTGTTGGTTTTTTGCTCCTTCATTCATCCATCCTTCCCTTCATATTCTTTCTTCACTGATCAGGGCCTTTTCCCAGGTTGAACTAGATGGCCATTGATGTCTCTTCCAACTGGGAAATTCTGGTACTGGGGGTAAGATGCTTCCTCTGAAGCCTTCCTGGATCCCCCCTGCTGGAAGTTGTTTCTCTCTCCTAGTAACGTACTGGGTATAGACTTGGCCTTTACAAAAACTTGCCATATCCTAATTGGCATTGCAGTCATGTAAGAGCTTCCCTGCTGCACAATCTGCTCCCTGAGGGCAAGGGCCATCTCTGATTCATCTCTGTCAATGCCCCGTAGTCTCACGCACAGGGGATCACACGGAGTCTGCATCATTAAGTGTTTGTTGACTTGAATTTGTAGGATTGAATTTGTTGAATGAAATAAAAAGGGCAAACACAGGTGGGAGCCAAGTGAAAGCCAAGTCAGCTAAAACACAGGACTAGAAGACAGAATTGAGCAGAGCCAAGCAGGACAAATGGCCGGGAAACCTTGACTGGAGAAACTTGGGTCAGAGCCACCGAGAAGCAAGCTTTGGAGCTCCTAATAATAATAAACAACTCACATTTACATGGTGACTACTATGTGCCAGGAATTGCTTTTTTTCTCTTCCTGTCTTATTCTTTGTTGCAAGGAGTAGCCTCCTGAGTAGAAGATGGGGAGGGATATATTTGAAAACAAAATCAGTGGCAGCTATGTGGCACAGTGAAAAGAGCACTAATCCTGGAGTCAGAAGGACCTGAGTTCAAATCCAGCCTCAGATACTTGACACACTTATTAGCTGTGTGACCTTGGGCAAGTCACTTGACCCCCAATTACCCTGCCTCCCCTGCGACAACCCTGGAGGTAAGTGCTGTTATTATCCCCACTTTACAGATGAGGAAACTCATCTACAAAGGCAGACAGAAGTTAGGTCTCTTGTCCAAGGAATAGGCCTACGTTGTCCATCATTCATCCATTCATTCATTCATTCATTCATTTATTCAGCAAGCACTTATGAAATGCCTACTATGTGGCAAGTATTTTTTCTATATGCTGGGGTCACAAATACATAAATAAAGCAGTTCTTGCCCTTGGGGAGCTTACATTCTAGTAGGGGGAGGAGATAAAGCCATGCATTAGATAAGAAAATACAAAAATAATAATGCTTGGGAGGGATTAGGGCACTACCGACTGGAGAATCAGAAAAACCCTCATGGAAGAAGTAGACTTGGGTTGAGTCTTGAAGGGAGCTAAAGATTCTAAGAAATGAAGATGAGAAGAAAATCCATGATAGGCATGAAGAGCATGGCCAATGCAAAGGCATAGAGATTGGAAATGAGATGATTGTATAGGCAAAGACAGAGTACCATCTATTAAATCTTAATTACAGGTATGAGCAGGCAGCTAGGTGGCACAGTGGATAGAATTCTGGGCATGGAGTCATGAAGACCTGAGTTCAAATTCTGTCTCAGACATTTACTAGCTGTGTAACCCTAAGCAAGTCATTTCGCTTTGTTTGCCTCAGTTTCTTCATCTGTAAAATGAGCTGGAGAAGGAAATGGCAAACCACTCCAGTATCTTTGCTAAGAAAGCCCCAAATGAGGTCACAAAGAATCGGGCATGACTGAAACAACAACACAGGTATGAACAGAGTTGCAGAGCATTAGAAACCAGACAAATAGAATTGAAATTAGATTGATCCTCAGTAGTCATCCCTGCCATACCTCTTTCATGTTACATAGTTGGAAACTGAAGATTAGGCAGTTCAAGTGACTTGTCCAAGGTAGGACAGCTAGCAAGTGTGGGGCTGGAATTCTAATGCAGAACCTCAAAATCAAAATCCTTCTCAGTGAGGGGTAAGCAAGGAGAGGGAAGGGGAGAATTTGGGACTCAAAATTTAAAAAAAACAAAAATCAAAAATTGTTTTCATATGTAATTGGAAACAAAATATTTTTTAACAAAAGATAAATGACAGAGGGGATTTGAACCCAGGTTTGATCCTCATTCCAAATCCAGCTCCAAACCCCTTGACACTCTAAAGGTAATCTTTTCAGAACCCTGTGGAGTTTGTTGCATTGTTGTTAATATAATGGGCAGGAGGGTGGGAAGGAACAATCCCCTCCTGTGTTCAAGGCTTTGTCACATATTGTTTTGCTTTACCTAAACTTATTGTAATTTCCTCATGCATAACTTATATGCATGATGTGGCAGAAGGTATTTTTCATAGGGGGGCGAGGGATGTGTAAAAGCAGGTGAGGTGGACTAGCAGTGTAGGCAGGGCAAGGGAAGGGATCACACACAGATGGGTCTGCTCCAGCGCTCTCCAGCTCCCAGGAAGGGTAACAAAACATTGAGGAAAGCCACCAGGAGTTGGGGAGGATTCAGTTTCAGCTCTGCTTTTGCCTTACCGAAAACACAAAGCATTTTTTAATCAGTTTCCAAAGCTCTCACAGTGACATTGCCAGAAGAGGTAGAGCCCACAATTGAAGTAATGTTCTGATATATCCATTTGCTTTCAATCTTTGTGGAGTATCCATGGGAGGAAGGGGACTAGTATCAGTCAAGATTGATGAGGGCAAAGTGTTTCCGTCGTATCCAAATCTTCGTGACCCCATTTGGGGTTTTCTTAGCAAAGACACTGAAGTAGCTAGCCATTCTATTCTCTAGCTCATGTTATAGATGAGGAAACTGAAGAAAACAGGGTTAAGTGACTTGTCCGGGGTCACACAGCTAATAAGTATCTGAGGGTGGATTTGAACTCAGAAGATGAGTCTTCTTGACTCCAGTC
Source organism: Pseudochirops corinnae (assembly GCA_028646515.1). NCBI lineage: Eukaryota > Metazoa > Chordata > Mammalia > Diprotodontia > Pseudocheiridae > Pseudochirops > Pseudochirops corinnae. Next base: position 63,561,038 of record CM053588.1, on the reverse strand, counting down.
CAGACATTCTATCCACTATGGTACCACCTAGCTGCCTATAAAGGGTTTTTAAGGAGTTTTAAAGTATCAGTGAGTAATAGCTTACCTCATCCAAGGGCTCCATTTAAGACAGTAGACTATAAGCTGCCTGAGGACAGAGATTGTCTAAATTCAGTGTTTGTGTTCCCAGCAGCCAGCAAAGTGCTTGGTCTATGACAGTGGTTCTCAACCTTCCTAATGCCACAACCCTTTAATACAGTTCCTCATGTTGTGGTGATCCCGAACCATAAAATTATTTTTGTTGCTACCTCATAACTGTAATTTTGCTATTGTTATGAATCATAATGTAAATATCTGATATGCAGGATGTATTTTCATTGTTACAAATTGAACATAACCCACAGGTTGAGAACTGCTGGTCTATGAGGTTAAGCTACTTAAGTCCGAGATTGGATTTGAACCCAGGTCTTCCTGACTTCAGGCCCAGCACTCTATCCACTGCACCACAGGACTGCTCTAAGCCTATCCTGAGCCCTCTTAATTCTAGTTCTGTTTGGATTATTTCCTGTTTGCACATATGTGTTTCCTTGTTGTCTCCCCAATTAGGTTGTACCCTCCTTGAGGGCAGAGACTGTCTTTTGCCTTTCTTTGCATCCCCAGAGTTTAGTGCACAGTAGGCATTTAATAAATGCCTATTGACTCCTCCCTTCCTCTCTTCCTTCTCTCTGACAACTTTCCAGGTAGGATTTATCTCCTGAGCCTCCAGTGGCTGAAGGGAGATGTTGCTCCAGGAGTTCTCCGTTATGAGGAAATCACAGCTCTTTCCTGTACCCCAGCCTTGGGTAGATATCATTCCACCAGAAGTGGTTCAGATCAGAGCTGGTCTGGTTGAGGGGGAGTAGCTCAAATGCATCTCACTCCTCTTTGGGACCCCATCATCACCCTTTGGGCATCAGCCATGGCCACAGGCACAGCAACTGTTTCTTACCTTCCCTGAAAGGAAAGGGAAGACAAAATGGTAGTTAAGGTAGGGGAGTGTTGGCAAATGCCGCTCCCCTCTCTGGGCAGATCTATGTCTGGCTCTGCTCTCTAGCAAACGGGTGCCTCTCTCCCCTCCTTCTGCCTCTTTCTCTGGGACTGATTTCCAAATCCATAATACCTCTGCTACTGCGAGGGCTGCCACAATTCGCTTACTGCAGCTGGATGGGCCAATACATAGAGAACTCTCCTTGCCTTCAGGAAGACTTGAGTTCAAATCTGCTTCAGAAACTTAGTAGCTGTGTAACCCTGGGCAAGCCACTTTACTTGGACTCAGTTTCCTCATTTGTAAAATGGAGATGATAATAGCACTACCTTATAGGGTTGTTATGAGGGTCACATAAATCAACACACGTAACCTTAAAGCATTATATAAATCTAGCTATTATTACTGATGGCTCTGCTTAGCAGCCCTGTGTGGACTGTCTGACCATCACACCTAGGGAGTCTCTCATACCGATAGCCACGTCAGTCCCATGTCTTCATTGGTCCTTTTCCATAGTCAATAGCAGAAACCTTCTTTCTAATTCTGCCAGGCATTGGCAGAATCCCCGAGTTCTTCCTTCTTTCCTCCCTTCTTTCCTTTCTTCCTTTCTCCCTTCCTCCCTCCTTCCTTCCTTCTCTCTCTCCCTCCCTTTTTCCTCCCTCCCTCCTTCCTTCTCTCTCTCTCCTTCCTTCTTTCCTTCCTTCCTTTCTTCCTTCTTTTCTTTCTTCCTTCCGTCCTTCCCTCCTTCTTTCCTTCCTGCCTTCCTGCCTTCCTGCCTTCCTGCCTTCCTGCCTTCCTGCCTTCCTTCCACCAGGCTGCCTCATGTACCCAAACCAACAAAGCATCATCATTGGGGGTGTACTTCTCAGCTCCACTGCTAGCTGGAGAGGGATGGAAGGTAATTGCTAGCTCTCGGGGACGGGCAGGGGGCCTCGTGCTAAGCCCCCAGGAGCAGAGCTGGGCACAGGGATTTGGAGCTCGGCTTCACAAGCTAATGCAAAAGAGGCCCATTTACAGCCACGCTTGGCCTCACGTAACTCCAAGCCAGGCCAAGGCCAGCTAATCCCTGCTCTGTCCCCTGAGTGAGGAGAAAAGCCAGGCTGCCCTAGGTTTTCCTTTTCTGTTCATTTGAAAGCTAAGCAACAGACCTTCCTGGGGCTGTATTTGCTACCCATTAATGCATCTCTGCTAGAGTAAAAGCTGTTGCCACCTCTCTCCCCCAGGCAACCTCCCACCCAAGAAGAAGCCAGAGAAAACACCCGGGCTCCCTCCCCCCTCCTTCCTCCTCCTCTTCCTGTGCTGCCTTCTCTTCCTCTTCTCTGGCCTTCTCCTCCTGATCCCCCACCGCCTCCACCTGGCCCCCATGCCCATCCCACAGCTTTGGCTTTCCTGCTGAGGCTACCTCCATGGACACTGCCCTTCTCTTGCACGTGCCAAGCTGTTGGCATACTGTCTCCCCCGTTAGGCTGGGAGCTCCTTGAGGCCTGGGGCCGTGTTTTTGCCTGTCTTTGTATCCTCAGAGCCGAGAACTGGGCCTGGTGTACAGTAAGACTCAATAAATGCTTGTGGACAGAGCTTTTCTCTTCTCGTCTCCTTTCTTCCTCTCACCTCATCGCCCGCTTCTCATCTGCTCCTCCTTCTATCTGCCATGCTTTTCCTCCTCCCGTTTTCTTCTCACACATTTCCTCTTCCTTCCCACCTCCTTGACCCCTTCCAATCTGTGAAATGGTAATAATAATTGACAACAACACCTATACCAAATAGAGTTGTTGGGAGACTCCTATAAGATGTCTGTAAAGTCATTTATAGATCTCCAAAAGCCTTGCAAATACCAATCATTATTATTGTAAGCATTTTCTCCTCCTTTCTCTTTCCTCTCTTAATTTCTTCTCTCCCTTTTCTTCCTTCCCACCTATTGTCTCATCCTCATCTTTCTTTTTCTTCCCTTTTTTCTTCCTTCCTTCCTCCCTCCCTCCCTCCTTTCCTTTCTCTCTCTCTCTCTTCTTTCCTTCCTTCTTTCCTTCCTTTCTTACTTTCTCTCTCCTTCCTTTCTTTCTTCCTTCCTTCCTTTCTTTCGTTCTTTCATTCTTTCCTCCTCCTCTCCCTCCCTGGGTCTCTGTGTGCCCCCTGCCTTGCCTCTCTGTTCCTTTTCCTTACATCCTTACAGAGACTTTGAAGTCTAGAGACATCTCTCTACTCTTATCTTGGTCACATTCCTTTCGTCTCACCTTCCCCTCTTTCAAATTCATCTAGACAGAGTTTGGACAAGCCAGCAAAACACAGCCGAGGCCCAGGACACACCAGAGGAGGGGAGATCCGCAGAGACACCAGGGGCCCTCCACACACAGACTCTTTTGATTTAAACTCCTCCTCCCAGGGCACATCAGAGCTGGGGTCCTGCAGGTTGTCTGAATGAGAGGCGGTGTCAGAAACACACAGATCTACAGCCAAAGGGAAGCATCACAAAACCACAGCATCTCAGACTTGGGAGGGAGCTCCGAGGGCATCTAGCAGGAAGGCCAGATAAGATTAGAGGAATGCTGAGAGCTACAAAGGCCTTGGAGGGTGTCTGGTCTAACCTCTTCACTGCACATGGAGGGCGGGGGGAAGGGAGGCAGAGCCCAAAACCAAGACAGGCTATGCTGGTACATACACATACACATGCAAGGCCAGGAATATGACTGGGAGAGAGGCAGACTAAGACCCTTCTTTCCTCATGGCTTAGGTTTAATATGAGTACCTTCATCCCTATCCCATCTGCATGGAAGAACAGAGAATTTTGATATTTAGAAAGGAAGAACTCCAAACCCTGAGAAAAGTTGTTTCTTCACCTCTTAAACAGGAATTATAAACATATGTAAAACATTTTGCAAATTTTTCAACACTATGTAAGGGCCACTATGTGACACATAGGATAGACTACCAGTCCTGAAGTCAGGAAAACTCTTCTTGAATTCAAATCTGGCCTCAGACACTTACTGGATATATGACACTGGACAAATCACTTAACCTTGTTGGCCTCAGTTTCCTCATCTGTCAAATGAGCTGGAGAAGGAACTGAAGAGTTGGACAGTACTGAAAAATGACTAAACCACAAAAATGCTCACCATCATCATCATCATCACCATCATCATCATCGTCACTATTAGCCGTTACCAGACTGGATGTTGAATGAAGCTTAGCATGAAGAGAGGAAGTATCAGATTCTATAGATTTGCCTACCCTAAGCTGGAGAAATAAGCTCGAGTGTCCAGAAAATACAATTCAAAAAAATAGAATTAAGCCTGAGATGGCTGGGAGTGTTTTTGGTTCTGTGTTCTGACCAGCCTGGCCTGGAGTAAAGAAGAATCCCCTTCTAGAGAGGAAAGCCATTCTACACAAAGCTCAGAGAAACACACCAATCCTTGGGGGTGAGGAGGTGGTGCTGGGGACTCAGGAAGGGCTTTATCCTAGGAAGATGACTACCGCCACAACCCCAAGTGGAGTGTGACTGTGCCTTTTGGAAAAAGAACTGTAACAAAGAGAGCCTCATTATTTGGAAATAAGAGAACCAAGGTAGAGCCCACTCTTCTTCATAGGAAGAAGAAATAGTGCTCCAGCTGAGAATTAGAGCTGAGTCTGGAAGAAAAAAGGGGAGCTTGCCTCAAGTCGAGGTGTGCCCAGCAGTGACCACAGAGGCAGTTTAGCAATACTGAGCAGTAGCTACATGAAACCAGAAGGGAGCAGCATCTGATAAAGACCATGCACTGAGAAGAGACTGGGCCCCATGTGAAACCAGAAAGACCATTGGAGAGTAGGCTCATGGGGAAGGAGCAGCAGCAAGGCAGCACCCAAAGTTATCACTGGCCTCGCAGGGCTGGAAGAGTGAGCTGCTCCTCCACATGCAGGCTCCAGACTGGCATGACCATTTCACGTGCACCCATCCATTGCATGCACTTTTCATGAGTTCCTTATGTGTGTGTCCCCCAGGTCTGTCCACTCTCCCTGATGACAGTATGCCCAGTTGTGGGAGATTGTGCTTCAGGTTTATGGGGAAATGCTCTATTGCTGCTTTTCATATTGTGCGCCTTTGGATTTTAAATACTTTGAACAGGAATGCTTTGAACTAGTCATGCCCTCTGACTGACTAGGAAAGGTAAATAAACACTTAGGTCTGGTTTTGTGAGTGCTGGTTCTGAACGGATGGGCAACCACAGAAAACCTTTGAACTTGGGTTAGCTCTAGGGGATCCTCAAACAAGTTAGCACCCTTGGGTGCTATAACTAAAGAGCCTGAAGGAGAGAGTGAAGTCATTATGAGACTGGCAGAGCTCAATCTAGAATCCCAGATCTTCAGACTCTGAATTATCCTTCCCTTCCTACTTTCCTTTCTTCCTTCCTTCCTCCCCCTACATCCCTCCTTCCTTCACTCTCTTCCTTTCTTCCTTTTTTCCTTCATTTTTTCCTTCCTCACTCCCTTTCTTCCTTCTTCCCCTTTCCTTCCTTTCTTCCTTCATTTCTTCTTTTTTCTTCCTTCTTTCTTTCCTCCCTTCCCTCTTTCCTCCCTTCCTTCCTTCCTTCTTTCCTTCCTCCCTTCCTTCCTCCCTTCTTTCCTTTTTTCCTTCTTTCATTTCTTCCTTCCTTTTTTCCTTCTTTCCATAACGAGACATGAGCAGAGCACCCCTAACAAATTTTGTGATGATAATAATGGAAGTACCTTGGAAGGACTGTGGACCTTACACAGACATTTTATAACTTTTTTCAGTCTACCAACCATGCAGTTAGGAGATAAATTTTTAATTGACTATCCAATCAAGACAAGGGATACCTTTGAAAGGTCTCATCGTCTTTAGTCACTTTCTCTTCAGCTCTTCTTTCTTGGTTTACCTTCACTGACAATGTCTCATAGATGTTAAGGGAAAAGGCCTCAGACACTTATTGGCTGGATGACCCTGGCAAGTCACTTAAATACTCTGGGCCTAAGTTTTTTTATCTGTGAAATCGGGATAATAATAGTGCCTCCCTTACAGAATTGTGAGGTTCAAAGGAGGTCATCGCCGTCAAGCACTTTGAAAACCTGAAAGTCCTATGCAAATATGACCTGTTGTTATTGTCTTTGTGATGGCAAATGATGATGATGATGATGGAGGAAGAGGAAGAAGAGGAGGAAGAGGACGAGGAGAAGAAAAAGAAGGAGAAGACATAGCTAAGTCAGGACTGAAACCCAGTCCTAGCTTCACCAAGATCAGTGCTCTCTCCAACCACGCCTTTGTCATGGAAGCCCGGTAGCCTCCTCCCTTCTCCAGCTTCCTCTGCTTTGTCAAGCTGGCCCAGGAGCCCCAGGGCTCCTTGCCTATCATCACTGATTGACTTTTGTGTCCCATCTTTTGTGACAATCACCTGATTCATGCCAACAGAGGATGTGCCCCTGCCAGGCAAAGTCCTCAGACGCCAAATCGGGACTCTCTGTGGGTGATTCTGAGTGTAGTTAAATAAAGGTTAAAAGAACAGAGGGAAATTCTATTATAATGTAGCATAATTCAATAGATCCTCCTAGCAGATGTCACTTTAGAGGGATGAATTTGTCCCAGCTGGACTCCGGGGCTTATTCAGAACTGCCTGTAACAAGTGGTAGTGAAGAGTCGGTGAGAATAGCTCTGGGGAAAGATCATTCCTACAAATCAGCTTATTTGGACCAAATATGAGGATCGAGGGGGTTCTAGCAAAAGGAATTAAAACCGCTGTTGGGAAAGGGAAGTGGCAGCCCAGAAGGTGAGCATGGTTATGTCAGGCAGGCCGCCATCTTTGATCCAGGCGACAGAGAAGCAGGCTTCCCAGGCAGAGAGACTGAGACCCTCGTTGTTCCCTCCCTGATAACACATTCAAGCTGTGACTCACACCAGCATCACTCCAATCATTGTCAACATTAGTCTGGCACAGATCCAGTGGCTGAAAATTTATATAAGCCTTAGGGCAGCCCTGTAGTCAGGAAACCTGGAAGAGATGTTAGAAACCATCTAAGATCGTAGGGTCCTGCATTTACACCTGGAAGAGACCTCAGAGCCAATCTAGTCTAGCTGTCATAAGTCTGTTATATGACCCTGGGGAAATCCCTTCCCTTCCCCAAAAGGCTTCAGTTTCCTGGACTATGAAATGAGGAGGCTGTCCTCCTACAAGGAGGCTTGGCTGCCTTATAGAAGGCAGTATCACAGTGAGAAGGGTCCTGGCTAGGAGGTTACACACCTGAGTTCAAATCTACTACCTGTACTTTCTTGACTTAAGTTTGGTGAGTCTTGGACTGCAGTGAGTGAAAAGGCCTCTGGGATCCTTTCCAGACCTAAATCTATGATCCTATAAACCTAGATGCTTTCTAAGGACCCTTACATCTCTGAGATTCTATGACTCTGGCAGAGTTATAGCTAGTAATTCTACTGCCTAGAGTAAACATCACAAACCACACCCTTAGATCATCTTAATTTGATCGGAAGAAGGCAGGAAAACCTTGGGGAGACCCCTTTGGGACACAACAGCCTGTGGTGGAGAGACCTCAGAACACCTGTTCCATCAGAAACACTTCAAGGTCACTGGAGAATGGAACGAAGGCAGGGCAGAAGCACATAGTTTCCCATTTTTAAAAAGCTCTTTTTGCTCACATAACCTGTAGCTTAAAAGGATCGTAAATTTGGAGTTGCTAGAGGAAACTTCCCAACATTCTGGTGAATTTTATCTCTCACTTCAGAGACTCCTAACAGCATCAAAGTGTTCACGGCACCATGTTGGCCCAGAACGAAACCAAACTTGGGTCTTGCTGAATAGCAACCCCATTCCCTTGAGGTTGATTTGTACCAACTGAATAACTCACAAAAACAATGGAGGGGAAAATCCACGTCCTGTGTCCTCCGTGTTGGGACAATAGTTCTTTGCTAATCAGTCCCATCAATCCTAAAATGTCCCCAATTCTTTTTTCTAGGAAACTGGTGCTGCCCAAACTCATAGGGGCTCTTCCTTTGACAGAAGACTGGATTCTGAAACTCCCTAACCAGGGATTGCTAGCAGGGAAGTCTACATCACTCTAAGAAGTAAGAACCTAATATGTGCAAGCCCCATGCTTTTGGCAAATATTATCTCATTTGGGCCTCACAACAACCCTGGGAAGTAAGTACTATTAATATAACCATTTTACAGTTGAGGAAACTGAGACAAGCAGAGGTTAAGTAACTTACTCAGGGTCACACAATTAGTAAGTGCTTGAGGCCAGATTTGAACTCAGGTCTTCCTGACTTTGGGTCCAGCGCTCCATCCACTTGTCACAAGCTGCCTCTGAAAAGTCTCTATAGCATAAGACACTATCTTAATAGTATCTATATAATTAATATGGGTCTAGATCACATTAGCGTTCTTCAGCATTGATTGATATTAAGCCTTTATTCCCACATATTTTACTTATACAATTTATTTTTTTAACCCAGCTGAAGGACTTTGTCTTTATATCTATTAAGCTATAAAAAGTCATAGCGGACAGAGTACTGGACCCGTGTTGAGGAAGATTTGAGTTCGAGTCCAGCCTGGTACACTTATTAGTTGTGTGACCCTGGCCATACCACTTTGACCTTCCGCTTATCAAATACGCAGTACATTTTTAATAAATGCTTTTCTGTTCTGTACCACAGACCCCACAGCCTCCTACTTTCCATCCCCACTAACAGCCAGGAGTCAGGAAATAAGGTGAAAGCCAAAGGATCAACACTGGAAGGACCACGCTGGCTCCATCACCCACTAGGTCTCTGTCTTCCTTCTTTCAGGACTGATCTGAAGTTTTCTGCAGATGTCAGAGGTGAGGCTCAGGCAGGAGACCCCCACTAGAAGAGACAAGCTTCTCCTCATGATCCTGGCTCTCAGTATGCACTTACAGCAGCTGCCAACCTACTGTGGAGTCAGGCAACAGTTCGCCCTGAATGTCCCCAAAGGAAGCAAGAAGAGGCTGGCATTTCAGTAACTCATCTCAGTTTAGAGGAGCGGGAGGGATGGTTCCAAACCTGGGATTTTTTTTTTTTTTTTTTTGCCAAAACAGCCAAGTGCACTGAATGAAACTCATGAAGCATCCCTTTTCATCTGCTTTCAAATTTACACCTGGGGGGAAATTTAAGATACAAAAAAGGCTCTGACAGCACAGAGCAGAAAAGCCACCATGAAAAAATCACCTTTCTTCAAGGTAAAAATGTGGGCACAGCAGGCAAGGGCAGGAGGAGGAGCCGGGAAGAGATTTTTATCTCTGAATCTGCCCACTTTGTGTATGAACAAGAACGGAGCAGCCTGGAGAAACAGCCCATCTACAAGGTGACAAGTATTATTTTTTGGAGGCGACCAGATTAGAAGATTACATTTGAGTTATAAGAGATCTGAGAACATAAAATGTCACAGCTGGGAGGGCCTTTAGAACACAGGATGTCAGAACTGGAAGGGCCCTTAGAACACAAAATGTCACAGCTTGGAGATATCTTAGAACACAGAATGTCACAGCTGGGGTGGGTCCTTAGAACACAGAATGTCAGTGTTAGAATATCAATCCAAGCTGGGCAAGACCTTACACTTCATGTAATCTAATTTCCATTTAACCTATGAGGCCCAGAGGAGGGAAATTACTTGTCCAAGGGAAGACAGTGCTGGAGGCAGGTTGGTTCCCTGGTTCCCAGTCCAGCACCTTCTTTCCACATCAGTTCTGTGCCCTGTTCTCCCCAAATTTTTGAAAGGACTTTGACAAAGGACATTTAGAAAAGACAAGTTGTTTTATCCCAAAGTACGGACTGCCAGAATGACAAAAGATATAATAATTAATAATACAAATACACATTTCTCTAGCATAGATTTGCACAGAGCCTTGTGTGGTTACAAGTATAAGGATTACTACCTCCACTCTATAGCAGAAACTGATATTCTGAGAGGCAAAGGGACTTGTTTATTATCATACAGTTAGTAACTACCTAAAGGATTAGAACTTTGATCTCTAATACTTTATCCACTAGATATTCTGAGTTCAGATTCTGACTTCACCTCTTATTACCTATGTTACCTTGGACAAGTCATATAACCTGTCTGGGCCTCAGTTTTCCCATCTGTAAAATGAGAAGGTTAGGCTAGATGAGCTCTTAGGGCTCTTCCAGGTCTAAATATATGGTACTATATTCCTATCTTTCACTATTTTTTCCAATGTTACATGAAGATTCACTGACTGAACTGGGCATATTCAGCAGAGGAGACAGGACAGACAGGATAACTGCCTTCTCATGCTTGAAAGCCTGTCATGTAGAAAGGGATAAGCTTTGTTCTGCTTGACCTCAGAGGACAGAACTAGGGACAATGGGTGGAAGGCACAGGGAGGTAGGTTTTCAACTTATTATATGGAAAAATTCCTAACAGAAGAGACCAAAAAATGGAATGGTCCAGCAAGTAGCAAACTCCCCATTACTGGAGGTGTTTGAGTGGAGGCCGAATGAGTTAATTAAGCATTAAGCAATGTTTTTCCATTATTTACTACATACTTCACAGCACCATGCTTCCCCCTGCTAATAGCCAGGAGTTAGGAAATAAGGTGAAGACCAAAGGACCAACACTGGAAGGACCACACTGGCTCCATCACCAGCTAGGTCTCTGTCTTCCTTCCTCTTGGGACTGATTTGAAATTTTCTGCAGATCTCAGAGGTGAGGCTAATGCAAGAGACCCCTCTAGAGCAGACAAGTTCCTCCTTCAGCCTTTAATCATGCACTTACAGCACATGGCAATCTACTCTGGAGCCAGGCAACAATTCACCCCTGAAAGTCTTCAAAAGAAGTCCCCAAGATGCTTGGGGACCTTATAGAAAGTCATAGTGGACAGAGTACTGGACCTGTGTTGAGGAAGATTTGAGTTCAAGTCCCGCCTGGTACACTTATTAGTTGTGTGACCCTGGCCATACCACTTTGACCTTCAGCTCATCAAATACGCAGTACGTTTTTAATAAATGCTTTTCTGTTCTGTACCATTTTCGTGTTCAGGTGGAGCTTGGATTGGTTGGCTTCTGAAAAGCTTTCTAATTCTAGTATTTAATGATTCCATTTTGAAGATCCCTCCTTGGCTCTAACATCTGATTCTGAGTAGTTACCCAGCTCTGTGCGAGGCTGACTCCTGCTCTGCCTCCTTGGGGTCCCCAGGAGGGAATGTAAGGAAGTATTGGGAGAATGTAGAAGGGGAATTCTTCATAAAGAAGTCGTGACAGTCTTTCTCTGTCCCTTCATACAGGCTGCCCCCTCTATGCCTTGAATCTACTCTCCTCACCTTCATCTCGTGGAATCCCTACCTTCCTTCAGGAATCTGCTCAATATTGTCTCCTCCCCAAGACTTTTCCTGATTCTACTCATCATTAACATTTTTCCCCACCCCTCTCCTACATTACTTAGTCTATGTTTTACATCTGTTAATCAAGTCTATGTTGGAATGAGGCAGAAGGGGAAGATGTGAGCCAAGTTCTAATGTCATTAAGAAAGTTGGGAGAATGACCTAGAACAGAAGTTCTCAAACTTATTGGTCTCTGGACCCCTTCTTACTCTTAACTTTTATTGAGTATTCCCTAAAGAGCTTTTTAATCTATAGATACTTATCTATAGATTTTTACAAGGGCCATGTCCAGTCATCCTGATATATATCTTGCCACTGGACCCAGATGGCTCCAGAGGAGAAAGTGAGGCTGGTGACTTTGCAGAGCCCTGCCTCACCTAAATCCAAGTCACTTGCAAATCATGCCATCACCCCTGATGTCATGGTCCTTTTCTAGAACAAAGGACAAACAACAACCTTGAGATATTTACCACATTAGACATTGTTTGTCTATAGATACTTACATCGGAAATTATTTGTTTACCCATAGAGATTTACCATATTGGACATTATTTGTTTGTATATAGGTTTGTACCATATTAGATATTATTTGTTTATCACATTAGACATTAAAATGTCTGAGTATTATTATGAAAATAGTTTTGACCTCATGGACCTCCCCAACAGAGTGTCAGGGATCCCCATGGATCCCTGGACCACACTTTGAGAATGCTGATCTAGGAGACTGGAAATTAAATTGCTCCAAAGATTGAGACACAGTGAAAAACAAATAGATTGTATGAGTCTCAAAGGAGAAAAAGTCCTTGAGGAATAAGGGGACAGGAATTGTGTAGAAGCATCTGTGGTTAAGAGTAATACCTACTGTGGCTCAGTAGTCTTGCAGAAGAGCAGAAGAAAGAGTGGTCTCCCACAAAGAAGTTTGGAAGAATGTCATCCTCAGGAAAAAGCCAGGTTTCTTCCATCAAAGCCAAGAGAATTGGCCAAAACCTCCAAGGATATAAAGGGTTCTGGAGGATGGAGAGAAGGTTCCATAAGGCATAGTGGAATGTTCTAGGGGATGATCCCAGCATATGTTGCTAAGTCTGGTCTTGGGAACTGCAATAGGCAGAGGGAGTAGCAGAAGCATGGATCATAGATGATTATGGATGACATTATGGATTATATTATACAAAAAATAAATATATATATATATTATAGATGATATTATAAATGGTAGATAAGGTGACAAGCACAAGGCATAATAGATTGACAGAGTGCGCCATCAATGAAGAATTGAGAGAATGAATCACCCCGTCATTCCTTATCTAATTTGGAATATTGCTGTCTGCCTGTCCAATGTTACTTTTCCATGTTTGTAAGGCTGAGGAATTGGAACCTGTGGGCCTCTGCAAGAGGCCAGCTTGAGGGAAGGAACTATTATCGTTTTTTTTATTTTATCTTCTTATCCACAGCACTGTGGTTGTGGATAGAAAGTCTGGCCTTTGAGTCCTGAAGATCCGGGCTCAAGTCTCGCTCCTGACTCATACTGGTTGTGTGACTAAGTGAGTTACTTAGTCTTGTAGTGCCTTAGGCACATCCAAAGCCAAAAATCACAAAACAGCTGGAGATCAGCATCGCTGGAGAGAATTTCTTCACTGGATGCTTCTGTCACCACTGAATGCAGAGGTCTGGTGAAATCCCAACCCACAAAAAGAAAAAGTTCCTAGTAACCAAGCATGATGGTCTCTTGTTCACAGTAACCACATAATAAATACTTGTTAGAGAACAGAACTGAAATGTAGCCCATGCAGTCTAGTCAGAGGCCATTTCTCCTGAGCTCTGGCCTGACCACGCTGGGCCTCGAAGACACAGTGACCAGCAGATCCCACCAGGTGTCAATGTTCTCCCAGTAACCTCCGGGGAGTATATTGACTTCCCAGGACCAGCACGTAGGGAGCTGGCCCAGGAAGAAACTGTTAGGCACCTACCTGTTCAACCATTCATCCTCAGTAATTAATAGATGAAGTTTATTTTGGAGGCCTAGTTCCTTTCTAGCTATTTGGGGTGGGGGGGAGAGGAGAGGGACATAAAAATACTCCTTCCCTTCACTGGGCTCCAGCTAAAGCAGGAAGACTCAGAAAAGAGTGGTCTCCAACGGGACATGTATGGAAGGGATGATTTTCTGGTTTGGTTTGGTTTTTCAAAAGGGCAGGGCCCACTCAGTTCAAAACTGACTGCTACCTTGGAGAAGAGGCATTACTTTCCATGTTAAGGAGCAGCAGGATTAAGAAAGCACACAATAAAATACCTCTTTCTACCTTTGTAAGCATTGCCAAAGTGCAGGTATGGATCCTAGTAAGAAGGGGCGCCAATGGGGAGACAGGATGAAGACAAAACGGTACCAGTTCTGGAGTCAGAGAACATAGGTTTTCATCCCAGCTCAGTTACTTGCTAGCTGCACGACTTTGGACAAATCCTCAAACCTCCGTGGGCCTCAGTTTCCTTCTCTGTAAAATGAGAGATCTGGATAAAATAACTTCTAAGGCCCTATCCAACACTATGTCTGTGATCCTAGGATCTAGTCACCTCCTCTCTAATGACTCATCTGGAAAACAAGGGATTTGGACTAGACAACCCCTGAAGTCCCTGTCAGTTCTGAAACTGTGATCCAGTGACCAGGAGCAAGCAGCTTGATTTGACCAGAAGTAACAGTCAGAATAGCAGGTCTTCTACTCTGTGTGTGTGTGTGTGTCTGTGTGTGTGTGTCTGTGTGTGTGTATGTCTGTGTGTCTGTGTCTCTCTCTCTCTGTCTCTCTCTCTCTCTCCCTCTCTCACTCTCTCTTTCTCCTTGTCTCTGCTCTGTGCTTGTCTTTCTCTCTCTGCTCTGTCTTTGTTTCTGTCTGTTGGTCTCTTTCTGTGTCTCTGTCTCTGTCCCTCTCTGTGTCTCTCTGTGTCTTTCTCTCTCCCTCACTTCTCTCTCTCTCCTTCCTTTCTCATCTCCTTGCCTTCCTCTCTCCTTCCGTTTTCTCTCTGTCTCCGTCTTTTTCTGTCTCCCACTCCATCTTCTTCCTCTCCCTTCTTCATCTCCCTCTCTTCCACATCCTTTTGTTTTGTCTCTTTCTCTGTTTGTCTTCCTCCCTCTCTCTCTGCTTCTCCCTCTCTCCTTCCTCCATCCACCTCTCTCCCCTTCTCCCTCTTTCCTTCTTTCTCTCTGCCTTTCTCCCTCTCCCTCCTCTCTCTCTCCTCTCTCTTTCTCTCCTCTCTCTCTCTCTCTCTCTCTCTCACACACACACACACACACACACACACACACACACATACGCACACACACATTCTCCATCCCTTCCCTCCTCCCAGCTCTGCTCCAACCTCACAATCTCCTCCTCCCCCACTAAACATCTCTCAAGCAAAACTGTGTCTTTAAAATTCAGCACTGCAAATTGAAAATAATGCTGCAGACAGGGTCTGCTCAGGGTGAGCTCTCACCTCCCTGATGCTGGATACTCTGCTTCCATGATTGCATAGCCTATGATAAAAGGAGGGTTTTTTGGCAGCCACGTCACACTGTTGACTCATGCTGAGGTCTCAGTTGCTATAAAATCCCCAGTCAGATGAGAGCCCTGCCCTGGGGGAACGAATGTGGAGAAGGACAGGCCAGGGTTGGTGCAGTGAGAAGGGAGCTAGGACCTAAGGGAGATAGTCTGGTCCCCATTTCCTGAAGTTCTTCCTCCATTGTCCTGTCTCTCTGGGCTCCTTCCTGAGCCATGGGCCATTTTAGCAACTGTTTGACTCAATGCCATTATCTTAATGAAGCCCAACAATTCAGGCTCCTGAGAAGCCTGGAACTTCTCTCCAGGGACTCTGAGGAAACAGGGAGATGAATGGCCCCAGGATGGGCGTGTGTGCTCACTCACTGGGTCAAATCACATCTTTTCCCTAAGCTTCCCTCTGGAAGAAGGGCTGCCCAGGCTCTGCCTCCCTTAACTACAGCTTCCTTCCCCACAAAGAAGCACCCTTTCTTCAGACTTATGGAGCATCTCTCTCCATGGAGAGTGAGATGGCCTTGGAGTCAGAAAGATTTGGGTTTGAAATCGACCTTAAACGTTCACTGGCTGTGTGACCCTAAAACAGACCAGCTACTCTCTGCCACCAACTCACTTTTAGTGAATGTAAGCAACAGGCTTCAGTTCAACAAACATTGATTGAGAGCCTGCTCTGCATCAGGCACCTAGGATACAAATACAAAAACAAAATCTTGCCTTCAAGGAGCTTACATTCTAATGGGAACTATAGCACATTACGATTTATAGGGTGGCCACATACATGATTTGGGGACAGCTAGGTGGTACAACAGATAGAGTACCTGGCCTGGAGTCATGAAGACCTAGTCCAAATCCAGCCTCAGACACTTAGCAGCTGTGTGACCTTGATCAAGTCATTTAACTCTGTTTGCCTCAGTTTCCTCATCTGTAAAATGAGCTGGAGAAGGAAATGGCAAACCACTGCAGTGTCTCGGCCAAGAAAACCCCAAATGGAGTCACAGAGAGTCAGACGTGACTGGAATGATTGAACAATGATATAAATGATCTAATAAATACTTACTGGCTGAAAGATTGACAACAACTCTGTGAAACAGATGCAATTAATTTTTTCCCAATCTTACAAATAAGAATATTGGGGCTCAGAGATAATTAACTTGCCTAACTAGTAAACGTCCTGAAGTAGGATTTGAACTCGGGTATTTCTGACTCTACATCCAACATTCTACCCACAATGCTCCAGGAGAGAGGGGGCAAAAGAGATAACCAGACAGAGAAATCTAGAAAATCTTGAGAAGAGAAGGAGGGGCTACCAGCTGGGGGAGTCAGGGAGGCTGCATATAGGAGGTGGTACTTAAGGTGAACCTTAAAAGAAAATAAGAATGTTAACAGGGTGAAATGAGGAGGGAGTTCATTCTAGACATGTACAAACACCCAGAAGTACAAAATGGCATGTTGAACTCGGGAACAGCTAATAGTACAATTTTGCTGGAATGTAGAGTACATGAAGGGAATTATAATAATAATAACTGACATTTATGTAGAACTTTAAAGTTTTCAAAGCCCTTTGCATCCATTATCTCTTTAGAGCTTTGAAACAACTTTCTCAACTAGGTACTATAGAAATTATCCTTCTCAGTTTTCACAGATGAAGAAACTGAGATCTGGGGAGGTTAAATGACTTGGGCGATGTAAGGCAGCTGAGAAGTGTCAGGAGGGGGATTGGAGCCTATGGAGGTCTTCCTACCTCCACGTTCAGGGCTCCAGCTAACATACTAGGCTTCCTTTCTTATGGGGAAGAAATATAAAGAGAGGAAAAGAAAAATAATTTGGAGTCAGAGTGTGGAGAGTCTAAAATGTCAGGCATCCCTCGGTTTCCTTTCTGATAAAAAGGTGCATTTGGACTATATCTATAAGGTCCCCTCCAGTGCTAAGATACTACAAATTAAAAAAAAAAAAATCTCTCCAGACTGGTCACTTTCAAATAATCCAGGGCTTCTTTCTTTAATTTCCTCCCCCTTTACCCATGACCCCCAAATCTCCCCTATACTAATCACCTTAGCCTGCTGCCAGTCTGAGCAACCCACCTATCCCTGATTGGCTCTGAACACGATTCCCCCTCCAAGAGGGTGGATGAGTGTTTCCCAGGCAACCAGGCAAACACTTGTTGCCATGGCGACCTTCGCTCCTCTCCCAGTTAGTTTGATTTCAGCTCTGATTCAGTTTCTTCCTTTGACAGGCCATGTGGGGGGCTCCAAAAGGACAGCTCAGATGATCCCTGGGAACGGAGATGAGAAAATAATTGCCCCTAACCTCGTAGAGCCCACATCTTTATCAAAGGAAAAGAACCCAGACCTTAGGCCCAGAAGCCAAAATTTTCATCTCAAGCCTTCATCATCACCACTGGCAGATTCCCGAGGCAGAATTTATGAGTTTATAACTTCACAGCACAGGGGCAGCTAGCTCGCTTCCTATCAGGAGGAGTCTGGGGCAGTTTCCAGGAGGCAGGAAAAGAGAGCTAACGTGTTAGATGGTACAATCAGAACCCAAAAAGATCTCGGCCGGCTGGAACGATGGGCCAGATTTAATAGGATGAAATTGAATAGGGATAAATTTAAAGCCTTATATTTGATATAAAAAAATCGGCTTCACAACTATGAAATGGAAGAGGCACAGTAAGCCAGCGGCTCATCTGGAAAAAAAAAAATCTAAAGATTTCAGTGGATGGTAAGTTCCATATATGTCGATAACGAGAGGGCAGCTGGAAAGGCTGATGTGAATTTAGGCTCTATTGAGAGACGCCTGCCTCCTAAAACGAAAGGTTCCTCCTTGCCCCAGAGGATGGAATGAAGAGGTAGATTTAGACTTCTCATACAGAAAAATAACAACAAACAAATGTGGTTAGCATCAACCAAAATCATAGATTTCCCCGTCATTGGAGGTCTTCAGGTAGAGGCTGAATGAAGGCTTATCGAGGAAGTTATTCAAGGAGGGGTTGGACTGGGGGACTCCTGAAAGTGCAGCCAGCCCTGAGATTCTGAGGGCATGGTGCCCAGGCGTATCAACCTCCCTACAAACAACCATCCTCTTCCCAATGGGTCCATTCAGCAAACTTTCACTGCACCCTGGTCTGGTGGAAAGGGCCCTGAACCCGGAGTTAGGAGGCCTGAGGTGTATAGACTCTTCTACAAACTAGCTGGGTATATTTAGCCAAGTCAATCTTCCTCTCTGGGCCTCAGTTCCCCAATATGTGGAAAAGAAAAGTTTATGTCTCTCATTTTAATTCAACGAACATCTATTTGATACCTATTATGTCTTGGGCACAGTGTTAGTCACTAAATTAAAAAAAAGACAAGAGTGGAATGGGGCCTAACTCAAGAAGTTCACAGTCTTCATTGAATGTAGTATAAAGTGTGTGGCACATAGTAGTACCTAATAAATGGTTGTGTGGATTGATGCTTATTGATTCTCTGTTCTAACATTCTAGATTCTAAGGTCCAGCATTCAATGCTATAAGATCCCTCCCTTCTCTGATAGTGTATGATCCAAGATCTCTTCTGGCACTGGCAGTATACTTATAAGACCCTTCCTAGCTCTAAAATTCTAGGTGCTTAAGTCAAGGGACTTTAGCCCAGACAGTATCTGTTCTGAGGCCCTCCCAGCCCCGACATTCTGTGTCCTAAGGGCCCTCTGAGCTCTAACATTCTATGTTCTAAGGGCCCTCCCAGCTCTGACATCTTGTATTCTAAGGGCTCTCCCAGCCCTGACATCCTGTATTCCAAGGGCCCTCCCAGCTCTGACATTCTGTGTTCCAAGGCCCCTCCCAGTTCTGACATTGTTTTCTAAGGGCCCTTCTAGCTCTGATATCCTGTGTTCTGAGGCGTTCCCAGCTCTGACATCCTGGGTTCTAAGGGCCCTCCCAGTTCTGACATTCTGTGTTCTGAGGCCCCTCCCAGCTCTGAAATTCTGTGCTGTAAGATCCTCCAAAGCTCTATAAATCTATGTCTATGAAATTAAAAGTAGTATTCTAGGTGCCATGGGGAATAAAAAGATATACAAGCCATAGTTCCTGCCCCAAAGGAGCTCACAACCTTCACGCAGTCCTCGTGTAAACTTACTTGAATTATAGACCAGATAGAAACAACCTGAAAATGGATTTCAAGGTCTATGCATCTCCACCTGGCACAGCTGTACAGACTAGTCTTACTTCAGAGCCTGTAACCACCAATGAGAATTGATATTTGCCTAGGGGCTCACCCTGAGATGTAGTTGTATGATAGAGTTTTAGCTTTCACCCATCCGCATAATCCCTCTCTTGGATTGGTTCCAAATTGTCAGTGTCCTTCCTAAAATATGACATGGAGATCTGGAAGTAATAGTTTAGATTAAATCTAACATGAAAGAATTAAGAAAGGGAGGGAGGGAGGAAAGAAGGAAGGAAGGGAGAAATGAAAGAAAGAAGAAAGGAAGAAAAGAGCAGAGAAGGAAGGAAGGAGAAAAGAAAAGGAGGAAGAAATAAAGGAAAGAAGGGAGGGAAGGAAGAAAGAAGGAAGGAAAGAGAAGGAAGAAATGAAAGGAAGGAAGGAAGAAAA
>CM053588.1:63520787-63541075 GCA_028646515.1 Pseudochirops corinnae | reverse complement strand
AAGGAAGGAAGGAAGGAAGGAAGGTAGGAAGGATGGAAGGAAGGAAGGAAGGAAGGAAGGAAGGAAGGAAGGAAGGGAGGAAGAAAGGAAGGAAGGAAGAAAGGAAGGAAGGAAGAAAGAAAGGAAGGAAGGAAAGAAGGGAGAGGTGAGAGGAAGGGAAGGAGGAGGAAAGGATTATTGTTGACTCATATAAAACCTCAGGTCAACTCAAAACCCTGGGGAGGGGAGCGGGGTTAGGTTTTTTGTTTTGTTTTTTTACATTGAAAAGCTGAATATACCTTTTAATCTAGCCAGAGATCCTCTGGTGGTCTGTTCTATGAAAGAGGCTGCCACAGGAGGGAATAATAGGTTCTCCCTTAATGTCAGTCTTCAAGGAAAGGTTGAATGACTTCTTGCCAGGTATGATATAGAGGGGGGGGTCCCTTTTCGGGGACCCATTAGGTCCCCTCCAACTGAGCTAATTCTACTGCTATGGTAATTGTTTATAGTAGCTTGCAAGGGGTCCTTCCCCTGTCCCCACCCCCACTGCCAGTGTGTTTTTTAAAGGCAACAACTGTTTCTTTATTTTTTCTTTTGTATTCTTATCCTCAGTGCCTGACACATAGTAGGTAGTTCATAAGTATTTATTGCACTGAAATGAATTAAATTGAGTTGAGATGAACTGAAATGAATTGGATTCACCATAAACTAGGGTATGCCACAATTGGGCAACAGATCAGAGACAGGGTAAGGAAGACTCAGATGCCCTTCCCTAGAGAGGGCCTTACTCTGAGAGGCTGAGGTTGCTGCATAATCCGTACAATCAAATAGCCCTCCCCAAAC
This sequence comes from Pseudochirops corinnae, assembly GCA_028646515.1. Classification (NCBI taxonomy): domain Eukaryota; kingdom Metazoa; phylum Chordata; class Mammalia; order Diprotodontia; family Pseudocheiridae; genus Pseudochirops; species Pseudochirops corinnae. Next base: position 63,540,253 of record CM053588.1, on the reverse strand, counting down.
TCAGCCGTCCCATGAGGCCAGGGCAGAGCAGTGCAGAGAGTGTTGAACTGTCCCAGACCTTGGAATCAATCCCTTTCCCTCTTTAGACCTCTGGAATAGCAGCTTGAGGAGTGATCCGAGGCAGAAAGGACCTGGATTTAAGTCCTACTCTGATATCTACTGGCAGCGTGACTCTGGTCAAATCATTTAACCTCTCTGTGTTCCCTAGACAACTCTCTGAGACTCCAAGTTTACAGGGAAGATGTCACTTGTACAGACAAAAGGGCTTTTCTCAGCTAAAGTTCCCTAGGCCACTGAAATCACAGGCCTGGTCCAAAAGAATAAGTATCCCCTATAATGGATGATGATCATCCCCAAACCCAAGTAAGTTCTCAATAGATCCCTGTTGAATTCACTTGTGTTGGAATAGAACAGACCTGGATGTTCTAGGATGTTCTAGGATATCCCCATGGTCCACCTCACTGGTGGCTCCTGGTAGGACCTTGTAGAGTCAGGCAAGAGGTTCTGAACACAAGCCAGTCCACTTTGGAAGTCCCCCCTTTTTAGGTCCCACAGCCAATCTCCTGTGATCTTTGCCTACACAGAGAATTCTTCTCTTTCCATGTGTAAAGGACGACTCTGCTCGTCTGGTGAAGCTTATGAACCCCCTTTCTCAGTCATGTTTTTAAATGAATAAAGTAAATGCAGAGTATAAATAACAAAGCGAACTAATAACATTGGAATGTAGTTTTTGAATTATTAAGGAAAAAAGTTCACAGATTGCAGGTTCAAAAGTCCGGCTCTAATCTGGTCTGCGGTTCAACTACCAACTGATTTTCACTGGTCTATAGACTGCTTGTCATCTACACACTCCACCACCACCTTCAAAGATATACGTTTATTGTTCAGTCATTTCAGTTGTGTCCTGCTCTTAGTGACCCCATTGGGGGTTTTCTTGGCAAAGATCCCAGAGAGGTTTGCCATTTCCTTCTCCAGCTCATTTTACAGATAAGGAAACTGAGGCAAACTGTGTTAAGTGACTTGCCCAGGGTCACACATCTACTAAGTGTCTGAGGCTGGATTTAAATTCAGGTCTTCCTGACCCTATGCCCAGCAATCTGTCCACTGCCCCACCTAACTGCCTCCATACTTACTGGAAATAGAAGGAAACTTAGAATGCACAATGTCATAATTGGAAGGAACCTTAAAAGATAGACTGTTAAAGCTGTAATCAGTATTGGGCAACAAATGTTAGAGCTGGGCAGTTCCTTATTGATCGATAAGTCAAGAAACACTTATTAAGCTCCTACTATGTACAAGGCACTGGTGAAACGAAGACAAAACCCAAACAGTTTTTGCTCTTCAGGAACTTATTGGGAGAGACCATAGAATGGATCTATGTAAATCATAGTATACATAAATGTAAACAGGAGATACAAAGTAATTTGGAGACAGAGCAAAGGACGTAAGGAAAACCAGCATGTGTTAAGCATCCAGTATATTCCAATGCAGGGTCTGGAGGAACACTCCTCTTCCTGAGCTGAAATGTGATCTCAGATACTTACTAGCTGTATGACCCCAGGCAAGTCTCTTAACCTTGTTTGCCTCAGTTTTCTCATCTGTAAAATGAGCTGGAGAAGGAAATGGCAAACCACTCTAGTACCTTTGGCAAGAAAACCCCAAATGGGGCTACAAAGAGTCAGATAAGATGGAAAGGACTGAACAACAATATTCTAGGAACCATAGTAAGTACTTTATAAATAGGAGGGCAAACAGTTGGGGGCAGCCAGAGAGACCTCGTTGGGGGTCAGGGGGGCGGTGGCGGAGGTGCTTGAGCTGGATTTTGAAGGAAACTAGAGAGTATAAGAGGCAGAGGTGGAGAAGTATCCCATTTCAGGGGGAAAGGGTAGCTAGAGCAATGGCTAAAGAGAGAGGAACAATGAGGGGTGAGTTTGGCTGAGCCCCCAAGCGTCTGAAGAGCAGAAATGGGTAACAAACCTTGAAAAGCAGACTGAGGCCAGGTTGTGAAGGATACTAAATGCTAAACAGAAGAGTCTCTATGGGATCCTGGAGGTAAAAGGAACTCTCTAGGATTTGTTGTACAGAGGCAGTGGATTGGTCATCCCTTTGGCAGCTCTGTGGATGATGGGATGAGAACCAAAAGGATGGGTCCTTAGACACTATCTAATCCAATTTCATTTTACAGATAAGAAAACTGAAACCCAGGAAGAAGTGACTTGTCCAAGGTCACACAGTTATGTGCCAGAACCAGGATTTCTATTCCAAGCAATACAAGGTTCATTCTACCAAGTCATTGTAGGTGCTTTTGACAGGAGAGAGAAAAAGGCAGGGGAAGACCCTAAAGAAATGCAGAATCAGGCCCTTGCTTCACCATTTCATCTCCTGCTTGGATTCTACAAGAGCAGAAACCTGCCCTCCCCCCCAACCCCTACTGATCATTTTCTCTCCCAGTGAGCAGCGTAAAAGGAAAAGTTACGAGGGCTCAAATGCCACAGGCTGCTGCTGCTGCTGCGGCTGGAAATTAAGGGTGGGTTTTGTTGAGTTATTTTTTTCCCCTCTTCTATCTAATTGTGGCTCAGTGAGCCTTCAACAACATTAGAACCTCCACGTGTTCTGAAACCATCACGCTACACAGTTTGCATGCTAAAATCTCACCCTGCCATTCCCACAGGCTGTGGACGAGAATTAGTCTCAAAAGAGCTCTCTCTATGGTTTCATGGAAAAGGAGAGAGCCAACACAGCCTCAACAGTATTAATTAAGGTATTTATTTATATACTCATTAGTATTAATTATTAATAGCATTAATATACTTAATGCTCATTAGTATAAATTAGATAGTATTGAATCGCAAAATGCTAGAGCTGGGAAGGACCCAGGACTCATCATTTAATCCAGCCTCCTTATTCAACAAATGGAGAAACCAAGGCTCAGACAGAGGGAGTGACTTTCCCCAAGCTCTCACAAAGAATTAGTAACAGAACCAAGATTTAAATCCAGGTGTCCTGACTTCCAGACCAAGTATTCCTCTCGCCACTCCATGACATTCTCCAGAAATTGTTCAAGAATGTAGAAGGCCCCAGAATTGGGTGGGAAAATTGAATCATTCTGGAAAGACTCATTTGAAAGGAAAATAGAATCCTAGGATGATAGTGCTAACAGGGAGCTCAGAAATCCACGGTTCAACTTCCTCATTTCATAGATAGGAAATGGAAGCCCAAAGCGGGGGAAGGCGTTTGCTCAAGTTCAGTGGCAAAACAGGTATAACGAGGGTAGGGCAATCAGCGTTCTTTCTAATCCTCCTCAGCTGCAAGAAGGGCCACAGGTCAGAGTCATTGTTGAACATCCCTGCAGCTGAACCCACATAGCCAGCTGAGACTTGGTCTCTGCTGAACTGTTTCGCTGGTACCAGACAGTTGGGATATAAAGGAAGCCAGTGGGTGGAGCTGAGGAAGGAGTGCACTCCAGGCATGGAGGACAGCCCGAAAAAACTCCCTGGACTGAGAGAGGGAGAGTCTTAGTTGTGGAAGTTCTGGGAGGCTTGGTCTATGGAAGGTCTAGAAGGACCAGGCTGGAATTGGAGGGAGGAACCTTCCAAAGGAAGAAAAGGGACCAGAAACAGGAAAGGGAGGCCACACAAAGGAATGCTGGCGGCTTCACAATTCTGCCACTACCACTCATTACAGGGCCATCTCGGTCACAAGCTTTTTGGGAGCCAGAGTTTCCCTCTGGACAAAGTTGATGATTTAGATGCTGTCTAAAATAAATTGAATGGAATAGAAAGAAATGGAAGAAATCACATCAATTGATCGAGAACAAGGGAAATGTGAACTCATTCCTCTCCTTGTGGACAAGTTCTTATTTCCTACCTGTTGCTTTGTGTCTGTGTACAAGGCTCTCTGTCATGTGAGACACGTGCCACACATATAAATGATGGATCCCATGTTCAAAACATTTAGTGAGGACTATCCCATTCATCAACAGGGCTGTCCCTAGCAATGATCACATGGACCAGTGGTTCTCAACCTTCCTAATGCCATGACCCTATAATACTCATATGTGGGTGTATCTGCATGTGGGCGGAACCCCTGGAGATGGATAGAGGAGCCGTGTCTTGGTTCCTAATTGGAACTACATGTTTTCCAATGGTCTTAGGCAACTCCTGTGACCCCTGTGAAAGGGTCATTTGACCCCCAAAGGGGTCACGACCCACAGGTTGAGAACCACTGACATAGACCCAACACAGTGCTTGGCAAATAGTAGGTGCTTGATAAATGCTGTCACTTGATTGACAACACACTACCTGCATATTCCCAGGGTTTTCATTTCCACTATCCTCTATCTTATAAATTTGCTCACATCAAGTTTCTTCCTTCTCCCACCCTTATTTGCTCCCAGGTCATCAATATTTTACCAGAACACAAAGCCTTAAACCAAAGGAATGAATTTCTAATAGCAGAATTTTCCGTATAGGGAGCCCGATAAGAGAGTTGTTTTAGCCAAGACTGTGGAGGGCTTCTCTGTTGCTGGGTGGGCTGACAGCACATTCTGTCAACGAGGGTATTTCCTGACACAATCAGATCTGAAGAATGTTTCTCAGGAAGCATTTCATTCCCATCTTCTTGAGAATAAAGGGAGCCAGAAAAGCATGACATTGGGAGAAGGAAAAAAAAAAGAGTTTGTCATAGAAACAAATGATTTTTCCTTAGACTTCTCTTTTGGATGAAAGTTTTCTGGGGCTGCAATATTGGTTTTTCTTCCTAGTTAGCAATTTCAAAATGGAGACAGTTTTGCAATCAAGTCAAATCTGTACAATCTCTAATATTCATACACATAATAACATTTCAGCTCCAAGACTAGCTCTTGTATGGCCTCCCAGCTCTGAGGCCTGGTTAGACTGGCAGTCTGGCGTAATATAAACCAGGAGAAATTTTCTTTGTGAGTAGCCTTCCCACCCTGGAGATGTCTCCACTCCCAGGCCCACTCTCCTTACTGGTGAGTCCTTAGCCTGGCCTACCATTTTGGGAGAGGTCCAAGCCAAGCTTACTTCACTTTACAATCCACTGCTCACTTTCAGGACTTTTCTGCCTTCACTTCTAGCCGACAGCCTGGCCCCCCACTTGGCTAATCCCTTTCTCACTTCCCCTTTACTTGTCTTCCCTCATTAAGATGTGAGATCCTTGACTAGGGACTTTCACAATTACTTGTATGAATATCCCCATGCTCAGCATAGTGTTTGGCACATAATAAGCACTTAATAGAGGCTTTCTATGTCTATAGATATTTTATAGATTTTTTTCTACATTTATTGATTCATATCTAGAGTCAGAGAAACTGGGTTCAAAATCCTGCTCCCACATTTAGTGGCTGTGTGACCTTGAACATAGCTATGAGTCCCTCCACTGCTTCATCTGTGAAATTAGGGAATAAATGGCCTGAAAGGCCCTTTCAGCTCTAAGATGAAAACTCTGTGCCCTTATCCTGACTTCAGAGTCAGAACTCAGAAGCTTTCCGGAGGATCTGGCTCAGGAAAGGGCCTGGTGGCCCTTTGAGGAAGACTGAGGTAGAGGGAAGGATGGTATTAGACAGCTAGGAGGTCCAAGGAATAGAGCCCTGTAAACAAAGTTTGGAACTTTGCAACAATGCAGCCGCAGACACCTACTAGCAGTGTGACCCTAGGCACATTACTTACTTTCTGTCTACCTCAGTTTCTTCATCTATTAAATGGGACTAATAATAGCATCTACCTCCCAGGGTTGTTGTGAGGATCAAATGAGATGATGAACCTGTAAAGCTCTATGCAAACCTTAAAGCATCATTTAATTGCTAGCTCTTATTATGATGATGATGCTGTTGGGCAGCTGGATTGCACAGGGGGTAGAGCACTGGGCTTGGAGTAAGGAAGACCTGAATTCGAAGCAGACCTCAGATACTTACTAAATCCTGGACAAGTCACTCAATCTTGTCTGCCTCAGTTTCCTCATCTGTAAAGTGAGCTGGAGAAGGAAATGGCAAACCACACCAGTATCCTGGCTAAGAAAACCCTAAATGGAGTCCCAGGAAAGTCAGACATGACTGAAAAGACTGAACAACAGCAATAATCACAACAACCCAGTGGGATTGGATACTATGGTTTCCATTAAAGATGAGAAAATTGATTTTCCCAGGGTCCCATAGATATTAAGTGTCAGAGGCAGAATTTGTACTCAAAGTCTTGGCGACTCCAAGTCTGGTGCTATCTTTGCTCCACCATGTTGCCTCACATCTTAATGGGAAAATAGAACAATTTACCATTCCCAGTAGAACCAGGGGAGCTAATATCGAAAAACTCCCAATTTGGCCAGAATAGTCAGTCAAGCTTCTGGGCCAGCAAGCTGCAACCCCTCATGGCCATCACCATCTGCTCTATCTACTTTCTACTTATCGAGTATGCTTTAATCTCTGTGTGTGTGTGTGTGTATATATACACATATATATGTATATGTATATGTATATATATACACACACATGTATATGTATCTGTTGTTCCCCTCATTTGAATAAGACAATAGGAAAAGCCAGAGTCTATACAGGGTGTCCCAAAAATCTTAGTGCCCTTTTAAGCTCTAATAGTTGAAATAGTTTTAAACTTTTAATAGATTAAAAACCACACTGAGACTTTTGGGACACCCTATTGAGCCCTGTAGGGTTTTCAAAGTTTCTTTTGTTTTGCTTGAAAATTTTATGTAAGTTATCCCTTTTGATCCTCACAACAACTTTTTGAGATAAGTGCTATTATTAGTCTCATCTTTTCAGAGGGGAAAACTGAGGCCAAGGCTGAATGACTTAGCTGAGGTCATACATCTAATAAGTGAGTGAGGCAAGATTCAAACTCAGGTCTTCCTGACTTGGAGCCTAGTGCTCTAGCTACTTCACCACCTGGTTGTTATGCTCATGAAAAATGGAAAATGTTTTATTTTTTTTCCTTGTTTCTTGGCACATTCTATGTCTAGAGCATAGTACGCACTTCATAAAAGCTCGTTGTTTGATTGGAGCCAGCCCCACCCCTCACTTGACCCTCCTGAGCTGCTCCAAATAAGCCTCAGACAGTGACCATCTCAACTTGTGTTCCCTAACTTTAGCCCCCAATGAAGATACTATGAACCCAACCATTCACCCAGCTCCAAACCCACCTAACTCAGCCCTCAGCTCTGCACTTTTCTATCAGAATAGTACTGAGTGACTATTCATGGGGATAAAATGGAGTGATGTGGACTGGACCATAATAAGAGTAGGAAGCTTTGGAACCCACTGAATGGTTGAAACCCAAAGAGTAGTTGTTAGTAGTTCTGTGTCCGATTGGAAGGTTTCCAGGTGAGACCAGGGAATCTGTGCTTGGCCCTGTGGGGTTAGGCACTTTTGTCAATGACTTGGTTAAAGGCATAGGTTGCATGTTGTTTTCAATCATTCTAGTCATGTCCAACTTCTCACAACCCTGTTTGGCAAAGATACTGGAGTGATTGGCCATTTCCTTCTCCAGATCATTTTATAGATGAGAAAATGGAGGCAAACAGGGTTGAGTGACTTGCCCAGGGTCACGCAGCTAGTAAGTGTCTGAGGCCTGATTTGAACTCAGGAAGATAAGTCTTCCTGACTCAAGGCCTAGCACTCAAGGCACTCTATCCATTGTGCCACCTTAAGCACTTACAGTATACATCAGACCTTGAGGTTATAAAGACAAAAATGGAAAAAATCACTATTTTAAAGGTGTATTTTTTCCAAGGGAAATTCTCTCTCTTTCTCTCTCTCTCTCTCTCTCTCTCTTTCTCTCTCTCTCTCTCTCTCTCTCTCTCTCTCCCCCCTCCTTCCTCCCTCCTTTTCTCTCTCTCTTTGTCTCTGTGTCTCTCTCTCTGTCTTTCTCTGTCTATCTCTCTCCTTGTCTCTTTTTTCTCTTTCTCCCTTCCCCCTCTCTGTTTCTCTCACACATCTATCTATCTATTTATCTATCTATCTATCTATCTATCTATCTATCTATCCACGTATCCCTCTCTACCTAATATATCTTTTCTCTATCTATCTACTTTTCTACCCACACTTACCTGTGCACATATATGTACTTATATACCAGATCTATATAAAAATACAAGGTAATGTATGGAGGGAACCAATGCAAACGGGGACAGAACAGGAAAGGCTTCATTTAGAAGATGGTATTTGAAGAAGTAGTGAAAGAAAAGGGGGTTTCTATCCAGCATCAGGGAGAAGGGAGTGACTGCTAGGCAGGGGGAACAGCCAGTGCAAAGATGGTAAGGTTAGAGATAGTGAGAAATAGCAACAAGGCCAGTTTGACTAGGTCACAGAGTGCGGGAAGGGGAAGAGTATAAAATAACACTGGAAAGGTTGGTTGGGGTCAGGTTGCAAAGGGCTTTAAATGGCAAATGGGGGACTTCATGTTTGATCCTAGAGTCAATAGGGGCCATTGTAGAGACCCCAAAGAAAGGTTATTATACAACAGTAAAGGCCTGAAGACCAACTTCTCTGTGGGAAGTAAACCTCTGGCTAGTTTAGGGCATGTCCCCCTCACCTTCTTCCCACCAGAGCTGGCTCCTCTCTTCTTCCTAATAAACACTAGCTTTCTCTCTTGGGGGCTGCTGAGGGAAGCAGTGTATATAAAGCTTGGCAAAACTGAAAGGAACTAAGAATTATTATTAGTATTAATTATTATAATTATTCTCCAGCCACAGCCTGTGTGCAGAAATGACAGATCGTTCCCTCCATGAACCAATTAAACAAGGAAAACACAGGTGTGAAGGAAGGCCAGCTTTACCAAGGAAGAGGTAGGATGGTGGTTCCCCAGGAATTGGGCCCACCACATCACACTGCAAGTATCTTCATTGATAACTTACTAAACACTATCCATAACCCTTGAACCTTCAGAACTCCCACCCTGGGATATCACTCCCCTGATTGTTGAGAGTCTCATCCAGCCCACTACAACTCTAGCCATGTTTCACATCCTCCCCCGTCATCTTCTCCCCATTCACCTGGTTGCCTCTTGCATTGCCTCTACACCCCAACACACAGATGCATACACCCTCAACCCTTCATACCTACTTTCTAGGTCTGGAATCATAATCACTTCAAAAGTGTTGAACCTGTGGGAAGGATGTGTTCATCTATTCTCCTTTATATCCACTCACTACTCCTGTAACTTTCCAAACCAAAGCATGCCACCCTGAACACCACTCCCCTATACAATTTATCTACCCCATTAGAATAGGTGCTCCCTAAACTCAGGAATTATCTCTTTTTTGTAGTGTTCCCCAATTACTCAACACAGCCGTACTATGACATATAGTGAGAGCTTAGCACAGAGCCTAGAAAATAGTAGGCACTTAACAAATATTTATTGATTGGTAGATACAATGTTTAACCAGCATTTTTTTCATTCATTCACTCACTCACTCATACTTTCATTTACTCATACATTCATCCACCCATCCATCTATATCCAAACAAGAGACTTCACAGTAGAACAAAACAGAGATACTGATGACTGGACCTCCTACCTGGCACAGCCCTTTGTCTTCACATTGCTGTATCCCAGATTTTATACTTTTATTGGTTTCACTGCCCATTATTCCACCATTCCAGCTTCATTCCTTTATGTCTTTTTTTTAAAAATGTCCAAAGTAAGACTTACATGAACTGATGCTGAGTGAAGTGAGAACACTGTACACAGTAACAGCAACAGTGTGCAATGATCAACTATGAATGATTGAGCTATTCTCAACAATACAGTGATCTAAGACAATTCTAAGGGACTCATGATGGAAAATGCTATCCACATCCAGAGGAAAAACTGTAGTCTTAATGCAGATTATTTTCATTTTTTTTCCTTTCTTGTGCTTTTTCTCTTTTGTTCTCATTCTTCTTTCACAACAGGACTAATGTGGAAATATGTTTAGCATGATTGTACATGTATGGTTATATATTATAACAGACTGCTGAAAGTCTTGGGGAAGGGGGAAGAAAGGGAGGGAGGGAGAAAAATTGAGAGCAGAAAATCTTACAAAGATGAATGTTGAAAACTATCTTTACATGTAATTGGAAAAAATACAATTACATTTTTAAAATGTCCAAAGTTCCATATTACAATAGAAATAGCTTTGGAAAGAATCCAGAAATTACACCTTCAAGCTCAGCTCAAATGCCACCTTATCCGGGAAGGGTTCCCTGATCCTCTCTGCTGGAAGTGATTCCTTCCTTAATCTATTCTCAAAGCACTTTGTACTACTCTTATTCATCACTCAAGTGTTTTTCTGAGGCTTCTTCCCAGCAGAGAGCTGACCCAGCTTGTGTAAGCCCCACCTCCCTAGGTTTACACAAACCAGGCTCTCAAAGCCAATAGCAACAGAGCACAAGCTCTGGGAGGTCCCCTGAAACTGGATAGGATCACAGAATCTTAGATGAAGAGCTAGAAGGTACCTTGGAGGTCCTTTAGCCCAACTCTATTAACAGTTAAAAAAACTAAGGCAGCCTGAGTTCCCATTCTTTGCCTTCTTTCAGGCCTTTATCATATCTTGAGTGGAAGGTGGCAAACACCTCCTAATGGGTCTTCCTGCATTGTTTATCCCACTTGAACTCATTTTCCACACTGCAACCACACCACTCTGCTACTCAATTAACTCCCTTTGCTCCCTATTGCCTCCAGGGTAAAATAGAATCTCCTTGATTGGCTTTTAGGGTGCTCCATAATCTTGCCTCAACCAGCCTTTCCAGAGTCATTCTCCATTACTCCCTTATCTCTTATCTCTTATCTCCCACCTCCCTGCTTTTGCACAGGCTATGTCCCATGCTTAGAGTTCACTCCTTTCTCATCTTTGCCTCTAGAATCCCTGCCTTCCTTCAAGACAAAACTCAAATACCATATCCTACCAGAAACCTTTCCTGGTGTCCCCAAAGGCTCATGCCTTCTCCCCCAATGACTATATGCAGCTACTTTGTACTTATTTTTAATTTATATAATAATTCATGCACATGTTTTCTTCCTAAATAGAATATAATCTCTGTGAGGGTAAGAATTGTTCCGTTTTGTATCTTTGTATGCCTAATGCCTACCATAGTGCCTGGAACATAAGAGATGCTTAATAAGAACTTGCATGAGAGACAGAAGGTTTAAGTAAATAGGGGTTTTTTTTTTTGCATTGGAGTTAGAAGAAAGGATCTGAGTTGAAATCTCACCTCAGACACTTACTAGCTGTGTGACCTTGGACAAGTCACTTTAACCTCTTCCTAACTCAGTTTCCCCATATATAAAATGAAGGAATTCTACTCAGTAGCCTCTAAAGTCCTTTCTCATTCAAAAACTACAAGCCTATGATTGCCCAAAATTATATAGATAATATCAAAAGTAGGACTTGAACCCATATTTTCTTACCCAATCTTTCTATTGCTTTTTAAATCATATATAGAGATATCTATAAGTCACAACAATATATACACATAATGTGTGCATATATATACACTATGTATATATACACATATATTTTATATTTTGTATTCATCATATATTATACATTCTACGTGTGTGTGTGTGTGTGTGTGTGTGTGCGTGTGTATATATGTATGTGCAAGGCAGAGGACAAAGTCAGGCAGAGAGTTAACTGCAATAAATTGCCTCCTCACGCTAAAGACAAGAGGCCGGAATCAGATGACCAGTGTCATTGGTTCTTCTAAGTTACAGCAGTTGTTGGCAATGAGAGGCAGAAGAGGCAGTATATGAATGGATGATAACTCATCCCACTTCTAAGGCTATTGTAGGCTACTGCACTTGACCAAATCTGGCATGGAAGCAGTAGCAGCATCAAAAAATTGTATGAATGGAAAAGTAGGGAGATTAGTCATGTAAAAAGAGCAAGAATAATAGCCAGATAGGTCAAAAGTTTCTTTATTTAAAAAGAAAGAAAGAAAGAGAAAGGTCTTAAGCCTTTGCTATGGCAATTATTATTATTGCAATAATAATAATAATAATAATGGTGTTGTTATATTGTATTGTTTTGACCCTGCACACAGGTGGCCCAGGCCATAGGGTCATTTCTCACTGAAAAGGATTTGGCAGCACCCTGGGTGTCTAAACAGCCTTTTAAGGATCCCACTGCTCACCCCCTGGGGTGAGAAAAGTTTCCCTAAAAATGGTCAGTTTACCCAGCCCTGACCTATTTACTGTGGCAGGCGGGGATCTCACCCTCAAGTCAAAACACAAAAAAAAGTACAAAAACTTGTGCAATGATAATTCCACTCACTATCATCACACAATGTACACACACACTTCTAAACAATACAAAAGTACAATACAAAATCCAGTAGACCTAAAAGACAAAGAGAACTTGTTGCAAGAGAACTCAGCAGGTATCACATTCAAATAGCAGCTCAAGTGAAACAAAGCTAGCAAATGAAGGTCAGCTTACTGAATCCAGAACTAGATACACGTTTTTCTGGAGTGGCCGCAGTGAACAGGAGTACTGTGAAGCTAGTGTAGGTTTTGCAATCAAAACTATTCTAATCAATAAGCTTGTAAGTCTACCAAAAGGAATAAACAACAGGCTCATGACAATGTGACTGCCAAATGAAGGACAACATCATTTCATGAAGACCTGGAGAGCCTTATCATCAATGTCCTGAAAGAGGACAAGCCTATAATTCTGGGCGACTTTAATGCTAGAGTAGGTTCAGACAATCACACACAGCAAGGAGTCCTTGGGAGGAATGGAGTTGGAAAAAGCAACAGTATCAGTCACTTACTACTGAAGACTTGTGTATCTCATGACCTTCTCATGGCCAACATTGTCTTCTGTTTATCTAAACACAATAAAACTTTATGGATGCACCCTCTCTGCAAACACTGGCATTTGATAGACTACATGATCATAATGAGAGGAGACAGACAGAATATGAGAGTGACAAAGACAATGTGTGGCAAAAAAGTGCTGGAATGATCATAGACTTATGCTCTCCAAGCTAAATATTCATATTCAACAAAAGCAGCAGCCCCAAGATGAAATGACTGCCAGAAGATTTAGTGTCCACAGAGTAGGGGACTTTTCTGAATGGGAACAATTTGTTGCTAAGTTGGAGGGTAAATTGAGCCAACACATAGTTGATAACAGTGGAGCAGAAAAGGAGTGGGTAACTTTCAGAGATTTGGTGTGTAGCACTGCATTTGCTCATCTGGGTCAGAACACTCAGAAACATCAAGACTTGTTTGACAAAAAAAAAAAAAAAAACGATAGTGAAATTCAGAAGCTGCTAAATGAAAAGATGAGAACTCCACAGGGTTTACCAGCAAGATAGTTCATCCATCTCTAAAAAAGGCAGAATTTGATTTTAACACAAGTAAAGTATAAGTGATTAGAGAGATGCAGGATTCTTGATCAAGGAAGAAGACAGATAAATAAAATTCAGTTGTATGCTGATAGCAACCATCCAAAGATCTTTTATGATGCCCTGATGGCTATTTATGGGTCAAAGATCTATGGTGTATCTTAACTACTCAGTGATGATGGAGGCACGTTGATCAGTGATAAGGACATCATCTTAGAGAGATGAGCTGAACGCTTCCATAGTGTTCTCAACAGACTGCTGAAGCAATTGACCATTTATCTCAAGTTGAAGTCAATCCCTCCCTAGATGAAGTGCCAACTGAAGAAGAGGTTTTGAATGCCATCAGGCTCCTTTCACGTGGCAAAGCACCTGGTGGAGATTCTATTCCAGCTGAGATTTACAAGGTGGGTCATACAAAAGTTCATACAAAAACTGATTGAAATTTTCTGGGTTATCTGTTAAGAGTAGGTTATCCCCTACAAGTTTATAGAAGCCTCCATTGTCCATCTCTATAAAGGTAAAGAAAACAGATTGTCACAGAAGACTTTCTTTCTTAGTAATTTCTGGTAAGATTCTTGTCAGAATCCTCCTTAATAGGCTGATCCTTCATCTGGAAGATGGTCATCTACCTGAGAGCCAGTGTGGCTTCAGAAAGGGCCAAGGAATGGTCAATAAGGTGTTTGCTGCCAACAGTTCCAAGAGAATGCCAAGAGAAGAACAGAGGTCTGTACACAACATTTCTGGATCTGACCAAGGCATTTAGTACTGTCAGTCAAGACAGCTTGTGGAAATTATGTCAAAATTTGTTTGCCCAGAGAAGTTCATAAGTATGGTACATCAATTTCATGACAGCATGCTTGCCCAGCTTCTGGCCAGTGGATGATGCTCTCACACTTTCCGAATCACCAGTGGAGTGAAACAAGGCTATGTACTTGCTCCCATGCTTTTTTAGCATAATGTTTTCAGCCATGTTGCCAACTCCCTTTAGTGAGGACAAACATAGCATGAAGGTCAACTGCCGCACTAATGGTAAAGTCTTCAACTTGAAAAGGTTACAATTCAAGACCAAAGTGGAGGGAGTGTTGGTGCAGGATTTTGTTTTCAAATGATTGTGCACTCAATGCAGTATCCAAAACTGAGATGTAACAAAGTATGGATCAATTCTCTGCTGCTTGTGCTAATTTCAGCCTGATAATTAACACCAAGGAAACACAGGTGTTCCATCAGCCACCACCACATCATCCATATATGGAACCATCAGTTACGGCAAATGGAGAAGTTTTGAATGCTGTGGATAACTTCATTGCCAAGGCTAGTTCAGTGTTTGGGAGACTCTAAAGGAAAGTATGGGAGAGAAGAGGTATCAGACTGACTGCCAAACTGAAGTCAGTTGTATTGACTTCATTGTTTTATGCTGGTGAAACCCTGGACAGTCTACCAGTGCCTTGCCAGGAAACAAGAATTGCTTCCATCTGAATTATCTTACAAAGATTCTGAAGATCATCTGGCAGAATAAGGTACCAGACACTGAGGTCCTTACTTAAACTAAATTGCCAAACATTCAAATTCTGCTTCAGAGAGTGCAACTCCAATGGGCTAGCCACATTGTTCAAATGCCAAATGAACACTTGACAAAAAGACTCTTTTATAGACAATTCATACAGGGCAAGCATTCATATGGTGGTCAGAAGAAGTGATACAAAGACATTCTCAAGGTCTGACTTAAGAACTTTGGAAGTGATTGTGTGACATGGGAGACACTGGCACAGGACCACTCAGCATGGCATGCCCTCATTAAAGAAGGTAGCTGTGCTTATGTGCAAAGCAGAGTTGAAGTAACTCAAAAGAAACATGAGATGCTCAAATTTAGAGAATCCACCACAAACGTTCACATGGACTATTTGTGCCTGACCTGTGGTAGAGCATTCTAAGCTCATATTGGTCTGATCAGCCATAGACACACTATAAATGATGTCATTTTGGTCCTCTTCAAGAACAAAGGACAACAACCAACCAACTATTATTTTATAATGTAGCTACCCTATGAATGACTTCATTCTGGAAAGACACTGGAGAAAAGATATGAAGTACAAGTTGAGCAATCATGGATGAGTTGCAAACTGTACCAGTGGGGAGAGAATCCACACCAAGGAATTAACCAGCTCACCTAGGTCTGTAATCAAGCTAGTGCTACATCTTTCTACAAGGCTGCAAGTAAGCTCTTTATCAGAGACTAAGTCTTATCTAAATATCTTCCCTAATTCCTAGAACAATGCTCTATAATCAACTAATTATCAAACATTTGCTGAGTTAGGAGCCAGAGATAGCAAGACAAAAATGAAATAGGCCCTGTCCTCAAGGAGTTTACATTTGAATGTATGTACATGCAAGTATACAAAGCAAAAAGAGGAGTGTTTTTTTTGAAGGAGGGAGAGGATGCTAGCATCTAGGTGGGATAAGGAAAGGTTTCTCAAAGGAGATGGTATTCAAGCTGAGCTTTGAAGAAAGTTAAAAATTATAAAAGGGGAAGGGAAAAGAAATGGCATCCTAGGGGATAGGATAGTCAAAGCACAGTCATGGAAGCAAGAGAGAGAACTTTATGGGTAAGGAACAACCAGAAGACAAGTGTGACCTACACATAGTAGACACTTGATAAATGTGGATTGGATTGGATCAGATTGGATTTTATTGAATTTCACAGATGGAAACTCAAGCAGAATCCTTTATTGCCTAGGGAACTTTCTACCTCTCCCAACTTTTTTTAGTCTTATCTGCCTTTCTAGTCTTCATGTGCCTCCCTGGGATTATGTTCCCATACCAGGGATTCCCTAAATTGGGACCTCTTAGTGTATCAAGGAAATCTGAGGAATTGAGGAAATTGAGGCCTTGATCTGAATTGGTCAGGTTACAAAGGATGGCAAACCTAATGAAAAATGGCTCCCAAATACATGAACTGGATCCATGTCTGAAAGTGCCATTCTGAAGTATCTCTTCACTACACTCTTGATACACGTAACCAAATTATAGCCCTCTCCAGGCCCTTTCCAAACCCTTTGGACCTCAAAAGTATGCCTCCTCTATGCTGTCTGTCTCATCCTGAAATTTCCATCAGTGCCAGAGCCTCCTCACCCTATAAGTGTCCTAATATCCAAGGAACCTGCTTATCCTGGAGTATCCCTTCGCCAAGTCTGCCCCACTTCTCCCACTGGAGAATTCCCCCTGGAGCCACCATTTTGGGAAGGGGCACCGAACGGCCTGCCTTCAGTCCCCTTCTGGCCCTGTTTCTGACTTTCTGGACTTCAAAATCATGTTCCCGGGGGCCCTCATCCTCCTCCCTCCCCTCTTTCAGCTCCATTTTGTGTGTTGTCTTGCCCCATTAGAATGTAAGCTTCTGGAAGGCAGGGAGCATCTTTCTTTCGCATTTATTTATCCCCCTTGCTTAGCACATTGCCTGACATTTAGTAAGAAATACAGTATCAATAAATGCTTGTTTCCTTTATTCCAAAGAAGAGGACAAGGCCCATCGGTGGTCAAAAGCAATGGAGTCTGAATGTGGCTCTGAAAAGCCTGTTCCCTGTTCCAAGTTTCCCATTCCCCTTTCCTTAGCCCCATGCAGCAACCCTAGCAGGTAAGCTTTCCTCCACTCTGGCCACCATGATCAACATTCCTGCTGCCTTGCCCAACTGAGTATGAATCTTCACTGCTGCACCAGCCCAGATCACCACCATTTCACACCTTCCCATCCCATGCAAATCTCAGGCACATTTTCCCACAAATCCTCCTCACAGGAAGAGCCACCCAATGCGCTGGATGTTGATTTTTACAAGCCATTTTTAACATGCAACAAGAGCACTCCATCTATCTTTCATCCCTTGATGTTTTATATTTAATTTAATTTTTATTTTATATTTTAGAACCAAGATTCTTCTTATTCTTTTTTTGTTCCAAATTTTCTCCCTTCTCTACCCATTAAAATGTCAAGAAAAACAGAACCTGTTATAAATACATATTGTCACAACAAAGCAAATTTCCACATTAGTCATGTAACAAAAAAAGAAAGAAAAGTAAATATGCTTCAGTCTGTGCTTGGAGTCTATCAGCTCTTTATCTGGAAGTGGGTAGCATGTTTCCTCAAGGATCTTTTGGAATTGTGGTTGGTCACTGGGTTGATCTGCGTTCCTGAGATTTTCATAGTATTGCTGTCATTGTGTAGAATCTTCTGATTATACTCACTTCATCATACCTTGATCTTGACCCATAATTGGCCAGCCTCCTTTTCCAATCATGCATTCTTTGGATAATATTTTTACAACACTTCCTATGTGCAAGACATCATCGGCAATATGCTGAAGTCCATTTACAACCACCATGTGTATCTCCATCACCCCTTGAGTCAGCTGCAATTTTGATTTATTGAGGATAAAGCTATAAGAAAATGATTTTTAAAAAATCAGTAACTACCAACCCATCTTCCCACTTGCTCATTTCTAGATGTAACCTTGGGGCCCAGCATCTTATGCGCTAGATTTACGCAAATCAGGTTCAATCTCAGTTTCATTTCTCCCCCTTCCTCCCCACCAAATCACATCTCTCTTAGGCTTGTATTATCCCCACCCAGCGGGGCCTCTGGGAAATCTCAGAATAGTACTCAATGTCTAGCTCTCCACAGATGTGAATAAAAGCATCCTGGGCTCCTATACAAGACCTAATGGTTAACGATGCATATTTCAGACTCAGGATAAGTTTTATTTCACCCAACAGAATAAGTCTAAACCACAGAAAAGATCTGCAGTAGCCTACAAGTAATCAGTGCATTTCTCCCACCTCTCCAGTGAGTCCCCAGGGGTCTTAATGTCCTCAATACTCACAGTCCCACCCTGTTGTGTGTATTCCCCTGGGGAAGGAAGAAAAAAACAACTTGGTATCACAATGGAAGTAATACCCAAACATTCTAGTGACTCTTTCTATTTGGCTGTTTTTTGCTTTTCCCCAGAGACCCATTTTGGCATCTTGCTTCATGGTACTATCCTAAGGGCTTGGACTCCTCTTGGAAGCAGAAACATATTTGGAACTGATAGACAAGCAGATTAGGAAGTTCCTAACCCCGATGCCACCCCACATGTTCCTTTGAGTACTCCTTTATCCTCAGAAATCCAGAGGCCTCAGGGGGCAGAGTCAAGATGGCGGCATAGGAGCAGCAAGGTACCACAGCTCCCAAATAACCACCTCAAAATACCCATAAAATATGACACTAAACAAATTCTAGAGCTCTAAAATGCACACAAATATACTTTCCGCTGAAGGCAGCTTGGCTAGGAGGGACCATCTCAGCGCTGGGAGCTGAAACCAGCCCAGCCTGAAACAGTGGCTTGGCCCTGGGGGCAGCCTGATGAGCCGAGCCAAGCCACAGCTGGAGCATCAGGACAGTGGATCTGCGGCAGCTGTGGCAGTTTCCAGAATTATCAAGCCATAAGAAGAAAAAAAGACTAAGTGAAAGGTCAGTGGAACTCGGCTAAAATTGGAAGAGAAAAGTGGGTCTGTCCAAACTGCCTCCAGGACAAGGAAGCAGCAGAAGCGGAGGCCCTGCAGCTGCCTCTACATTGCTGCTTCAGAGCTCTCAGCATGCAGACTGCAGGGGGGCCAAGTGCTCTTCCGTTGAGCAGCCTGGATCCAGATCATGGTCTTGGGTGGTAGTCCTGGGGTGTGTTTTCAGTGAGCCAAAGCTGGTGGGGGCTGCAGCAGCCTCCTAAAAGTGCCAACAGCTGGGAAAACCCCAGCCATTTGGGACAGAGCTCTCCCCTCTGGAAGCAGAGTTCCACAGAGCTAAAAAATCATTGACTGGCCAACCATGAGCAGGCAAAGGAAGCAAAGTAAGAACAGCAACCAAACTCTAGATTCCTTCTTTGGGGAAAAGAAGGATCAAAGCACGGAATGGGAGGAAGACAACACAGTCAGAACTCCCACACCAAAAGCCTCCAAGAAACATGAAGATTGCCTAAAAGCTAGAGATCAACTTAAGAAGGATTTTGAAAACCAAATGAGAGAAGTGGAGGAAAAATTGGGAAGAGAAATAAGAATGCTGCAAGAAAATCATGAAAAGAGAGTC
>CM053588.1:63463267-63520287 GCA_028646515.1 Pseudochirops corinnae | reverse complement strand
TCAAAATTCCAATATAAAGGAAATACAAATTTAAAACAATTACTAAAAATCACCCTTAAGTACCTATAACCAACAGTCAAACTGAAAAGAAAGAAGGGAGGAAGGAAGGAAGGAAGGAAGGAAGGAAGGAAGGAAGGAAGGAAGGAAAGAAGGAAGGAAGGAAGGAAGGAGGGAAGGAAGGAGGGAAGGAAGGAGGGAGAGAGGGAGGGAGAGATAGAGGGAAGGAAGGAAAGGAAAAAAGAAAAGAATCATAGATTTAAGTCTGGAAGACACATCAGAGGTCATCTGGTTCTACCTCTCTCTCTCTCTCTCTCTCTCTCTCTCTCTCTCTTTCTCCTCAGATGAAGAAATTGAAGAAAAAAGTAGTTAAGTGACTTTTCCTGTTGGTCAAGTAAATTGTCCTGGATGAAGGGAAGGGGAGATAAGGGGAGTGGAAGAAAAAAATTCCTAGTCCCTAGGAACTCCTAATCTAATGGGAGAAATAATGAGGGAACAACTATTTATATACAAATTATATGCAGAGTAGACAGAAGGTCTTGTCTGAGGGAGGGCACCACAGTTTGGTAAGGATACTCACAGCCCTGAAGAGACAGATGTTGCAGCAGACAAGAGCTAGCCTTAGAGACATGAAGACTTCTATTCAGTTCCTACCCCCTGACACATCCTGGCTGTGTGACCCTGGGTGAGGCATTTAACCTCTCAGGGCTCCCAGGCAACTGTTTACTACTATAAACTGCAGAGAACTTGGGGACCTGTCCTGGTAGAGAGAACTCCTGTCTCTATTGGGAAACTGGAGAATTCCAAATGTAGGGCAGCCAAGTTAAGTCAACAAAGCATTTATGAAGTGCCCACTATGTGCCAGGCACTGTGGCATCACCAGTGAGAGTGGTAAAGAGCCTTTATGAGATCACTGAAAGGAAACCAAAGGGTTAGCCCAGAGAAGGGGATGTAATAGTTGTCTTAAAGTAGCTGAGGGTTAGGCATATGAAAAAGAAGTTAAGCAGCCTTCTCTGCTTGGCCTCAGAGGGTAGAACTGGTAGCAATGGATGAAAACTCACTGAAGAACTGATTTAAGCTTAGTGGCCGGGAGGAGGGGGGCGGGGAAACTGCTAATTATTAGAGCTGTGCAACAGAGGGATGGGTTTGGGAAGCAGCACATCCCTGATCACTAAGGGTCTACAAGCTGAGGCTGGATGAACATTTGGAGTTTGGTGGCTTTTCTGTTTTGTTCTTTATTTTGTTTTGTTATGTTTTGTTTTTTAATGAGAAAAATAAATCCAGCATTTCCCTGAGGCCAAAACTTTGGCTATAATTCCCTTTTGAGTCCATTTCCCATCACCCCTCCCTTCCAATAACCCCTCCCCGCCACCACCCACCCCACCCCACCCCACCCACACACACACACACTTCTCTGCCATGGCTGTGTCTCTGTTCTCCTTGGCTGGCTGGAGTCAGGGCAGAGGGGAATGACTGCCCTGGGAAGCCTGACTGCTTTCTAGCAGTGGGTAGGAGCCAAGCCTTCTAATTGGCTAAGCTTTCTCCAGCGCCTGGAGCCGCATTAGTAGCAGACTCTGCAGGGATGCACATCTAACTTAACCTGTGATTTAAAGGTTAATGCAAAACTCTCCTCTTAGGCTTCCCAGATTTCATCCCTTCCTTCTCCCCTCTGTTTCCCCATCCCTCCCTCCCCAACTTCACTGCCAAAGTCTTCCATTGGCCTCTCAGGAGGCATGAGCCAGGAGAACATTCCCTGAGCACAGGGGACTGAGGAGGTGAGGGGCTTCCCCTAGACCCTCCTGAGGGTCTTCCTCTCCCAGTTTGATTTTTTTTTTTTTTTTGGACTAGGCTAAAGAGGCCATTCTTTGCCTCATTTTTTTACCTAGCCTTAATCGCTGAATGGGCATTGCTTCAGTCAAACTGAGACCTGCAAAAGATCTTAGTTTTTAAAAGGCCAAGGTCTCTTTTTTCTTTTTTTTTGGGGGGGGGGCCATCTCCAGCCATCCTGATCTATATCTGGCCACTGGATCCAGATGGCTCCAGAGGAGAAAGCGAGGCCAGTGACTTTGCACAGCCCTCCCTCACATAAATCACTTGCATATCATGGCATCACCTCCCTGATGTCATGGTCCTCTTCAAGAATTGTAGGACCACCAACAACAACCACCCAGCATCTCATTTCATTGGTGAGTATGTCATTGGCTTTGCAATCAGACGACCTGGATTCTAATGTCTCCTTTGATGTTTACTAAACTTATATAACCTGAAATGATTTTTTTTTCTTGTACTAATAATTAATTATTCGATTAGGACCAAGATTTTTCATCTTTTTCTACTTCTTCATTCAGAAATCAGCTACTGTAGGTTATTCAAGCAACCTCTCTAGGGCTTATACTGAGAAGGAAAACTCAGATCTGTTCAAAAGGTCAAAAAAAATTTAGTTTAGATGAATTGATGGATTCTGGACCATTATGTTTTACTCAGACAGGTCTGGGAAAATGTGGATTCTCTCCTTTGTCAAACAAGGTGTTATGAATATAGATAAGTCTCTTTGACCAAGATTGAGGGAACAGTCATGTATCCTAGACTTTCATTAGAATAGGTCCAGCTCTCATTATAATATTTATTTTCTCATTCATTGTTAACCAATCAGAGATGATTTCTACCCTCAGGAACATTCATTCTTCCAAAGGCATATAAGCATTGAGTGGTTTCCATGATTGGTCTTTGGTCTTAGACAGTCATACTTTTATTAAAGACCATACTTTTATTAATAACATGCTAGCATTGTTAACAAAATATTAATAACCCAGAAATTATGTCTCTCAAACTTTTTATACATCACAGACCTTGGATGAGTCACTGCCCTAGGACTCGATTTCCTACATAAAATGAAGGGCATGGATTATATGGCCTCTGAGGTCTCCCAACTCTATATCATAGGTTCATAGACTTGAAGCTAGAAGGAATTTTGCATGCTATCCAATCCGACACCCGCTTCTTATGGATGAGGCCAAGACAAAGTAAGTGACTGCCTCAGGATCATACAATTTAAATGTTTAAATTAGGATTTGAACTCAGGTATTCCACATGCCGAGGGTAACCTTGTATTCATTACACCATGCCTCCTCTCTATGATCTGGAGATCTTATACCCCTTTCAGTGCAGACCTCAAACCCTTTCCATCTTAATAGATGATCTTTGAGAGTTACTGTGACCAAAAGTCTGTCACCCTGGAATATTCAACTCAGCCAAGGTGGTCACTAGGAGAAAAGCTCTGAGCCTGGGCCACACCTGAAGCCTCTCCCACTGGGAAAGGCTAGCAGGAAGGTCTGTTCTAGGGAATCCAGAATCACTTATATTCCATGACGAGACATCAGAGGAGAGGGAGCATTGCTGCTATTATTACAGTAGAAGGATTGTCCTTTTCATCAGTCACTGTTATCAACAGGAAAAGCCTGACATATTGACAGAGAATCTCCCCAGCTGGAACCTAGAATTATCCTCTGCCCTCTGGTGAGCCCACTCCCTGCCTGGTGAACAAAAATGGTTCCTCAGAGACTCTAAACAGCTGCAGAGGACCCTTGAGCCCACCCTCCTGCTCAGTACAGGAATCATCTCAGTGGTGTCTCTGATGGCTGATTTGTTAAGCAATCTCTTAGAATCACAGGATATCAAAGCAAGAATAAATCCCTTAAAACATAAGATCAGAGCTGGAAGAGGCTGATAACACCTAATGTCAGAGCTTTGAGGGAGCTTAGATCATGGAACATTAGAGCCCATAGTGACTTCATAACACAGTGTCAGATCTTGAAGAAACCTTAGAACACAGAATGTCAGGGCTGGGAGGGCCCTTAGAAGAACACAGAAGGTCAGGACTGAGAGGGGCCTTAGAATATAGGATATGGGTCCTAGAACCTGGTCTGTTTGGAAACATGATGGCCCATACATTTTTGAGACTCCGAGTACCTAAGGAGAGTGAGAATTCTGCCTGGATTTTTTCTTCCTGTTGGATGTAGGAGCCTCTAGGTCTACGGGTATTTATTAACTGAAGGTAAGAGAGAAGCCTGAGGATGAACCTTTTAGGAACCTGTAGGATCACTATAGGTCCTGACAAGTAATAAATCACAAAATAGAGAGTCTGAGTAGAAACAAAAAGTAGGGAAGAATGTCATTTGTCCAGTGACCTGAGGAAGCCTCAATGAGCCCAAAGACACTATTGAAGTGGGGGTAAAGGGAATGCAGAAACAAGCCAGGGGGCCTGTTTCCAAAAGTATTTTCTCTAGTGCTACCCTGGCCTCAGTCCCAGGGGTCTCTCTTGGGACCCAGACCGGGGGCTCATTAGCTTCAGGATTTGGGGTAATTTCACCAAGTTATAATGATCCTTGTGGGATCTTGCAATGATTATGGAAATCCTCTCCTCAACAGCAGCCCCTTAGTCTCTTGTAGATGTATGGCTATTTACATGTGTTTGCATATATTTGCATTATGTGATTGCTAATATTACATCCAAAATACTGAGCAAAAGCCAGCTAAAGTCAAACTAATCTTCAGGCCTGGGAGGTTGATAACGGGATTTTTATAATGCATTGGCATATCACGGAGATGACTCCTGGAGCTCTGGGTGCCATGATCCTTCCCTCAGTCACAGTCCTTCCCTCAGTCAAAACTCTTCCCTCAGTCATGGCCCTTTCCTCCTGGCTCCTGCCATCTCACCAGGTGAGGATTCCATCTATCCTTCCAACAAACACTGGGGGTGCTCTACTGTTCTGGAGAAGAGTCCTGCAGCTTTGGAACGGTAAGGGACAGCAGAGAGTAGCCAGGTCCACTTCCTTCCTTCACAAATGAGGAAACTGAGGCTTGACAGGTGAAGTGACTTGCCTAAGCTAGCTGCTTATTGTCAGAACTGGAGCTATGTCCTTCTCGACATGGGAGCTCTGTCCAACGCCAGGGAGGACCAAGTGATAAAGCATTTCTTAAATACCTCACTTGTGCCAGACACTGTGCTGAGCAATTTATCAATATTACCTCATTTGATCCTCACAAGAGCCCAGAAAGGGAGCTGCTATTATGATCCCCATTTTGCAGATGAGGAAACTGAGGAAAAAAGAAGTTAAGTGGCTTGCCCTGGGTCATGCAGCTAGACAGTGGTTGAGGTCAAAATTGAACTCAGATCTTCATGACTCCAAGTCCAGGGCTGGATGAACCACCTACCACGATGTACTAAAATTTCACCATGAGGCTTCTTTGTACAGGTAGCTGCACATGTAAATTTAAAATATGCACTAACTTATAAATATTCTGTTCCCACTGTTTCCACTATGGCCTTTTGGGGACTCTCCTGCTTTTGTACAATAAGAGAGCACCTGTAGAAATGTGTTGTTATTGAGTCATTTCAATCATGTCCAACTTGTCATGATGTCATTTGGAGTTTCTTGGCAAAGATATTAGAGCGTGGTTTGCCATTGTCTTCTCCAGTCTATTTTACAGATGTGAAAACTGAGGCAAACAGAGTAAAGTGACTTGCCCAGGGTCACTCAGCTAGTAAGTGTCTGACGCCAGATTTGAACTCAGGAAGATGAGTCTTCCTGACTTCAGTCCTGGAGCCCTGTGCTCTCTGGTGCTCCCTAGCCACCCCATCTGTAGAGACTATAGCCCCTAATTCGAATCCTCATCTCCAGTCCTGACCCTCTCTGGAGCAACTACCCACAGGACATATCTGCCTGGATATCCAACCCACTGTGCTACTAACTCAAGGAATCCTAAACTGAGCTTATTACCTTTTCTATTTTCTTAAAACCCACTCCTCCCTCTAGCTTCATGATTTCTGTCCCTGGCACCACCATCCATCCCCATAGGCTCCTGTGTTCCAAATATTGGAGTTATCTTTGGGTCCCCTCTCTCTCCTTGTTCATATCCCATTACCATTGCCTATCAATTCCACCTCTGCCATCTATCTCACATCTGCCCCCTCCTCACTGTTCTCCCTGCATCCACCTTCCCCATGGGTCCTCATCACCACCCACCTGGACTATCGAAATAACTTCCTGCCGGGGCTTCTCACTGTCATTCTCTCCATCCCCCAAAGCATCCTTCACATTTGCTGCTAGATTCCTCTTTCTAATTCACAGAACAGGTCATGGTGCTTTTCTGCTCAAAACTCGTCAATGGATTCATATTGTTTCCTAAGGGAAGACACTAGGTGGTACAGAGGGATAGGTAGGGTGCTGGACCTAGAGTCAGGAAGACCTGAGTTCAAATCCTTTCTCAGACAATCTGTATTACCTGTGTGATCTCAACCTCTGTCCTCCAGTTCCCTCATCTGTAAAATGATAATAATGATAATAAGAATAAGCCCTCCCTCCCCGGGTGGGCAGCTAGGAGATGCTGTGGATAGAGAGCTGAGATTGGAATCAGGAAGACCTGAGTTCAATCAGACATTCACTAGCTTTGTGACCCTGGACAACTCATTTAACCTAGTTTGCCTCAGTTTCCTCATCTGTAAAAAGACCTGGAGAAGGAAATGGCAAGCCGTTTGGGTATCTTTGCCAAGAAACCCCAAATGGAGCCACAAAGAATCTTCCACAACAAAAACGACTGAACAACAGGAATTCTGGGGGGTGGAAGTGAAGATGAAGAAATATAGAATATCTCTTAACCTTCTAAAATCTACCTCCTCCAGGAAGCTGTCCTTGACTCCCTCAATCAGTAATGATTCCTGCTCCATGCCCTGCTCCCCCCCCACTCCAGACATCATATAGCTCTCTATTCAAACCTTTCTTGGGTGATGATCACCTAGTACTTATAGCTCCAGTGTCTCAAAGACTATTTACGCTATTATAGCAGGCCTGTATCTTATCTAAACATCTTTCATCTCCCTTAGTGCCTAGTACAGTGCTCTGTAAACAGTAGGTGCAGCATAACATAGGGGAAGGAAGATGGACTTGGTGTCAGTGTGACCTTGGTGCTAATTTTGCCTCTGACACTTTCACTGTGACCGTAGGCAGGTCACAACTTCCCTGGGCCTCAGTTTTCTCATCTGTAAAATGGGGAATGAGATGGGGGGTTGAACTCAATGGCCCATCCAGCTCTAGATCTGTTTCTGCCAGAAAGGCAGCTCTATGAGCATGTTTAATGATGTGCTACTCTGATTCCCACTGCCTAGGGGTTGTCTAATCCACACCATTTGTTCTGAGCACATTATGTCCAGACTAGGGCTCAGCCAAGGGCTGGGACAGTTGTGGTCCAGCCAGCTACATATGATGCAGGAAGTCCACAAAGTCAGGTGAGGGCTAGACCAGAACAGGATTTAGAAGGAACCCCAAAGAGCATAATATAAAGTCTATAAAATATAAATATAGGGGCAGCTAGGAGGCGTAACGAATAGAGCACTGGCCCTGGAGTGAGGAGGACTTGAGTTCAAATTTGACCTCAGACACTTAACACACACACGCACACACACAAAACTAGCCTTGTGACCTCGGGCAAGTCACTTAACCCCAATTGCCCTACCTCTCCCCCTCCAAAAAGCAAAACAAAAAAAAAATTTTAATATAAATAGTATAATCTAAAGATCCTTATAGAGTCAGGAGACCTCAGTTCAAGGGGCCTGGTTCTGTTGCCTTGAATATGTCATTTCATTTCCCTGAATCACTTTCCTTATCTGTAAAATAGATATGATCACAGCTCCTTTGACTATCTCACAGGATTTGGTCACAGGGGATGATGATCCTAAAGCGCTGACTGTGCAGTCCTCTTCCCCACCACCCTCCACTCCAACCTAACTCTAAGATGCTCTAAGTTGCAGAGACAAATTCTCCTCTTTTCATGTCCTCCACAGTGCCCAGCAAGAGCTAAACACCCAGTAGGTGCTTAAGACATCAAAGCAAATCAACCAACATTATTGAGTGGTTACTACATTCGGGGCTCTATGAGAGGCTGCACCAAATGGATTGTTCTAAAACATTCTGGAATCACAGAATGCTATATCAGGAAGAACTTTGGTCCCATCATTCCATGGGCTCCCATATTTGGGTCATGATCCCACATAAAGGTGAACAATTATTTTCAGAATTTTTGTTACTTAGTTGCTCAGTCATGTCCAACTCTTTGCTTCCCCATTTGAAATTTTCTTGGCAAGGATGCTGGAGTGGTGGACCATTTCCTTCTCCAGTTCATTTTATAGATGAGGAAACTGAAGGAAACAGGGTGAAGTGACTTGCCCAGGGTCACACAGCTAGTAAGTGTCTGAGGCTGGATTTGAACTCAGATCTTCCTAACTCTGGGCCCCATCGCTCTATCCATTGTGCCACCGATCTGCTGTTGTTCCCAGAATATTTCAGGAAATCTTCATTTTCCTACCTCCCAACTAAACCAGAGGGCATCACCATCCTTCCAATCAAGCTAGTTCACAAACTTAGAGTTATCCCTCAACTCTTCCTTCTCCCTCATATCCAATCAGTTCCCAAACTTTATGGTTCTCACTTGTCAATGTTACTCCCATCATTTTCTCTCCACCAATGTGGCCACCTCCCTGATTCAGATCTCCATCTCCTCTTGAATGAGGGAAGACTCTTCATTGATTTCCCTGAATTCCCCCTCTCTGCTCCAATCCACCCCCCACTCAATAGTCAAAGGGCTTTTCCTAAAGCACAGGTCTAAATATGTCACTTTCTGATTTAAGAAGCTTCAGTAGTTTCTAATTGTATTTACCCCTTATGGATAAAATACACATTCTTCACTTTGACATTTAAAGCCCTTCGAAGCCTGGCTCCAGCCCATCTTTCTAAACAGACGTCACATTCCTTCCCTTCCCACACTCTCTATTCCAATCTTTCTCCTCTCACGGTATTCCCTCTTGAATTTCCATTCCTTTGTACAGGCTGTCCCCAGACCTGAAAAGGATTTCCTCCTCACCTCCATCACTTTGAATTCCTAGCTTTCGCCAAGGCTCAGTTTGAGTCTCCTATATGAGAACTATTTCTTTTGCTTGTTTGTTTTGTGTTTGTATCCCTAATGCCTACCTAGTACAGTGCTTTGAACAGAATAGTTGCTTAATAATAAACGCTTATTCAAAGCTGATTAAATGAATAAATGAATGGGCAGACACAGGAGACTATCATGGTAGAGAAGGCAGCATGTTACCATGGAAAGAGAAATAAATTGGATGTCAGGAAATGTGGGTTTTATTCCTGATTCTGCCACTCCCTTGAGGTGTGAGCTTAAGCAAGCTTTTTCTGCCCCCATCTCAGTTTTTCCCTTCTGTAAATTGAGAAGACTGAATTAGTCAGTCCTAGTCTAATCTATCATAATTTTATTTTATTTTTGGTTTTTGGTGGGGAATTGTTGTGGGGAGAAGGATCAGAGTCAGGACCTAACCTAGCCCAGACCCAGCAAAGGAGAAAATGATGCCTCCTCTTTCTTAACAGAACGCTAGCCTATTGTCATATCCTTCCTGATCTGCTCCATTGGTATTCTGGAATGGACCATGCAAAGCATCCTCAAGGCTAGAGAGGTTTTTGAGTGCTCCTGGCACACTGGAAGAGTGAGGAAGAAGGGATGGCTTTCGGCAATGTCCCTAGCAAACAACACTGTTGTTTGGTGGAGTGGGAAGAGCACTACATTTGGAATATGAAGACCTGAATTCAGATCCCCCTCCTGCTACTTACCTCCTGATCAGTCTTGAGCAAATTGTTTTTATTCTCTCTGGGACTCAGTTTCCTCATCTGTAAAATCAAGGCCTCAGAGATCAGAACTTTAAGAATGATAATTCTACAAGTCATCTCTGGAGACCATGGTCCATAATATCACTAATGACTTGGAGCCAGAGGTCCTAGCAGTTGGAGAGGGAATATGGAAGCTGTCTGTGACCATTGGAGTTTCTGTCCTTTACCCTGACACATCTGAGTTTCTCCTCCAGACCTGTGGCCTTTGGAAAAGGAAGAACCCCAGGCCCAAGGAGGGGAGAAGGATAGCCCAGGTGGTTCCAGATCCCCACTGGCAACTTGGGTCTCAAGCAGGTCATGACCTCTGGATCTTCCCCTCCCCTCCTGCAGCAGGGCCCTGGGTCCAGGGAATATGCCAAGGGGCTCCTTTCTCCTCCCCCAGCCTAGACCCCAGTGTCCATTTCACATCAGGCACCAGATTCCCCCTGATAGCTAGATGCCAGCCTCCTCATGCCCACCCCGGCTGGATTCCACTATCAGTCAGAGACATAATCACTGCTGTTACTTAGATGAACGTGGAGTTGCCAGCTACAATCCTGGCAAAATGCTGGCTTGCTAGGTTTTGCCATCTGTCCTCACATTGCATGGAGGCCTTCCTATTTGCCCTCCATACCATTGGACATTACCATCTGCCTTGCTATTACTCCCTAAGAGCACAGGTCCTTCCTGTCTGCCCTAACAATATCCCTCTAGATCCCTGGGCATTGCTATTTGTCCCACTGCCGTACCCTAAAGACCACCAGCCTTTTACATCTATATTCCCCGTGGTCAAACCCTTCCAAATGTGTTGTCTTCCCTAAGGACGTGAGCTCCCTGAGACCAGAGACTGGCTTGATTTTCTTTTGAATGGGGAAAGAAGGAACTTGGATTCCAAAGTAGGTCACATGAGGCACTCCCCATTCAAGAGTGGGAGGAAGACAGGAATGATGTCTGGGGGCCAGGCCATTCCTGGAGGCTTGGTCGGGTCCCATGCTGGCTGAGCCAGGGCCTGTCATCATCTTGCCAGAGCAGTCCCTTTCACTACCCAAGAACTTCACACCCAGTCCTGAGAGCCAGGTTCCTCAGAGGTCACCTAGGGCTCCCCAGGGCACATGGAGGCTCCTTCAGAAGCACCCATCCTATGAAGTTTCTAGGCTCCCCCAACTTAATTTCCCAGGAGTTTCAGGAGACCCTCCATTCGAATGTGGGTGCCCTTGGAGCTGACAATCACCCAACACAGACACATGAGGCAACTGTCAAAATATTGTGTCAGTTCTCTTAGAGGAGGATGCTATTCATTCTGGTCACATGCCTGTGTCCCTAACCCAAGTTGAAAGGAACAAACAGCTGAGCTCCCCAGGCTGGTGGCAACCCACCCACAATCATCAGAGGGGAAGAAGGAGGGAGCAAGCCTTGAGGATAGGACCCAGATAAAGCACTGGGCCCAAAGCCAAAGAGCCAGGGTTCCAATCTCAGTTCTGCTCATGACTACCTGCTGTACTTGGAGGTGAGAAAGACCTGAATTCGAATCTTGCCTCACACACTTCCTACCTGACTATGTCATCTAAGTTATCTGTAGGCAACTAGGTGATGTAGCAGGCAGAGTGTTTGACTTAGAATCAGAAACTTACTGGCTGTATGACCCTGGGCAAGTCTCTGAATCTCCCTCAGACTCAATTTCCTCAAATATCAAATTCAGGTAAAAATGACCCTTATCTCATAGGATGTTGTAAATATCACAGAAGATATTTATAGTGTGCTTGATAAACCTTTAAGTTCCATATAAAGACTAGCTATAATTATTCTTATCATGAGCCAATCAACAAGCATTTATTGAGCACTTACTGTATGCCAGACACCATGTTAATTTCTGAGGATACAAACAATTCCTGGCCTCAAGGCATTTATATTATGATTGGGGAGACAATATATTCAAAATCAGGTACCTCCAAGATACATAAACAGTAAATGAGGATGATGGTGATAATGCAAGTCATTTAATTTAAGTCTTTTTTTAAGATTAAGTAGTGATTATTGTATTGTGAATTGATTGAGTGATTAAGTAAGGAGGGTTTCCCCCTTAGGGAAACCAGATGATTATTCTTTTGTTCTTTGTTCTAAATATTGTGGCCACTGTAGTGAAAACAGTGTGGTCTTTCTAATGTTAAGCTGTTGTGAACACTATAGTGTCACTGGATAACAGGCTTAGAGAAAGAAGGAACTTCAGGAGCCATCTACTCTAAAATCCTGATTCTACAGAGGAAAAAAAAAAAAAAAGAATTAGCCCAAAGATGATAAGGGATCTGTCCACTTAGTAGGTGCTAAAAATTGGCTGATTAATTGTCCAAGCTCACACCAGCAGTGTCAGAGGCAGGGTAAGTTGCTTTGGGTTCTAAATCCTATGATCCTATGGTTTTCTTTTCTAGGTCTACAGGGGAAAGTCAGAATAGGTCCAGAGAGGACATTAGGGAGAGGGGAGTATCACAGAGGGAAGGGTCAGAAGGGAGTTTAAGACAGAGGTTGCTTACATTGCTAGGTGGTGCCAGAGTGCATAGAGAGCCAGGCCTGGAATCAGGACAACTTATTTTTGTAAGTTCAAAACCGAACTCACTTACTAGCTGTGTGACCCTGAGCAAGTCACTTAACCCTATTTGCCTCAGTTTCCTCATCTGTAAAATGATCCGGAGAAAGAAATGGCAAACCACTCCAACATCTCTGCCAAGAAAACCCCAAATGGGGCCACAAAGTAGGACACGACTGAAATGATTGAACAACAACAACCACATTCCTCTGACTTTGTGAAGCCCTCTTATAGGTGGGTGGTGCAATGGATAAAGCATTGAGCCTGGAATCAAGAAAATCCAGGTTCAATTCCTGCCTCAGACACTTCCTAACTGTGTGATCCTGGACAAGGTACTTAACCTCTATCTGCCTCAGTTTCCTCAATCACAGCACCTACTACCTGGAGTTGCTGTGAGGGCCAAAGGAGATGCTATTTGTAAAGTATCAGAGAAGGAAAATGCAGCAAAAAGCCTGGAGGCCTTTGGAGATGTGTTTCAGGGAAGAAGCCGAGTTCCACTCAAGTAAAGCAGCCGGCCTGTTGGACTAGCAATAAAGAACAGGTTACCATCTCTGAGGTTTCATTCCAGGAAAGGCGGCAAGATTAATGCACTTGTCTACTACCTGAGCCCTTCTATTCCCAGCTCCCCCGGACCCAAATGGCATGTACAGCAATTTCCTTATTACTTAAATCACATCCAATGATTATTACCCCTTTGGCTGAAACACAGAGAAATTGTACCAGCAACCAAGGTGGAAGGTGAACAAGAGATAGACAAAGACGGAAGAAGAGAGGAGAAATTCAATCAAACCAGGGAAGTGAGGGATGCAGTACAAACAGAGAAGGAATGAAAAATAAACCAGCTACCGTAAAATAAACCAGCTGGAGATTTGGTCTCTAATCCCAGGTCAGCCATTTAGTTGCCGTGTGAGCTGGGGAAGATCGCTTGCCATCCCTGTGCGTCAGTTTCCTCCCTTGTATAAAGTTAGACTAGATTATTTCCAAGACCTCTAGAAATCTACATGCATATGGAAGATCGCACAATGACAATCGATACATTGAGTCAATGAGCATTACTAAGTACTCACTATATGACAAGCACTGTGCTAAGTGTTGGGGATACAAAAAGACAAAAGTAAAAACATGCTCCCAGGGCGCCAACAGTCTAATGGGTGAGTCAGTTGATAAATATTTAAGCACAGTTCTGGGGGAGACAACCTGCAAACAACATGTACAGATGACATATAGTCAGGATAAATTTCAGAGGAAAGACACTAGTCACGGAGGAACAGGAGAAGGCACTTGGAGAAGGTAAATTATGACCTGAAACTGGGGAAGCCAAGGAACCAGCCAAAGCATCTACATAGTTTACAATTAATAATCAATAGGACTTAAAAGTTGGCAAACCTCATTTTTAATGCATCTCATTTGAACTTCACAAAATCCTGTGAGGTAGGCAATACCATGGATATTATTATCCCATGTTACAGGTAAAGAAATTGAGGCTCAGACAGATGGAGGGATAGTCTCATGATGACATAGTTGTGTCAGAGGGTGGATTTGAACCCAAGCATTCCTGATTTGAAGTCTAGCACAGGTCAAACATTAAGTGCTATCAGGGGTTGAGAAGGTAGAAACAAGTTTGGTTTTCACTATGCCAAGGACCCTAAAAGGGAACTGCCTAATGAAATAGAAACTATTAAGAACTCAGAACCTGAAGGAAATGATCATGCATCCTTTCATCAATGTTCTCAGTATAGTAGAATATATTGTGTAGGAGATACTGGCAACTAGGTCATAAGCCCTATACCTACATACATATTACAATGCTCAAAGGGGAGGACCCCTATGGCACCTTCACACTCACCCATCCTTAACTTCAGCCATCAAATCACACTCCTATTACTTCAGTCTCTCCAGCCAATCCCAATATAGATTCATTACAAATACTTTTCCTGCCCAGTCCCTACTGTCAGTTGAATATACAGATTCTGCACACATTCTCTTGCTCTTCATTTTCTAAACTCATACCCAAAACCAACTCTAATCACAATCAGACTCTTCATCCATGCTATCATTAACAGCTCAAAGATGCAGGTGGAATCAGGAAGACCTGAGTTCAAATTTGGTCTCAGGTACTTACTAGCTCTAACCATTGGCAAATCACTTAACCTTCCTCTGCCTCAGTTTCCTCAACTGTAAAATGTCTATCTTAGTATTTACTTCCCAGCGTTGTTAATAGGGTCATACCTGTGCTTTATGAATATCACTTTGGCAATCTTGTGGAGACTGGATTTAAGGAAACAGATACTGGATTTAAGGAGACCAATTAGGAGGCTCTTGGAATAGTCCAGAGGAGAGTTGATGATGTCCTGATCAAAGGTGGTGGCCATGTGAGTGAAGAGAAGTGGACAGGTGGGGAAAATGTTATAGAGGCCAAAAAAAAAAATTTTTGACAGGTCATGCCTGTCTCTTCCCCTCTTTAGTTCACAGAAATCTGAACTTCCAGACAGAAGGCAAGAAGAGTCAAGGAAGGCTTCCTAGGAGGGCTGAACGAAGAGTTCACCTTTGATGAGTGTGAGGTGGAAAGAACATTGGAGCTGGAATCAGAAAGACCTAATTTGCAATCCTGGTTTAGCTACTGAAATAATTGTGTGGCACCTATTTTCTCATCTACAAGGTTCCTTCCAGTCCCTCTCAATTCCTAAGAAAATTAAAGATGTGGAGCAGTAGAGGACATTCCAAAGAGGAGTCAGAAGATAATGGATCTCTGTGTGCTGAGTCAAGGAGACCCAAGTCAAATTCTATCTCTGCTTCAGAACCATGGACAATTCACTTAATCTCTGTTTACTCACTTGTAAACTGAAGTAGCACCTACCTCAGTGTTGTTGTAAAGCTCGAATGAGAACTTCAATTTTTCCCCCATAATTTTAAAGTGCTTTGCAAATTTTAAAGTGCTTTGCAAATTTTAAAGTGCTATGTAAATGCCAGCCATTATTATTCTAAGAGAGAGAAACAGCAGGAGACCAAGTTCAGCGGTAGGAATGAACAGGTTATGTTTGAACAGCACTAAGACCTGGCGCCCAGGGGCACTGCGTTGAAACAGATTGTTTGGACCAGGGGATCAGGCTGAGCAGGTGTAGAAGGGCCAGACCATGAGTACCCAAGAGGCAGAGGGAGCAGATGCCCAACTCATCTATCCTAGGTGTGCAGAGGTGCAGAAGGTTAAAGGTCCTAAGAAGAATGAAACAGGATGGAATGTCAGAGCTAGGAAGAGCCTGGGAACATAGAGGTGAGAGGAACCTTAGAACCTGGAGTGTTGGAACATTCTGTCCCTGGCTCCTTATTCTGCCCTAACTAGCAATGTGACCTTCAAACAACCTTAGCCCTTAAAAATGGAAACTACCTACCCGGCTTCTCTCTCTTCAGTGGAGGCCACTCCTTTTTAACCTCTCCTTTGGTATCAGCCTCAAGCATTTCAACATTCATATCAATGGCCATTCTGCCTATACCCAGACCCCAACAACCTAACCATACAACCTTTTCACTTCATGAATGCCAGTGACCAGGTCCTATTATAGTCCACTTCAGCCACATAATGAAATACGTTGTCATGCCTTAGACCTCAACATCTCTCAGTACTTTTCCAACTCCAAGAACTGGAAAATTCCACTCTCTAGTCATGGCTTGCTATTTTTCCACCTTTCCCATTCATATTATAGTTCATTTCCACTATCTCAGTATATCTCTTCCAATTTAATTTTACTTGCCTCCACTCCCAGAGTCAATCATGTCTTAG
Source organism: Pseudochirops corinnae (assembly GCA_028646515.1). NCBI lineage: Eukaryota > Metazoa > Chordata > Mammalia > Diprotodontia > Pseudocheiridae > Pseudochirops > Pseudochirops corinnae. The sequence continues at coordinate 63,504,227 of CM053588.1, read as the reverse complement.
GACACTTGTGCTGATTATAAAATTTTTATTATTGTTTTTATTTCAATTTAATCTTTTAATTAATAAAAATCCATCTTCTTTCCCTACCACCTCCTATTCCTCAAGCATTCTCAGCATCATCCATCACCTGCTCTCTGCTTCTTCCCTAAAACAATAGAAGAGGCTTTCCTAAGCCTCTTTCCAAATTGAGCACCTCTGCCTGGTGCCTGAATCCCATATGACTTCACCTGTTCTAGGTTTTGTTCCACAACCATCCCCTCTCTCTTGGATCCTCTTGGACCATCTCCACTGGCACCTTCCCATTAACCTGTAGGCATCTTCTGGTCTCTCCAAATCTAAATAAAAATTCTTGAACCTTGCTGCTCTTTGAGACATCTCCATCCTAGCTCAGTTCTCTTTCACTGATAAACCTGAAATGGGTTGTCAACACCTCTCTCCTCTTCCTCCCTATCCATTCCCTACTTAACCCCTGCCAGTCCCTGGCTTCCTTCAAGAGTTCTCAAAGCCCACCCGTCACAGGAAACCTTTCCAGGTATCCCCACTGCCAATGTCTTCTCTCTGAGATCACTGTCCATTCGTCTTCTTGACTCCAGATCAAGTAAAAAAGACTTGACTTCCAAGACCTAACTATGGGACCTTGTGCAAGTCCCTCCCTCCATTTCTTCACCTATTAAAAGGGGCATAAAAATAACATTTGTTCCCCCAGGGTTGTTGTGAGGATAAAATGAGATAACATTTGTAAAGAATTTTATAAACCTTAAAGCTCTATATAAATGCTAGCTAATATATGTCTATACATATATGCATTTGTGTATCTATGCATATAGAGTGTACATAGTTGTTTACATGTAATATCTGCCCATTGCAACATGAGTTCCTGGAGGTCAGAATCTATTTCTGCCTCTCTTTGTTTAGTCCAATGTTTGTAACAGTTTCTGGCACACAATAGGTGCTTAATAAATGCTTGTTGACTGACTAGCTGACTACAATTAAGCTTCTGTCCTGACTATTGTACTGTACCTTCTGTTTAAGAGATCACCAACAAACTCCTTGTTTCTAAATCCAATAATTGTTTTTTCATTCTTTACTCTCTTGACCTCTCCACAGCTCTTGACACTGTTAATCATTCCCTTCCAACCCTCAATGCAATACCATCATGGAAAAATGTGGTTATAATTACCTGTGTTTGTCTTATCACCTTACCAGCTCTAAGAGGGCAGAAGTCATTTAAACTGTGACACCATCTGCTCCTCAACCAGTCTTTGACAGTGTCTGGATACAATAGGCACCTAATGTCCACTTAATGTTAAAGATTAATATCAAAGTTGAGTAAGACCTTAGAACACTGAACACTGGAGTTGGAAGGAACCTTGAAACATGGAATGTCAGAGCTGGAGGAAATCTCAGAACATAGAATGTCATAGTTGGGAGGAACCTCAGAATATAGAATATCAGCTCTGGAAGATGGCCTTAGAAGAAATTATATTAGAGCTAGAAAGGACTTTAGAACATAGAATGCCAGAGCTGGGAAGGACATAGAGTATCAGAGCTGGGAAGAGATCTTAGAATATAGAACATTAGCCCTGAAAGTGAACATGTTAAAACACGTTAAAGTTGAAAATGTCCTAGAATGTGTTAAAGTTGAGAAACATAGACTGTCAGAGCTGGGAGGAATCTTAGAACATAGAATGTCAGAAATGGAAGGAACCCTTCAGATATAAAATGTCAAAATTGGAAAAGACCTCAGGACAAGGACTATCATGGATGAGAAGGACCTTAGAATGCAAATTCTTAAAACTAGAAGACACTTTAGTGACCAGTCCTAGTCTTCAGGACTACTTAGGAGACAGTCCAGTTATACTCTGCCTTGGACAGAAAACATCTGTGGCTTCATATTCAGTCTGGGCCTTACATTCCAGGAAGGAAACTGGAGGGCTTCCCGGAAAGGGCAATCAGCACAGGAAAAGGGCCTGCCATTCATGTCATGCGAAGATTGACTGAAAGAACTAGAAATGCTTAGTCTAGAGAAAAGGAGATTTAGACAGACATGATAGCCTTCCTTACATGGGAAAAATTTATACTCGTTCTGCTTGGTCCCAGAGGACAACTATCCCATGATAAATAGAAAAGTCACTTCTTGAGGGCCAGGACTGATTGTTTTTCATCTCTAGAACCTAGTAGGTCCTTCATACGTTTGTTAAATTGAATTCATTTGAATGCTACTGGAGTCACAAGTCAAAGTGCAAAGAGGGAGATTTAGGCTTAATATCAAGATAAATACACCAGCAATCGGAGCCCAGAGTGGCAGGGCTGTCCTCAGAGTCAGCAGTCTACTCCTCCCTGGAGATCTTTAATCAAAGGTAGGCCACTTGTCAGGGATGTGGATTATTCTCCAAGTGTCCTCTGAGGTCTTCCCAATTCTGAGATGCTGCATTTCTGATCTAGGTCCCCAGGTCCTTCATTTTACAAGGGAGGAAACTGAGGCCCACAAAAGAAATAGGGTTTTCTCAAGTTCATTCAGAGCCAGGACTAGAACCCAGATCTCCATCCACAAGGACAATACTCCTTCCTTTACATTAGGCTGCCTCCTACCGTAACTTAAGAACACCAACCCTGTCTGGATCTGTAATTGAGCTCTATAAAGATTTTTTTTAAATCTTTCCACCTGAAAAGCTGTTTAGTTTTGTTTCTGCCTGAATAACCTCAAATTACTGAACTTTCAAAGTTCAACTTATCCTATGTCTAATACTCTCCAACCTCTCCTGGGTAATTCTGGAAATAAAAAAAGAAATAAAGAAAAAAATCACAGGTCTAAATGACAGAAAAAATTTATCTTATGCACACACAGCGGGTGATTTTTACAACACTTCAGTGCCTCTGCCTCTTCTCTCTAATCAAATGGCTGTGAGAAAACTGTCCTGATCTGCCACACTAACTGGTTCTGTGACCTTAGGGGAGACTCATGCCCTCCCTGCCTCTCAGGCTCCTCAGGTGTAAAATGGGGGGGTTAAACTAGGATTTAAGAGCCCTTCCAGCTTGTAGCAGGCTATGAGTCTATCTTCAAATATGTTCTGTTCTTAAAACCTACCCCCAACCCGTGCCAGCTCCAAAATTCTATCTTCAAGTGTTCTGTGTTCTAAGGTCCCTTCTAGTTCTCATATTTTATATTCTAAAATCCCTCCCAGCTCTGACATCCTGTGTTCTGAGGTTTCACCCAGCTCTGACATCCCATGCTCTAAGAGCCCTCCCAGCTCTGACATTCTAGGTTCTGAGGACCCTTCTGAAGAGTTTAGTGTTAGGGTTTCTCAAGACCCCAAAATGCCAACACACTAGGTCCTGCCAAAAGAATTCAACTCAAGTCTTCTCAGCCAAAGAAAAGTAAAGTTTATTAAAAGTTTGCCTGTATTGGACAAGAGCAAGTCTACGCTAGAAAATTCTATTGCGCTCACCCACACATGGGGGCAAAAAGAGGTCTTATACACAGAAAGGTTGTGGGAGGAATCTAGGGGTATTCTAGAGGAGGAGTTTGGGGAGGGTCTTCAGGAGGAGTCAATGAGGTCAGACTCCAGTAATGAGATTGGGGAGGGTTTTCAGGAGGACTTGATGAGGTCAAGGAGTGATTAAGGGTGGGAAGTTGCTGGGTGCTACCTGGAGCTGACAGACAAAGGTGGGCTAGGCCAGTTCAAGGGTAGACTGATATTTTATAGGCTCAAGGGTGGGAAGTAGATGGACAATGGAGGGCTAGGCTAGTAACCGAGGTCTGGGCAGAGCCACAAGGAAAAGCTTCCGGCCTCTGCAAATGCCTTATCAAGTGGGAAGATTCAGTCAGAGTTCAAGGGCTTTCCCAGAACCTGTACCTCAAAGATTCAAGAACAGCTCAAGGTGGTTCACAGAGCCTGCACTTCATCACTTCCAGCCCTGACATTCTGTGTTCTAAGGGCCCTCCCAGCCCTGATATTCTGTGTTCTAAGACCTTTCCCATTTCTGACATCCTGTGTTCTAAGGGCCCTCCCAGCTCTGACATTCTCCGTTCTTTGATTCTAGGCCCTGTATGTGACAACTTTAACCCTTCAGTTGGAGGCATCTGCCTCTCTCTCTGCCATAGCTATTTCAGCTCCAGAGCCTATTTCTGCCTCTTCTGATTTTCTCATTCTTCTTCTCCAAGAAGAATGATGAGAGAAATTCCTCATTAATCAGATAGACAATAGCCAAGAGCTGCTGAGTCAAGGGAGTGGAGAAAGAAGCCGGAGCATCAGAGACAGTCTCACTTGCCCTTCACCCTAAGAAGGTGGACTTTCCAAAGGTTACAATGCTGAAACCAAAATCTGCCCCGGAATTCCAGAGCTGCTGGACTGGAAGACAAAGAGCAACAACAGCAATGCTGGCAACAATGACTGGCGTTTATGGAGTGGGCTCTGGCCGGCCCAGCGGTTTGTTCTTTTTATTATTTAATCCTGAGGACACAACTCTAAGGTAGGTGGTGTTATGACATCCTGCACCTTAACTGCAGATGTGGAACCCAAGGCCCAGAAAGGAGAAGCCTGGAGGAATTCTATTCAAATTCAGATATTTAATAGTGAGAAAAGGGAAAACTTCTCAGACTATACTCTAAAATCTAGTAAGGCTTTTGGTGGGAAACAGGCCCAAGTTCCTCTTCACAGGAAATCACTTGATCTACAACAGCGGTTCTTAACCTGTGGGTCGCGACCCCTTTGGCATGGAACGACCCTTTCACAGGGGTTGCCTAAGACCATCAGAAAACACCTGTTTCCGATGGTCTTAGGAACCGAGACAAGGCTCCTCTATCCGTCCCCAGGCAGGTCCACCCACATGCAGAGACACCCACATACAAGTATTAAAGGGTCGTGGCATTAGGAAGGTTGAGAACCACTGATCTACAAGGACTCAGAACTCAGAGCAGTAGGGAGTCACCCCTCTCCTCAGTGACACCTCAGCACAAGACATGCCAAATAAGGACAGAAGCGCTTTCTCAAATGTACATTGGGTGGCCACTGTTTCCTTGTTCCGGTACTTGAGGTAGATTGAGCTTAGATTGTGCTCCTGACTTCCAGCCAATGGAAGGAAAGGGTCAGAAGTGGGGTCAGGGAGAATTCTGTGTCAGGGCTTTATAACTCCGCCATTTCCTTTTGTAAACTGCTTCTCCTCCCTGACCGTTTGTCAGGAGGGTGGCCCTTTCTCGAGATCGTAATAAACCATTCTTTTCTGCTTTCTACCTTGAGGAACCTCTGAGTATTATTTGGGTAAGGATCTTTGTTGCACAGTTTTGGGGTTCACACAATAGGAAGAGCAGACAACAAAAGAGCCATAAATAAATCAGTGAGGGGTAGTGTATGGAGAGCTTGCCTTGAAGGCAGGAAGGCCAAGCTTTGAGTCCCACCCCTGAGCCACCATGAGGCTGAGATCTTTATCTTTTAACCTAAAGGCTCTTAACCTTTCAGTGTCCCAGTCAACTCTATGAGATTAAATTACAGAGGAGATACAGATCTGGGAGGGAATTTCTCCACTGGGAGTTCCCTATACTAAGAATGTCACTGATCTGCTCCAAAAAAGTAGGGGAAAGGTTGTCATAGAGAGAATCCTGTGTTAGGTACAGGAGAGGATATAGAACTTATATAAAAGAGTGTCATTGACTGCCTTCAGAGGGCCTATAGTCTAGTAGGCAAATAGAATAGTGATGATGATGATGATAGATTTGATAGAGAATTAATTGAATATTTGCTATTTGCACTAGGGATGCAAACACAAGCAAGGCAGTACCTACCGCCAAAGAGCTTACATTCTAATGGGGAAGGACAATATATAGGGCTGGGCGAAAGCAACTGAGGAGGGGGCACAGCTAGTAAGTGTCTGAGGCTAGATCTGGACTCAGGAAGATGAGTCTTCCTGAATCCCGGGCAGGTACTCTATCCATTGTGCCTCCTAGCTGCTCCCAAGCAATGGAGTCTTAAACAGTTAACCCTTCGAGGTCATCTAGTTCACCCCCCTCAATCTATGGGTAAAGAAATGAGGTTAAGGTCTCTGATAGTAACTGCTCTTCTCTGAAGCATGAAAACTTTTAAGTGGAAGTTTGGATAAAAAACTGACCTCAAAACTAATAGCTGAATTTAAGCCTGGTCTCGGATTCATACCAACTTTGGGACCCTAGGTAAGTAATTTAATCTCTCAATGCCCCTAGGCAAATCTCTACATTGTGAAGCAGGTGTAGAATTGTGCTGATAGATGGAGTTTCCTCACTGGGAATTCCCTATAGCAATGAAATCACAGTTCTGATTAAAAAAAAAAGAAAAACCTCTAAGCAGCAATAGGATCACCCAGTCAGCATGGCTGCTCAGTATGATTGCTCAGCAAGGAGGTAAGAAGCCAGTTTTGCTCCCCTCATTGGCAATCCTTCTCCCTATACAGATCCAGGGGCCGAATCTGGTGCAAGAGTTAGTTCACGTCTCAATCATCCTTAACAGTTTGCCCTGTAGTGTGAGGATTATCACCCAATTTTGTGTTATTCAGTCATTTCAGTCATAACCCCATTTGGGACTTTCTTGGCAAAGATACTGGAGTGGTTTGCCATTTCCTTCTCCAGCTCATTTTACAGATGAGGAAACTGAGGCAAGCAGGGTTAAGTAACCTGCCCAGGGTCACATAGCTAGTAAGTGTCTGAGGCTGGATTTGAACCCAGAAGGATGAGTCTTGCTGAATCCAAGTCCAGTACTCTATCCACTGGGCCACTTGTCTATCCCTCATCCCATTTTACAGGTAAGGAACTAGAGAACCAGAAAAAGGAAGTGATCTTCTCATGGTCCCATAGCTGATAAGTGATAGGTCTAGAACTCAAACCAAAGTCTTCTGAGCCCAAATTCTGGGTCCTGGGAGGGGGCAACTTGATAGGAAATAGCCTCAGCCTGTGTTTGTCTTGGACTCCACAAGGAGGAGTTGAAGGATTGTTCTTCCCAAGTCTGCCCAGTCTCAACTCATGACTCAGAGTATGTTCCCACTGGGGCTGGAGCTGGGGCTCTGATAGGTCTAGTCTATCTATAATACTATCAGGTCCTACTGGTTGTTTTAATTTCCAAAAACAAAGAGACCTGAAACTCTCCCAGGCTCAGACCTCATTTCAGTTCCCAGAAAATGTTTTTGATGAGAACTAGTCAGCGTGGGGCTTTGCTTGGGAAAGTCTGCAGTCGGTGAAGAATTCACAATCACAACCTGCTGCGAAAATCCACATTGCCGAACTGCTCAATTTGCTTCTCTGTAAAATGGGGACAATAATTCAGGGTTGGTCAGAAAAGGGACAGTGGGAAGAAAGGAAGGAAGAAAAAAGGAAGAAGGAAAGTAGGAAGGAAGGAAAGAAGGAAGGAAGGAAGGAAGGAGGGAAGGAAGAATGCTGGCCTCAGAGTCAACGGACACTTGGGTTTGTCTCTTATCTCTGGCAATCTAATTGACACGTAATTAATTTTTCAATGGTATCTTAGATCTGTTGAAACCTTTTGTTTTTATATCACAGTAATGTTTGCATATGTCCCTCCCACCCCCCACCCCCACCTAGGGAGATATCACTTGTAAATGATAATATTAACAATAAAGGAGAGAGAGAGAAAAAAACAGTGGAGCAAAACAAACACCTAGACTGTATCTCTCTATAGAAGCAACACTCCACACCCTTGGTTTCAGTGAAGGAAGGCAGGTGCATTTCCTTAATTCTTCTCAATGTCATCATGAGTACACATTTCACATGATCCAGGCTCTTTCCACTTATTTATCATGATACAGCATTTTCAAGTTGTTTCTCCCATTAAAATGTAAGTTCCTTGAGAGTAGAGACCTGCTTTTCTATTTCTGTCTTCAACCCTTTGCTCCATACTTTGCCCATATTAATTACTTAATAAATGTTTTATCCATTTGTTTATGCCAATAAACATTTAATGATGATGATGGTGATGGTGATGGTGATGGTGATGATAGCTGGCACTGACAGAACTGGAAGATAACAGTAACAATAACAGTGGTGGCATTTATGGAGTGGATTCTGGTTGACATCTTATTCTGTTTCTTATTTAATCCTTATGACACAACTCTAAGCTAAGTGGTGTGATGATATCCTACAATTTATTTGCAGACATGGAACCCAAGTCTCTTCACAGCTACTCTGGGAGGGAGGTGCTATTATTACCCCCATTTTACAGATGAAAAAATTGAGGCAAATGAAGTTAAGTGATTTACCCAGGGTCACAAAGATAATAAGACCAGTCTGAGCTATCTAGTCAGCAGCTGGTTTCAAAGGTCTTCCCAACTTCAGGTACAGCCACTCTATGCAAATGACAAAGAGGTCCAAAAACCAGTGAGGAGAAGAATGCCTTAAAAATCAAAATTAACCAAATGGAAAAGGAGGTCCAAAAGCCCACTGAAGAAAATAATTCTTTCAAAACTAGAATGGAGCAAATGGAAGCTACTGCTTTATGAGAAATCAAGAAATTATAACAGAACCAAAAGAATGAAAAAATAGAATACAATGTGAAATATCACATTGGAAAAACCACTGACCTGGAAAATTGATCCAGGAGAGAGACTTTTAAAATTATTGGACTACATAAAAGCCATGATCAAAATACAGAGCCTAGACACCATCTTTCAAGAAATTATCAAGGAAAATTGCCCTGATATTCTAGAACCAGAAAGTAAAATAGGAATTGAAAGAATCCACTGATCACCTCTTAAAAGAGATCCCAAAAGGAAAACTCCTAGGAATATTGTAGCCAAATTCCAGAGTTCCTGAATCAAGGAGAAAATATTGCAAGCAGCCAGAAAGAAACATTTTGAGTATTGTGGAAACACATTAAGGATAACATGAGACTTAGCAGCTTCTACATTAAAGGATCTTGGAAAATTCTGGAACCAGGATTAAAACCCAGAATCACCTACCCAGCAAAGCTGAGCATACTACTTCAGGGCAGAAATGGACATTCAGTGAAATAGAGGACTTTCAAGCATTCTTGATGAAAGGACCAGAGCTGAATAGAAAATTTGACTTTCAAATATAAGAATCAAAAGAATTATGAAAAGGTAAACAGGAAGGAGCAATCATAAGGGACTTATTAAAGTTGAGCTATTTACATTCCTACGTGGAAAAATGATACTTGTAACTAATGGGACCTTTCTCAGTATTAGGGTAGGTGGAGGAAAGAGAGAGAGAGAGAGAGAGAGAGAAGACAGATAGATGGCACAGGATGAGTTGAATATGAAGGGATGATATCTAAAAAATAAAATTAAGGGGTGAGAGGAATATATTGGGAGAAGGAGAAAGGGAGACATAGAATGGTACAAATTATCTTCGATAAAAGAGGCAAGAAAAAGTATTCACAAAGCGGGGGAAGAGGGAGAAGGTGAGAGGGAATGAGTGAACCTTACTCTCATCAGATATGGCTTAAGGAGGGAATAAAATGCACATTCATTTGGGTATCTTACCCTGCAGCAAAGTAAGGGGGAGGGAGATAAGGGGGAGAGAAGAATGATAGAAGGGAGGGCAGAGTGGAGGAGGGGGTAATCAGAAGCAAACACTTTTGAAAAGGGACAAAATCAAAGGAGAAAATAGAATAAGTGGATGGTGGGACAGGATGGAAGGAAATATAGTTAGTCTTTCACAATATCACTATTATGGAAGTGTTTGCATAACTACACACGTATAACCTATATTGAATTGCTTGCTTTCTTAATTAGGGTAGGTGGGGAGGAAAGAAGAGAGAAAAGTTGTAACTCAAAGTTTTAAAAACAAATGTTAAAAATTGTTTTTACATGCAATGGGGAAATAAGATATGAAGGCAATGAGTGTATAGAAATTTATCTTGCCCTACAAGAAAATAAGGGGGAAAGGGATAAGAGGGGAATGTGAGAGAAGTGAGGGCAGACTGGGGGAAAAAGTCATCAGAATGAACACTGTCTTGGGGTGGGGGGGAGGGGAGAGATGGGGAAAAAATTTGGAACTCAAAATCTTGTGTAAATGAATGTTGAAAACTAAATTAATTAATTTTAAAAATAAAAAAGATGTTTATTGACTGATTGACTTAAAACTCCACTTTGTGTCTAAAAGGAGCCAGCCTTCTGGAATCTAGGGACTGAATCTCATCTTTGACATCGTGATCAGACCCCTCCCCCATCTCAGACCTACCCCTAGCTTCAACATTCCTCACCAAGTCTCTTTACCCCCCTCTCTAAAAAATAATCCTACAATTATCAACCTCTCCTCTTTGCTCTCAGTCCCCTGACAATTCAGTTGAATAGCCCTTCTGAACTATAGTCAGCATCCCAGTCAGTCAACCTGCTACACAAGCAATAGGGTCTTTCCTGCCTACCGCCCACCCTAGCTAGTGAAGGGTGGAGAGAGAGGTCTTGACTCACTCCAGGGACCACCACTTCCTCTTTCTGCATAATATCAAGCAAGCAATAGCTAATACTCCATTCACTTAGTCTGCTGAATCCACTGACTGGCTAGCTGCTTTTGCCTGGGGTCTGATGGTTTCAAGAGGTGCACCAAATGCTTCAGTTCAGCAGCCACTTTGGATGTTATCTCTCACTGGCTCAGAGAGACCTCTCAGAATGGGGCTTGTAGGTGAGGATCCTGGAACAGACCTCAAGATCCCTGGTTTCCATGATGAACTATGACTCCCACTGGCTAGGCTAACAGTGCTGCCATCATCAAAATAGTCCACATAGTACAATTCTGGTTTTGGAGACAACTGAGACAGCCCCTCAATCAATCAACAAACATTTAAGCACTTACTGTCTGTCAAACTCTGTGCTAAGCACTGGGGATACAAATTCAAAGAACCAAACAGTCTCTACCCTCAAGGAGCTTATATATTTTACTGGGGTGGACAGACATATACATATATAAGTACAAACAAAATAAATAAGCATATGCAGAATAAATTGGAAATAAATACGAGGTAGTCAAACTCAGGTATTTAAGGGGGAGGTCACTAGCAACTGAGGGGTGGGGTCTAGATCAGGAAAGACTGTAAAACTTTCTAAAATCTTTGCATGGACTATTAAAGTGAGAGACTCAGTAAGGCACAAGTCAGGGGAAGAACATTCCAGGTACAGAAGATGATACAAAGACAAAAGGTAGAATTCTGTGTTTGAGGAACAGAAAGACCATTTTGGCTGGACCATAGTATATGACCTTCCCTCAAAGGAAATGAGGATACACTAAGGCATCTGTCTGTCTGTCTGTCTGTCTATCTCCAAAGCTCTGGGGAGGATTGAATACTTGGTAAACAGAAGAAAGTATCAAGTAGTCATTGATCATCAGCCTGAAAACAGTTCTCAATCAAAAGTCTTTGATGAAACAATTCCCCTTCCTTCAGTGTGTATGGGAACCATCTGTGGACATGACTGCATGATTGTATATGGGGTACAGGGCAGATGAGCCATGACACTCAAGATGGGTGGAACCCTGCTAATGGGGCAGACTTATGACAGGTGGAACAATCAGCCTTGGATGTTCCCAGAATCACAGAATTTGAGAGATGAACCAGATCACCACTGATGCCCTTTCCAAATATGACATTCTATAGTCCTGTGATTCCATGACCTAATTTAACCCAAGCCAAAGGGAGTCTCCACTACAACACGTTGGACAAGGGTTCATCCAGGCTCTACTGAAGACCTCTGGTGAGGGAGCAACCCTGTACCCCTTTAAGACAGTACTATAAGCATTTTCTTGACCTCAAGCCTAAATTTGCACTTTTGAACATCCCTCCATTGTTCCTAGTTGAACTTTTTTGTGTCAAAACAGAAGAAATTTGATCCCTCTTCTGTATGACAGTGTTTTAAGTGTACTCGAAGACATCTATCATGTCTTCCCAAAGCCTTCTTTTCTCCAGGCAAGAAATCCTGCAATCTTCATCTAATTCACATGTAGAACAGAATCCAGACCTTTCACCATTACAGTTGCTTTCCTAGGAAGAACCTCTAACTTATCAATATCTTTCTAAAAACGTGGTACCTAGAACTGAACACTATGCTCCAAATATGGGCTGATCAGGGTAGAGTAGAGTAGGGACTATTTCTTCCATGTCCTCCAAGGCTAGTGCTCTCTTAAGGCTGCCCAAGACTGTCTTACCTTTCATAAGGCTGCCCTATCATATGAGCCTGGGACATGGAAACAGGGTTAATCCCCTTGTTCTATAATTAAACTGTTCTGAGCTCTGAAACCTTGTTCTAATTTACTATCTTAGGGTCAGAATGTCAGAGCTAGATAACACCTCAAAACATAGAATAGCAGAGCTGGAAAAGACTTTAGAACATAGAATGCTAGATCTGGGAGGGTCCTTAGACCACAGAAGGTCTAACTGAAAGGGGCCTTAGAACATAGAATGTCAGAAGTATAAGGGCCCTTAGAACACAGGATGTCAGAGCTGAAAACAACCTTAGAACACAGGATGCCAGAGCTCAGAGGGGCCTTAGGACATAAAATGTCAGTACTGGGAGGGACTTTAAACAAAGAAAGCTAAATTTTTGGAGGTCTTTAGAAGATAGAATATCAGTGCTACAAGAGTTCTTGGAATATAGAACACTAGGGGACTTTTAAAAACACAACGTCAGACCTAGACAATTCATTAGAACATAGAATATTAATCCTGGAAGGTTTTCTAGAGATGATTGAATCCAATACCTCTAAAATTGAAGTTTTAAGTAATGATCCCCAGGGCTCCAGTGTCAAGATATAAAGAGTCAAAAAAGAGAATGAGTCAGAAGAATCCGACCCCTCTTTTTGTAGGTCAGGCCCCCTCAGATTTGAACCTGGCCAGTGTGCATGGGTGCAGAGCTGAGAGGGATTTCCTTAATGAAGAGGGCCAGAACAAGAGCCCCAGACACCTGGGGACAGTGCCAGTTGTCCTTGCTAAACTTGTAGATGTCATCCATGATCTGAGAGGGTTTTTCTAATCAACCCCAATTATGCATTTCCTTCTTGGGAGCCCCACATGTATTCAAAGCTTTTCTGAGTCTATTTGTTTGCTGAATTAAGTTTGTTTATCCTATTGTCCAGTAAATGCAGAATTCCATCTGTGTTGCCTTATACAATGGAGGAGGATCCATTAGGGAAATGGATAAGTGATTCCTATGAGCTATGGGGATGCAAAAGAATTTGCATCCAAGACAACTTGATTTATCACCTGAGAGTAAAGGGGTAGCTGTCAGTGGGTTCCAGGTCTTTAATCCCACTGGAGACAGCCAATCCCACATATTCTGAGAGCTCATTTGGCACTAGAATTTCCCTCTGAGGGGTGAGGGGCTATCTCTCACTCTCCTTTCCTCTTTTTTTCACTTTTGTTAGCTTTATTCAGCCCCTCCTGGATCATTGCCTTATCATGGGGAAGGGGCTTGCACAGCTCAAGAGTCCCTTGGACAGCAAGGAGATCAAATCAGCCAATACTTAAAGAAATTAATTGATACTATTCACTGGAAGGTCAGATACTGAAGCTGAAGCTGAAATACTTTGGCCACATAATGAGAGGAAGGGACTCATTGGAAGAGACCCTGATGTTGGGAAAGATTGAAGGCAAAAGGGGAAGTGGACACCAAGGATGAGATGTTTAGATAGCATCATGGAAGCAATGAGCTTGAACTTGGTCAGACTTTGGGGAGATAGTGAAGGATATAAAGGTCTGGTATGCTATGGTCCATGGGGTCATGAAGAATTAGAAACAATTGAACAACAACAAAAATTTTATCCAGATTTTGAAGGGTTTTTTTTTCCTTCTTTTTCATTCTTTGCTTGGATTGGGACCTTAGAAGTACTAAACAGAAAATAACCTTAAAAAGACTTTGTAAAATGATCTCCGCTTATCAAATTTGCATAATTTTATGAGGGAGAGGGATTATAATCCCCAGACCTACCAGCTGTTATACATCTAGTCCCTCCCTTAAGACTGTTAAATTTGGGACTATATAAGAACTATGCTGAATGGATTGCTAGGAATCTTTACATGGCATATTGTGGACCATTAACAACTGTGCCCTGTGGACCTTTTGGGGACTCTCTCATGCAAAACCTTGGCAGAGGACATGAAAGGGCAATGTTTAAGCCTCTCCAAGACCCTACAGAACTTTCCAAATGTGCCCAATGAACCCCATCTGTTAGCTGAGGACAGCAAATATTTGTCAAGGGGATGAATTTAAAGGGGATCATACCCCATGGAACATGTACAAAGCTCCACTGCCTGCTTCTGGTCAATGGCTCTGGCTTAATACTGAGGGACTCAGACGTTCTCACTTGAAACAGATGTGGAAACCAAGGCCTGAAGATGGGAAACAACTTACCTAAGGTCACACAGCTCTGTCGTGGGAGACCTTGGACTCAAACCCAGAGCTTGTGATCTTAAATACAGTATTCTTCCCACTTTACATAGCGGTATCATTGGTTTATTTTGAGAAATCCAAATTCATAATTGAAGGCAATCAAGAAAGAGAAGAGCATTCACACTGAAACTGGAGGAACTGGAGGACCCTGAAGGCCTGAGGTTACTGGATTGGCCTCAGACAGTTAGAGACCAAAGCAGAAAGGTCATAAAAGAAGAAAATCAAAGTGATATCAGGCCAAAGTCCAGTTAAAAGCTTTTCTTTTGGACTGAGATCTCTCTTCTCCCTGGCTTTTAGAAGGATCGGGAGCCCAGGCCCCTGAGCCAGATGAAGACATTCCTTACTTATTTATGCACACAGTGAAGAAACCCTAAAGTGATGGGTGGTGTCAGCTGCCTCGACAGTGAGTAATTGCCGTGTTAGCAAATCTTCCAAATAAAAGCAGCTTTGGCCTGATTTCCAAGGGGAGGGGAATAACAAAAGGGAGACAAGTGAGAATTTGCCAGAGGTGGGCACTCAGCATGATAAATCACTAGCTGGAAGCAAAATCATAAATAAATGTCCCAGGGACCAGAGGGAGGTACTGTTTGGAAAAGAATGGGGCGGAGGGAAGGGAGGGCCCAAGAGGAAGGAGAGGCATTCAGAGGAAGAGGAGGAGGAGGAGAACTACAGGGAGAGCTGCCCCCTTGAAAAGTGGTCATTCGGAGTAGAGGAGGCAGCATGATTGGGAGGAGGGGGAGGGGCAGGGGCCCAATATCTTTCTCTTTCACTGTCACCTGCTTCAGTTGGTACCTCGATGGATCTGTGATCTCATCAATATGAATCACACATTATCCATCCATGCAGGTATCCCATCCTGTCCCCCTAGGTACTATATGCCCTCCACAAAAATTCACCCAGTAGACGTAGGGCCATCCCCTACTTCCTTTGACAGCGTCTGGCCTATCCATTATTCCTTGCTGGACCACCTTTTCTCTCTCCCCCAGTCATACATTTCTCTGACAATGATCTTTATGTCCAATATGGAGTTCTAAATCAAGGATGGCTTGCCTGTGGACCAGGGATTCCTAACAAAAGCTTACAGACCCTTTCTAAGAATCATGTTTTAAAATGAATAAAATATGTGGGATTATAAAGGAAACCAATTTTCTTGAAAAACTAAACTATGTCATGGACCACAACTTAAGATCCCTAGCTGTAAATGGCAGGGGTAGGGGCTGAAGCTAGAATTACATTACTATAGAGAACTCTCTCCAAGGTACTGACCAAGGCAGAACCCTAAAATGTTCAATGACTTGGTTGGAGTTATACACAGCCAGTATGTCAAAGGCAGCACTTGAAACTAGATCTTCCTGACTCTGGAGACAGCTTTCTATACACTACACCAATAGCATCAAACTCAAATAGAAATAGGGGCCATTAATCCACACCTAAAAATCCCTTCAGGTCACATATTGGCTTAGCCCTAAAACATAATATCATCTGTGTTTTATTGTAGTTTTATTTATTTTGTTTAAAAAACTTTACTAATTATATTTTAATCTAATTTGGATGGCACACAGGAAAAACCAAAAACATGAAGAATATCCATTCTCCAGACTATGATATGACACTCAATGGACAGTCTATAAAGCTCATCCATCAATACACGCATATCTTGGACAGAAATTGCAAATAATCAATGAGCAGAGTCCAGATTTGAATAAAGGGAGGAGAATGAAGCTGATGGACTTTGAGAAATTCCTCTTCTTCCACCTGAAATTCTGTCATTAACAAGTAAATATTGGGGGCTTACATATTATCCAATCTGGACTTTTCTTTTGCAATGCAATACAACTCACACTGAATAGCTCACCAGTGATGGCATTTGAGGCAACGGGGGAGACTCCTAATGGAGCTATCCATGGGTAGAGGAGGCTTCCAAAGGACCCTAACATTAAGGCCTATAGTGGAGCTGAACTAATAGCAGCCCTATGCAGAGCCTGCAAGTTCCCATCATCGTGATAAAAACCCTATTCCCCTCCTTTCCTCTCCTGTTCTCTTCTCCTTTCATGCCACAGAAAATGAATTGTCTCCATTTACAGTTGAGCTCTTCCCAAAGGGAGGGAAGGAGGGAGGCACTTATTGTGTCATTCTTGGATGATATTTGTCTGCAGAGTCCAAGTGTCAGCCTGGTCTCCTGACAGGAGACACTGAGAGAGTCCTGACAATTCAGATTTGTCTTGAATATCCTCAAAGCTCTGAGAAAACTCTTCTATTTCAGAGGTCTCAGGCATCTATCTTCACAAAGTCCAGGCTAAATTCATCTTCTCTAAACTGTGATTTTAGAATGTCACTCTCTCTTGTGCAAAGAGTTCCTGTTTCCTCTAGCATCCAATATAGACTTTTCAAGAGGGCAGTCAAGGCCCTCCATCCTCTGGTCCCCTTTGAAGTTTCTCTCAGTTCTAAGCCTGTGGCTCTATGGGATCCTATGAACCTTTTCTCCTTCCTCCCCAAATGGATCCTTGGTTCCAAACAGATGCCTTTAGTTTCATGTCAGGGTCTCTCCAGCATCCAGGAATTTGCTCATGCTCTCCCTCTATGAAGAATTCCCTCTCTCCCTCAATCTCTGTCTAGCCAGGTCCCACCTGGGCCTTCAAGGTCCAGTCCCAGTTTCATCTTCTTAAGAAAACTTCTTTGGCTACATGGAAGTCCTGCCTGGTTACAGATTCAAGGGAATTCTATTCACAGTCCAGAAACAGCCCAGGGCATTGTTTTATTTTTTGTTACTTCTTAACTGAAAGTTTTATTGTGAGGATCAAATAAAATCACTTGTAAAGTGCTTTCTAAACCTTAAAGTGCTATAGAAAGGCTAACTGTTATTTTTGTGGTTGTTGTTATTTGTCCTTTGTTCTCAAAGGGACTGAGACAGCAGGAAGATGACGCCATTTCTAGCAAGCGAATTGGATATAAGTGAGGCAGGACTGTGCAAAGTCACCAGCCTCACTTTCTCCTCTAGAGTCATTTGGGTCCAGTGGCAAAATATAAATCAGGATGACTGGAGATGGCCCAGGATTCAGGGGGGAAACCTTGGCCTTTTTAAGCTAAGGTCTTTTCTAGGTCTGAGGCAATGCCCATTTAGTGATTGAGGCTCTAACTATTATTACCATTAGATAGCTAATAATTATCTAGGAGACAGCTGCGTGGTACAGTAGATGGAGTCCTGGGCCTGGCATCAGGAATATCTGAGTTCAAACCCTGCCTCAGATACTTCCTAGCTGTGTGACCCTGGGAAAGTCTCTGCCTCAGTGTCATCATCTATGAAATAGGGGTAATAATTGCATCTGTCTCACGAGGTTGTTGTGAGAATAAAGAGACACAATATATGTAAAGCTCTGTGTAAAGCATTATATAAATGCAAGAGCCACTAGGTAATGCATTGGATGTAGCACCAGGCCTGGAGTCAGGAAGATCTGAATTCGAATCTTGCTTGCTAACACTTGCTAGCCATGTGACCCTGGGCAAGTCACTTAACTCTATTTGCCTCAGTTTCCTCATCTATAAAATGAGCTGGAGAAGAAAATAGCAAACCAGTCCAGTATCTCTGCCAAGAAAATTCCAAATGGGATCGCAGAGAGTCAGACACAGCTGAAACCACTCAACAACAACAAAATCCTCCAGTGCTAGCTATCGTCATCATCATCACTATTCTTTTGTACTCAGGAATACACAAGTTACTCAACTTTACAGTGGATGAGTAAATCTGACCACACACCCTACCAGTGGGACCTTAGACCCTTCTCTTAACCTCGTGTAAAATGAAGGAGCTGGAACTGATGACTTGTAAGTTTCCCTCTGGGTCTAAATCTATGATTCTATGTAAGCTATACCCCAGTGAGCACAAACACATACACACACACACACACACACACACACACACATGCACATGCATACACACACACATACATACACACACATACACACATATACACATACACATATACACACACATACACACACACATACATACACACACACACACACACACACATGCATACCCCTACTATCGTTTTGGTTCATAGAGCCATTCATCATTTTGCCAGTCCTCTCATGGTTTTTTGATCACTTAGCTTCTTCCCCAAGGAGGAAGGTTCAAGTCTAACTAACTTGCCTCTAAAACCCTAAGCCATGTAGAGTCATGGGATATAGAATCTCAGAACTGAAAGGAATTCAAAAGCCTAATAATAATTATAATGATACAGAACTTTAAGGTTTACAAAGCACTTTCCATATTGTGTCTTTTGATTCTCACAATAACCCTTTGAGGTAGGTACTATTATTATTCCCATTGCACAGATGAGTAAGCTGACACTAGGAGCTTTGCCCAGGGTCACACTTTTAGTAAGTTTATGAGGCAGGATTTGGGTTCAGTTCTTCCTGACTCCAAGTGCAGAACTCTGTCCACTGTACCAACCTAGCTGAACCTAAATAGGACATTCCCAGCAAGAATCCCCCAGCCCCTGCTTGAAGAACTCCAGCAATGGGGAGTTCTTTCAGAGGCTGCCCATTACACTTTAAAATTGTTTGGAAGTTTTTCTTCCTTATTCCTTACATTGAGATGAGATAGATTTCTCTGCATATTTTTCCTGTTGCTCCAAGTTTCGCCCACTGGGGTTGAGAAAAAATAGACGAATTCCCTCCCATGTGACAATAGTCAAAATACTCGAAACTTCTATATTCCCAGCTCCTGAGTCTGTTATTCTCCTAACTAAACATCCACAATTCCTGCAATAAATCCTTGTGTGACCTGGGATCCATTTACCTCATTCCCACTGTTATCTTCCCCTGGATTTGCATCAATTTAGTGATGTCCCTCCAGGTAGACCTTGACAGATTAATCACTGCTCTTTGGGTCCAATCAGCCACTCAACCATTTCCAAATCTATCTAATTGTACCATTATGCAACCTATGCCTGGCCATCTTGTCCACAAGACTGTCATGAAAAACCTTGGCCCATGCCTTGCTGAAATCCAGGTCTGCCCTCTTCCCCTGTTTTGAAAATAGTGCCTATGTTGATCATCTCCAGTCCTCTAGCACCACACCAATTCTCTACAATTTGATAAAGATCAATGACAATATTTGTAGACTC
This sequence comes from Pseudochirops corinnae, assembly GCA_028646515.1. NCBI lineage: Eukaryota > Metazoa > Chordata > Mammalia > Diprotodontia > Pseudocheiridae > Pseudochirops > Pseudochirops corinnae. Next base: position 63,484,725 of record CM053588.1, on the reverse strand, counting down.
CCAGCAACCAATTCTTTCTTTGCATCTGGAAGTATTTTTCATCTGACTACAATGAGTTGAGATCACTGTGGGCCTGAGGTGTTTTCCTGCTATCTGCTCCTTTATCTTGGACGTCAATTTCCTGTTAATCATATGGGTTCTTCCATGTGATCTCAATCTGTTTTTGAGGATTGGAAGGGATCTACAAAGCCATTTAGTCTAACCTCTTTATTTTTCAGTTGAAGAAACTGAGGCCCACAGAGATTTAAGTGACTTGCTCAAGGTCACACAGCTAATTAATATCAGAGTCAAGATTCAAACCCAGGTCCTTTGACTCCAGAGCAGTGTTCCCTCAGCTGTACCAAATTGCCTCCCTAATAGTCTAAAGATTGTTCTCTTTGGTAGAGAAAACAAGCAAAACTAGACTTGAGAAATTTTGCATGCTACCTTTCATAGATTCGAATTGGTCTACCCAGAGCAACAGCCCTCTCTATTCTTTGATATTGGCCAAAAAATAGCAAGGTTTTTTAAAACCTTAGATTATTCTTTCTCTTTCTCTCAAGACAGAAATCTCTAAAGTTAGGAACATTTATTTAACAATTTAATCTTTCCTTGATTCTTATGTTTATTTAATTTCTTGTGTTTCATTAGGTTGAAAATGTTTACAAGTCAAATATTCTGCTCAAATTTTTTTTTGTAGACATGCTTCAAATGCCTCTCTTTTATTGAATGTCCATCTTTTTAAATTGATAATTAGGCTTATATTTGCAGGGTGTGTCATTTGTGGTTGCATCTTGAGCTCTTATGCTTTTCAGAATGTATTATTCCATTCCTTTCTCCAGTTTCTAGTAGGTACAGAATAGTCTTGTGTCATTTGAATTTTCTTTCCTTTATATTTGAATGTATTTCTCCTGTTTGTTGCAAAATTTGTTATTTGGCTTTGGAATTGTTAAATTTAACTACTATGTGTCTTAGAGTTTGAAGCACAGAGGTTCAATTTATTATGGTATTTCCTGTCTTTCACTTGCATAAAATTCACGTATTCTTTTAGTATTATTACCTTGAGTTTCTCTTCTTCCAGATTGTCCTTCAATACTTTTCTGTTTCAAATCTGTTATTCTATCTTATGCCTTGGCACTGGAGATTTAAATTTTTATATTCTGATAATTATTTGTGTCATAGTGACTCTAAGCTCTGATATTTATCCCTTGCAATTTCTTTTATTATTTTCATTTCTCTTTTGAATCATTCTGGAAAACGGTATTGTTCCATGGTCTCTTGGGATTCCACAGAATTCTGTGTTTCATCAAGTCTTGTTGCAATTATTTATGTCTCATAATATTTGCTCTAGGTTTTAAATTGAATTTTCTTTCTCTTGAAATCTTTGGTGGTTTTAGGTTTTTTTTTTCTTTCTATTCCTCTGTCAGTCACGTTTGGGCTCCTCCCCCCTTTAATGATGGGGATACCCCTACATGTGAACTGCAAAGCTGCCTCAACCGTCTCCCACAATAAAGGATCTACTTTTCATTGGCTTCAGTAACTGTCCAAAGTAGCCTCTGGGAGGGCCAGGACTAATTCCAGATGAATTTCAGTCTGTTTTCCTTTAGATACCCTGTGACCGCTTACATTGGCGCCCTGCCCCATTTCTTTCCCTAGCTGGACCTTCCCTTCTATGGCTGGACTCTTATTACTTTTTACAACATTGGACAAGGGTGGGGAGGATGTTCTGGACTGAGACTAAATAGTCTTGAGGTTCTATAACCTAGAAGCCTTCCAGGCAGCCTGATTCCCCATCACCACACACACACACATCTAGCTGGCAGAACCAGTGTAGGCTTCTTGTTTCAGTGGGACACAAGATGGGCAGGAGGTAGGGTATGAAGGCAAAGTCCCTGTAACAGGAGGTAAATCCAGGCTTAAAGCCTGGATCATAGACATAGAGCTGGAAGGGACCCCAGACACTACTGTGTATAACCCCCTCATTTGGGGAAATAAAGAAACTAAGGCTGACAAAGTTGAAGTGCCTTGCTCAGGTCACACAGCCAGTCAGATCTAAGCTCAGGTGCCCCCTGACTCCAGCCCAGGCACTTTATGCACTATGGCGCCACCTAGCGCTTGGTTTATGTATCCGTGCCAGAACCCAGGCATGTGTGGGCTGGTGAGGGAGGAGTGAGTGCATTAAGAATTAAGAGTTTTAGAAATGGAATTAGGGTTACTTAAATACCCAGCTTCTTGCTTTCCTGTCCTGTGGATTAAGCTGTAATTGCTCTACATCTGGTGTATAATCCCCGCTTTGGGGTGGTTTTTGAGAATTAGCATAAACCACAGAAAATGTCTAATTTGCCATCTTGTTGGTCACTCCCTTCAAAAAAAGGAAAGGAGGATGTTTTTTATTATTATTATGTCCTGCACTCCTTCTGAGAATTCCCTTTGTTCTAAACTTCAGTATCATTGATGTTACTCTTACAGGACATGTCACCAGAGTTATAACTAGGAATCCACCTCTTTAGTGAAGCTGGAGGCAAGGAGAGCATATGACTGTAATAGATTGGAGGCAGAGGTAGTGGGAGTAGAGGAGGTTAAGGAACCGGGAGACTAAGATGTTCAAAGGGAAGAGGAAATGAAGCAGACACTGAACCATGCACTGAATTTACATCGGGCAGCTGAGTGGAGCAATGGTTAGAGTGCTGGATCCAGGATCAGAAAGACCTAAGTGTGAATCTTATGACCCTGGACAAGTCTTCCAGCTTCTTTCAATTCCAATTTTCTCATTTGTCAGATAGTGGTGATAACAGCACCAACCTCCTAGAATTGTTGTGAGAATAACATTAGAATATTTGCTAAGCACGTCGCCAACCTTAAAGTATTCTGCAATTGCTGGCTATTATTACCAGGAAAGAGGCAGAGTGACCTAGAAGTCCATAGATGACAGAAATATGACTCTGGGTAGAATAGAGTGAGCTTGGAAGGAGGACAGAAGAGTTGGATAGTGACTGAGTACAGGTCTGATAGTGCTAAAAGAGAGGAAGGAGGATACTCAGGAGCACACTGGTGCCAGGTTGTGCTGGCATACAAATACCAACTCCTCCTCTTGACTCCGAGAGTCAGGGAATATAAGAGAAGGAACAGCCAACCTTGCAGAGGGTACTAAGAGATATAGCATCTTCAGGAAAAGGCTCAATCTCAAGTGAACACCAGAAGATGGAAGGAATCTAAGTTGGAGAGTTGGAATGTACCATGGGATCATATATTTAAAGCTGGGATGGACCTTCCAGGAGTATATATAGGTAGTTGGCCAAGTCTTCACATTTCCTTTCCTGTATTTGGAAATGGCTCCTATTTTCTGTTCTTACCATTGGATGATTAAAAACAACTGTGTGGATGCTTTCATACTCTAGTTTGGAATCCAATTTTCATTCAAAAAAGTCTACGTGCAAGGTTCTGTCCAGCAGAGGATGCGACTAGAGGAGAAATTTTTTCCACACACATCCCTGATGACATAGATTCCTTTTTGGTTATGTTCTAGAATTCATTGACCAAGACACACATTTTGCCATCAGTCTGAAGGCCTAGTTTGTTTAGGTTAAAATTCTTCATGTTTGGGAACTGCTACCAACAGTAGCAGTCAACATCTGGGATTGTAAAGACAATGGGTTTTCTTCAAGGAACTGATTTCAACATGGTTAATTCTAAGCCTGAAGATCTCTTCTTCATTTCCTGGACCCAGGAGTACTTCAGAAACTCTGTATTGGTATTCTCCAATTCCTCAGTGCAATTTGAATTTAATAATGAATCAATAGATGGAAGCACCTTGTCCTGATAGGTCATCTGTAGCATCTGGGAACCTAGTACCAATAGGATGCCAGCTATCTCTACAGAAGTGTTTCTAGTACCTGAACTGTTTTTTCATCTAAAAAAATCTACACAACTGGTCATTCCCAAGTTGGCACCAGAGACCTGAATTTCACAAGAGAGAATGGGAAACTAAATACAGCCTGATGTCTAGTGCCAGTAAATAGTTATAGCAGGTTAAGAAAGCGAATTTGCATACTTGATTGCCAATCAATTGATGTGAGTCCTAAATTATAAGCCCCCAAAGATAAGTGGGTTAATTCATTCTTAAGAACTAGGGCCTGGATTCTGGATGACCAGTGTGGAGGTCCAGGTGTCAGGTCCAGTGCAGAGGCTGCTGTTCCAGAAGGGAGGACTAAGTCAATAGGAGCAGGCAGGAAATTAAATGGTCTAGGTGAATGGAAATAGGATTCAAAATTGAGTGAGCCCCCTCTTGAAAAAAGGGAAGAAAATAGTTAAGTAAATCCACCAACATATTCATTGTGTCTGACAACATCTCTAACATTTTATACTCATAGTCCCCCACTTCTAGAGTCAATGATTCCCTAAGTATTTGTGGAGGCCCTTCAAAGAGCTTACAGTCTAATGAGGGAGACAATATGCAAATAACTATGTAGAGAGGATAAATTAGGCGTGGTCTCAGAAGAAAGGCAGTAAGCTAAAGACTTGGGAAAGGCTTCTTGCATAAGGTGGGACTCAAAGAAAGCAACAAAAGCAGAGAGAGCCAGGATCTTACGTGTGCCATATGCAAAGAACAGCCAGGATTCCAGTATCACTGAGTCACAGAAAAACATGGCAGAAGGAAAATGTGAGAAGACTGGAAAGGTAAGAAGGAGCCAAGTTGGGAGGCACAAAATGGGGGAGAGGAGAAGCACTCTTTGTCATTGATTCTCTGGGGCCAAGACTGGATATCCTAATTACCCAGACTTCCTCTTCACCTTCTTGCTTGTCCTTTACACTGTTATAGTCAGTGTGTACATTGTTTTCCTTGTTCTGCTGGATTTATTCAGCATCACTTACATAATTCCAAATTGCTCCCAAAAATGATTAGATCTATTCACAGCTCCACCAACCTTGTGTTATTGTGCCTGTCTTCCTGCAGCCTCTCCAACATTAACTATTCCTATATTTTGTCATCTTTGCCAATTTTCTGGGTGTGAGGTTAAACCTCAGAGATGTTTTCATTTGCATTTCTCATATTATTAGATATTTAGAGCAATCTTTCACATGGTTGTTCATGGTTTGAAGCTCTTCTTTTAAAAACTGCTTGGTCATATCCTTGGAATACTTTCCTATTATAGAATGGCTCTTTGTCTTGCATATTGTATTAATTCCCTATATAGAGATCATAGATGTCAGACTTTCTCAGAAATATTTCACCCAAAGATTTTTTTCCCCTAACCAACAGTTTCCATCCTTATCCTAGCCTGAGTTGATTGTGTTCATGTAAAAGCTTTTCAATTTCATGTAATTGAAATTGTCTCATTTATCTTCCATGATCTCCTCCATCCCTTCCTTAGTTAAGTTTATTTCTCCTAGCCATAGTTGTGAAAGATTAGCTTTTCACCTCTCCTTCTGCCTTCTCTTGCAAATCCACACTGTGACCTCCAATCCCGTGAACACTTAATTCTTTCCCAGGCCATCTTCCCTGTACTAGCCACTCTCTCTTCTCCCCATCTTGACTCCTTGGTGAACCAATTCAATTTTGCACTGTCCTTCTCCCTTGAATCCCTAGCCTACTTATCATATTGCTGATAATACCCAGCCAAGCTTCATCCTTGCATCACTATCCCCCATGCCTGAAACCCTCTCCTCCTTTGCTCTGTCTACTGATTTCTACTGGTTACTCTGTCTACTACTTCCTTCGAGTCTCAACTAAAATTTCACCAAGCCTTCAACAATCCCTGTCAATTCCAGTGCCTTCCCTCTGTTAATTATTTCCTATTTCTCCTGTATATTACTTACTTTGTATATATTTGTTTGCATGCTGTTCTCTACCACCACCCCAATGAGATTGTGAGCTCTTTGAGGGCAGAGACTGTCTTTTTCCTCTTTTTGTATCTCCAGAGCTTAGTGAGGTGCCTGGCACCTTGTATGTCCTTAATAAATATTTATTGACTGATTGATTATAGGATGCTTCCTTCCATTGTCCACTTTGTATGCGTGTCTGTGTGTGTGGTCTGTGTTGTGTGACTTTTTATATTTAGGTTAAGTATTCATTTGGAGCACACTACAGTATATCTATATATCCTTTCTCTAACATTCTTTGAAATCCACTCTTCCAAAGTGGATGGTGGGCATCACACTCTGCTTGACTTTTCTCTCTTCCTCTATCATAAATTCCAAGATTCTATGGTTGCTACCTCCCAAAGTTGCCATCATTTCTACTTCAGCAACCAATTCTATATTAGTCAAGAGCAATTCTCAAATAGAAGTTTCCCTTATTCAATTTAATTCAACATGAATTTAAGTACCTACTATGCGTCAATGACTCTTCCAGGTGCTAAAATGGAAACAAAACCATCTCTGCCCTTAAGGACTTAATACTCTACTGGGTGTAACAACATGTGTATAGGCCAGTGAGAACCGAGAGTGTGGGGGTAGAGAAACACTCACAGTTGAAAGAGTCAAGAAAGACCTCATATAGATGGAAGCATTTGGTCTGAGCTTTTAAGTGAGCTAGAGATTCTATGAGAAGGAAAGAAGGAGTGAGAGCATTCCAGGAATAAAAGAAAGTTCAAAAGGAGAGAGGTGGACGATGGAACGTCATACATGGGCAAGAGCAAATAGACCATTTTGTCTGGTTTGTAAAGTATGGGATGGGAGGTATGTAATAAGAAATCTGTCCAGAAAGCCTGGTTGGAGTTATATTTGGGAAGGCTTTAAATGCCAGAGAGACAAGTATATATTTGATGCTCATTGAAGTAGGGAGTCCTGGAAACTGGCGAGAGACACATAGTCAGATCCATGTCAGATGTTTACAACTTCTTCTAACTTTGAAGAATGAAGTTACAATGAAGGCAAATTAGGAAGTTATCAGCTACTCTTTTGCCTTTGGCTGGAAGAGATAACCAGATAGCTAAAGTCTCAATCACAACTTTAACATGCTTCTGGTATGATTTTGTGATCTGTTGCCTAAATCTATCACCCATTTCTCCCATATAATAGTAATAGTGATCATCATAACTCATGTGTATATTGTACTATAAGGTCTATAACCTCACAACAACCTTGCATTGTAAATAGTGCAAATCTACCATATTTCACTTTGTCAAAGAAGGAAACTGAGGTTTAGAGAGGTTAAATAATCTGTCTGAGGTCCATAATTGTTATCAGAGCTAGAACTCAAGCACAGGGATTTATCTCCAAGATCTCTGTGCCCTTTCCACTATAAAAATAACTAAACTCATTTATATGTAACTTTAAGGATTGCAAAGTGAGGGTAGAAAAGATTGTAGCAGAAAAAACAGACCATTTCAAATAAAGAAAATTAGAAAGCTCTCATATAAACAAAGTCAATTGAGCTAGGAAAGTGTGAACTGGAAAAATCTTTGTGTCAGATATGTCTGTTAAATTCAGATATCCAAGATTTGTGGGAAGTAGTACAGAGATATAAGACCAAGAATCATTCCTGAGTGGATGAGGGAAAGAAACAGACAGTTTTAAAAGAATTAAAAGATATCAACAAATATATGGAAGATTATTACAAATCACTAATATAAGAGAAATACACATTTTTTAAAAACGCCAAACTTTCACCTCACATGCAGGTAATTGACAAGGAGAAGAACAGAAGGAAATAGTCAGCATTGGAGGAACTGTGAGAAAGCAGAAACAATAACACTCTATTGGTGGAAACTGCAAATTGGTCCTACCATTCTAAAAACAATTTGGAATTATGCAAGAAAATTCACCATACTGCTCAATTTACTTGACTCAGAATTTCCACTCCTGGGCATATTCCCCAAAGAGGTCTCCATAAAAGACAAAAAATTCACAGCACTTTTGCAGCAGCAAAAATAAGGAAACAATGTTGGTACCCTTCAAATGGGGAACAGTCGAATGAATTATGATATATGGATATGAGGCAGCTAGATGGTGAAGTGGATAGAGCACTGGGCTTGGAATCAGGAAGATTTATTCTCAAATTCAGCCTCAGACACTTACTAGCTGTGTGACTCTGGACAAGTCACTTAACCCCATTTGCCTCAATTTCTTCATCTGCAAAATGAGAGGGAGAGGGAAATGGCAAATCTCTCCAATATCTTTGCCAAGAAAACCCACAAAGAGTTGGATACAACTGAATAGCAACAAATACAGAATTTATTTTATTGTAATAAACAACAAACATGAAAGTTCAGAGGAAAAAATGGAAAGACTTTTGTGAACTGATGCAGGTGGAAGTAAGTAGAACAAGGAGAACACCACACAGTAGTGGCATCAAATTCAAATAGAAACATGGGCCACTATACTGTATATAAGACTCCCTATGATCCATATATTGACTTATAAAACTACATTAACATTATCTAGGCTTTATTTTATTTTTATGTATTTTGTTTAATATTTCCTAATTACATTTTATTTTTTAATTAAATTTTATGTTTATTTTTAGTTTACAACATTCATTTCCACAAGATTTTGAGTTACAAATTTTCTCCCTGTCTTTCCCCCACCCACCATCCCAAAACAGCAATCCCACTGAATACCCCCTCTCCCAATCTGCTCTCTCCTATATCCTCCCTCATCCCCCCTCCGACTTTCAGGTAGGGCAAGATGGATCTCCACACCCCAGTGCCTGTATATCTTATTTCTCAGTTGCATGTAAAAATAATAATAATAATATTTTAAAAAAACATTTGATTTTAAAACTTTGAATTCCATATTCTTTCCCTTCTTCCTTCATCACCCACCTTTATTGGGAAGATAAGCAATTCAATATAGGTTGTACATTTGTAGTTACACAAAACATTTCCATAATGGATATATTGTGAAAGACTAACTATATTTCCCTCCAGCCTATCCAGCCCTCCATGTTCCGTTTTCTACTTTGACCCTGTCCCTTTTCAAAAGTGTGTGCTTCTAACTCCCCTCCCCTCCATCATCTCCCCTCTCATTCCCTTTCCTTCTACTTTCCTGTAGGGTAAGATACCCAATTTAGTGTGTATATTATTCCCCTCCTTAAGCCAAATTCAATGAGAGTAAGGTTGACCCATTCCCTTTTGCCTTCCTGTTCTTCCCCTCCATTGTAACAGTTTTCCCTTGCCTCTTTTATATTAGATAGTTTACCCTATTTTGTCTCTCCCTATCTCCTCTCATTATATTCCTCTCCCACCTCAATTTTATTTTTTTAAATATCATCCCTTCCTATTCAATTGATCCTGTGCCCTCTGTCTATGTATACCTGTACACATATATACACATACTCACATATGTATTCATATGCACATATACCCTCTTATATCAACACATGTATGTATGTATACATATATATACATTTATATTCCCTTCAATTATCCTCATACTAAGAAAAGTTTCATAAGTTACAATTATTGCTTTCCCATGTAGGCGTGTAAATAGTTCAACTTTGATAAGTTCCTTATGATTTCTTTTCCCTGTTTACCTTCTCATGTTTCTCTTGCTTCTTGTATTTGAATGCCAAATTTTCTATTCAACTCTAGTTTTTCCATCAAGAATGCTTGAAAGTCCTCTATTTCACTGAATGAACATATTTTCCCCTGAAACATTACACTCAGTTTTGCTGGGTAGGTGATTCTTGGTTTTAATCCTATTTCCTTTGACCTTCAGAATATCATATTCCAAGCCCTTCAATCCCTTAATGTAGAAGCTGCTAGATCTTGTGTTATTCTGATTGTGTTTCCACAATATTCAAATTATTTCTTCTTGGTTGCTTGTAATATTTTCTCCTTTATGTGGGAACTCTGGAACCTGGCTATAATAATCCTAGGAGTTTTCTTTTGGGGATCTTTTTTAAGAGGTGATTGGTGAATTCTTTCAATTTCTATTTTGCCCTCTGGTTCTAAAATATCAGGGCAATTTTCCTTGACAATTTCTTGGAGGATGATTTCTAGATTCTTTTTTTGATCATGGTTTTCAGGTATGCCAATAATTTTTAAATTATCTCTCCTGCATCTATTTTATAGGTCAGTGGTTTTTCTAATGAGATATTTCACATTCTTTTTTTTCTTTTGTTTGGATCTGTTTGATAGTATCTTGATTTCTCATTAAGTCATTTGCTTCCATTTGCTCTACTCTAATTCTGAAGGAATTATTCTCTTCAGTGAGCTTTTGAGATTTCTTTTCCATCTGGCAAATTCGGCTTTTTAAGGCATTCTTCTCCTCATTGACTTTTTGGGCTTCTTTTGCCATTTGAGTTAATCTATTTTTTAAGGTGCTATTTTCTTCAGTCAGGTTGTTGACTCTCTTTTCACGATTTTCTTGCATCATTCTCATTTCTCTTCCCAATTTTTCTTCCACTTCTCAAAGTCCTTCTTGAGCTCCTCCATGGCCTGTAATCAGTACATATTTTTCTTGGAAGCTTTTGGTGCAGGAGTTCTGATTTATTGTCTTCCTCCAATTCCATGCTTTGGTCCTTTTTGTCCCCACAAAAAGAATTTAAGGTTTGATTACTGTGCTTGCTTTTCTTCCTTTGCTTGCTCATGTTGCCACTCATTTGCTTGACTTTTGAGCTCTTTGCCGCAGTAGAACTCTGCTTCCCGAGTGGAGAGTTTTGTCCCAAATCACTGGGATTTTCACAGCTGCCAGAGCTATTATTTGGATGCCCTTTCTGCTGCCCCCACAAGCTCTGTCACACACCTCAGGACCACCACCCAAGACCACAATCCACATCCAGGCAGGTTAAAGCAAGAGTGATTACCCTCTGAATGGTCATTTGGTCCTCCTATGATCTGCAGGCCAGGAGCTCTGAAGTAGCCACATGGAGGTGGCCTCATGGTTGCCATGCCTCCACCACTTCTTGTTCCAGGGGCAGAGGCCGGACTGAACTCCTAGTCCCTCTCAATTCCAACAAAGTTCCACTGACTTTTTACTTTGTCTTAGGCATTTATGGGTTGATATTTCTGGAAACCACCTTAGCTGCTGGTGATCCACTCTCCAGAAGTCTGCTCTAGCCACTGCTGGTCAGGGCCACCCTGGGGCTAAAAACTCAAGTTCATGCAGGGCTGGGCTTGGCTCCCAGCATGCTGCAACAGACCCTTGCTGGCTGCCTGCCAAGATGCCTTCAGTGGGAGATTTGTTTTCCCCGTCACTTCGTGTGTTCTGTAGCTCTAAAATTTGTTTAGAGTCATATTTTATAGGTATTTGAGGTAGTTATGGGGGGAGCTCATGGAATTTTACCGCTTCTATGCTGCCATCTTGACTCCGCCCCCCTAATTACATTTTAAACTGGTTTGTATCATACTTCTGCCACACCCTATGATTATGGTGGTCTAAATACCAACAGCATTAAAGACAAGCCAGTTGCTAAGTAATTGCAATGACCAGTCTTAGCCCCTGGAATCATAAGATCGTAACCTTAGAACTGAAAAGGACATGGAAAGCCAACCTCATCATTTTGTGATTGAGGAAACTGAGGCCCCGTTATTTTTTACCAACCCTAAATTGAAGTTATTTTGATCAGATTACCATATCTGCAGGCAGAAATATTTTTTTACCAGCTCTAATTTGATGTATTTCATTATTACCCTACCCAAAAACCCACATCCAAATCCCATGAGGATCACAGACTTAGGTCTGAGAGAGACTTTAGAGATCGCCTAGGTCTTTCTCAGACACCCTCCCCTTCACTAACTGCTCCTTTTCCCGACTGACCTCTCTCTTATGAAGGCACTAACTCCAATCAGCAGTGGTAATGAGAACATGACCCATGAGCACAAGACCCTGGAATCACAGACTCTCTGTGTCAGATGGTATCTTGGAGGTCAGCTAGCTTAATACCGTCTACGTCATCCCTGAAAAGTGATCATCTTGCCCTTCCTCCAGAGGTCTAGGAAGGCAGAGCTCACTTCACTTCTGAACAGCTTTAACCATTAGAAAACTGTCCACAACATCAAACTGAATTCCTCTTCCTTGCAATACCCACCCATTGTTCAAGATTTTATCCTTTGACTCCAAGTGAAATGAAAGTGGAGGAGAAGAAAGCAGACTGGGCTTGGAGACAAAGGACCCAGGTTCAAACCTCAGATGGGCCACTTACCATGAGGTCACCTTGGACAGTATAGTTTAAATTTTGAGACTTCACTTTCCTCATCTATAAAATGGGGGTCTTTGGACTAAAGTAATTCTAAGATACCTTCTGGTGCTAAATCTGTGCTCAATTTCTCCCTATTGACGAGCAAATATTTGAAGGAAGTATCCCCATAAAGATTTTCTTGAGACTACACACCCCCAGTTCTTCACTCATTCCTCACATGACCCAGTCTCCACACTTCTCATCATCTAGATTGCCCCACTCTAGAACCCGTCCATATTTGTCAATTTACTCCTAATGGGCCAAGAACATTATTCCAGGTATGGTGTTCCCAGGGCATAACACAATAGAACAATAAGCTTCTTCAGTATGGACCCAACCTTATCTTAATGCAACCTACAATCCTTATGGGGGTTTTGGTTACTGTGTCACAATGATAACTCATGGTGATCTTGCAATCTACTAAGACCTCCAGTTGTGTTTTGTGTCTTGGAGGCAATCAGGGTTAAGTGACTTGCCCAGGGTTGCATAGCTAGTAAGTGTCTGAGGTCACATTTGAACTCAGGTCCTCCTGACTCCAGGGCCAGTGCTCTACCCACTGTGCCACCTAGCTGCCTCTCACATTCTTTATTTGTACATTTTACTTGTTTTAGCCTAACTGTCAAACTTCATACTTATCTTATGCTTTTTTATTAGAAAGCTAAGTAGAAGGCTTCCAGGCTGAGTCAGGAAGCTGTTGCTGTTATTCAGTCATTCTTCAGTCATGTCTGACTCTCTTGTGCCTCCATTTGGGGTTTTCTTGGCAGAGATACTGGACTGATTTGCCATTTCTTCCTCTAGTGCATTTTGTGGATGAGGGAACTGAGGCAAACAGAGTTAGGTGACTTGCCCAGGGTCACACAGCTACTAAGTATCAGAGGCCACATTTGAATTCAGGAAGACTCATCTTCCCAACTCTAGACCCAGCACTCTATCCACTGCACCACCTAACTGTCCAGAGTCAGGAAAACCTGCGTTCCGATCCCGCCTCATACACCCACTAATTGTGTGACCATAGACAAATCATTTAACCTCTCTTAGCCTCAATTTCCTCATCTGTCTAATCAGTGTGATAATAGCTCCAACCTCTCATAGTCGTTTGAGGATCAAATGAGATAACCTACGTGTTCATTATGATTATTAAGTTCAACTCATTGCTGTAGTTTGTCAAAATCTTTCTTTATGTTGACTGTCCTTTCCAAACTGTTAGCTATCCTTCTCAACCAACTTTGACATCTGGGGTGCGGGTCGGGGTCAATTGAATAAGCCTGCCATCCACATTTTCATCTGTGTCATTGATAAAGTCAGGAACTGCACAGGATAATGGGCAGGTCGCAGAGTCCTCCACTAGAAGCCGTCCTCCAAGTTGATATAAATCCATTAGTCTTCATTCCCAGTCATTTAAATTAGCTCAGTATCTGCTACATTGTCCTCTCATTTGGCCTACATCACTCAATCTCGTCTACAAAATTAGCATGAGGCACTTTGTCAAACGCCCTACTGAAATCAATTCTACTAGGTCTACAACATTCCCCTGACCTTCCAGGACAGTAAATCTTGTCAAAAAAAAAGGAAATAAAATTAACCTGTTCTTCATGAACTCTTGGTGGTTCTTGGTGATCACTGATTCTCTTTCTAAATGTTCACAGTCTGATCATTTAATAATATATTCTGGTTTCACAGAAACATGGAAAGACTTACATGAACTGATGCAAAGTGAAGTAAGGAGGGCCTGCCAAATAATAAACACAATGATTACAACTACATAATTGGAAAGAATAACCAGCCCTAAATCACTGGAAATAAATGTTGCAAAATTATAAAGAACAAGCTTGACTTCAACGAAAAGATATGAGGAGATACCTCCCCTAACTCCTATATAGACGTGGGCGTCCATGATTATGGAACAGTCTTATATCGCGGCAATTTTCTTTCTTTTTTTTTAAATGTTATTTGTTCCAAGGGATGACTCTCTGGGAGTGGGAAGGAGGAAGGAAATCTAGGTTGTGTAAAAACAAAAGATATAAATAAAATCTATTTTTAAATATATACTCTAGAGTTTTGTCAGATATCAAAGTCAAGCTCGCTGTTTTAGAGTTTGAAGGCTGCACCTTCTTCCATATTTTGAAAATCTAGGCCACATTTAACCATCTCTAGCCTTGATGACCCTCTCTCATTTCAGATTTTTTTCCTACCACCTCCATTTGTTCAAACATCAGAGACTCAACAGTCACCTCACCAGCTTGCAAGTTGTTGGGGGGTATTATTTGTTGTTGTTACTTCGTTTTTAGCATACCAGAATGAGGTTCATTTTGGTTTGTTGACTTGAATTCATTGAGGGCATTGAGGTGGTCTCTTACTATCTTTTCATTATCTTTGGTTTTAATTCCATTAACCATTCATGTTCTCTCCTTCCCAGTTGGAAGATTAGTCTCCTTGCTGGAAAGAAAGAAAGAAAGAAAGAAAGAAAGAAAGAAAGAAAGAAAGAAAGAAAGAAAGAAAGAAAGAAAGAAAGAAAGAAAGGAAGGAAGGAAGGAAGGAAGGAAGGAAGGAAGGAAGGAAGGAAGGAAGGAAGGAAAAGAAAGAATTAGAGATGGAAAGTATTCTGCATTGCCTTCTTGATTCACTGTGATCCACCCTCTTCAACCCAGCAACAGATCAGTCCTTCTATGATCTCCCTTTCATGATTCACAATTTCTTCAACAGAATCATGGAATATCAGATTTCAAAGGAACCTCAAATGCAAAGAATGTCCTCTCCAGCAGCCTCTGCTTGAAGACCTCTGGGGGAGGGGAATTCACTCTCTCCTGAGGCATACCCTTCCTCCTTTCCATGGCTCTGATTCATAGTATCATCCATCTGGAGTTGGAAAGGACCTTAGGGGCCCCAGAGTCCACCCCCTCATTTTACAGATATGGAAAGTGAGGCACAGAGAAGGTCAGTGATTTGCCACAGATCACACAGCTGGAAAGTGTTTGAGCAAGGATTTGAACCAGGTCTTCCTGAATCAATGTCTACTGCCCTATCCACTCCACTATTAGGAAGTTTGGGGTGGTTGGTTTTTTTCTTTCCATTCAAACTTAAACCTGCCTCTCTGCAATTTCCATTCATTGCTCCTAGTTCTGCCCTCTGGCAACAGACGGAACAAATCTGATCCCTCCTTCCACAGGGCAAACCTTCAAATATTTGAAGAGGGCTCTCTATTGTCACCACTAAGCCTTTTCTTCTCCAGATGTAGCAACCCCAGTTCGGTTTTCAATACAGCCTAGAAAGCCAATCTTATTGTCTTTAGCATTAGCCCCATACAGGAGGAATCTGAAATTTTATCAGTGAAGGGAACTGTCAGGGTAGAAACTCCCTCCCTCCACTAACAAATGCGACCTGTCTAAGCCTTAGCAGACAAGTTTTAGGGAGGTGCTGGCTACCCTCTGAGGGTAGTGACTAATCCAGGGTCAGTGTCTGAGGTTCCATTTGAATTCAGGTCAAGGCTGATTTCCATAGGAGGATGCCAAAGCATGATTCTTTGCATAGTATGAGGTGGTGAACAAAGCCCTGGGATGGGAGACAGGAGACCTGGTTCTAGTCATTAATTTGTGTTATAACTTTAAGTAAATTGTTTCTTCTCCCTGGGATTCAGGGAGGTTTTCTTCATCTATAAAATGAGAAGACTGTACAAGGTGACCTCTGAGGGACTTACACCTGTATGATCCAATTGAATATATATTATAAATTATATGTCATAAGAGTCCAAAGGTAGGAGAAAATTCTCTGGACATGTGATCAGTGGAAGCTCCATAGAGAAGGGAGAACTTAGAATCATAGACCAAGACCTGGGAGGGACCTTAGAAATCATTTATTTGAACCCCCTCATTTTGAAGATGGAGAAATTGAGGCCAGAGAGTCTGAGCAATGTGCTTCTTTTGGCGGAGGTTTGAGGAGAGAAGGCAGGGCAATCAGGGTTAAGTGACTTTCCCAAGGTCAGATGGCTAGTAATTAGAAATGTGTTTCAAGACCATGCTTGTAATAAGTACCAAAGTCAATATTCAAACCCAAGTCCTTTGACTTTGACTTTGATTCAGTCTTCTTGCCACCTTATCTTGTTGCCCCATGGTTTTGGTCTGTCAAAAATGGGATTGATTTCAATCAGTAGGTGATGGGAGGGTTATCCTGGCAGAGACAACAGCCTGAGCTTTGGTGGGTCTGGAGTATGGCTGTTTACCTTGAACAGGATGCCACAGTGGAGATAAGGGGCGAAGGAGGAGACACTGGGAGGAGTAAACCATCCACGTCACACCCTTAAAATACTTTGTATTTCCTCCCTTACTTTGTGTATATGTATGTATACACACACATATACCCATATATGTAGATATGCGAACATGTATGTCTAAACATATGGATATGCACACTGCATGGGTGCACATGCATGTAGATATGCATGCTTGTGTGTGTGTTTGTGTTTGTATATAAAAATGGAACATCCCCTTCCTTCAGGAAGCTTACATTCTGGGGAGGGGAGGGAGTCAGATGGGAAAATGCTACTATATGTGTGTGGACACATATATGTATATATGAGTGTGTCTACACATGTATGTTTCTGCATGTGTATCCATGCATGCCTCTATATGCATATATGTATATTTACATGTGGGTATATAGAAAGATAGACATACCTCTACGGATAGGTATAAACACAGATATGGCTATGCATATATATGACAGATTATATATAATTAGATATGTATATGTATGTATATAAATACGTATCTAAATACGTATTTTTGTATTGTATCTAAATGTAGATAGATATGTATCTAAACATATCTAAATAAATAGGTATAGTGACGTCTTTCTCTCTAACTCAGTCTCCACCCTCTCGAGAGTGTAAGCTTCTTGAAGGCAGGTAATGTTTCATTTCCCCCTCTGGACCTCCAGGATCTATCATATACCTGGTATATATTTATTGTCGTTGTCATTTGTTGTTCAGTCATTTTCCAGGTGTGTCTGACTCATTGTGGTCCCATTTGGGGTCTTCTTGGCAGAGACACTGGAGCAGTTTGGCATTTCCTTCTCCAGCTCATTTTACAGATGAGGAAACTGAGGCAAAGAGGGTGAAGTGACTTGCCCAGGGTCACCCAGCTAGGAAGTGTCTGAGGCCACATTTGAACTCACGAAGCTTAGTCTTCCTGATTCCAAGACCAGTGTTCTGTCTACTGAGCCATCCTATTAGCTGGCACATATTAGATGTTTTATAAATTCTTGTTTTTAAAAAAAATGAATGAAAAGAGCAGAAGACCCTGGCCGGAGACTGAACTAGGTAGCGAGAGCAAGTGAGCCGGCGGGCGGGACGTCACCGCGGCCAGCCGCTTCACTGAGTCCGTTTCATAGGAACGGAGGCTTCCAACGAGCTGGAGTCCTAATTGTTCTGTCATTGGCTAATGTAGATCTCTAATAAAAGTCCTTATGACCACATAAAGGCGATTCCCCTTTCCCATAACCCGGGGCCGCCGAGCTGCCAGGGATGTTTTATGCCACCTCTGCCTCTCTTCCCTCTCATTCTCCTTCACCAGTTAAGAAACAGAAAGAACAAAAAAAGGTCAGAGGCAGCCTCTCCCTCCTGTTACACCTCCCTCCTCTCCTTCCCCGCCTCTCCTCAGGAAAAGAGCCCTGCCCCGGGCATCGGGGGCCGCGGGTACCAGTCTTGGCCCTGCCACTGATGCCGTGTGACCTTGGGAGAGCTGCCCTGATTCCCCAGTCCTCAGTGTCCCCTTCCGCAAAATGGGGATACTGATCACAGCTCTAGCTCTGCCCCAGGCCTATTGATAGCATGTAAAGGATCATAGAGATTAACATTATAGACACAAGGATCGTTACCATGAGAAGTGAGTGCCGATCAATAACTCTGGGTGCAATCAAAAGCACGTTACTTCTGTTTGAGCCCCGCTTTTCTTACAGATACTTTGAATGACGGCAGTTTAACAAGGATTTTTACGTCCCAGGCACTGTGGTCCGTGCTGGGGAACGGAAGACAAAAATGAAATAATTCCTGTGTACCAGCAGGTACACAGACAAGCGAAAAGGAGCACAATGTAATTATGAGGCTCGTTAATTAAGGGAAGCAAGAAACGCCCCTCTTACAAGAGGGAACGCATGCCTGGCATGGAGGGAACAGCATAGGCAAAGACAAAGAGGTGGGAAATTTAAAACGTGATGTATGTAAAGCAACAAGAAGGCTAGACTAGAAATTGGAATGTGTGAAGGGGAGAAGGGAAGGGAATAAACATCCATATGACACCTACTATGCGCCAAGTACCTCATTTACGCCATCTCCTTTGATTTTCATGGCAACCCTGGGAGGGACACGCTGTTATTATTCTCATTTTAGAGATGAGAAAACTGAGTCAAACAGAGGCCAAGTGACTTATCCAGGGTCACACAACTACTAAATGTGTGAGGCTAAATTTGAACTCAGGTCTTCCTTACTAAGACCAGCTCACTACCTACTGTACCACCAGCTGAACGTTATCTAAGTCGTATTGCATGTGGTTAAATATTTATTTAATTTGTTATTTCTCAAACATTTTGTCTATTTTGTTAAATGTTATTTTTTTCTCTTTTCTTAAATATTTTATTTTTGTCAAATATTTGTTTTGTTACCTATTTCCCATTTACATTTTAATCTGACCTGGCCACACTGGAAGTGTTCCAGGCAACCTAGGCTGAGTGTTTGAAGCCTCTCCCATGAAAACTAATTATATTTGACAATTCTTACGCACTAGAGATGAACCAGAAAACTATCCCATGTAGAAAGACGCAGGCATAAAGGAGAAGGATGGAATTCTGGGGGGAGGGGGAACTGAAAAGGTGCCAGAGGGGCTGGTGTCCATATTGCACTTTGACACTCTATATAGGCCCTGGAAAATGTCTCAGTACAAGACATGCATCCAAACCCAAAGCGCCATTCTTTCATCACTAGCATTTACCCAGTAAAGAATTATTCTCCAGTATCCACTCTACCTACTGCTCTCCACAGCCTCAGATAGCGCAGCTCCCAAAGCCTGTTCTCCCAGGGACCCACAAACCTGAGATATCCCTGAGTCTGCGATTGCCAGGGAGTCAGAGCAACAGAAACTTACCCGACAGGATTAGAATTCCCACTTACACCAAGCTGGGCTACAGGACATGATGAAGTAAGCCGACTTGCCCTCCTCATTCCTCTGTTGCTCAGTTGATACGACCTCTTTTCAATTGTTCAATTCAATCCAACAAACATGCATTAAACACATTGTGTATGCCTGTCACTGTCCTGGGGAGCCTGGCACAAAGGCAAGAAAATAAAATCCTCCGACCTTGAGGCCAGGCTGATCACCAGCAACCTTGTGCTGCTGGAGTTTGGATTATAAACTCTGTTTGTGATGACCACTTCAATCCTCCCGGCTGGATCAGTCGCATTTCTTGTATCTGGAATATATTCTCTTTGATGCACCTAAGTATCGCTGCACAGCTCACAGGAGGGATCTGGGAGCAGAGAATGAGGGAGCTTGAACCTTGAGACATAGAATACCAGAGGCCCCTGAGGGGCCTTAGAATATGGAATGTCAGAGCTGGAAGGGGCCTTAGAACATGGAACATCAGGTCTGGGGAGAGGCCTTTAAAATCATCTCATTCAAATCTTATCATTTTCCAGAAACTGAGGTACAGAGGAGGGAAGCAGCTAGCTGGCTTGATATTCTGCAACTGACTCTAACACCTAACTAGCGGAAGCCCTGGCTCTTGAATCCGGGTCTCCTGGCTCTCATCTAGCCCTCTTCAGCTCACCCCTCCACAAGCTACCTCTAGAAATGAGGGCAGTTGCTAAATCACAAGGTTGTTGACTTCCAAGTGGTAAAAATAAATATGGGGCCTAATAATGTAGATTAGTGTCTGCGAGAGCCTGGAGTTGGTCATTTTGAACTTTTTATTTTACTTAACCGCTGCAGGATGATAATTGGGTAGCAAATCAGGGAGTCTGCAGCCCCGTTAGGGAAAGACCAACTGAATGTGCTAGACGCTATTATTATGCCGATGAGCAGCCTGGGTCCCCGAGGTAGTCTTCTTAACACCCTGCAGGGAAAATGAACAATTTCATCAAGAGGAGTGCCAAAGTTTCTGCATCAACACTGAACACCCAAGCTGTTCCCTTTACTATAAGAATATGACTTAGCAAGCTCAACCTACAGAGACCCCTTGTCCAGACAGCTCGGGGTTCATTGATGGAAGAGGCAGCTGGGTGGAAAAGCCTTAACATCATCTCCTGACCCCCCACCCCAGACTGCAGGAGCAGAGGTTTGAAAAGGGATGGGCCAAAGTCCTTTGATTGTCCTGGGGCTTAAGGCACAAATTGGAGCCTCTGTTTTTCCAAATCTGTTTCCAGTCTGACCAAAAGTTTAGGGGAACCTTCACCTAAACCAGCAGTTCTCAACCTGAGGGTTATGTTCAGTTTACAACGAAAATACATCCTGCATATCAGATATTTACATTACGATTCATAACAGGAGCAAAATTACAGTTATGAAGTAGCAACGAAAATAATTTTATGGTTGGGGGTCACCACAACACGAGGAACTATATTAAAGGGTCGCAGCATTAGGGAGCTTGAAAACCACTGGTCTAAAGGGTCACCAAGAGTCAAACACAATTGAATGACTGAAGAATAACAATGTATGTATGTGTGTGTGTATTATGTATGGGTATATACATATATGTGCATCACACTACATACACTGTATGTGTATGTGTATACATGTGTATGTGTATACATGTGTCTATATATGCATATGTGTATATATACATACACATATATACACATGTGCAGATAGATATACTAATTGTATAACTATGGATAATTCATTTAGCCTGAGCCTCAGTTTCTCCAACTGACAAATGTAGATAATAATATCTGTACTATCTACCGCCACAAAGCTACTGGGAGAAACAACCAAAATCCTATTCTGAGAGCACTTTGCGCACTTTGAAATGTTTTCCAAGTTTCTGTTATTCAGATTCATCAGGGACTCAGCCGCCACTTGATTGAGAGGGGGAAAGTGAGGCACAGATGTGCCTTGTCAAAGATGATTCCCTTCCCTCTCGAGTCTCCTCCAGAGCCTGGGAGCCCCTACAGGGGTGGCGATGTTTACAGTTGCTCAGGGGGTGTTCAGAAGCTCCAGGAAGCTGCCTCCAGGGGTGTAACAGCAAGCACCCTAGCATGCCTAGGGCAGCTACTAGCACAGGTTCTTAGATCTGCTTTTCTAAAGGAAAGCAACTCAAAATGGGTTAACAATCTTACTTTAATCAAACATATCATTTACCTAGTTCAGGG
>CM053588.1:63370911-63462767 GCA_028646515.1 Pseudochirops corinnae | reverse complement strand
GAGGGAGGAAGGGAGGGAGGGGGCAAGGAAGAAGGAAGGAAGGAAGGAAGGAAGGAAGGGAGGGAGGGAGGAAGGGAGGGAAGGAGGGGGAAGGAAGGGAGGGAGGAAGGAAGGAAGGGATGGAGGAAGGAAGGGAGGGAGGAAGGAAGGGAAGGAGGGGGAAGGAAGGGAGGGAGGAAGGGAGGGAGGGGGGAAGGGAGGGAGGGGGAAGAAAGGGAGGGAGGGAGAGAAAGAAGGAAGAAATGGAAGGAGAGGATGAGGAAGGGAAAGAACAAGGATCAAGGGAAGGAGGGAAAGTGAGGGCGAGCGAAGAAAAAAGCAAGACAGGAAGAAAGAGAACAAATAGATACAGAGACAGAAAAAGACAGTAACAGAGACATAGAGCACAGAAGCAGCTTGGGCTGGGCCTAACAAGTTGTCCGGCCTTGGCTGGAGTCACCTGAGTCTAGTGTCTGGGGTCCTGAGCTCTAAGCTTGCCTTGTGGTGCCTCTGGTGGTCAGGTTCTAGGGAGCTGAGTCACACTGGCCAGACTCCCAGGAGACTGACCAGCTGATAAGTCATTTACTGAGTCACTCCCTTACAGTGGGGAACAAAACCACTGAGCCAATTGGAGACTCCTACCAGGTAGTCAGGGCATGCTGTGCCCAGACAGGGCCAGGAAGACACCGACAAGGTCTGGTTCTTGAGCACCTCTTCCTCCATCCTCCCTGTAGACCACCACCGCCTTTGTTGTGACTTCATTCCCAAGGACATGCCACAATTAATTATCTCACATTAGCTCCACTTTTGGTTCCCTAATGTAATTTGGGGGTCCACCATCTCCTTGATTTGATTTGTAACACCCCTAATCATGGATGCAGAGACTGTGATGAGATTTAAGAAGCATTCTGGGTATTCGCAAACATCTTAGAGGTGGGTTTGAGGGTACATCATCCCTGAATTCTGTGTGTAAACCGTATCAAGAGATCTTCATCCCCCTGTGCACTAACTGCTGTCATCAGCCCCTAGAATTTAGGACCAGAAAGTGCCTTAGAGATCAATCCCCTTATTTCACAGAGGAAAAAACTGAGGCCAGCTGAGGGACAGAGACCAGCCAAAGCCACACAGTCAGCAAGTGGCATAACTACTATCAAAACCAGGGTTGCAGACTCCAAATCCAACTGTATTCTGAATCAATGGAAGGTGATTCTTGAAGAGAGGATCTGGGAGCTGGGGAACAGGGAAGCGGAAGACATACACTTGAACTAAGTCTTGAAGGAAGACTGGGTTCTGTGAAGAAGCATGGAGAAGGGAGAAGGCTATTGGTATGAGACGAGAATCATGTGTGAGAACTCAGCAACATAAATGCAAGAAACATAAAGAAATACAGCTGCCAAGAACACCACCACCAAAAATAACAATAGAGAGACCAATTAAGAGATGTCTCTCTACACCAGTGGTTCTCAACCTTCCTAATGCCAAGACTCTTTAATACTCATATGTGGGCGTGTCTGCATGTGGGCAGACCCACCTGGAGACAGAGAGAGGAGCCGTGTCTCGGTTCCTAAGACTGTCAGAAATATGTGTTTTCTGATGGTCTTTGGTGACCCCTGTGAGTCATTCCACCCCCAAAGGGGTCGCGACCCACAGATTGAGAACCGCTGCTCTAAAAGGAGTTGAAGCTGAAAGCAGAAGACAAAGAGAAGTGATGATGGAGAAACAGGCCTGAAACATCATGGATTAAAGCTCTGTAAGTGAATCAAGGTTTTTGTGGGACCAGATTATACAATGAATAGGAGGGCACACAAAAAGGAAGGGGGAGGAAAAAGATAGAAGGGACTCTGTGACATGCCCTAATCAAGTCAAAGGTTAACAATGAAATGAAGCTAACTCCTGTAGTCTCAGTCAGGCAGAATTCATAGAGTAGAAAGAGTAAGGAAGCAAAGAGAGGGATAGAAATAGGGAAAGAAAAGGAGTATCAGTGATACCACTGATGAATGCTCCTATAAAAGAAGAGAGATAGTATATAAAGGAAGATGGGTGTCTTACAATTGGATATAATCTATAGGAGTTTTCTGCTTAGAGAGACTATTCATCCTAAAACAGGAGAGGGAATCCAAACTCCTAGGGGCAGTTGACATCCAGGAAAGTGGGAAGGCATGGACCCAGGGAGGAGATCTCATGGCAAATAGGGGGAGGGGAGACAAAAGAACAAGGAAAGGGCAAAGGTTAATAATGAACATGAGGCAATTTTTTGCCATGAGACAATAGCGTATCAACTGTAGGAAGCATCTGTAAGAGTGAGATCTAACAGAAAAGGACCAAGATCTACAGGGGAAAAAAAAAAAGATCTATAGGGCAATGCATAAAAACTATTTAGAAGAGAGAACCCAAAACTGGTTCCTTAGCAGCTTTAATTCTATGAGGAATACAGATACTTGAGAAAGACTAAATAAGTATAAGGGCCATGAATCAAAAAATAAAGGTCTAGAAGGGGGAGATAAATAATGAAGGAAATGAAAAAAAAATCCTTTTGGAGAAAGGAACAGAAAATGAAACTTAAAACACTAATGAACAAAACAATGTGAAGGAAGAGAAAAGGAATATTTTATTCAACTACTTAACAGAAAAAAAAGGGGAGGAAGAGTTAAATATCTGGATAAAAGGAAGAAAGTCAAAGGAACTAATGTGTTAAACAAAACTTCAAAAACTAGGGAAAGGAGTAGCGAACAGAATGCGAGAAGAGAGAGAAGATTTAACAGTAAGGAGAAGAAAGCTAGTCAGAATGTGGTTATTGTGAAGCAAGCTGGAAAGACAAAGTACTGGGTTTATAGAAGAGAGAGAAAAATTCTAATTTAAAAAAATTAAAGACAGATAGAATAAAATATAAACCAAACTCTCATAACTTTAAATGTGAATGAACTAAACAATCCAATAAAATGAAAAAGAGTGACAGACAAGATGCAAAAACAATCTTTAATCTGCAGTTTACAAAAAAAAAAACCTCACACATACTTAAAAAGACAGTCATACACAGAATAAAAATGAGGGACTGGGAAAAAAGTTTATAATGCATCAAGTGAATCTAAAGAAGCAAGAGTTGAAATTATGATATCAGACAACGTTAAGGCAAACATTCAAAACATAAAAAGGAAAAACAAGGAAATGACATTATATTGAAAGGAATTATGGACAACAAACAAATATCAACATTAAACTTATGTGCTCCAAAGTCCTTAGCATCTAAATTTACAATGGGAAAATTAAATTAACTACAAGAATACATAGACAGTAATACAAAAGTACAGGAGATTTCAATGTCCTTCTCTCAATTTTGAATAAGTTGAACAGAAATAAACAAAAGGGAAAATACAGACTTAAACAAAGCGTTGGCCGAACTAGAGCTAAAAGATTTATAGTATTTTCTAAATGGGAATACTAAGAAAAATATGTATTTTACGGCATCATTTGGAACTTTCATAAATTTATTTTATATTTATATATAT
The DNA here is from genome assembly GCA_028646515.1 of Pseudochirops corinnae. Classification (NCBI taxonomy): domain Eukaryota; kingdom Metazoa; phylum Chordata; class Mammalia; order Diprotodontia; family Pseudocheiridae; genus Pseudochirops; species Pseudochirops corinnae. The sequence continues at coordinate 63,459,282 of CM053588.1, read as the reverse complement.
ATATTTTTATATATATATAAAATATATATATATATATTTTAGGCCCTGTCTTAGGGCATAAAAATATTACAAATAAATGTAAAAAAGCAGAAATGGTAAACAAAGACTTTACAGAGAATAGTGTGTGAAGAAGAGTAGTATCAGTATATCCATATAACTAAATCATAGAGTGTGTGAAAAGAAGTAATATGTAAGAAGATTGGAAATGTCCAAATTTTTTAGGGCTCTAAATGCCAAACAAAGGGGTTTCTATTTGATCCTAGAAGCAATAGGAAGTCAATAGAGTTTATTGAGAAGAAGTGGGGGGGGGGGGTATCATTAGATCTGTCTTTGGTAATAAAAAGAAACAACCTTAAAAATGAGAGAGTATCCAGGAGGAGAAGGTAATTGACAGTTTTAAATGCAGTATAGTCTTTAAGAAGGATGGAGATTGAAAAAAGACCATTACATTTGGCAATTAGGAGATCACAGGTCACTTTAAGAGGGAAATACCAGTCAATAAACATTAATATGCTACTGCTACGTGCCAAGCATTGTACTAAGCAGTGGGGATCCAGAGAAAGGCCAAAGATGGTCCCTGATCTCAAGGACCTCCCAGTCTAATGGGAGAGACGGCATACAAATACAAGTCACATATAGGATAGATATGAAACAATTAACAGAAAGAAGGCACTGGAATTTTGTTTTTGTTTTTGATGTATTATTTATTTATTTTAACAGGTTTGGGGTTTGTTTTTTTACATTTTGAATTCCAAATTCTCTCCCTCCAGTCATTTTCCCACCCACTGAGAAGGCAAGCAATATGATATAATTATATATGTGAAATCATGCAAAACATGTTAGTCATGTTGCAACAATAAAGGAAAGGAAAATAAAGTGAGAAAATTATACTTCGGCTTACACTGAGAGTTCATCAGTTTTCTCTCTGGAGGTGGATAGCATTTTTCATCATGAGTTCTTTGGAATTATCTTGGGTCATTGTATTGATCTGAATAGTTAAACCCTTCACAGTTAGATCATCCTTGCAATATTATTATTACTATGTACAATGTTTTCCTGGTTCTACTCAATTCACTCTAAATCTATTCATACAGATCTTCCCATATTTTTCTGAAACCACCTCCCTCACCATGTCTTATAGCACAGTAGTACTCCATCACAATCATATGCCACAACTTGTTCAGCCATTCCCCAACTGATGGACATTCCTTCCATTTCCAATTCTCTACCACTACAAAAGGAGCTGCTATAAATATTTTTGTATATACAGCTCCTTTTTTTCTCTCTTTGATCTCTTTGGGATACAGACATGGTAGTGATATTGCTGGGTCAAAGAGTGTACAGAGTTTTGTAGCCCTTTGGACATAGTTCCAAAGTGTTTTCCAGAAGGATTGGACTAGCTTACAACTTCACCAACAATGCATTAGGGTACCCAGTTTCCATATCCCCTCCAACATTTGTCATTTTCCTTTTCTGTCATGTTAGCCATGTGAGGTGGTACCTTGGAGTTGTTTAAATTTGTATTCCTCTAATAAATTAGTGATTTAGTATATAATTTCCATATGACTATATATAGTTTTGATTTCTTCTTCTGAAAACTGCCTATTCATATCCATTAACTATCAACTGGGGGAACAACTTGTATTTTTATAAATTTGACTCAGTTCCCAACATATTTAAGAACTGAGGCTTTTATAAGAGAAATCTGCTATTAAAAATATTTTCCTAGTTTCCTTCTTTCTTTCTAATTTTGGTTGCATTGTTTTTGTTTGCACAAAACCTTTTTAATTTCATGAAATTAAAATTATCCATTGTATTTCCCATGATCCTCTCTATCTCTAGGTCTTTCATAAAATGGAAGGCACTAGAATTAAGGGTTCCTGTAGAAGGTGAAATTTGCATAAGAACTTGAAGGAAGACAAAAAGTATAAATGAGGAGGGAGAGCATTCCAGGCATGGGTGACTACTATTGAAAATGCCCAGCCAGTAGATGGATTGTCATGAACAAGGAACAGCAAGGAGGCCTGTGTCGTTGGATCACAGTATAGATGGGCATGAAAGGCTTTGAATGTCAGACAAGGTATTTTATTTTTGTTCCTGGAAGTTATAAGAAACCATTGGAATTTATTAAGTCAAGGGGTAGGAGGCAGGGTGACATAGTCAGGAGTTTTCTTAAGAGATCACTCTGGCAGAGGATGGACTAGAATATGAGGGACTCGAAGCTGGCAGACCCACAAACAGGCTATTGCAATAGTCCAGGCATGAGGTGGTGGAGGCCTGCACCAGAGTGATGAGTGTCAGAAGAGAGAGAGAGGGGCATATACAAGACATGTTATGAAGGCAGAATACACAGGACTTGGCAACATGAGTGTTGAGAGGTAGTTGAAGAGTTGAGGATGCCACCTAGGTTGTGAGCCCAAATGACTGGGAGGATGGAGATACTCTCAACAGTAACAAGGAAGATAGGAAAAGGGGAAGGTTTGGGGAAGGAGGACAATAGGAGGATAATGAGTGAAGTTTGGGACAAGTTGAGTTTAAAATATTTATAGTACATCAAGTTTGAGATGTCCAATGGACAGCAAGAGATGTGAGACTGGAGGTCAGCAGAGAAATTAGGACGGGATAAATTTATTTAAATGGCTGTGTGACCCTGGGCAAGTCATTTCAACTTGTTTGCCTCAGTTTCCTTATCTGTAAAATGAGTTGGAGAAGGAAATGGCTAACCACTCCAGAATCTCTGCCAAGAAAACCCCAGATGGAACCACAATGAGTTGAACACAGCTGAAATGACTGAACAACAACAATATATGGCCCAATAGGCCCATTCTCCTGAATGTTGAATGACTGCCTTTCCTGGACCACTATTTCCAGGAAGTCTCATCTGGAATGTGCTTCACTCCCTCCTCTCAGGTCAGCTCCTTCTCAGCCTATTCACCAACCTCTTGCCTTACTCCTCATTCTAATCTGAAACTAAGGAACATCAATCAAATCAGCTCTGTCATTGTTCCTGAATAGGACCTGTCAATTTATTCCCCAACAGCTCCACTCACCACTCCAATAAATTTCAGGACCAAATTTTCCCTGCTGGTCAACCACTCCCTTATGTGAGCAATCCACTCCTGTCAGAATATAAATTCCTTGAGAGCAGGGACTCTATTTTTGTATTTGCATCCCACTAGGGAGCAATGGATAGTAGTTTTAGAAAGGCAAAATTAAACTCAACATAAGGGGGAAATTCCCAATTAATAATAATAACTAATATCTATATAGCACTTACTATGTCCTTTGATCCCCACAACAACCCTGGGAGGTAAGTGCTATTATTATCTCCATTTTAAAGATGAAGCAACTTAATGAAAACAGAAGTTCAGTGACTTGCCCAGGGTCACATAGCTGGGAAGGGTCTAAGGCCAAATTTGAACTTGGGTCTTCCTGACTCTAGGTCCAAGGCTCTATCCACTGTGCAACTAGCTGTTCAAAAGCTAGTGGAAACAGGCTCCCTTGGGAGAGGATTTCTCTAGCCATAGAGACTGTCAAGTAGAGTCTGCATGACCATTTTTCAGAGATGATATAGAGGGAATTTGAGTCCAGGAAGAGGTTAAGCTACAGGAGACTCCTCCCTTCCTCAGCTCTGAGAATCTGTGATTCTCACACACACTAAGATGAAGGCAGCTGGACCCACAGACCCAGAGAATTGGGGGAACTGTTGGCCTGAAGGCCAGACTCAGACCAGGGGCAGCAACAGAGGGACACAAAGGGCTGCTTCCACTGGGATTTTGAGGGATGGTGCATAGGACAGCAATGGAAGTAGCCCTTGCCCTTTGAGGGTACTGATAGTACTTCTATAGGCTTTCAAATTTATTTTACCTATAATATCTCAATTGATTCTCACAAATACCCTAGGAGAGTGTTGTTTTTTTCTCTGTTTTACAGATTAAGAAACTAAGACCCAAAGAGACTAAACTATTTGCCCAGGGTCACACAGCTGGCAAATACTGGAAATAGAACTTGAACTCACATCGTTCTGACTCCAGATCCAGCATCCCCTCTATTTAGATCTAGGCTCAGCTTCCAGATCTGATCAGTGACAGGTTTGTGGTACATCTCACCCAGGGAAAGGGCCCTGTGCCTAGCAGGAAGCCTGCAAGGGAAGAAGCCTGGAGGAAGGGGATTGGAGGCAGCTGGTAACAAACCTTGCATGGTCTCCCTTTCCCCAGAACTAAGCAGGCAGGGATGATCACGCGCGCGCGCGCGCGCACACACACACACACACACACACACACACACACACACACACACACACATACAGGTGCATACACACATTTGAACACATGCACACATACATACACACACGCACATGTACTCACAACAGTCAGACACATACTCTGACCATTTAACAGGAACAAGGCCTGAGAAGGCAATAGGCCTGCCTCGGGTTTTAGTATCTGCTCCTGAGTTAGATTGTGGGCACTGAACTCCAGCCCTCTGGGAGTCCACGTTATTAGAAAGAATCAATCCTCTGCTTTGAAAAGAAGACACCATCACACACACACACACACACACACACACACACACACACACACACACACCCAGGTCGGGCACAGAGAACGTTTCCTCCTTTGGTTTCCCTTGTTCCAGAAGGCCCTGTGGGGAGAGAGGGGTGACTCTGAAACTCATACTGAGGTGGGGAGAGGGAGGAGGGAGATGAGTCACCTTATGTGTTGTGCAACTAAACTCAATGGAGCCTACCTGGGATAGTACAGGGGGGGAGGGGGAGGGACAAAGGGGGGAGAGAGGAGGGAGAGAAAGGGGAGAGGAAAGGGGAGGGGAGGGGAGAGGAAGAAAGGGGAGGGAAGGAGAGGGGAAAAGAGAAGAGGAAAGGAGAGGAGGAGAGGGGAGGGGAGGGGAGGGAGAGAAGAGAAGAAAATTGGTATTAGGTGTTATGTACCCTCTCCTTACTCCCCATCTTCTATCTCTCCCCCATTCCCTATCCCTCTCTTCCTTCCCTATCACCTCACTTCCTTGCCTCAGTGTTATAACCTCTGAACACAAAGCAGATTAAAAGCAATACTCTGCTGAAAGCCTTTCCCTGCTCCCTCTTTCTCCTCTCCCTCTCCCTCTCCCTCTCCCTCTCCCTCTCCCTCTCCCTCTCCCTCTCCCATTCCATTCCTTTCCTAACTTTCCCCACCTAGACTAGAGGAAGATCAATTGAATATGTAAGAGCCAGAATATGTCACCATCACAGTGTGAAGGGGAAGGAGAACAGGAACAAAGGATGAGTCTTGTAAGAGGCCTCAGAACACAGACTGTCACTAATAGATAGGACCTTACAATACTGAGGGGACCTCAGAGCTCCTCTAGCCCAACCCTCTCATTTTATAGATTAGGAAGCTGAGGCCCAGAGAAGCTAAGTGACTTTGCCAAAGATCACTCAGGTAGACACTAGAGGAAGGATTTTGAATCCAGATCCTCACCTGGGACTCCAAAGTCAATATTCTTTGTTCTACACTGCTTCCTACTGAAATGTCCAATAAGCAACTTACCTTAAAACAAAGAAAATGAGAGCTAGAAAGGGCCTCCTTTTACAGATGGGGAAACTGAGGCACATCTCCAGTATCTCATTAATCTTCAGTCTCTCCCTGTTGACTGGCTGATTCCCAGTTCCTACAAAAACATCCGTGTCTCCCCCATTCTTAAAAACCTTCACTTGATCTGACTGTTCTATATATCTCCACCCTATTCTAGCTTGACTCCTTGCAATAGTTGTCTACAGCTGATCCTTGTGCATTCTTTCCTCTCACTCTCTTAATTCTCTGTAGTCTGACTTTCAACCTCATCATTCAAAGTAAACTTCCCTCTCCAAAGTTACAATGACTTGTTCATCAGTCTCCCTCTTGACCTCTCTCTAGCCTTTGAGCATTGTCAATCACCCTCTTCTCCTTGATAGTCTATTGTCTCTCAGAGTTTTAAGACACTGATCTCTCCTATTTTTCTTCCTGCCTGCTTCACTGTCCTTTGATGAGTTTTCATCAATGTCTTACCTACTACCTTTAGGTGTCCCCCAAGGTTCTGTCCTGGGCTCACCTCTCTCTCTCTATTTCATTTCAGGATCTCATCAGCACCCACGGATTAAATTATCATCTTAAAACAAATGATCTCAGATCTATTTATCCAGTCCAAAAATTCTTCCTGACCTCGTCTCCCATTTTGAACCATCTATTGGGCATCTCAAGCTGGATGTGCCATAAATATTCAACTCACTCTATCCAAAACTGAGCTCATTCTCTTTCTCCTCAAATCTCCTCTCTTCCAGACTTCTCTTTTACTAAGGAGGCACCCACCATCCTCCCAGTCTGGTTTCCCAGTCTAAGCATCATCTTCAACTCTTTTCACTCCCATAGCCAACATGTTGCCAAGCCCTGTTGATTCTAGGGAGGTTGGGTGGTGCAGTGGGTAGAGCACCGGACGTAGAGTCAGGAAAACTCATCTTCATGAGTTCAAATCTGGCCTCAGACACTTACTAGTTGTGTGACCCTGGGCAAGTCACTTCACCCTCTTTGCCTAAGTTTCCTCATCTGTAAAATGAACTGGAGAAGGAAATAGCAAACCACTCCAGTATCTGCCAAGAAAATCCCAAATGGGGCCAGGAAGAGTCGAACATGACTGAACAACAAAAATGATTCCATCTTCATCATATCCCCTGTCTGAATCCCTTTCTCTGTTCCAATACTAACATCATTCTGATTCGGGCCCCCATCACCTCACGTAGGTCTGACCATGTCACCCCCCTATTCCATAAATTCCAGGAGCTCCCTATTACTTCCAGGATCAAATATAAAATCCTGCTTGGCTTGTAAAACTTGGTCCCTTCCTATTTTTTCATTTATCCTACACTTTTCTCCCCTCCATGTACTCTACAATCTAGTAACACTGACCTCCATAGAAGCCTATCTCTTATGATCTCAGGATCTGTTGCCTCACCCTGCCCCTTGAGCCTTTGGTGGACTGGGGGGAAAGCTCTGGCTATGTGCCCCAGGACTCATGTCCTGCCAGAGATGCAGGGAGGCACCAAGCCACAAGAGAATGGAAGAGTGGATTGTCATTCCATGCACAATCCCCTCCTACCACTTGTTTCTCCTGACCCTGCTCCACAGGGCTTCCCGTTGGACCTGCCCCTGCCGATTGGAAACCCAGACAGTGCTTTCCTGCCTGGCAGATACAAGACTTTGATCTTCAGCCTGTGGGATCCTCTTGTTCTGTTGTTTCCCAGACTCTGAGGTTACATTCAGGCCATGCTTGCTGCATGCTGCCTTGCTGACTCTGACACGCTTACACTGAGACTCACACTTGTTGGAATTTAGATTTTGAAAAAACGAATCCCAGGAGGTGCAAAGTACCTCAGCAGCCATCCATCTCTACTTATACACAAAAAAAGAGAGCTCGCACTGCAGAACAAAGGACATAAAAGTGACTGGTTCTTTACCTGAAGACCCTCATTGAGGAGTAACCTACCACTACCCAAGGCTACCAATTCCACTTTCAGATAATAACTTGTTAAGCAAGTTTCCCCATATTTCAAGCCCAAATTAGTTTCCTTTCAACTCCCAATCTTTGTTCTTGGTTCTGTCCTCTGGGACCAGGCAAAACAAGTCAAAGCCCTCTTCCCCATGACAGTCCTTCAAAGATAACTCCTTCTTCAGATGAGAACGTTTAGAAAAATAAGGCCTCAAAGACAATGTCCTTTCCCTTTCCTTGTTCCACAGGTAATAATAGAGGCCTTGAGATATCAGCTGAAAGGAACCTTAGAGGGTCTCCCTAATTTTACAAATGAGGCTATAGTCCAATAAATTCTCTTTATGTTATTCAGTCTGACTCTATCAAGCAAAGAGGGTGAGTGACAGAGATGAGGTTGGGGGGGTGTCTGCCCCAAGCATGTGGAGACTTCCAATGGTGAAAGGGGAAGATGAGAGCAAATTGTTTCAGTAGCCATGAAGGCAACTGAAGCAGGCGCTGTGGAGAGCTTACAGGTTGGTCAGACATTGAAGAAGCTAAGGTCATCCACCTCCACCACATCCTGGGGCTGTCCTATTGATTTTGTTCTGCCACTGACCTTCGATGACTAGAAGAGAGAGGCAAGCTAATGACTTGTAGCAACTCTGTCTCATTTAAATCTAATTCACTTGCAAGTTAAAACATCACCTCTGATATTCACTTTGAAAAACAAAGGATGAACAACATCTAAATATATACCTACATACATATAATTACACACATGGAATATATATGCACATATATATCTGAGAGTAACCTTGGAGGCCATCGCATAATCTTCCCTCGCTTGACAGCTGAGGAAACTGAGGCTCATAAAGAGAAATGATTTTCCCGTGTCTAGACTCTGGAAGAGTGAGGGTGATGACTCCACAGCTCTGCCTCTTTAAACCCAATTCACATAGGAGTCGAGGTATCGTCCCATGACGTCATTGGCCCTCCTTAAAAATGAAGGACGAACCACAACAAGCTATAGCTATATACTCCCCCCTGGTGTCCGCTCCTTCCTCTCCAACTAGTTTGCTCCTGCGGCCCTTCCCTCTGATTGACTGATTCCCCCTAGAACCTCCATTTTAAGGAGAAAGCCCAGGCCAGCCCCATCTTCACCCCTTACTCTGGACTTTCTCTACCATGTCCCAACTAAAATGCCTTCTCTTCCTCCTCCCCTCCTTCCCCTCCCTTTTATGCACCTTGGAGGGCCCCCATTTCCGGGAAGACATATTGCAAAGTATAAGCGATTGCCAGCTCTCTGGACCTCTATATCTCGTTGCTGGACTCGGAGGGCTGGAGTAGAGAGAGGCTGATGGATTGCACAGCTCCGCCTACTTAAATCCTCCCTGAGGGCGGGGTCTGGGCGGGGCCTGTTGGGGCGGGGCCAGCACGAGCTTACTGGCTGCAGCTACCACCGGCCGCCAAGATGGAGGACGAGATGTTCTCCAAGGAGCTGGACCAGTGGTTGGAGCAGCCGAGTGAGAATGAAGTACTCATGCTCTGCAAGAAGGCTAAGGAAATCCTCACCAAGGAACCCAGCGTCCGAGAGGTTCGTTGTCCGGTCACCATCTGCCGTGATGTCCACGGCCGGTTCCATGATCTGATGGAACTCTTCCGAAGTGGTGGGAGGTCTCCAGACACAAACTACCTTTTTACGGGGGACCATGTGGGCAGAGGCTATTACTCGGTGGAGACGGCGACTCTTCTTGTATCATTAAAGGTGCGATACCCAGAGCGGATCACGATCCTGAGGGGAAACCACGAGAGCCGGCCGATCACACAAGTGTATGGCTTTTATGACGAGTGCCTGAGGAAGTACGGCAATGCCAATGTTTGGAAATACTTTACTGATCTCTTTGATTACCTCCCACTCACAGCTTTAGTAGATGGAGAGATATTTTGCCTCCATGATTGACTTTCTGCACCCACTGGCTCGTCTGCAAGAAATTCCACGTGAGAGATCAGTGTGTAACCTGTTATGGTCAGATCCCGATGATTGTGGTGGATAGAGCTTTTCTCTGCAAGGACCTGGTTCTGCATTTGGACAGGACATTTCGGAAACATTTAATCAGGGTCAGCTGCCTCACACTTCTTTCTCACGCTCACCAGCTTTTGATGGAGGGGTACAGCTAGTGTCATGATCAGAAAATGATTACCATTTTCAGTGCAGCCACTTACTGCTACCTATTGTGGGAACCAGGCTGCTATCATGGAACTAAATGACACCTTAAAATATTCTTTCCTACAATTTGGCCCCTCACTCCCTTGTGAAGAGCCTCATGTAATGCAGTGCACCCCCAGGTTGCTTCTATAAACAACTTTGAAGAAAACCTAAGAAAAATACCTGGAAGTATACCTGGCATCTTTTTTTTTCTAGGTTTTTTTTTTTTATCATGGCTTTCAGGTAGTCCAATAATTTTTTAATTGTCTCTCCTGGATCTATTTTCCAGGTCAGTGGTTTTTTCAAGGAGATATTTCACATTGCCTTCTATTTTTTCATTTGTTTGGATCTGTATAATAATATCTTGATTTCTCATAAAGTCATTTGCTTCCATTTGCTCCACTCTAATTCTGAAGGAACTATTCTCTTCAGCAACCTTTTGAGATTCTTTTTCCATCTGGCAAATTCTACTTTTTAAGGCATTTGTCTCCTTATTGGCTTTTTGGGTCTCTTTTGCCATTTGAGTTAATCTGTTTTTTAAGGTGTTATTTTCTTCAGTCAGGTTGTTGACTCTCTTTTCATGATTTTCTTGCATCATTCTCCTTTCTCTTCCCAATTTTTCCTCCATTTTTCCTATGTGGTTTTCAGAATTCTTCTTAACCTCCTCCATGGCCTGTAACCAGTTCGTATTTTTCTTGGAAGCTTTTGGTGCAGGAGTTCTGACTGTGTCGTCTTCCTCCCATTCCATGCTTTGACCCTTTTTATCCCCCAAAAAAGAATCTAAAGTTCAATTGCTATTCTTGCTTTGCTTCCTTTGCCTGCTCATGTTGCCAGTCAGTTACTTGGCTTTTGAGCCACAATGGAACTCTGCTTCCAGAGGGGAGAGCTTTGTCCCAAATTGCTGGGATTTTCACAGCTGACAGAGCTATTAAGGGGCAGCTGTTTCTACAGCCCCCACCAGCTTTGGCTCACTGGTCACACACCTCAAGACCAACACCCAAGACCACAGTCCCGATCCAGGCAGGTTCAGGCAAGAACACTTAGCCTCTAAATGGCTGCTTGGCCCCCCTGCAATCTGCAGGCTGGGAGCTCTGAAGCAGCTACATGGAGGCAGCTGCATGGCCACTGCTTCTACTGCTTCTGGCTCTGGAGGCAGAGGGCTGGACCCACTTCTTCATCCCCCCCAAATTCAGCCAAGTTCCACTCACCTTTCACTTTGTCTCTGGCATTTATGGATTGATAATTCTGGAAACTGCCACAGCTGCCGGTGATCCGCTCTTCTGAAAGCTCCAGCTGAGGCTGGTCCTGGCCACCCTGGGGCTAAAACCAGCTCTCTACTCCCAGCGGGCTGCAATGAACCCTTCCTGTCCACCTACCAGGCTGCCTTCAGCGGGAGATTTGTTTCTCTGTCACTTTGTGGGTTCTGGAGCTCTAAAATTTGTTTAGAGTCATATTTTATAGGTATTTGAGGTGGTTATGGGGGGAGTTCACAGAGTTTTCCTGTGTCTGGGCCACCATCTTGACCCTTCACCTCCCCCGCTGCCCTTTTGCTTGGCATCTTTTTTTACAAAGGGATGAGAGCAGACATGTTTGTGTAATAAATTGGGGTTTGCCCCAATCTGCACAGAACCAAACTGTGCAGTAGTGTGCTCAGGACTGAGTTAGCCCACTGAGGATGAAACCCACCGCAATCCCATCTTAAATCAATTAATTAAATCTCACTTGCAAGTCAAGATGTCACCCCTTCATGTCGTTGGTCATTTTCTGGCATGAAGGGCAAACAACAACTCCCGTTAGAATGTAAGCCTCTTGAAGGCCAAGAATGTCTTTCTTTTTAATCCTCAGGGTTTAGCAAAGTGCCTGGCATCTACTAAGTGCTTAATAAATGCTTCTTGACTCATTGGCCTGTTGATTTTTACCACAAATGAATGAATGAACAAACAAACAAGGATTCTCTACACATACTGGAGAGTTCTAACACCCTACTCTCCCACTGACTCCATCCATGTGCCTTCTTCAGGACCGATCCACTAGGGACTGAGACTATGGAGGTGTGTCCTATCTACCTTTACCTAGGAGAATAGGATCCATTAAGCAAAGAAATTTTAGTCTGTGTCTGTTTGTGGTCAACAGGATGGGACCAGGGAAATGATGCATTTCTGAGTTTCTAAACTTTTTCCGTTGTCTACTGGCCTTTGAGTGTGATCTGAGGCTTCTGCAAAACTCCCAGAAAAATCCTATTTAACTTCTTGTGCCTACCTGCAATATATGGAAACCATGAAGGGGAAAATTGTATAGAAAGAATCCCTATGTGTACAGATGAGAACAACCTCATGGTCCCTTCAAAAGATAACCAGAATGGCAAAGGGATTTTAAAAAAACACACCCTCCAAGGTTTTGATCAAATGACCTAGATTGTTTAGGCCAGAGAAGGGAAAATTCAAGGGAACTATGGCCCCTATTTTCCAATGTTCAGAGCATCCTCATGTGGAAGAGGATTTAGAATTGTTTTCTTTGGCTCTAGTGGACAACAGTTCAAACAATAGGTGGAAGTTAAAGACAGAAAGATTTTTATTGCAATATGATGGAAGACTTCCTAACACTTAGAGCTGCCCAAAAGTAGGAAGTGATTCTAGATTTAGATCTCAGAGGACATCTAGTCCAAATTTCTCTCTTTATAGAACGGGAAACTGAGTCCCAGGAAGATGAAGGAATTTGTTCAGGGTCACACAGTTAGCAACAGAGAATGTGATTTAAGTCCGGCTCCCCTGACTTGCAAGACACTGCTCACTCTTCACTGCACCAAGATGCCTCTCATTAGGAGGTCCCTGGAGGTGTTCAAAGGGAAGCTGAGGGGAGGGGTTGGGAAAGAGGGGTTTGTCAGGGATGTTGTAGAGGGATTCCTGCCTAAATATGGGACAGGCTATTTAACCTCTGATCTCCCAGAATGAAGCTTCTCTGATTCTTGGATTCCGTGAACCAGTCCTGGACTTAGCACTACAAGGAAAGACTTCCTGTGGAAGGTGGGACTTAAGCTGGGACTCTGGGGTACAAATATTTCACAGACCCACCCACTACTTTTGTAGCTATTAGTCAAGAAAGCACACAATGACTAAAAGCTTTCAAGAGTGCTCTAATATTTTTAATGAATTTCTACTTAATAAATCATGATAACATCTACATACATTTGAAAATGCAGCAAAACATCCATGTGCCAGACATCAGTTGTTCAGTGTGCAAAATGACAGCGTTCGGGGTAAATGTAGACTTCTAGGACTTTGCAATTACTGCAGCATGGACCACCACACTAGACCCTACCACTCACTACCAAGTGTTCCTAACCCTTGCTATAGGAACCACTGCTCCATGTACTTACGTCTGAGACTATGGGGAAGCCAAATGGGGAGGAACCCCAATCCGGACTTTCTAGGAAGGAGCCATAACTTAGGTGGGGTAGCCACAGCTTTTTGTCAGGGTGCAGAAACATGAAGGGGATTAATGCAGTACTTATTCTTTTGAGTTAACTTCTCAAAAACCATTGAGTTTAGCCTCCTATTAGCAGGAATGAGTTAAAATCAAAAGCTACCAGATAGTATGCTTTACGCCTGCCGCCCCACCCCCAGTGAACTTATTCCTCCCAGCTCCACTCCCCAAGGCCCACCCATGACAACCTTCCAAGCAGTGAACTCCCTATGGTGCCCTCAGGTCTCTGTCTCCTTCCTCATCACCCCAAGAATACTGTCTTGGATTCTCTGTTCATGGTCTCTTCCCATTTCTTCCAAATGAATTTTGTCTTTAAACGTCAGTTCCCAGGTCCATCACCTGCTGCCATCCTATGACATCTTTTTGGATGCCAAAGCTGTAGTTCTCCAGGAACCCCAGGCAGAGAAGAAGCCGCAGCCTTCACATCTGAAGGAAGAGAAAGGAAGCCCAAGTCCTTGGAAGCTGCAGTCTTTCTATCCAATACCTAAGTTTCCTCATTAACCACTAAATGCAACTCCCCAACAACTTTTTACAACCTGACCTCTGTTAAAGGGACCATATCCCTTTCCAGAACATAACATTTTAAAAAACACATTTAAACAAAACATAAAAAGGCTTTAAAAACACAGCGAGAGAGACACATAAAATGGTTTCTCTACAGGCTTGCATCAGTCAGCATCCCCAGTTTGTCCAAGAGGTACCGCTTAGAGGGAGCCTAGGGCAGAAGCATCAACCAGAGAAGAAGGGAGAGGATGGGGTCAGGGACCAGGTAGATCCTGACAGCATCCTCCTGGGTTTACTGCTCCAAACAGAAGGTTTGAGCGCCAGTTAAGAGCATGTAATTACAGGCAGATATATTGCAATAGAATTCCAACCTGCACCATAATGGCTCCATAAAATGGGTTAGGTTTACACACACGCCAAGCCATTTCACACACTGCAAATGAATCCTTTTTTTTCTTGAGGAAAAAAAAAGAGCTATAACTTTCCAGGAGTTCATGCATTTCCTAGATTCATGGCCCTTTATACTTTTGCTACTAGATGGAAGAATGAATGAGAGAGATTCCAATAAAGAAAAGAATATGGTGAAATCTTGTCCTTCCATTGAGCAATCTTTAAAAAAAAAATCTTGATTTCCCCCAAAAATCTCACACAGAGAACCATAAATTTAGAGCTCAAAAGGACTTTAAGGATCAGTTAGCCCAACATTCACATTTTACAGATGAGGAAACTGAGGCCTAAGGGAAAAGTATGATAGTAACATTTATATCATGTCTTAATATAGCCTACATATGTTACCTCATTTGTTCCTCACAGCAACCCCAGGAGGTGGGTGCGATTGTTATTTCCATTTTACAGATGGGAAAACTGAGACTTACAGAGGTTGAATGACTTCCCAGGGTCTTGCAACTAGTAAGTATCTGAGGCTGGACTTGAACTCAGGTCTTTCTGACTGCAAGCCGAGGGCTCTGTCTACTCTGCCACCTACCTGCCCATTCGTGCCTGCTATCGAGTTTTATTAGGTGGTGCTGTATCTGCCTAGACAATGATCTAAGGAAACTGAGGCCCAGAAAGATGATATAACGATCATGATGATGAGAGTTAACTTTTACATAACACTTTGATTCGCAAAGCTTTCTACATGTACTACTTCATTTGTCAACCGTGGGAAGCAATTGGTATTAAGAAGTTTGGTAGGGGGTAGCTAGGTGGTGCAGTGAATAGAGCACTGGCCTTGGGAGTCAGGAGGACCTGAGTTCAAATCCAGTCTCAGCCACTTGACACACTTACTAGTTGTGTGACCTTGGGCAAGTCTCTTAACCTCAATTGCCTTGCCTTCCCCCCTCCAAAAAAAAGAAAAAGTTTGGTGGCCTAGTGAGTAAGGTACTAGACCTGGAGTCAGAAAGACCTGAGTTCAAATCCAACCTGAGACATTGACTAGCTGTGTGATCCTGGGCACTTAACCTCTGTTTACCTCAGTTTCACCACCTGGAAAATTAAGTTTAATAATAGCCCCTACCTCCCAGTGTTGTTGAGGATAAATGAAGAAGATATTCGTAAAGTAGTTTGTAAACCTTAAAGTACTTTATAATAGATAGTTTAGAAAAACTTTCAGAGAAAGAGAGAGAGAGAGAAGGACTCAAGCGGGACAAATACAAGGACAGCCTTACCGATGAGCTGAACTTGGAGAACAGGAATCTGTAATGTACTCAGGCATTGTGGTTGTGGGAATTCCTCCAGCTTCCTTTAGCAGCCTGTGTGAAGGAGAGGAGGAGAGAGATAGTGAGAATAATCCCGGACTAAAGTTTGGCAAGAGATCAGTTGTATCTGGACAAGGGATTCAAGAGCTGAGAAGTTGAAATGGCTAACTGTTGGGATGAGATTGGAAAGGAAAGAAAATTAAGTCAGAGAAAGCATTTAAAGAGCCGAAGGAAAGAGAAGCTGATGAGGGCAAAAAAATAGGCTTGGGAGGGGTGAAACCTAGGGAAAATGGAACGGTAGGAGGTCTATGATCAAGGAGGCGAATCTCCCAGTTTCTAATTAAGGGAAGAGAAACACTTGTGGATTATGTTGAGTAAAGGCCCAACGTGTGACCATCCCTATCTGTGACTGACGTAGAAGGAAGGAGTGGGTCATGGGATGTAAGGAGGCAGTGAAAATGGGAAGTTATGGAGCTTGAGGGAGCATCTTCATGGATATTAACCCCAAACCCCCCTAGAATAAGGACAGAAGTTGAGGAGGAGAGGAGAGTGGCAAGGCGGAGACTGAACACCTTAAGAAATGAGGGAGAATGACCAAGGGGCCCCATATAGCTACCATAGCTATGAGATAGGGTAGGTTAGGACCCCTCCCCCCAACTCTATTCCAATTAGTATTAATCAGTTTGATATGATTCCATAGGGGTGGTGATTATAAGTTCTGTATATTAGGCCCCAGAGCTGTGAACTGAAGATTGTAAGTAAACTTGCTTAATCATAGGAAACTAAATCAAGGCCCTACGCCCTTGCTTTGCCTTGTTGTGGTGACCAAGCCCAGCATGGTGGAGGTGACTCAATCACATGCAAGGTCCCCCAACTTGTTTTTGTACTTCTGGATCACTCTCTCTTGTCCAACATGAGCAGGTAACCATCTTATAACCACTTAGTCAGTAGAGATGCCCCATGTGACCTGTGACACCCCCCCCCCCCCAGCTGATGTGTCATTTTTGACTCTTTGAGAGCAAGGCCCTTCAACCAATGAGATTCTGTATTTTACCTTGCCCCTTTTGCATGTTTGAGTATCAAACCATATAAAAACAAGGTCCTGGAGAGTAGGAGAATCTCAGATCATGAGGAAGATTTGAGACCCACTTCATTAGAGGGGGCCATGGACCCTTTAATAAAGGTCCATCTTGCCTCAGTTTCTTTTATTGTAGGTTGGACAATTTTAAACTCCACAAAGCTACCATAATTTCAATTGGATAGAAAATTTTAGTTGTGTGAACTTTGGAAGAATAAAGATTATTGAGTGAAGAAATTATTAAAGGGAGAATGCAAGTGAACAAGGAATATTCTGAAGCAATTCCTGAAATATCAAAAGGATAAGGTATAGTGGATACCAGGCTAGATTTGGGGTCAGGAAGTTTGCCTTGGTTGAAGAACCACATCAGACTCTCACCTAAAATGTTAATCTTTCTATGTCTCAGTCAACTTTCTGAGACTAAATTGTGAGTTGATGTAGGACTCCCACCCCCACCCCTCTAGAAGGAAAGTCCAGGGACTTAAGTGCCAACAAGCTTGCCACTGTACAGAAGACAATACCCTCAAGGAATCCCCCCAGGGGAAACCAGGAGTCTAACCCAGGAGGAGGGAATCAGCCTTGTGCACCCAATGCAGACAGCTCAAATGAAAGAACAAATACAGAGAAGAAAAGCTTCCTCAGATACCACACTGTGTGAGAGACTGCATGTCTGTCAATCAAAGCTAAAGCTTCAGAGGCAATGTGTGAGATTGACACCCCCATCACCAATCAGTCCAGCCTGGCCTTTCAGAACTGCTGTAGCTCCTGGGATTCAGTATTGATCTTTATTTGGGGAGTACATTTCAGATTTTTAATTGCCTTCAAATCTGCAATCAAAAGACCTAGGCTCAAACCCCAGCTCTGCCAGTGACTTCCATCTGTGTGACTTTAAGAAAGTCCCTTATTTCTCTTAAGCTCAGTTTCTCCACCTGTAAAATAAGAGGTTTTGCTTCAGTGACCTCTAAAGTCCCTTCCCAGTCTATAATCTGTGACCATCTGATTTGGGAGCAGATGGGACCATGCTGGAAAGGTCTCGCTGTGAGATTGTCCAGCCCTGTGAAATGCTGAGGGGCTCCTCACCTGGGCTGAATCACTAGCTGACATCAGTCATTCATAAAGCCCAGTCATCAAGGGGGTCGAGGGCTGCAGTCTACCACCTCCTCCTCCTGGCCACTCACACCTTCTTGTCATGATGAAATATGGCTTGGATGAGCTGGGTTGGGACTGAGCTCATTCTAAAGAGATGAATATTTTTTTGTCCATGTGGAAATTGGCACTTGGCCCTGAAACTTTCACTGGGAATAGAACTCAATGTTCATGAGTCTGTGATTACAAAGTTCTTTTACAAAGTACTTCAGCTAAGGGGCAGTATGGAGTCAGCAAGACCTGTGTTCAAATTCTGCTTCTGATTCATACTAGTTATGTAACTCCGTGGCAAGTCAGTTATCCTCTATGAGCCTCAGTTTCCACATCTGGTCCTTAAATGGGAATCATCTCTATAATACCTACCTCACAGGGCTATAGTGAGGTTCCAGTGAGTAAAAGCTTTGCTAGATTTATATGAATGCCTGTTATTATTATCATATTTATGTGTATATAATATATTATTATATGTAATAACATAAATATAAGCTATTATATAGTACCAATAATTATTAGTGATATAAAAATCTTACTAACATATGAGGTAAGATAGAATGGATAATAATACATATATTCTATAATCCTATAATTACATATGCATGTCTATACATTTATATATTACCTCATTTGGTTCTTACGCCAGTCCTACAGCAGGAAAGGCCTGGATGTCCGTGCTCTTTTGCCATTTTATACATGAAGAAATAGAAGTTCACAAAGGTATAGGGGATTTGTTTGAGGTCACAGGGCTAGTAAATGTTTCTTCAGTTTTACAATAAAAGAAGACTTAAATTTGGCAGGCAGGTGACTCAGTGGATAGAGTAGAATGAGGAAGACCTAAGTTCAAATCCAGCCTCAGACTCTTACTATCCATGTGACCCTGGGTAAGTCACTTAACCTCTGTTTGCCTTAATCCAAGGGAGAAGGAAATGGCAAACAGCTCCAGTGTCTTTGCCAAGAAAACTCCATGGGCAGCATTGGTGTGCTAAGATCCACAGGGTCACAAAGATTTGGACACAACCAACAACTTAACAACAGCAACAACAAAATATTTAAATTTACAAGATATCCCTGAGACGACAAGAGGCCACCCAGAAAGCTGAGTGGCCTCAAGGCTGCACATTCACACACGAAGGATAACAACCTTCTTAGTCAGATTCCTTTCATTTAGCATTGTAGGACAGTGGACAGGGCCCTGAACTGGAAGTCGGAATAGACCTGAGTTCAAATCCTGCCTCAGATACTCCCTATCTGTGTGACCCTGGACAAGTCATCTGACTTTTCTCAACCCCAGTTTCCTGATGTGTTAAAATGAGGATCATAACTGCTCCTACCTCACACCCCAAAGAATAAATGAGAGAATGCACGTAAAGCGTTTTGCAAATTTTAAAGGACTGTATAAATGCTAGGTGGTTGTTAAAAAGTACAGCCCTTTTCTTATTTCTTTCTAGTCTTCCCATTGGTCATCAGTCACAGTTACACGTGGCAGGCAGTGTGAGAACACCAAACCCCTCTTGAGTTCAGATTCCAGCTCTGCTTCTAACTTCTCGTGACCTAGGCTGAAGGGGTGGGGAGCCTGCAGCCTCGAGGTCACACACGGCCCTCAAGATCCCGAAGTGCAGCCCTTTGACTGAATCCAAACTTCACAGAACAAATCCCTTTCATGAAAGCATTTGTTCTGTAAAATTTAGACTCAGTCAAAGGGCCCCACCCGAGGACCTAGAAGGCCACATGTGGCCTCGAGACCACGGGTTCCCTACCCCAGCAGCCTGGGGACATCATTCAGCAGCTCTGGGGCCCTCACTTCCTCCTCTGGCAAATGAGGAATGGACCAAATAATCGTTCAAGTCCTGCCTAGTTCTAGCAGTCAATGACACCAGTTTTACACACACACACACATACATGCACATGCATATACATATACATCTGTTGTATATGTATATATGTGTGTAGCATATGTATGTGTGTATATCTTGTGTTGTATATATGTATGCATGTGTGTATGTGTCCACGCATGTATGTGTACAATACACATACATACATATATTATTTTCCAATTACCCTCTCTGAGATTCCGTTTCCACACCTATAAAATGGGGATAGCAGTCCCCGTGATCTGAAGAATTCTTCATTTTATATGAATTCGTTCATACACATTTTACAGATCTGGAACCTGAATCTCAAAGAGAAAAATTGGTCTGCCCAAGGTCATGGGGCAAAGGTGAGCTTGGCTGTCAGCTTGTCAGCCAGCAAATGCTGGTCAAGCATCGACTGTGGTACCCAGCCCCGCGTTCAGCGATGGCACAACAGAGGAGGCGGAACGTGCCACCCGTGCCCTCCAGGAGCTCCCCTTCCGAGGCGGGGCACAGCAGGTAAACAGCGCGGTTCACGCAGCATTTTCCTTCTGCTTTCTTTTTTAGTTAAGATGTGTTTGTTGTGTTTTCTTTCCACCCTGCCCCCCCCCAGTTTAAGAGAGAGAAAAGGAAAAAAAGACAAATAGCACCCTTGTAAAAAGATGCATAGTTAAGCAAAACAAATTCCCATATTGTCCATGTTGCATACAAGATAGATGAGTGTAGACAGAAGGCAAACTCAGAAGGTAAAGCTTTGAGGATGGGGTAGGGGAAGAACCAGGAAAGGCTTCCCCCGCCCCAGCAAAGCCTCTCTGGTGAGAGGTAGGGAAGAAGAGCTGAAGACTGGTGTTTGTATCAAGTACGGGGATCCTTATGCGTGAATAGGGGGTAGGGGGCAGGGAGAGAACACTGTCGTGTGTTTGCTCTCATCATTAATCACATAGAATAGAATATTATTTTCTGTGAAGCTCCCAGGGCCAATTGCCAATTTTCATATCTATAAAAAAATCCATTTTTACAGAATAAGCAGAGGCCCAGCCCATCCCATAAAAGCAATATCTCAGAGTAACAAGAAGGTGTGGGTGGCCAGGGAGAAATGGCCCCTTGAAATCCATTTAATTCAACGAACATTTATTAAGCACCAGTTCTCTGTACAGCACTGTCCTAGGTACTGGGGAGAGAAGGAGAAAAAGGGGAGAACAGAGTAGAAAAGCTGAAGTACCCAATAATAAGTGCAGGGAGTGATCGAGGCTGGGCATGCTGGGCCAGCCTCAGGCAGGGGGATGGACTAAATGACCTTCCAAAATACCATGAGCCCTAAATTTGGGAACTTAAGTGACTATTAAGGCATGGAAGAATCCCAGAGTTCAAAGAATTAAGGCATCGAAGAATCCCCCAGACGGGGACTTTAGTCAAGGGGTTCTGTCTCAATCACACCCATGTGATTTTCCTCCACCTCCTCAACTCTGCTCCAGGAGTGGGAAAGAAACAGGAGGCTGATGGTGTAGATGCCTCATTGTCAGCCTGAGCCTCCTGCTCTGGGCAGCTCCTTCACAAGGCCCAGCCAAAGCCTACATGCATCTCTAATCATTCCTTCTCTTGAATGGAGACCAGTGGCCCCCAGACCAAAGCACAATTTCTCTACAGAGCTGCTGTTTGCCTTGGAAATTACTCTCCATTCACTGTGGCTTCTTTTCCTTTCTTTCCCCAGCCCCAAGCCCCACCTGCTCAGCCTGCTCAGCTCTCTCTCTCTCTCTCTAATGCATCCTTTTGTTGCTTACAAATTGCTTTCTGGGACCCACAAAGTGGTCCTTTGGCTCTTTGGATCTGAAATCCAGGTCACGGGGAGCCTTCGGCATAACAGATGCTCCCCGCTTCTCCCTTGGAATCTCAAGCAGGCTTGGGCCTCCTCATTCTCTGGGCACAGAGGAAAACAAAGTAGCCAGGGTTGTGGATTCTGTGTTTTCTGTTTTCCCAATGAGCATAATCCTCCTCTACAGATCGGTGAGCATAGACCTACAGCTGCTAATGAACATGCTCATCACTTGCCATTAATGTAAAAACATTAATGAGTGTACTCCCCAAATACACAAGGCTCCAACAGGCACACTCATCAGGTAGCATTGGGATAAACAGGGCCTTTGCGCACCAGTAAGCAAACACTACCCCACCGGACCCTGCTGTGTAGGGTCCCTGTGTATATCACGCATATGCTCCCCCCAATGTAGCACCATGGACAGACCCAAAAGCCTTTCAGACACTGGGCCAGTTGGCGTCTTCCTCTCCGCTCACCTGAGACCATCTGTTTCTGAGAATGGAGATCTGCCTCAAGTCTGTCCTCACTCCAATCCCAATCCATTCTCCACACAACTACAAAAGCAGATTTTCCTAAAGTATAAGTCTGACCACATTACTTGCCCACTCAATAAACTCCAGTGGCCTCTACAATCAAATAGAATCTCCTCTGATTCATTTCTAATGCCCTTCACAATGTATCCCCAAACTTATTACATGTACACATATCCCTTACGGGATATACATCCCTGACATCCCTGTGGGATCTGCATCCCACATTTCCAAACTTAGAATGCATCACCCCCCTTCTCACACTCCTCAGTCCAGCCTAACTGGCCTTCTACTTCCTCACCCCATAACATCTCCCATTTTCATGCCTTTGCATCAGCCTTCCCTAAGGCCTGGACACTGCATCCCTTATCTCCTTCACCACCCTCATCATGACACCTGCATGACACCTTGCCTGCTTCCTCCCTTCCCTGCTTGTACCATCCCCTTGTATTTCTTTATTTTGACAACACTGAGTACATTCTTATATATATGTAT
Source organism: Pseudochirops corinnae (assembly GCA_028646515.1). Taxonomy (NCBI): domain Eukaryota; kingdom Metazoa; phylum Chordata; class Mammalia; order Diprotodontia; family Pseudocheiridae; genus Pseudochirops; species Pseudochirops corinnae. Next base: position 63,436,986 of record CM053588.1, on the reverse strand, counting down.
ATGTATATATATATATATATGTGTGTGTGTGTATATATATATGGATGTATATATATGTGTATATATACATATATATGATGTATATGTATATGTGTGTGGATAGAGAGAGAGAGAGGGAGAGAGAGAGAAAAAGAGAGAGAGAGGGAGGGAGAGAGGGAGAGAGAGAGAGAGAGGGAGGGAGAGAGAGAGATAGTTTTACTTGATAGAATATAAGCCTCTTGAGGATAGGGGCCCATTTAATTTTTGCCTTTGTATCCCCAGTACCCAGAACAGCACCTGACACATAGTAGGCCTTTAATAAATACTTGATTGATTGATTTGGGGAGGCTTAGAACTCCACCAATCTGTCTCCTCACTGCTCCCCAAGTGTTGACATCACTAGATGCATGGTTCCAGAACCCAAAGCAACATGCCATATCAGGGCACAGAGCTCCAGGAGAATGCTGGGGTCTTGATGAGCCGCAAACAACCCTTTACACACTCCTGAAATCCAGGAGCAAACCTTCTCCTTTAGTGGCTCCCAAACTGCTGGACTGCACCCAGAATGCACGTCAACTCTCATCCTACAACCTTGATTGCACAACACACACACTCTCAACCCTCACAAAGTCTATATTAATGAAACTCCCTTCCATCCTTCGTTCAGGGCCCAGGGGTCAGAGTTTGCACTGCCACCCTAAATAGCCTGGATCTGGAACATCAAAGGCATGCCTGCAGGCTCTTTACACAGCCAGACAATTTGCAGGCTTCTTGATCCCACTGCCTTCTTCTTACCTCTGTCCGTCTTTCTATTCAGAAGTGCCAGAGTCTATAACACACTAAAGACCCACTATACTGTGCCCCTATCAGACCTCATCTGAGATACTGTTTTCAAACTGGGCTTTACAAGTTAGGAAGACTACTGAGAAGGCTCAAAAACAGCCAGTGGAGGCCAATCAGCATGATTGAAGGGCCTTGAGTCCCTGCCACATGGGGATAAAGTGAAGGGACTGGGGAACATTTAGCCTGCATAGCAGGGGAGCTTAGCACGGTTGCTTTGTTCCAGTACTTGTTGGGATACCATGTGGAGAAAGGATTGGTCTTGGTCTTTTTGGCCCCAGAGAGCAGAAGCAAGCTACAGGGAGAGCAGTTGCAAAGAGACAAATTAAGGCTTTATGTTAAGGCTGATAATTGGATCTGTCCCAAAGAGGAATGGGGCTATTTCAGGAGGTGGTAAGTCCTCCCTCCAAGCAGAGAGTGGGCCATCAGCTGTCAAGTATGTTATGGTCGGGATAAAGATTGGATAAGAGCACCATCGAGGTCCCTTCCAACTGTTGAATTCTGAGATTCTGTGAGCACACTCCCTGGAAGCACAAAGGAACACGTTCCCCATGTAACATCAGTTAACACGCTGTTCCCTACCCGCCAGCTAGTACATAGTACTAAGCTTTGTATTTTGTATTTCTTACTTCTTATTTACTGCACTGGATGGTGAAGTGGATAGAGTGCCGGGCCTTGAGTCAGGAAGACTCCTCTTCCTGATTTCAAATCTAGTCTCAGAGACTTGGTAGCTATGTGCCCCTTGAGCGAGTCACTTAACCCTGTTTGCCTCAGTTTCCTCATCTGTAAAATGAGCTGGAGAAAGAAATGGCGAACCACTTCAGTATGTCTCCCAAGAAACTCAACGAAGGGTCGTGAAGAGTCAGATGCAGCTGACATGGCTGAACAACACTTATTATATAGTATTTATTACTTATTAACAAGCGTGGTCACCAAGTTATATCAATAAGCACTCTTCCCTTGTCCATAAGCCAGCATACTCTCTCTACACAGGAAAGAACAACACTTCTATGTAACACTGATGAGGACAAATGCTCTAAGGGCAATGCACCTCAGATATAAACGAATAGAAGAGGGATCTCTGACCTCATGATCTTAGGGAACTTCCAGGGGGGAGATCTCCCTACATAAAAGCCAATCAAAATCTATTTATGACTCAGGAGGTAAGTCCTAGGGTATGGCCTAAGATGTATAGAGGGTAAATGGTTTTACCCACACTTACACAACAATCACAAGTCAGAGGTTGGATTGGAACTCAGGTCTTCCTGATTCCCAGCCCAGCATACCACCCACCAAGAGAATCTGCCTCTTATTCATTTCCTTTTCTTTCTTTTTTTCTTTCTTTCTTTCTTTCTTTCTTTCTTCCTTCCTTCCTTCCTTCCTTCCTTTCTTCTTTCCTTACTTCTCTTTCTTTCTTTTCTTCCTTCCTTCCTTCCTTCCTTCCTTCCTTCCTTCCTTTCTTTCTTCCTTCCTTCCTTCTTTCCTTACTTCTCTTTCCTTCCTTCCTTCCTTTCTTTCTTCTTAATTTCTTTCTTTCTTTCTTTCTTTCTTTCTTTCTTTCTTTCTTTACTAGCTTTGTGATTGCCTTAGCATAGGGAACTCCCAGTAAAGAAATTCCTTCCTTCATTGTAGATAGGGTGCTGTTCTGTGACTTGGTGTCAAAGAATTAGCAGGGGGTACCACAAAGGGATTTGCCCAGGATCACAGAGTCAGCATGTCAGAGGTCAGACTTAAACCCAGGATTTCCTGCCTCCAACGTCAGCTCTGTGTGCATCTTGACCATTGTAGGTTCTCAAGGAATGACTCCTGAGTCCCATTGCACCAATGGCGGCACTCCCCTTGTAAACTGAAGTCATCGCCACACTATCCCTGTTCTCTCCCCGGGGTTGCTCAGAGAGCCCCAAATGTTCTTGATCTTCCCTTGCCTTAATTTAATTTGGCCATTTACCAACAGCCGCAGTGCCTGCAGCCCAGCCAGGGAAGCGCGCCTTTTGCAAGCAAGAAAGAAAAGATAATTAAGTGCTATCATTCTGCCTTAATCAGTTCCAAATGTGGGGAAAGCAATCACGATGTAAAGAGGCCTGTGCTGCAGAGGATGTGAATGATTTGTTCCCATGGCTTCATTACCATTCTTTACTGTCTGATCTCTATTCAGACTGGCAAATTACATTAGCACTGTCTTTCCAATCCACTTTTCTCTGGCGGGGAAACAACCATAGCAGAGAAGAAAACTGGTCTTAATGGGAATGCTTGGTGAACTCTTACTCTCCTCCTTGAATCTTAAAGTTCCCACCACCCAGCAGCCAGTGCCAGGCTGCAGGATGGCCGGTGGATGTCTATGGAGAACAATGCAGACGCCCTAGGAGCAGCGAGATGAGCTGGCTTTTCCAGAAGAGTGGAAATTTGGAGCCTGCTATCAGAGCCTCCAGAGGCTCACAGGCTGCCTGGGATCCAGGAACAAGAACAGAAAATGTCGGAGTCAGACCTCAGCAGGGGTCTTCCACTCCAGCCCCTACCTGAATGAAAATACTCTTGTTATAGACACATCAGACAAGCAGTCACCCAGTCTTAACTGTAAGCTAAAAGCCCCCTCTCTTCCTGAGGCCTCCCAGTTCATTGATGGATGGTTCTAATTATTAGTAAGGTTTTCCTTACACTCAAAATTTCCTTACAGTCAAAATTCACCTCATTGCCACTTTTTGGACTAGGTTCTGCCTCCTGAGGCCAAGCAGAATAAATCACTGGTAACAGAGATGCTTTGGTGGCCAGGGTAGCCAGTGTGGGATAGCAAAGAACTGAGGGCATCTTGGAGCTGATGTTCTTGAGCGGGGAGAGAGGGGAGAATAGGAATGGAAGGCCAAGGACTTGCAGCTGTTGAATTTTCAGAAAGTGCTATAGGAAGAAAGATGCTCAAAGGGGTGTGGAACCTGCATCCTCAAGGCCACATGGGACTTTCTAAGTCCTCAAGTGTGGCCCTTTGACTGTATCCAAATTTCACAAAACAAATCCCCTCAAAAGGATTTGTTCTGTAAAAATGTGGACTCAGAGGACTGCACTTGAGGACCTAGAAGGCAGCACATGGCCTCAAAGGCGTAGGTTCCCCACTCCTACAAAACGAAGAAAAGTCCAGGAGGACCATGAAAAGGGCTCAGGGAGCAGATATATAAACCATAGCCATGATGGGCGTTATGAGGATGGGACAGAAGAGAAACACACCGATTTAATCAATCAGTCAATAATTATTAAGTATCTATCATATGCCAGGCATTGTGCTAAACACTGGGGATACAAAAAGAGGCAAAGGACAGGCCCTGCCCTCAAGGAACTTCCAAGCTAACGGGGGAAATAACATGCAAACAAATATAGACCATGCGGCTGTGTGTGGGATAAACAGGACACACTTAACAGAGGGGAGGCCCTGGCTTCCTGCAAGAGGCAGAATTTAATTGGGACTCTGTGACTCTACATCGTTTCAGCGCCTAATTCTTGGCTTCTCTGTTAGAGCAGATAGAGGTGGTATGGACATAGACTTGGTGTCAGGAAGCCTTGAGCTCCAATCCTTCTGCAGACACTTACTAGCAATGTGACTCTGGGGCAATTACTTAACCTCATCTACCTTAGGTTTCCCCAACTATGAAATGAAAATACCAATAGCCCCTTCCTTGTATGGTTCTCACGAAGGCCAAATGAGATAACATTATGGAAATCACGTTCCAAAACTTAAAGTTCTAGTCTCCTACTGGGCCCCACAGGGAAGGGGATAATCCGGCAGAATCAATATCGGGACCTTGGAGGTTTATCGTCTTGCCTGAAGCTTAAACCTTGGGCATATGGCTGATAAGCAGTTTTTGATAAATGTGATGTTTAACATCCAATTGAAAAACACTTACTCCAAAGGTGAAGATTTGTGGAGCGATAGCCCCTATTATAGGTGAGTTAATTGGGGAGGCAGAAGTGCCCACATCTTGGGCTCAAAGAGGCTTAGAGATGTTCTCTAAGGACTCCCATATGGAGATCAATGTTGTGCTTGGATTAGTGAGCTCTATCCCTTCTGTCTCTCTTATTCCTGAGACTTGGGGGTCTTTATTGGAGTGATACAGTAGATGGGGCTCTAGATTCCAAGCCAGAGGTCCCCAGTTCAGATTCCAACCCTGCTCCTTGCTCTCTGGATGACCTGGACAAATTAATTAGGCTCTCTAGGCCTCACTTTCCTCATCTGCAAGATGAGGGGGCTGAAATAGATGACCTATAAGTTCCATTTAAGCCCTAAATCTAAGATCTTATGATTTGTGCACGAATTTTTCCCCTGGTACGATATAACCTCCTTGAGGGCAAGCAGTGTTTTAATTTTTGTTTGTTTGATCATTTCCGTAAGCACTTCCTGTAAATAGAAGACATTTTTAAAATGCTTGTTAAATTTAATTGAAAGTTGCTCTCGCTATTCAGGGGGGTCCAGAGAGAGAGAGAATTTAAAATCCTGGACCTGAGTGAGGAGATATAAGAGAAGGAAATTATTTCATTATGTTTCTTTCTTTGAGCCATCACCCCTTATTCTCCCCCAAAGACACCGAAATTTTAGCCCTGAGTTTATCTCCTGTCCACTTTGATCGGAGACAAGTTACTTCCCCTCTCTGGGCCTCGGTTTCCCCTACTGTAAAATGAAAGGGTTGGACTATATAGTCTCCAGGTCCCTTCCAGCTCAAACATTTTCTGCATCTACAGATCCCTATTTTGTCTTTCCATTGTCACTAGGTCAACAACGTCCTCCCTCTCATCTAAGTGCCAGCAGTCAAGGGGCGCAGTGAATGTGATTCTGAGATGGGCTGCACTTACACTGATGTCCCCGCCACTCCTGCCACTGAATAGGATTGATTGGCTGCAGTTTTCCTGCCAGAGAAATTGCACTTGAAAATACTGAGTCCCCAATGACATATGACTTTGGTGAGACTGCAGAGATAGAGGGGCCGATCAGAGAGTAAGAGACCAAAATTGGCCCCATTTTGCTGAACCGCTTGATGAGTTGGGTAATGTGAGGATGTGAACAAAGAGAGCCTTACTACTGAGAGCCTTACTACTGAGAGGGATGAAAGCTAAACTCACTGTGTGCTCTGAGTCCTCAAATGTCAGAGCTGGAAGCAGCCCTGGAACACAGAATGTTAGAACTGGGAGGCACCTTGAAACATAAAACATGGGAACAATGTCAGAGCTGGAAGAGATCTTAGAGCACAGAATATCTGATCATAGAATGTCAGAGCTGGAAGAGATCTTAGAATGCAGAATATCTGATCCTACAACAGGGGTTCTTAATCTGGGGTCTGAGAAGTTTTTTAAAAATTAAATGTTTTGATGGCTGTATTATTAAAACTTAAAACTGTACTAGGATTTTGGGGATACCCTGTATGAATTGGTTTCCTTTGTAATCCCGCGGATTTTATTTTATGCATTTAAAAACATGATTCAGAGGAGAGATCTCGGTAGCCTTCACCAGGCTACCCAAGGGGGCCATGACACAAAGAAGCTCAGTGGGACTTCAAAATACAGAATATTAGAACTAGAAACAACTTTGGAGATCATCTATGCTCTTTCATAGTTGAGGAAACTGAGGTAAACAGAGGTCAAGTGACCTGCCCAAGTTTACACAGTTAATAAGTATAATACTGGATTCGAACTCAGGTCTTCATTGCTCCAGGTCCAGCATTCTACACAGAGGACCATTTCATTGCCCCATAAGAAATTAATAAATGAATGAAAAGTATTAAAAAAGCACTTACTATGTCCAAAGCCCTAGGGATACAATACAGAGTGCATGCTCAGTATGTGTATATAACATAGAGAATGCATGTAACACCTAGCACCAGTGGGAGTTTGACTTCCAAAGTAATTGCTCCAAACCACTCTTGTGTGAGAGTCTGTTTGTGACTAGTTCTGTACCTGAGGCACTGGTTGCAGAAGGATAGCTCTCACTTTCTGTATCTCTGGGAGTGTACCAACCCAGATTTGGGGCCCTTTTGGTCTTTTTGTGTCTATGGGGGAGCAGGAGAGAACTGGGAGATGGTTCAGACTAGTCAGGTTACTAGAAGGAGTGTCTACTAATAGCAATCTTTCAGAAATTGGGCATAGACCAATAACTTGTACCATTTACCAAGATAAGGTTGAAATGGATACATGACCTAGATATAAAGGGAGATGTTACAATAAAATTTGAAGAACATGGAACGTATTACCTATCAGATTTATGGATCAGTGAAAAATTTATGAGCAAACAAGGGATAGAGAGTATTGAGAGATGTAAAATGGATCATTTTGATTACATTAAATTAACAAGGTTTTGTGCAACCAAAACAAATATAACCAAGATCAGAAGGAAAGCAGAAAACTAGGCAGGGAAGGGAAATTTATACAGTTTCTCAGATAAAGGTTTCATATCTCAAATATATAAAGAACTTTGTCAAATCTATAAGAATGTGAGTCATTCCCCAATTGATAAATGGTCAAAGGATATGCAACAAGCGGTTTTTCAATGAAGAAATCAATACAATTTATAGTCACATTAAAAAAAACACTCTAAATCATTATTAATTAGAGAAACGCAAATTAAAACAATCTTGAAATATCATCTTATACCTATCAGATTGGCTAAAATGATAGAAGGGGAAAGTGACAAAGGTTGGAGGGGATGTGGAAAAATAAGAACCTAAATTCTTTGTTGGTGGATCTGTGAGCTGATCCAACCATTTTGGAGAAATATTTGAAATTATGCCTAAAGAGTTATTAAACTGCCTATACCCTTTGACCCAGCAATATCACTATTAGATCTGTTTCCCAATATGATTAGGGAAAATGGAAAAGAACCCACATGTTCTAAAATATTTATAGCAGCTCTCTTTGTGGTGACAAAGAACCGGAAATTGCAGGGTCGCCTATCAATTGGGGAATGGTGGGACAAGTTGTAGCATATGTTCATGATGGAATATTACTCTGTTATAAGAAATGAGGAGCTCATTAGTTTTAGAAAAGCATGGAGAAACCTCTGTGAAATAATGAAGAGCAAAATGAGCAGAACCGAGAGAACATTACATACAGTAACAGTAGTATCATTTTAAGACAACTTTAAAAAACCAAGTCTTTCTGACTAGTACAAATACACCCAAATTAACCTCAAAGATCCTGTGAAGGAAGATGCAGTTTGAATACAGAAAGGAATATTGTTGTGGGGTAGGAAATGATGAGCTGGTTGATTTAGAAAAAAACATAGAAAGACTTGGACTTATATACTGAGTTCAAATCCAGCGTTATACCTACTAGCTTATAAAAGAAGATGCTATCCACCTTCAGAAAAGCAGATAATAGGAGGAAGTAAGCATGGTATAGTCACATATATATGTGTGTGTGCATATGTGTGTAAGCAGATATGTATACATATGTGTATATTTATAAATATCTATGTATGTGTACGTGTAGTCACACTCAATCATAACCTTCTTGGGGGGAGAGAGGGGAAAACAAAGTAAAAAGTTCACAGAAGAGAACAAAAGAAAAACAATAAGGAAGCAAAGAAAAGCTGGACAGCTTTGAAAATGATGTGTAGTATTTATTTTATAGGTTTTCTTGAAACGGAAATTTGTTGTTTCATGTGGAATCCTCTCCTATGATCTGCTATGTACATGGCAATTTTTTTTTCCTTTTCTCATTTTGTTTTTAAGTGTAAAATAAAAAAAAATTTACCAGAAAAATAATCAAGAATAGACTCCAAATTAGTCTGGCCAGTTTGTACCCAAAGAGATAGTTTTAAATACCACCTCTACTCCCATCTCTAATGAGTAATAATGATGGAGGGAAGAGACAGCGCTTCACATTAGTGAGGGTCCTGCTATAGAGGAAGGAGACTGGTAGAAGAATGGTCACATAACTATAAGTGACTCACTTTCCTTCTCTGGGTCTCAGTTTCCTTATCTGTAAAAGGAAGGCAGCTATACTGAGCTAGATCTCTGAGGTGCCTTCCTGCTCTGACATTCCATGACCTTGAACTTGTTGAACTGAGTTGAACTGTCCCTCCTTCACACTCCAAATTTAGTATGGTTCCACAGAGAGTCGCCTACCCGACTCATACCTCTCAATAATCCAGAAACTGGGCCCTCAAGAGTTCCTCAGCTGGTCTTCTCTGATGTCCCCTTTGGAACTGTAGGAGAGCATGAAGGACTGGAGAAAGAGTTCACAGAGCTGCCACGCACCTCAATCCCTCCCCAGTGCCCACCTCTGTTCCGTATTGCTGTCTCCTGGCTTTCTTCACAAGAGCCTGAAAGGTAAGCCCAGGAGTGAAGAAATTAATTCTCCTCAAGTCTGGCCACCAAAGACTCACTCAGTATTCTATGCATGTGCCCTCCATAAAGAAGAAAACTTGTCAGGAATTCATCTGCATTTACCCAAGATTTCTTTTTTTCTTTCTTCTGCTCTTGGGGCCGGATGTGTTTACACAAAGAGCTGTCCTAAAATATTTGTTCACAACCTCTGCTCCTGCTGATGAAACGGCCCTTCCTTTGCCATCAATAGAAATTGTTGTATGTGGTTATTACAGTCCATGCAATGTATGTGTGCTGGCTACAACAGGAAGGAGCTCAGGACGAGCATTTCCCTAGACACTGAGTGACATCACCCAAGAAGAAGAAAAATGAGCAGAGGACTGAAGGCTCCCCCTCCCCGGGCAGGGCAGAGCAATGGAAAGAGAGACACAGGAAGAATAAGACCATCCCTAACTCACTATGTGGCCCTGGACAAGTCATTTCAAGTCTTATCTCTATGATTCTGTTTCCCATTTGTAAAAAGAGGGGCTTAGACGAGATGATCTCAAAGTTCCTTCTGGCTCTAACACTCTACATTCTAAGTTCCCTTCCTTCTCTGACATTGTATATTCCAAGGCCCTGTTCAGTTCTGAGATGCTATGTCCTGATGTCTCTTGTAGTTCTAACATTCTAAATTGTTTTTTGTTTTCTAAAGTCCTCAGCTCTGACTTTCTATGTTCCAGGGCCCCTCCCAAATCTGACATCCTGTCTTCTAAGGGCCCTCCCAGCTCTGACATACTGTGTTCTAAGGGCCCTCCCAACTCTGACATTCCATATTCCAAGATCTTTTCTAACTCTGACATTCTGGGTTCTAAGGCCCCTCCCAGATCTGTTATCATGTGTTCTAAGGTCCCTCCCAGCTATGCCATTTTGTGTTCTAAGAGCCCTCCTAGCTCTGACATTCTGTGTTCTAAGGTCCCTCCCAGTTCTGACATTCTGTGTTCTAAGGTCCCTCCCAGTTCTGACATTCTGTGTTCTAAGATCCCTCACAGTTCTGACATTCTGTGTTCTAAGGTCCCTCCCAGCTCTGATACTCCATGTTCTAAAGGCCCCTTTCAGCTCTGACATTCTATTTTCTCAATCCTAAGGATCTAAGTTCATGCTGGTGTTTAGAGGGCTGTTGTTAGAGCGTGACCTGGGGTATGCTTAGGCAGGAAGGACTGAGCACCAGGACTGGGCCATAAAGGAATGCTGTGGGCAGCAGGGAGCAATCAAGAGCCCTAGAACCCCAGGAGGCTTTTCACTAAGCTCACAATCTTGCAGCAACTACAGATGGGCCTTATCCCTACTTCTCCTTCAACTCCAGAGCAGCAGCTCACTTCTTATTCATCAGCTTTCTCCTGACCCCAGCCAAGCAGGATGACATAAAACAGTGGGTGACAACATCCCAGAAAGATCTGCCCCAGAAAGCAAATGAGCTGGCCTGCAAAGACAGAAGTAATTAAGGACGCAGAGGATTCAGCTCTCCAGTGCTTGACTCTGACTTGGGGCACGATTTCCTGACTGCAGTTTTCATTGAATCCTGGATTTCTAACTAGAAGAAACTTTACAGTGTTATCTTGCCCACCTCATGCCCCCTCGGTTTATAGATGAGGAAACAGAGGTCCACTGAGGTGAAATCACACAGGTAATATGTGGCAGAGGAAGGATTCAAACCCGAGTCCTCAGAGTCCAAACTCAGCTCACTTTCCATACCTTTCCCTTCTTTTTGATTTCTTCAGCATGGCATTGAATCAAAGAATCTAAGAGATGTGAAGGGCCCTCAGAGGGCATCAGGTCCAACCAGTACCAAAATCTCCTCTACTGTATATTCAACCAGTGACTCATCCAGCCTGCCTTTTCCAGTAGAATGTAAGCTCCCTGAGGGCAAGGATTGTTTCATTTTGTCTTTGAATCCCCAGTGTCTGGGATATAGTAGGTATGTGATAAATGTTTCTTAAATTGAACTGAAGATCTCCAAGGGAGTAGAGCTACTAAGCCCCAAGGCAGCCTGAATTAATAATTAAATTTATGAAATTATTAAATGGGGAAGACATGCCCAGATCTTTGGGTATCCATCTAGAAAGATGACAATTGGCAGTGGGAAACAGGTACCAATCACACTTTAACAACCACAAAGGGTGTGAGGGCAAACAGCACAGAAAATAGAGGCATGGCAAAAAAAAGTTAGGGAGGGATACAGAGTCAGATGGCATCGTTGAGAACAGGGGATGGGGTGGTACAGGCAGACAATGTGAGGAAGAAGATGGAGATGGGAGAGAGGCAGAGAGCTTTGCTCATGTAAATATGGATCAGAGTTGGGAGCACTTGGCAGTATGATCCCTATGGGGATGAAAGAATGCCAGTTGGGAGTGAGAGGGCGCTGGAGTTTAAGGTCTCATTTTCATAGGGTTTTGGAGGGAACCGACCAAATCCTATCTGTACCACCTTGGAACCCCATTAACTTTATCCAAATGTTCATTTGGATTCATTAACAGATCCAAATCATCTCAAAGTCACTGGTAAAACTTCAAAGTTAACACATCCATGTCATCTCAAAGTTAGCTGTATCTTTTGTTGTTCTGCTGGTTTGGAACTATGGCAGTCTGGAACTTATCTGGAACTTGTCTGGAATTTACACATCATAGACCCAGAACCCTACAGCAGTGCCTAGATGGTTTCTGTTGATTCAGCATGTATTACCAGGATGTGAATTTTGGTCAATATATGACACAATTTGTAAATTATGTTCCTTTGATCTTTGGGATGGTTTGTACATGACTTCCAGGATCATGTTCTGCTATTGCCCCTTTCTATGGCTATAACTTACTATATTAACTAGAAAGGAGAGAGGAGAGTATTCAGGGGACCAAAGCAAGATATAATTTTTACATACAGTCCACCCCAAACAAGTCTAATCCTTCTTCCAAAAGACAGACTTTCAAATACTCAAACATAAAAAACTACATTTCCCCAAAAAAATTTTTTTCCTGGTTTTCACTGTTGTCAATAATATCCAAATCTGTATGACCCATTTGGGGTTTTCTTAGCAAAGATACTGAAATGGTTTGCCATTTCCTTCTCCAGCTCATTTTATAGATGAGGAAACTGAGGCAAACAGGGTGAAGTGACTTGCTCAGGGTCACATAGCTAGTAATTGTCTGAGGATAGATTTAAACTCAAAGATGAGTCTTCCTGACTCCAGGCACGGCACACTATTCATTGCACCACATAGCCGTCTCATGGCTAAACAACCCCAATTTCAGTAACTAATCATCATGTGACATAGTTTCAAGTCTCCTCACCATCCTGTCATTCTCCTTCGGACATAGTCCAGATTTCCTGCCTCAAGATCTATCCTTGGCTTGTTCCCATCCCCTAAAAGTGCTAAAGCCTTAACCTCTGTCTAGACAGTCATCTTCCAATCTGAGCTCTTCCCCTCACCAAACTAACTTGACCTTGTTTCTGAGAGTCCAATCAATGTGGCTGAATTTTTTATTAGAGGCAATGTGATACAGTGGTTAGAGAGTGCTGGATCAGGAGTTGGGAAGACTGGCTTCAAATCTCATGATTGCCCAGGGACTGATTGCAAGCTCCCTGAGCCTCGGTTTCCACACCTATACATATCAAAATCAGGGATGAATTGGAGCACTTCTCATGGAGCCCTGAGCGTGTGGACTTTGACTCCCTAGTCAATCCGTCGATAAATATTGATTAATCCCCTACTCTGTGCCAGTCACTGAGCTAAGTTTTCACAGGAAGGGAAAAGTTATGCATGCTCTTTAGCAAGGGGCCAGAGCACATCACCCTCCCCATGGGACCAGTACACACAATGCAGACACCCAGCTCTATGGGAAGTACTCCAGTTTAGTCTACACACACATACACACACACACACACACCACATATACACACACACACACACCACACTCCAGGGAAAATAACACCTGTAATACTTCACAAAGTGGTCGTGAGGCTCCAATATAATAGCATTTATAAAATGCTTTGAAAATGTTAAAGCCATCTATAAATGACAGCTGTTATTACAGCCAACTTCCAAGCACAACAGTCATACCAAATAGGCAGGCTCTTGTCCACTCTGCCAGAGCAGGAGCTATCCCTGCCCCTCTGCAAACTACCCTGAACATGAATGCAACCCGGAGTCAGAACAGTGGGGAGGCACTGGGGCCATTCCTGATGAGGGGATTCCCTGGAAGCACAGAGCTCCTGCAGCTGTTCACCAACCCAGCACAGAGGCTAAATCAGTGTGACACCAAACATCTGAACAGAGACGGAAAATAGTCAGTCAATTACCCAGCTGTTGTCTGCATGTTGCCTAATGGCTAGTTTGGGGAGGAGAGCTAGATAAATGGCAAAGCTTTTTCAAAGCATCATCCAAATGTTTAAAAAAAAAATCACAAAGATTCAACATGCTGAAATAGATTGGGGTCTGGACTTGGGAGCCCAGGAAGACCCAATTTCCAATCCTATTTCAGACACGTTCTAGCTGTGTAATGCTAGACAAATCACTTAAGAGCTGTCTGCCTCAGTTTCCTCATTTGTAAATAATACCTACCTCCCAGGGTTGTTGTGAGATTCAAATGAGATAATACATGCAAAGTGCTTTGCAGACGTTAAAGCGCTATATAAATGCTAACAATTATCATTATTACTATTATTTATTGTCATCATTTAATCTCTCTAGGGTTCAATTTCCTCATCTGTATGTAAAGTTTGGTGGTTGGACTTTTTCTCTAAGGTATTTGCCAGTTACAAATCTATGATACCATAACTTGTATAAATGACAGTCCCTAGGGGCAACTGTTCTCTAGGTAGCTGCTAATCATATGCAGGAACTTGGTCTCCCCCTCTTTCCAACTTTCCAACTAGGATGGGATGTGAGACTAGAGAATATATATTATCTACACCCCACCTTTTCTATCTATAGGTCTTCTGCATTGGTGGTAGTGATAATGGTAGTGGTGATAGTAATGGTAGGACTCATGCACTAGAGGCAGATGAGCAATCCTTCCAGTGATATGTAGAAGAAGGGTGCCCAAAAAGAGGTCATCATGGCTTCACTCTAGCATTGCTCTGGGTGGTAGGGAAAGGAGCTGCAGGGGAAACTGAAGTAGCCAAGTGTGGTGGAATTAACACTCCAGTAGGAAGCAGGAGACCAGGCTTCTAAATTGGAGAGGATAGGATCTTAGATTAAAGGGTCCCAGATTTAGAGATGGATGATACTTGAGAAGTTGCCTTATCTAACCTCTTCATTTTGCAAGTGACACAGAGACACAGAGGGGCCAAGTCAGTTATTCAAGTGGTATCAGAGCCAGGATTTCAGCCCAGGTCCTCTGACTTCAAATTCAACACCCTTTCCACCATACCATGCTGCCTGTTATTCATTCCCCGTGGGCTCTTTGTTGTCTTCTTGGCCTCTGACTTATCACCTCCCTGAAATCAATCCTCATTGATAGCATGATATCATGATAGCACCAATAATGAGGTTGTTGATCCTTGTAACAAGGGAACTAGCATTTGCAAAAATGTTTCAAGCCATAGAAGTGCAGGCTCCTAATACCTGGTGCCTCTAGGCTAAAGCTAGTGACTATCTTGAACTCAGGTGTTCTATGCTGTACTGAACTAAGCTAATTATGTGTCCACAGCAAGTATAATATTAAGATGGTGAGACCCAGGAATGGAAGGCAAGTCACCAGATACCCTGGGGAGAGAGTGTGAGATTCCTCAAACCAGTCCATGTCAGAAACAGAGCAGGACCAAGCAACCAAACCAATCAGAGTGAGGCAGGACAGGTAAGTGGCACTTTCAGCCTGGGCAAGATAATCAGTCTTTAAAAAAATTCCCCAAAGGCCAAGCGCTACCTAATCAGAGGCTAGATGACCATCTTCCAGGCCTATGGGTCAGGCGACTTCTATATGGTGAAACAGGGTTGACAACAGGACCTCCAAGTTCCCTTGGACCTCTGCTGTTCTCTAATCCAATGGTCTTACAGGCTAAATAACTAAGACTCTAAGTGACCAGTTAAATTGGCATCATTTATTTCTTGACTTTGTACTTTGTACATACAATAGCCCCAGAGAAAATTATTTTTCATTCATGAAATATTAAAATATGTACCAATATAATTCACCAAAAACAATAGTGTTTTTCCTTTAAATCAATCCAAAGTGGCATCCGAATGGACCTTGATTGATATAGCTTCCCCTTTGAGCACAGTAATAAGAAAAATAGCCACCATTTCTATGGTATTTCCCATCTTTTATTCCTTTTGATCCTAATACATCCTTGTGAGATGGACAGGACAATTCAATGCAATTCAGTTCAACAAGAGTTATTAAGTTCCTACTGCATTTAAAACACTGCACTAGGCTTTAAGTATACAAAGAATACCTGGCCTCAAGGATTGTTCTGCTGCAAGAAACAACATGGTCACTTATAAGTAACTTAAAATACGCAAAAAATGACATAAAATATGACATAAACTGTCATTTCGTTGAAGGTCAGGAGTATATACAAACAGAACAAGAAAGACTTCTTACAGGAGACAGCATTTGAACTGTGGCTTGAAGGAAGTGAGGGGCTCCAGCAGACAGAGAAGAAGAAAAAGTAGATTCCAGGCATGTCAGCCAGACTATGCAAAGGCAAAGAGGGGGGAAATTGAACTTCATAAGTGAGGAAGACTCCAAGAATAACCATAAATGTAGCTTGCATTTATATAACCCTTGAAGGGTTGCAAAGTAATTTCTCTATACTAGCTCCTTTGATCCTCTAGACTGAGAATCCTGTGAAGGAGTTCCTCTGAAGAAAGGTATCACTTTTCTTGCTTTACAAGTGAAGCATCTTGGGCTCAGAGCCTTGTGGAAGGTCACCCAACTGGTGAGTGGCAGCACCATGATTCCAAGCCAGCTCTTCCATCTTGGACTCCAGAGCTTTCTCTGCCTCAAGGCTTTGCCTCCCATGATTTCCAAACAATTCAAATAGAACCTGTCTTTACTGAGCACCCAATAGGGGTCTAGCTCTGTCTTTGGAACCACCTGGGATACAAAATATGGTTCAAGCCTGGCCCTAGAAAAATCTAGTTGGAGAAACAAGACTGACATCAACCACTGGGAGCACTAGAAGCTAGTATTCAGTTCTCTGACTATGGAGCACATATGGAAGGTACTGGAGAGCACATCAGAGATTCCTTTTTAGGTTGGGGTGAAACTAGATCAGGGCTTCTTAATCTTGATTGGTCTGGAACCACTCCGGCAGTCTGGTACAGTCTATGGACCCATTCTCAGAGTAATATTCTTGAATATATCAAATAGAAAATATAAGATTATAAAGAAGACAATTATATTGAAATGTAACTGACTTTTTTAAAACAAGTTCATGGGCCCCAGATTAACTAAATCATCACTTTGTACTCCCAGGTTCCCAAATGCCATGTGCTGCCCATGTGACCCAAAGCAAGTGTTTTTGTTCTCTAGGCCAGGTCCCTTCCTCCTCTTCTGTAAGATCAATGGAATCACAGGTCTAGAGTTAGAAGTACCTGGAAGCCACCGAGCCACCCTCCCTCCACTTCATTTTGTGGAGAAGAAATATGAGGCCAACGTTACAGAGTGTTCTAAATCATCACTGATGTCCCTTCCAACCCTGGAATTCTGGGATTTTATGACTCTTACTCCCAAACCTGCTGACAATAGACTCAGACAGGCCCCTACCTCCCAGTTCTAAACTGGATTTGGTCCCTAGAGAATGCCAGTGGCTAAAGCCCCTCTGTTCTGTCCCTCATCCTTTCACCCCTTCTCTGTGACTTCCTGTCCATGTCTGTCTCTCGGCCTCCACTCTCTATGTCCTCCCTTTCCTTCATTCTAGCCCTCTGTCTCAGCACTTGTCTTCCTTTCTTTGTCTCCCTCCATATTTACATCTCTAACACCCTCATCCACCAGTAGGGGCTCACACATTCGGCCTCCTCCTTCCTCCCTCTTCTCTGTCATGTAGGAACTATGGAAATACAGGCTGGTGGGTGGCAGAGACCCTGCGCTCCCCCAGGACATGGATCTTATCTAGACCTGCCCCCAGTGGGCCAAAGTCTGCAGAAAGCTGTGTTCTCTCAGTGGAGTTAACATCTTCAATGAACAGCTTAGGCTCAGTGTATTGGACCCTCAAGTCCCAGGGAGGGGACAAGCTAAAGCCTGCCCACCAGAGCATTTTACAGGGTTTGAGGCAAGGTCCTCTCAGGGTCAGATCTGTGGGGTCAGAAGCTGAGAGGGCAGCCAGGCATTCAGGCCAGAGTTCACAGGGTTGCTAAACCCTGGGGTTAACAAGAAATTCCTAGGCATGCCTAAAGCCAGGCACATCGGCCAGCCCAGAGTCAGGGCAATCAAGGGGAAAATGAGACATCCCTGAGATAAGGGTCTGTCTCAGTTCAAGACAAATCAGCCACAGCCTCTCTTGCCTCCACTGTGGAAGAATAGGAAATATTAACAACAGTAACAATAGCCTCTAATATTTACACAGTACTTTAAAGTTTACCCTTGGAACAATCCATGAGTAAATGCCGTTATCCAATACTTAGCATAGCCCGGTACATAGTAGGTGCTTATTAAATGTTCATTGATTAATTATCTCCATCTTGCAGAAGGATAAACTGAGGCTGAGAGAGGTTAAGTGACTTGTCCAGGGTCATACAACTAGTGTCTGAGATGGGATTTGAATTTAGGTCTTCCTGACTCTTAAGTTCAGCACTCCAATCGCTATCCCCATCTAGCTGCCACTTCCCCTTTAAATCCGGCCCTGGATCTGCAAGTTGTGGCTTATTAAGGCAGCATTGTTGTGGACTAGAGAGTCAGAGAGGCCAGGATTTGAATCCCATTTCAGACATTTACAAACTGGATGACCCTGGGCAAGTCACCTAACCTTCTCTGGGCCTCAATTTCCTCACAACAAAAAGGAGGGAATAATAATAATAATAATGCCTATAACAACAACCTGGGCAGTAGGTAGCACAAAGGATAGTCTCAGGCCTAGAGGCAAGAAGACTCATCTCCCTGAATTCAAATCTGGCCTCAGACTCTTACTAGCTGTATGGCCCTGGGCAAGTCACTTACCTCATCTATAAAATAAGCTGGAGAAGGAAATGGCAAACCATTCTAGTATCTTCGCCAAGAAAACCCCAAATGGGGTCACAAAGAGTCAGACATGACTGAGAAATGACTGAACGACAACATGATAACAACCTCATGGGGTCTGCTTGAGGAGCAAGGTACCCTAAGAGCTTTGTAAGACTTAAAGTGCTATACAAAATGTGAGTCATGATTGTTATTAGAAGTCAGCCTCTACTGACTCCAGAAAATGCATGGGATGCAGTGGTTCCTATATCCTTGTGAGACAGCCAACTGTGGCAGGACAAGTGTTCGACCTGGAGCACTGAACTTCTCATCTCAGGCACTGAGATTTCTTCCAACTCTCTCACTTATTTCCTGTGTGACCCTGAACCAGTCCTTTCCCTTCTCTGGAGCTCAATCTTGTCTTCTGTAAAATTTGGGGGTGGGACTAGATGGCTCCTGAGGACCACCCTACCCCCAGCTCCAGATCTATGAGCCTTTTATCATCTTCTCAAACCCATAAAGCTGCTGGTCTGCTCGGTATGAGAAGGAGGTATTTGGTACTTCATTGAGTTTAAGATACTATACCTATTGAATTTCCTTCACCCTTCCATAATTAGCAGGGCTGGGCAAGGACTTAGTGGGTGCAGTTTGGATTAAGAATGAGCCCAGAACAACACAAGGTAGTGACATATTGGTCTCCTACATACTTAGGAGAATAATCCTAGCCAGTAGGTCAAGGCCCTCACCAGTCGACGGATGAGAAAGAGGTGATTCACTCTATCTGACACTTTCTGGAGAGGTCAACCAGAATGGACTGGGGTAATGTCAGATCTGATCCTCTAGGCATCAGGGAAACTGGCAATGACTAAGCTTCTAGCAGTCTGCCCCTTCAGCTACTCATAGGATGCCCAGCAAGTTAGGATAGGCAAACTCTATTACCATAAGGCGTGTAAGGGAAAGCCAGGCATGAAAACCATAGTCCTGTACAGCAGTGGGGTTTGGGGGTGGAGTGGACTCCTCTGTTTAGCTTTTAAACAACTGGCTCCAATCCATCTTCTCAGGCTCACTGAACACTACTCCTCTGCACACACACACACACACACACACACACACACACACACACACACAATTTTCCATCCCCACAAACTGGTCTTCTCTTTGTTCCTCACGTATAACATTCCATCTATTATCTCCATGCCTCCTCTTCCTCCTCACTTCCATTTCACTTCCATTTTCCTTCAAGAATCCATGGAATTTCACTAGGGTTCCATGGAACCTCACTCTAGGATTCCTTGATGGGATTTCACAGAAACTGAGTCAAATTCCAAAGAAACCCATTAGCTTTCTGTGGAAATGTCCCACAAACATATGCTAGAATTACCTAGGCTAGTCCACAAGGGGGTTGGGCTGTATGTATTTTTGTTAAATTATTGACTAGTTTAAGGGAGGAAATCATATGTGAACATATTTCCTAACTCTTCATTTATCTGCATATTATACTCTCATCTCACACTGAATCCTTCCCTTCTCATCTTTCTTCTTTGGTTGGGACTTGTGAGTTCTTTCTTTATGATAAGAGTTTCCAGATGAAGAAACTTCTTCCACCAATGAGTCTCAGAGTTCTCTGGAGGCTCTGAGAGGCCAAGTGATTTGCCCAGGGCCAGACAGCCAGTATATGTCAGAGGTTGGACTTGAACCCAGCTCACCCTAACTCCAAGAACAGGTCTCTATCCACTGGCCTATGTTGCCATCTTCATCTTATACTACATTCACATTATAGGGTAAATAAATAGTACATATATCGCCTCCACAGGGAGAATCTGCATTCCTTTCATGTCACCCAGAAGGAGGAAAGGGCAATGTTTTATTACAAGATTGACACCCTCCACCCCCAATCTTAGGACTCAAAAAGAACTACCGAATCTCAACTTACAACTGGCTCTCAAAGATCTCCTTAGTACATTCTCTATCCAAACAGAAAGTCCCTCTACTTCACAATGCTCAGTGATAACCCAACTTTTCATGAATACTTCCCATGACATGGGGCTCACTTCCTCCAAAAGATGATCCATTCTTCTGGGAAGTTCTGCCCTATAGCAAGACAAAATGTGCTTCCTTAGAACTTCACCATTGATCATAGTTCTGGCTCATGGGGCTGAGCAAAAGAAGTATAGCTATCATATTATCTCTTGGCTTTATCTGATAACGATAATTATTATTGTTTTATCACATCCTTCCCCCAGCCTCAAACATGGCTCATTGGCCAAAAACCAGTAAAGACCTCACTTTATCACCATCTGCCTTTCAAAACTTTCCTATTTGATCAAGCTTCTGCAATTCATTTTTTTACAGTGTTGCCATGACTTCAAAAACTTTATAAATGTCTACATTCCATTGTGGGAGTAAATCTCTTTGAAGATGAAAGGCGTTAAGTGTTGATGTGACATTAATAAATGTTAACACCAAGATGTGAACTAAACCATAAACTGAATTTTTTTTTCAAAAATAACGTGTCGTCCCCAGGATTGTGTGTGGGTCAAAAGTGACCATCTCAATATGACTGGTTCCAATCATGAGAGTTCCGCTCTCAGGGGAAAAGAAGTATGGCTTGGCATGGAAGCAGGGAGCAGCTGGGGGGAAGGGAAGTAGGATGGAATACCATAGTTTGAGACCGTGTCTGAGGAATCTCTACAACAATTTCAAGACCTAGCTAGGACTAAAGGGTTAGATCATCAGAGCACTCTAGGACTTATAATGGACACAAAAACCAAGACAGATTTTTGTCTACAATTGCCTTCACAGCTGTTTGCCCAAAGGTATTGAATGCAGGCCTTTCTGCTCAGCACAACCCAGGTTGGCCAGAACCTTAGAATTAAAGGACCTTTGAGAGAGAGGATTCTGGGGAAATGGTCAGAAAATTCCAAGCTCTCCAGATTTGCCCCACAAACAAGACAAAATAGCACCCCAGAGCTAATGTAGAGTGATAAAAATAAACAAAAGTTAGGGCAGAATGGGAGTCCTCCCAGGACAACTGGGGGAGAATGGAAGGAAAATCCCAGGACTGAGGTTTGGTCCCTGTGAAGTGTAAATACCTCCAGGCTAGTTCTGCTGAAATAGCCAGCTCGACTGGGAGGTAGCCTCTGTCCTGGCCACAGGAATTCTCATCTCCCTCACAGTGCAGGGAGTCAGGCTTCTGAGCAGGGGAAGATTGAGGGGACCTCTGCTGATACAGGATACCAAGCCCAGCTGTGCTGCTGAGAAGTGACCCTGGAAGAAAAGAAACCAGTGCATACCAGATGAGTGCAGAAACACGGGAGTAGGGACACCACTGGCTGTGTGCACTTACAGGAGGGCAGAGTTCTTGATTTTCATTCTAGGTCAGAGGGGAGAACTGAAGGAGGACCTGAGGAGAGAAGCACCATTCCCCATACCCCAGGAATAGAGGTGATTACAACAAATTATAAAAAAAAAAAAAAAAACAATCAGGCAGAGGAGAAAAAACCCAATCATAGAAAGTTACCATGGAAATAGAGAAGACAAAAGCAAAAACAAAAGCCTCTCCTACTCAAAAGAGTAACACCAAATGGTCACCTGTCCAAAAAAAATGCATAGAAGAACTTTAAAAGGACTTTAAAAATCAAATGAGATTGAGGAAAACTTTTTTTAAAAAAATAAGAATCCAAGAAAAACAAGAAGATTAATGAAAAGAAAGTTAACCAACTAAAAAAAGAGTCACAGAATCTTAAGGAAGAAAATGACTCCTTGAAAATTGGAGTTGGGCAAGAGAAAGCCAGTGAAGTTATGAGATCAAGAAATAATAAAGCAAAATATAAAGAATAAAAAATAGAAGAGAATGTGAAAGATCTCATAAGAAAAACAACTGATATGGAGAACAAGTCAAGAAGAACAAATGTAAGAATAATTGGACTACCTGAAAGCTACATTCAAAAGAATCTTGATACAAGAATACAAGAAATGGTTAAATTGTCCTGAAGTGCTAGAACAAGAGGGGAAAGTAGAGATAGAAAAAATACACCGATCACCACCTGAAAGAGATCCTGTGAGGAAAACCTACAGGAAGATCATAGCTAAATTCCCAAACCCCCAAGTTAAGGAGAAAATGTGAGAAACAAGGGGGAAAATTCAATCTAAATATGGTGGAGTCACAATTAGAATCACACAAGAGCTAGCAGCAGCTATGCTAAAAGATCAGAGGTCTTGGAATGCTATGATCTAAGAGCAAAAGAACTGGGGTTATGGCTGTAAAGATCATACTCAGCAAAGTTAAACATAATCCTGAAGGGAAAAAAATGGATATTCAATGAATTGAAAGACTTGCAGGAATTTATTGCAAAAACACCTGAACTTAATAGAAAATTTGATATACAAGATGAAAGAGAAATATAAGGTAAACATCAAAGACTAATTACAAGGAACTCAAGGACAAACTGTTTACATTTTATATAAAGAAATATAAACCGTATCTCTAAGATTGTAATTAGTAATTGGGTAGTTCAAAAGAAAGATAGAGCTGAGTATGAGAATATATATGAGTATGATCCTAAAAAGTAATACCTGGGGCGGCTAGGTGGCACAGTGAGTAGAGCACCAGCCCTGGAGTCAGGAGGACCTGAGTTCAAATCCAGCCTTAGACACTTAACACTTACTAGTCATATGACCTTGGACAAGTCACTTGACCCCAATTGCCCTGTCCTCACCCCTCCAAAAAAAGGAAAAATAAATAATAAAAATGAAAAGTAATACCATCTAGGAAAAGGTAAAAAGAGTAAATATCTTATACAAATGAGATACAAGAGGAAGAATTGACACAGAAGAATTAGTTGGGGGAGGAGGGCTGGTAGTTCTGGAATCCTATTCTCATTGGGAATGGGTTGAAGAGGGAACAATACATACACACACGTAGACAGGTGTAAAAGTCTTTTAAATTCAGAAAGAAATAAAAGGCTTAGGGGATATGGAGGGGGAGGGATTTTTAGAGGGAACCCTACTCATATCAGATCTGGGTTAAAGAGAAAACAACATTTAGAAAGGAGTAAAAAATCTTCTAAATTTATAAAGAAATAAGATGAGGGAATAGGATAAGGGGGATGGTGCATATATATATTTGGAAAGCTATGAAAGTCTTCTAAATTCAAATAGAAACAAGAGAAGAGGGCAAGGGGAAAGGGCAGAGGGAACAAGGAAGGGATTCTTGGAGGGGAGTAGGTTAAGTGATAGGATGGAAGTAAAATAGAGGAGTCAGGAGAGATAGGAAAAAAGAGATACACACAAAGGCAAAATAAAGATCAGGAGCAGAATTTATTAAGGAAAAAAGCTGGGGTAGTAATCATGATCTCAGACAAAGTTAGAGCTAAAATAGATTTAATCAAAAGAGAAAAATAGGGTAACTGCACTATATGTCAGCCATATTAATCAATATTGTTTTAGACTGTTTAAAATAACTAGACAGTAAAAGGTTGGAATATTGCTGTGGTGTAGGAAATGATGAGCTGGTGGATTTAGAAAAATATGGAAAGACTTGGACTTAGGAAGGAAGATGTTATCCACCCTCAGAGAAACAGAGGACCACATGAATGTATATGTGTATATGTGAGTATGATTGTAGATATCTATGTATATTTCTGTGTATGTAAGTGTATATGTGTATGTCTATACATATGTACATATGTGTCTGTATGTATGTGTATGCATGTATCTGAGCTTAATTGTAGCCTTCTTAGGGGAGGGGAAAAAGAACAAAGTAAAAAGTGCACAGCAGAGAACAGAAGAAAAGCCACAAGGAAGAAAAGACAGACAGCTCTGAGCACAATGTGTAGTATTTATTCCATAGGTTTTCTTGAAGTAGAAATTTGTTGCTTTATATTTTGAATCCTCTCTTATGTTCTGTTGTGCACACAGCAATTTTTTTTTTCCTTTTCTTATTTTATATTTGTTTGTTTCTTTTTTCTTTTCTTATTTTGTATTTCATTTTAAATTAAAAATTACTGAGAAAAAAAAAGAATTAAAGGACCCTCCCTGGTCTTTTGCAGGTAGGTCTCAACCTCATGATCCATTGACAGGGCCACCACCTTGCTATGAGAAGTCTTGGGAAAGTGTCAGGATACCATGACGTTTAATACTGACATGATCTATGGAAGGCAGAGGGCTCAGAAGGTATTGCCAAGTCCTTTGTCCTGCCTCTCTCTAATGCACTTAGATCTATCACCCAGAGCTCAAGCCTATTTGCATAAGACTTTGCTCTTTATTGGAGAAGGATTAATCAATGCACTGTGACTCACATTTTTGTTCTAATGTCCCTTACTCTCTGACATTTTATGTTCTAACTTATATTCTTTCCTTTGAGGTCCCTTCTGTTGCTAACCTTCCCCCTCCTAAGGTCTCTCTCAGCTCTGACATCCTGTGCTCTAAGGCCCCCTCCCAACTCTGACAGTCTATGTCTTAAGGCTCCTCTCCCTCTGACAGTCTACATTTTAAGACCCTTTCCATTACTAACAATCTCTTATCTGTTACCGTGGACATGAGCTTGGAAGGCTAAGCAGTGGCTTCTACAGGATGGATTTTTTGTCACTCTGTGAAACATTCAGCTTTGGCAAGAGACAGTGCTCTAGGGTGGGGTTTTCTGGTGGAGAGACAGCAACATTTTCTTTCTGAGAAAATTCAAAGTGTTTTCTTCCATTCAGCACCAAATCAGGCCCCTTGCAATTTCTTGATCAAGGCATTTTTAAGGCTTTTTCAGAATACATTTTTAAAAATAAAATATTGATTGATGTCCCATTGTTGGAGCAGGAACTTCAGTATCTATGTTGAAAACAGGTCAGGAAAGAGGGAAAGGGAAGGAAGAGAGGAAAGGAGAGCTGGTGTAGACACCGGGCATGAAGAACAGCAGGATGGAACGAATGGTGAACTGGGAGACAGAGTAGTCACGTTAGAATCCCTGCTCTGTGGCACCTTACCCAGCCTATCTAGCTTCTCAGGGGGTACTTTTTTGTCTTTCTTTGTATTCCCAGCACTTGGCTTGGTGTTTGGCACATAGTAGATGCTAATTAACCAACTGATTGATTAAGATGGACTAGGTCTTCAGTTTTAATACGTATATGAGTCCATAGGCATCACCAAGACAGGTGAAAAGATACAGAAAGAAATTAGAAGGCATTGAAGGCGAAGTTCACCTTATCAGATACTTGCTAGCTATGTGATCCTGGGACCATTTGACCTCTCACTACAGCCTCAATTTCCTCATCTATAAAATGGGTATCGGTTATTGTGAAGATCAAACGTGATGCCATATTGAGAGAAATGAATATTTTTCTATATTAATAACAAAATTAGGATTAAGGCTTTTTCCTTTCTATTTCCTCATTCTGGGACCAATTCTTGTAGGTCAGTCTCTGAAGGACAAGGCTAATGATGTGACTGGCCTTAATCCTCCAGGAGCCTTCTCCTCAGTCTTGGGCAGGATCCCACCTAACTAGGAGAGTTTACTTCTGATTAAAGTGTAAGTGAATTCCAGTCCCAAAGAGAATTAGGCTCACTCTTGAATCCCACACTGCACCTCCCCACCCCTCCACCACCACCACCACCACCACCACCACCATCCCCATATTGTTCAATTTGAGTGGTCTGGGCAGAGATGGGGAGCTGGGAGTGGTCTGGGTGAAGATGGATTCTTTTGTCTAGAGTGCTGGCAGGCTGAGCCTCATGATCAAATCACATTCTCAGCAGGAGGAGCTGAAAATTTTTAGCCTACCTCCTCATTAATATATCCACCCCCTCATTAGTTGTTCACCAGTCAAGGGTTGATGCATCAGTGACAGGATTGGAACCCAGACAGCCTTTCTTTTTAAAATTAAACTTTATTTATTTTGGCATTTGTATTTTAACATTTTGAGTTTCAAATTGTCTCCCTCTCACCTCTCCCTTACCCATTGAAAAAGCAAGCAATATATCGATTATATGTATGAAATCATATAAAATATATTTCCGTATTAACCATGTTGCAAGAAAAAGAAAGAAAGAAATTTAAAGTATGCTTCAGAGATCTGCATTCAGTTCATCAGTTTCCTCTCTCTGGAGATGGATAGCATCTTTCATCATGGGTCCTTTGGAATTGTCTTGGATCCTTGTATTGCTGAGAGTAGCTAAGGCATTCATTGCTGATCATCCTTACAATGTTGTTGTTAACTATGTACAATGTTCTCCTTGACCCAGATGTTCTTGACTCCAAGATCAGGTCTCTGTCCCCTGTATCAGGCTATGCAAATATCATTGTCCCTATTTTTAGGACATAAATCAAGCTCAGAGAAGTGAAGGGGCTTGTCCAAAGTCAAACAGAAGCTAAGTGTGGGAGCTAGGATTTGAATCATGGTCCCCTGACTCTGTCTGGTATTTTATTTTCACTTCCTCATGATGCTTTCTCTCAGCAAAAAGGTGGATCTATTGACTAGCTGTGTGCTTTGGGTCAAGCCCCTTCCTCTCTGGACCTCAACTGTCTTCTATGTGAAATGAGAGTGGAACGAGATGGTCCCTCGGGTCCCCCTCATTTTCTAAATTATAACCAGTCAAGAAGCCAAATCACTCAAATAGGCTTTTCAGGGCTTCCCACACCTACTGTTCTCTCCTTTTCACATTATGTGGAATAAACCAGTAGGAAACATTCTCTCCTAAGCTTCTGGGGAATGGGTCATATTCATCCTCTCCCCCTCTTTCCCACTCCCTTCCCCTTTCCATTCAGTAGTCAAATATCCTCCTTAAACACTGCTCAGTCACCCCTAATTTAGGGATAGATCTCAGGGACTATTTCCAAGGCTGCCTGGAGGGCTTTGAAATCTCCAAAGGATAGGTCCTATCCTTTTATTAAGGGGATTTGTTCTGTGAAGGTTGGATTCAGTCAAAGGGCCACACTTGAGGACCTAGAGAGCAGCATGTGGCCTCAAGGCCGAAGGTTCCCCACCCCTGGATAGGAGAAAAGATTAAAGCTCAATTCACCAAGGTAGGGAGGTTCTTTATGTTACAGACAAAAGAAAAAAAATAAAAATCCACCTTGGCCAAAGGGCGTTTCCTGTGATATATATTTTTAACTTAAAAGTGAAAGACGGCTGTGTCACCACCCTTCCTCCAAGGAAGCTTGATGGGACTGGGGGCTTGGACAGACCTTTCCAGCTTTTACTTTCTCCCAGCTGACATATGGGTGGTGGACAGGAGTATCCTCCTTGTTAATAACAGGAAATCTCCCAGCTGCCCCAGGAACAGATCAAGACAGGGCCTCATATCGTCCTGGTGCCATTTTCCAGCCTTTAATTTTTCAAGTAATCAGAGAATAACAAAATGTTCGAACTGGCAAGAGTCAAAAACAGACTGTCAGAGCTGAGAGGGACTTCAGAATACAAAACGCCTTAGAACAACAGGAGGGGAGAATAGAACAGAAAACAATATAACACATATTAAGTACTTACTATATTCCAGGCACTGTACTGATGCACAGGACACAGAGCCAGCCAGTGCCTGACCTCGAGGAGCTTATATTCTACCAAGAGGAGGCACATAAAGGGGAGCCAGGAAGAGGGGGGAGCGCACCCTCCTGAGGAAAGGGCAGGATGGAGCCAAGAAGGGGGTGAAATCAGCATGCCTAGAGCCCATCAAGAAACAGCTTTGACCATTGACAGCTAGAACAGAAGAGGCTCAGGAACACAGATTGTCACAGCAGGAAAGATCATTGGAACATAGAATGTAAGGACTGAAAATACATTAAAGGTAAAATGTTAAAGGTAGGAGGGATCTTAGAACAAAGAATGTTACAGCTGAGAGGGCCCTTAGAACACAGAATGTCAGGGCTGGGAGGGCCCTTAGAGCACAGGATGTCAGAGCTGGGAGGGCCCTTAGAACACAGGACGTCAGAACTGAAAGAGAATTTACAGCAGTGATTTCTAATCTTTTTTGACAGTAAGTACCTTTTGAACATCAAACATGCTTGTGTACCCCCACATAACTGTTGGTATCCATTGATTGAGAAGATATATAACGTCCACAAACCACTATGAATTCTGTTATAGTTTTAAATTAATTTATTTCTGTTTTATCAGCCATAATAGCATTACACAAATTTGAAATATGGAAATACTTATTTCTGTGAGAGTACTTAGTTTGCAGGTTTCTCTGCTTACTTAGAGATCTGCAGAGAGACCCCCAGGCCCCTTTGGAATAACTCCACAGCCCCTCAGGGGAGAAGTATTCATCTCAGAAGAAACAGGGACAGAAAAGGCCAGAGACTGACTTCCAAGGGAGGCAGAGAGATTCACAGAGAGCCAGCTGGGCATAGAAGATACACTGCTGAGCCTGGAGTCAGGAAGTCCTGAGTTCAAATTTTACCAAACTTTCAATGACTGTGTGACCCTGGGAAAGTCATTTAAATTATTTGTGACTCAGTTTCCCCATATGTAAAATGGAGGTGATTTTGCCTGTGGGGCCTACCTCATAGGGTTGTTATAAGACTCAAATGTGAAAATATATGTAAAAGTGCTTTGTAAACCTTAAAGTGATATAAAAAATATCAGTGATATTTTAAAAATCCAATATTGTGATCTTATAATTTTAAGCTTCAAAAGATTTTTGAGATCATCCACTCTATCTTACAGATGAAGAGACTGAGGTTAAGTGACCCACCCTCAGTGTTCCCTAGCTCTGTGCTCCCAGATCAGAAGTCGGCCTGGACATCAGACGGCAGCCTCATCGGCTCCTCCTGGTCACAGGTCTCCCTCTCCCTTGCTGCTTGCCTAGAGCTCCTGACACCCTCTTCCCTGGGCCATGGCAAGGCTGTCACTTTTTAATGGAGACAAATTCTGAAACCTTTGTGATGCCCCCACCCCCAACCCCAACCCCAACCCCTGCCCTCAAAGGGAGCGAGAAATAGCCTGAGAGTTCATAGAAGAAGAAGAAATAGGAGAAGTTAGTGTTCAAGCAACTTTCCAAGGTCACGCAGGACAGGATGCAGTCAGCTGGCAAGCACTCATTAAATGCTTCCAATGCACCAGGCGCTCTGCTGGGCACTGAGGCCAAAGCATAAGCCGTAGAGTTCTCTCGAAAGGACTCACTGTTTTCTCTTCTCTGTGGAATGGAATCCTTTCTTGGCTTTGTGTGTAACCCTAGCTGAATCCCAAGGGGTTTACAAGCTTTGAATCTGGTATTTGAATTTGAATCGATAGTGAGTGTTCTCTACCTCTTCTTCAAACTATTGGTTTACATGATCCATTCTGTGGGTGACTGTAAGATCCTGGGAATGTCTGGGGTTTTTCATCTTTCTGGGGTTTTGTCTTTCTTTCCCATGGAACTAAGCAAGGTGCCCTGCGCTAAAAGGAATATAGTAAATGCTTGGGGAAAGCTGTCCTGATTATAATTGTATTGACTAATCTTGACTGGGGGAAAAAAGCCAAGGAAACATCTCATTGCTATCCTTGGAGAAGGTGAGGGACTATGGGTACAGAATGTGGTATACCTCGTTATCAGCAATAGTTGCCCTGTAACTTAATTGTTTTCCTTTGTTACAAGAGAAGGGGTAGTAGGGGAAAGAGGAAATATTTCCAAAATGACTATGACATTAGAAGGAAAGACATCAACAAAACTTTTAAAAATTAAAAAAATTACCAAATGCTTATTGAATTGCATTGCATTGGAACCAATCTGACTAAAAGCGCAATTACTCAGCCAACAATAAATGTTTACCAAACAGCCATTATGAGCCCAAGTTCTGTGCCAGGTGCTGTCAGGAAACAAAAAGAAGAAATCTCACCTTAGAGGAAATTACAGCCTGGTTAAGGGACACAAGACACATAAATGTAGCAACTAAAAAAAGGCTGCAGATACCCTATCCCTGTAATTAAGTGCTAAATTATATGGTTTGTACAGTAAATGCAACTGGAGTTGACAGAATAGAATGTTTAGCGCTGGAAATGAACTCCCAGGTCAACCGCCCAACCCTCTCATTTCTCAGAAGAGTAACCAAAGCCCAGAGATATGAAAAATTTACCACTGGCCCCAGAGACCCAAGGTAGAATTTGAACTCAAATCCTCTAGCTACAGTTCTTTCTATCGAAAGGAAGGAATCCCTGCAGATGGAAAGAGATCATCGCGGCAGGGTCCCTGGGGGAGGTGGGACTAGAGGTTAGGCCTTGAATGGTGCCTGATTGGAGCTATAACCAGTGCATGGCAAACAGGGCTTTGTTCCACATCACTGACACTTAGAGGAGAGAAAACTGTAACGTGCACAGCTGTAAAGAAATCCCAAGTTAGAAGATCTTCCCACGACTTCCCGGAACGACCTCTCCAGCCACAGTGACATTCCTCCAGCGCCCCTCCCCGCCCCCCAGGACCTCGCTGCCAGCCCAGGCTTTCTTCTAAGCCCACACGCAGCCTCCCCCTTCACTTTGGCCTGATGGCCTGTCTTCCGTCCTCCGCCATCCTCCCCACCCCCCCAAACACACACACACCTTTCCAGTTCTCTTTTAGGTATTTTTCCCCCATTGGAATGCAAGCTCCTTGAGGGCAGGAACTATCTTTCTTTTTCCTTATATTTGTATTCCTAGTGCTTAGCATAAATCCTTTATCTATCCAGCCAATCATCCATCTACCCATCTATCAATCTATCTATTCACCTGTACATCTGTCTATCCATATATCTATCTATCCATATATCTATCGATCTATACACCCACCTATCTATATCAATCTATCCATCTATCTATCTATCTGTTCATCCATCAATTCATCTGTCTGTCTGTCTATTTGTCTGTCTATCCACCTGTCCACCCTTCCATTTATGAACCTGTCCATCTATATATCCAGCTGTCAGTCTAGCTATGCACCCATTTATCTATCTATCCATCACCTAATCACACCACTCTGTGAACAACCGGTAAGAAATGCAGAAACATATACACTCAACTGAAATTGTCTTAATTCTTTGATTTTCATAGGATCACAGCTTCAGAGTTGGAGGGGATTTAGAAATCACCTAATTCAAGCCCCTCATTTTATACATGAGAAAATCACTGTCCAAAGAGATCAACTGACTTTCCCAAGGTCACTCAGATAATTAGGATCAGAAGTAAGAAGTGATTCAGGCCCTCTCACCTAGAGCCAGTGCTCTCTCTCTCTCCACCATATCATGAAAGACTGAGTTTTTCAGTGGGTACAAATACAGCCTTGGCATCTGAAAGACCTGATTTCAAGTCTCACCACTGATACATAGGAACCAAGTGACTGCTGAGCAAGTATTAGCCTATAAGTGCCCCCAGGCAACTCTATGACTAGAAGGTACAGAGAAGTTTCTGATCTGTAACCAGTGGTGGGGCAAGGGTAGAGTGAGGGGTATGGTTTCTGCACTGGGAGTTTCCCACACTGATGAAAGCACAAATTCAGATTTTTAGAAATTATTTCCACATCATAAATTGTGAAGTCATTTTGAGGGCATTTTCCCCGCTGCTCCATCCAGATGTCCTTCATGCCCCAGGTGTCAAAACAGCAAGTTCAGACTCTGATCAGAATTTGGAGAAGAAGTATTGGAGAAAAGGTGGAGAAAAGAGCATATAAAACAGAAGCATGGAGAAATGGGAGAGGAGCAATGTGTAGGGGCAAGAAGAGTCACCTACTGAGAGCAGAGGGCTCAGATTGGCGAGACAAGGTAGGACCACATCAAACAAAGCCTTGATTGCCAGGCTGAATCCTAAGGACTTATTCTCATGGGGATAAGGAGTCACAGTATGTTCTTAAGCAGAGGAACAATTCAATGCAAGTGGTGATTGAAGTATGGCACACAAGCGTAATCTCTTAGCCCTCTGGAGCTTTGAGATTTATGATACACTTTCCCTCTGAGGTAGGTAGCACAGGGATCATTGCCACTATTGACAGATGAGGAAATTGAGAGCTAGAGAAATTAAGTCACCTGCCCATGGTCACACAGCTATTAAATTTCGGAGTCAGGCAGGAAGATCACTCTGGCAGCTTTCAAGTCATCTAGGTGGTCGAATGTTTAGAAGACTAAACAAAAAATCAGGAAAGCCTGACTTTAAGTCTTGCCTTAGAGTTAGACCCTTGCTGCATGGCTGTAGAGAAGTCACCCAACCCCCTCCCTCAGCCTTGATTATGATATATAATGTAATATGTATATATGTGTGTGTGTGTATATATATATATATATATATATAATTATAAAAAATAGCACCTACCTCCCAGGGTTGTTGTGAAGACCAAACAAGATAATATTGGTAAAGCTCTTTGCACCATATGTGTGCTACGGGTTTTGCTGTTGCTGTTTGGAAGGAAGAAGGGACTGGTGAGAGGCATGAGTGAGGGCCTAGAGGCAAACAGAGAGGCTAGGAAATGATTGCAGTAACCCAGGCATCTGTCAACCTCCAGCACCCTATGGAAGGTCTCACTGTACGGAACCACTGATACAGATCATGCTGGTCAAAAGATGAGCATTTAATTGGGTGTTTAATGCTTTGTAAATGTGCCCAGGGGCATCGACAGTAGGAAACAAAGTACTAATTAACAGAAATAGGCTCTGCCCTCCCAAACGACTGGTGCTTGGAGAAGGTGGACGGTGGATGACCAAGCCAGGGGAGGGAGGGATAGGAAAGGGGAAGAGAAGCCCAAATGGTTTTACAGGGGAGGAAGGGAGCATATCCAGCCTCATCGAGGGCACTCAAAAGCCTAAACAAACCCACACACGCCAGGCACAAATGTCTTCTTGGCCAGTGAGGCAGCACCATGAAGTGGGGAGAGAGATGTAGATTTGAAGTCAGGAGATTGGATTTGAATCCCAGCTCTACTACAGAACCCTATGACCTTTGACGAGGACCTTAACTTCTCTGAGCCTCAGTTTCCTCATTTGTAAAGTGAGAACAAGTAAGGTGTCTTCCAATTCTAATACTACGATCCTACTATGGAGGAACTCTTTGTCCGAGTTTCCCCACCAGGATCATTCTCCTTTCTCCATCTGCCTTGCAGCTGGGGCATCCTTCTGGCTGGCATGAGCTACCCAGGCTGGAGCTGGCTGGCTGGTGTACTACCCGCTGCAGGCGTGCTGGCCACACTTGGAAGACCCTTGAAATCCTGCCAGATGGGGAAGGGAAGTAGACTGTGCTCCATCGAGCATTTCCCCATCACATTAATCATCTCCATGACCTCTGCCCACTCCATCTGGTTCCAACACTTCTCAGCCTCCCTCTCCCTCCTTTTCCCCTGGACCTCTCGAAAGGAGACTCTTATTTTCTGGTTCTTTCCTATGATCCAGCCCTTTTCCTTGAGGCAGTGTGGTTGTGGTGTAGTGGAGCTAAGTGGCATAATGGGAAGAGTACTAGTCTTAGAGTCAGGAAGTACTGGGTTTGAATCTCACAGATGGACACTTACTTACTAGCTATGTGACCATAGACAAGTCAACAATAAGTTAATTTATTACGCAATTACTATGTTAGACCCTGTGCTAAGTGCATAGAATAGACATATAAGCAAAAAGAATGACAGTGCCTGCCCTTAAGGACTCAGTCTGGAAAACCTGAGTTCAAATCCATTGTCAGACACTGACTAGCTATGTGACCCTGAGCAAGTCACTTCACCCTGTTTACCTCAATTTCCTCATCTGTAAAATGAACTGGAGAAGGAAATGGCAAAACCACATCAGTATCTTCCAAGAAAACCCTAAATGGAGTCACAAAGAGCTGGACGTGGTAAGACAGACTGAACAACAATATGTAAAAGGAAACTGGAGGGGACAGAGAAAGTAGGATTAGAGCTGGGAGAGCATAACAAGGAGTAAGTGTGGTTGGTCTGGACCCTTTCTTACAAGGGGGTTCCTGGAGGAGCTCACCAATGACAGGAGGAGTGAAAGGCTCTTCCAGGGTGGGAAGGCCATTGGTGAATGCTGCAAGGAGGAGTTCAGAGAGCCAGCATTGGAGGTGGAAGAGCCAATCCAATCCTATAGACATTTATTAATCACCTACAGCATGTCAGACACTGTGCTAAGTGCTGAGGATACAACTGATAAAAAGGAAAGATAGTCCCTGCCTTCAGGGATCTTACAGTCTCGTGGGGGAAGACAACACAGGAAAGGAGGGAGAAAACGGCTTTGGGGCGTGGAAGGCCAGTAGGGGGTTCTTGTTCCCTGGAGCTGAAACCAGGCAAAGCAGCAAATGTAGAGGGAAGTGAACTGACAGTCCACTTTCTGCAACCTCTAAAGGAAGGCATTGAGAGGAGCTTCCAATAACATCGGCTGTTCCTTGAACACAATACTCCATCTCCCATCTCTGTGCTTTCGTACTAGCTGCGCTCATACCTGGAACCCTCTCCTTCTTGACCTCCACCTCTTAGCTTTTTAAAGACTCGGCTCAAATCTCACCTTCCTCCAGAGAACTTCCCAGTCCTCCCAGCAGCTAGTGCCTTCTCCTTGGAGAGCGCCTTCCATCTACGTTGTATATATCTTCTAGGAGTCTCCACCCTCCAGTCCTCCAATCAGAGGAATGAGGAGGGCGAGGAAGGGAGGGAGGAAAGAAGGAAGGAAAAAAGGGAGGGAAAGAAGAAAGGAGGGAAGAGGGGTTGGAGGAGGGAAGAAAAGTGGGGAGGGAATAAGAGAAGGAGAGGATACAGGAAGGGAGGGAGTAGGGGAGGGAAAGAGGGTGGGAGAGAAGAAGAGAGGAAGGAGGAGAAGGAGAGAGGAGAGGAGGGAGAGAGGAAGAGAGATGGTGTCAGTCAAGGCTTGACATTAGAAGTGATGAGCTTAACCTGGGAGGGGCATCTTGTTGCCTGGAGTTGAAACCAGACAGAAGAGCAGGTGCAAAGTGGCGTCAAGGATGAGTTGAAGGATAAGCTAATCACTTGGCTTTTTTGGGCCTCAGTTTCCTCATCAGTAAAACGACGGGGTCAATATCAGTGACCTCGGAACTCTTCCAGCTCTAAATCTACAATTCTATTATCCTTAGAGTTAATATCTTCTCCATTTTCCATATCCTGCCCTGACTCCACTGTACACCATGCCCCCAGTCCCTTCCAAGTCCACCAAACCTTCTATAATGTCCTTTAGTGAAACGAGCATAGGACTAGGAGTCAAGACATCTGTATTCAAGTCCTGGTTCTGGCATTTATTAGCTGTTTGACCTGAAATAAGCTATTTCCTTTCTGTGGGAATCACTTTACTCATCTGTAAAATGAAGTACTTGGGCAGCTAAGTGGCAAAGTGAATAGAGTACTGGGTTTGGAATCAGAAAGACTCATCTTCCTGAGTTCAAATCTGGCTTCAGACACTCAGGTACACCCAGTACCATGGGCAAGTCACTTAACCCTATTTGCCTCAGTTTCTTTATCTGTAAAATGATCTAGAAAAGGAAATGGCAAACTACTCCAGTATCTCTGTAAAGAAAACTCCAAATAGGAGCATAAAGAGTCAAACACCAAACACAATTAACTCTATGATTCTACAAGGTTAAGGCTTCATGAAACAGGTAGGACTTGTGTTGTACTTTAAGGGATCTAAATTTGGATAAACAAAGAGTTAGTATCACTATATCAAGGCTTCTTGGTATTAAAGTCTAGCCTAACCCCTTCCTCCCTTTTCAGGCTATTTTGCTTTCGTATTTTACTCTCTTCCACACACCCTACAATCCAACAACATTGGCTTTTCCTTGAACACAATACTCCATCTCCCATCTCTGTGCCTTTGTACTGGCTGCCCCCTACCTGGAACCCTCTCCTTCCTCACCTCCACTCTTAGCTCTTTAAAGACTCAGCTCAAATCTCACCATCTGCCAGAGGACTTCCCAGCCTTCCCAGCTGCTAGCACCTTCTCCTTGGAGATTGCCTTCCATCTACCCTGTGTATATTCTTCTAGGTACCTAGTTATTTCTATCTTGTCTTCTCCCATTAGAATAATTATAAGCACCTTGAAGGCAAGAACTTAACTATCTTCATATCCCCAGTGCTTTGCATAGTGCCTGGCACGTAGTAGGCATTTAATTAATTCTTGTTGACTGGTTGTTAATAAGTACCCCCTTAACCATCACAGTTCAAAATCAGCCTGTAATTTAGTAGAGAAGCATTAAAGCATAATTCTATGCTCAAGGAGGTAACACAGCTGGTAAGAATCTCCAGAGGCAGGATCTGGACCCAACTCTTGTCTTCTTTACTCCAAGGGTAGCACTCCATCCATCTCACTATGCTGCCTTTCTTGGACGGTTTTGTAGGTGGAAAAAAATGACTAAACAAAGGTGTGGAGGCAGGAAGGAGCAAAGCCAGCACAGAAGACAGGAAGGACACCAGCCGTATCAGGGCAAAGGATTCACAAAGGAAGCATTGCAAACCTAATGCAACTGCAAATGTTCCATAAACGTCTGGGAATGAACGGATCTTGTGTAACATGCAGGTTCCCCGTAATAGTTCAGTGAACCCCACTGGTGACAATTTCCTGTGAAAAAACATAATGAACGCAACTTAGAGGGAACGCAGCTGGCTGAGGAGTACCTGCCTGAGGAATACCAGCTAGTTGGCATTACCTTGGAAACTGCTACCAGCAGGGAACTGCAGACAAGGTGAGGGAAAACTGGAACGAGAGTCCTAGGAGATGGGGAATGCCCCAAATGGAGTGTCAAGCAGCTGAGGGTGGTGGCTGCATTCTGGTAGTATCATCCGATTCTCCATAGAATCAGACATCCCAGACACAAGGCTCCCTTTCTTCCCAGATCCCTCTCTGCTCAATTTCATCTCCTTGCTTTGGAACTCCCTTCTACACGTTGTCTTCCCCCATTAAACCGCAAACCCCTTAGGGTAGAGACAACCTTGTTTTCTTATTTCATATTCTCATTGCTTAGTACAGTGCCTGACATCTAATAAATATATCTATTTATTCATCTATACAACCATCCATCTTCTATACATTTTATCTATCCAACCATACATCTAAATGTTTATCTATTTATCTATTATCTATTCATTCATCCATCTAGCTATCCATTGACCTATCTTACTGTCTATCTATCCCTCTATCTATCTCCCTCTGTCTGTCTATCTAATATAGGATCCTATACTGACTGATTCTTCCTTCTCAAAGACACAAAATGAGAGACCCCTCACCAGATTCTCTCTCCCAGGAGGAATATAAGACCCCCTGGTATCATTAAACTCACTACCCAGGGAGACACAGACATGAGTGCAGCCACCCAGAACCGCTGCAGACCTGCTGCAGCGTATTGTGTGATGATCTCCCAAACTCTGAATCTCAGAATGGCAAAGGCTCTTGGAGGGCAGCTAATCTAACCCCCACCGGAAAAGGAAGCTCCACAGTAATGTATGAGACAAGTGCTGGTCCAGCCCCTGCCCAAAGACCTCCAGATACAGCCCATTTCACTTTGGGACAACTCTTATTGCTTAGAAGGGATTTGTTGTTGTTGTCCTGACGTTAAGGTTTAATTGGACCCTTTGCCACTTCCACCGATGGTTCCCAGTCCTGCCCTCTGGGGCCAAAGGGAATAAGTCTTATTCCTCTTTCATGTGACAATAATCCAAAATACTTGAAGACAACTACCATGTGCCCCCCACATCTTCCCTTCTCCAGGCAAAACAACCCCAGTTCCTTCAACTGCTCCTCCTACAACATGATCTTAATCCCTTTCACCATCTTGGCTGGTCTCCTCTGAAGGTGCTATAGCTCCTCAAGGACTTGCACCCAAAGCTGAACCCAGCCCTCCAGGTGAGATCTGACTAGGGCAGAGGACAGAGGGCATCCCCTCCTCATTCCATCTGTTGGTGTCTCTCTAAACGTGTCCCAAGATCCCATTTGGTTTTTTGCTTTTCTGTCTACCACATCATATCGCCAACTCCAACCCATCTTGCAGGCTATTAAAACCCCAAATTTGTTTTCATTTGAACCACTGGCTCACCATGCCTCTCCTCCCTATACCAATTAAGATGAGATTTTGAACCCAGTAGTAAGACTTCAGATTTATCCTTATTCAATTTCACCTTAATTGACTCAGCCCAAAGCCTGAACCTGGCAGGTCTCTTTGGATTTAGACTCTGTCACTCCATATGTGATCTAGTCCTCCAGGCTTTGCATCATCTGTCGATTTGATAAGCATGCTATCTATGATTGAGAATCTACTCCCCTACCTCACCCATCATCCTGATCGATATCTGGACACAGGACCCAGATGGCTCTGGAGGATAAAAGTGAGGCTGGTGGCCTTGCACAGCCCTGCCTCACTGTAATCCAATTCACTTGCAGGTCATGGCATCATCTTCCTGATGTCGTGGTCCTCTTCGAGAACAAACAGTTTATAGTTCAGTCCATTTGGAATCCTACTTTGCTACTGAAGAAAAGGGGGAGTAAATAAGCATTTATTCAGGGCCTACTATGTGCCAAGTGCTGTGTTAAGCACTTTTTACAAATATTAACTCATTTGATCCTCCCAAGCTCTCTGGGAGGCAGATGTTGTTATTATCTTCATTTTATAGCTGAGGAAACTGAGACAGACAATGGTTAAGTGACTTGCCCAAAGTCACACTGCTAGTAAGTATCTAAGGCCAGATTTAAACTCAGGTCTTCCCAAATCCAGGACCGGTGTTCTAGCTGCTGTGCCCACCTAACTGTCTCCAATGATATGAGAACAGTCTACAGTGACCAGCAGTCCTCCCTCTGTTAGATCCTCCTGATGCAGGCCTGTTAAATTAGACCCCTTCACCCAAAGCAAGAGGCCAGTGCAGAGAGACAGCCAAAGTGACTGACAGGCCTTCAAGAATAAAGCCCCTCCAGCTAGGTGGCACAGTGAATAGAGCACTGGCCCTGGAGTCAGGAGGACCTGAGTTCAAATCCAGTCTCAGACACTTAACACAAAACTAGCCATCTGACCTTGGGCAAGTCACTTAACCCCAATTGCCCTGCCTTCCCCCCCCTCAAAAAAAGAAAAAGAAAAAGAGTAAAGCCCCTCACTTCAAAAGAAGTCCACCGGTTCCCAAGCTTAGCTCTTTCTGACCAACTCATGGCTGCTGCAAGCAAAGATAATCAGGTTTTGCTTACCCTAGGTTGCGGCATCTGGCTCCCTTTGTCTCCCTCAGTGTAAAACCACACAGTTCCTAACCCTTGTGGGCCACTCAGAACAAGCCAGCAGCCTGGGCCAAGCTGATTGGGGAAATGAAACTGAATATAGCCAGAGGGACCAGGATAGAGGCCTGAGAGGGCAGAGAAGCTGGCACCCTTCTCATTCGAATGTGCATGCCCACAAAATCAGTTTGGGCTTCTTCCATAAACTGTATACTTAGCCTAAGGTAGGTGTGTGTCTGTCTCTGTTCCTTGAAATCTCAAACCCAGCAGCATTTTCTTATGTGGGTCTAGAGAAGCTCCCCCTTCCCTTCTTGCTCCAGATGTTGTATTCTCTGCATATAGCTTCTCACTGCCCTCTTCCATAGGGTGGAATTGCTGGCCAGTGTGTCTTCTGGGTGGGATGACTAGGTGGCACCATAGTGCATAGTGTTAGGCTGGGCATCAGGCCAACTCAACTTCCTGAATTCAAATTTAGCCTCAGATTCATACAAGTTGTGTGGCCCTGGGCAAGTCACTTAACCCTGTTTACCTCGGTTTCCTCATCTATAAAATGAGTTGGAGAAGGAAGTGGCAAATCACTCCTGTATCTTTACCAAGAAAACCCCAAATGGAGTCACAAAGTGTCAAACACAACTGAACAATTGAACAACTGTAAGTGAGTGGAAAGTTTAGAATACAATATTCCAGAAGGCAAAGGCTCTAGACCTGGGAGATTATCTGGTCTGAATCCCCCTCATTAGGCAAAGTTACCTTCTCAAAGATCACACACTGAGTTAAGGGACGTAGATAGAACCCAAACTAAATCCCAGGTCTCCTGATCCCTAATCTGAGCATTCTTTCCCACTTATCTCCTTTTCCTAAATAAATAAATAGATAAATGAATGAATACAATGAAATTAAATAAATCAATAATTAAATGAATGAATAAATATTTTTAAAAAACAAGCAAAAACAAACAAACAAAAAAATGGGGCAGCTAGGTGGAGCAGTGAATAGAGCACCAGCCCTGGAGTCAGGAGGACCTGAGTTCAAATCTGACCTCAGGCACTTAACACTTACTAGCCATGTGACCTTGGGCAAGTCACTTAACCCCAAACTGCCCTCCAAAAAGCAAAACAAAACAAAACAAAACAAACAGAAAATGGTGTTAGAACAAAGAGACTCTCT
The DNA here is from genome assembly GCA_028646515.1 of Pseudochirops corinnae. Taxonomy (NCBI): domain Eukaryota; kingdom Metazoa; phylum Chordata; class Mammalia; order Diprotodontia; family Pseudocheiridae; genus Pseudochirops; species Pseudochirops corinnae. The sequence goes on along the minus strand of CM053588.1, from coordinate 63,396,469 downwards.
GGTGAAATGGAAGGAGGCCTGGACCTGGATTCTAACGCAGGCTTTACCACTGACCACCATCTAGGCATTCAATGTCTCTGGGCCTCAGTTTCCAACTCTGTAAAGTGCAGAAAATCATGCTTCCACTATCTACCTTGCAGCTGTGGTCAGGAGCAAAGTGTTTTATAAGCCTTCAAGTGAGCAATTATGAGAGACGTTTATTGGATCATTAGAAATAATAATGTTTATTGGATCATTAGAAATAATAATAGGTAGCATTTATTTAGCACTTTAAGGTTTGCAAAGTTAGGGAAATGTCTAAGGTTGAATTAGAACCATCCTCCTGACTCCAGGTCCAGCACTCTGTCCTCTGGACAAACTAGCTGGAAGAAGGCCTTGAAGATCAATTAGTCCAACTGCCCATTTCACAGGTGAGGAAACTGAGTTACAAGTCAAAGAGCTTCAGATGCAAATCCAGATCTTCTTATTCCCAGACCAGGGCTTGCTCCACAACCCATGAGGCTTCATTGGTTCTTATTAGCCATAAATGTATTTAATACAAGCCGTGCCAACCCACCCCTCTCTTATAATCATTCTCATTACTCTGTCAATCTCCAGGGCCAGGAGGCTTCCCCAGAGCCCAGTAATTTCCTTTCCTTTCCCCAGTGGAAGGTGTCCAGAGCCTGATCACTATTTGGCAAAAAGTTCCCTTCTCTATTTATCTCCTAATAAAAAGAATGATCCCTGGTGGGCCATAGGGAGATTAAAAACAAGATTTACTGCAAAATGATTAACCATAAAGCCATAAGCTAAATCAACATTACAAGGAGGAGAGAAAAAAGGATAAATTGTAGGAACAGGCTAAATCGTTACCGAAGTGCATCTGCGCAGGTGACCCAAGGAAGACTGCTCATTAATATCTTTTGCCTTCCACCACTGCTGCAGCGGGCCTCCGTGCAGGGCCTCTGGTATCATAGGGAAAGGAGATGGGGAGAGGTCCTGGGCTGCCTTAGGGGTACCGGGGAGCAGATGACTGGGACAACGACAAGCCTGACGGATTCAGCATCAGAGAATCTGGATTTGAATTCTGGCTCTACTGTGTGACCCAAGGCAAGACAATTAACCTCTCTGGGCCTCAGTTTCCCCCTCTATAAAATGGGTGGATTGGTAGATGACCTCTGACCTTCCTACCAGCTCTATGGTCATGATCTTACTATCTTAATAGCCTGGGAGCTTCTTATATTTTATGTTCAGAAGAGCCCTGGCCTAGGAGTTGAGTTCTAGGCCTGACCCTGCTGTGGTTGTTGTTATTCAGTCTTTTCAACCATGTCTCACTCTTTGTGACCCCATTTGGGGTTTTCTTGGAGCGGTTTGGCATTTCCTTCTCCAGCTCATTTTACAGATGAGGAAACTGAGGCAAACAGGGTTAAGTGACTTGCCCAAGGTCACACAGCTAGTAAGTATCTGAGGCTAGATTTCAACTCAGTCTTCCTGACTCCAGGCTCAGTGCTGCGTTCACTATGGCTCCCCCTAGCGGTCCTTTTGGCCCTGCTACTGACTTACTGAGTGACTTTGGTAGAGCACTTTCCCTTCTATGTAATGGAGGGGTCCAAATGAGAGCTCCCTTGAAACACTTCCTGCTCTCTGCCCTGATTAAATTTCTATGCTGTTTTCTAATCTTGTAACCAACCTTACCTCATCCTCCAAATATTCATTGAAGATGGTGATGATGGTGATGGTGATGATGATGATGGTGGTGATGGTGATGGTGATGGTGATGATGATGGTGATGGTGATGGTGATGATGGTGATGGTGATGGTGATGCTGATGGTGATGATGATGATGGTGATGGTGATGATGATGGTGGTGATGGTGATGGTGGTGATGGTGATGGTGGTGATGATGGTGGTGATTGCAATGGTGATGGTGGTGATAGTGAAAAGAGCTAGCTAGCATTTATACCTCACTTTAAAGTTTACGGAACGCTTTACAAATATCTCATTTCATACCCCCCCCCCAACAGTCCTGGGAGGTAGGTGCTACTATTATCCCCATTTTATAGATGAGAAAGCAGGCAGGATAAGGTTAAATGACTTGCCCAGGGTCATACAGCTAAGTAAACTCTGAGACTAGATTTTAACTCAGATCTTCCCAACTCCAGGCCCCTCACTTCATCCACTGCACCAGCTACCACTGCTTGTAAAGTCGTAGGACTTTGCTTCAAACCCCCACTCTGCGATGTACTACCTGTGTAGCCTCAGGTAAACATAACAGCATAGATTTTGAGCTGGAAGACACCTTAGAGGTCAGATAGTCTAACCACCTCAGGCTTTACAGATGAGGAAACTGAGCCCAAGGCAGTTATAACTTACCTAAGGTGAGACAGATAAAAAGTGACAGTCAAGATTTGAACTCATATCCCATAACTACATGTTCAGGACTTGTTTTACTTGCCCACACTCTCTCCAAAGTTACTTAGCTTCTTTCAGCCTCACTTTCCCCATCTGTAAGATGAAGGAATTGAACTTGCTAATCCCTAGGGTCAAGGTCTCTTCCAGTTCTATATTCTATTATTGTTGCTGATCAAGGCTTTGGAAAGAGAATAAGGAGAAATTCAGAGAGACCTGAGTCATAGAATGTCAGAGGGGGAAGAGACCTCAGATGTCAGAGAAACCCTTTGTTTAATAGATGAGAAATCCCAAGCTCCGAGAATGGACCTCACCAAGGTCATATAATGGTCTGTCAGGCAGAACCTGACACTAGACTTTGGGCAGTCTGATATTACTGCCCCTTTCCTCTACTCTCAGTGCTGAGAAAGCATGATGGACAGCCTATGTCTTCTGCTATCTTCTTCTGAGTTTCCTTCTTAAAAGACATCCAATTAATTTCTCCTCCTCATTGCAAACTGGTGAGCAGGGTCATCAGCGGGCATTATGCCATCCTGACAGGTGCATGTGCTCCAAGCCTCGGCAGAGAGCTGGGCTGAGGGATGGGACCTGAGTGCAGGGGCTGGTGCTGGGGCTCATCCAAGGACATGAGGCTGAGATCTGGCCTTGGCACATGCCCTGCTCCCTTTCCTTGGAGCTTCCAGAAAGTTTCCATACTGGGCAGTTTTTCAGTAACTACTAAATACGACATTCACTGCCTCAGCAGGGAGAAGAGAAAGAACACAGATTAAAATGACCCCTCTCTCTACTTTCCCAGACCATTCACCTGAGTCTCACTTTGCTGGAGTCTCACAGGTCCAGTTGCCTTCTCTAATTATTTTCTGATTTTTAAAATTATTAATATGTATGATTAATTGATTAATGAGTTAATAAAAATCCGTCATTTTTTCTCCTCTAGTAGATGTGTGAGCTTATCAAATGGGGACATCCCCAATGAAGGTTTGGAATAGGAACTGACTATGTGCCAAGCACTACATTGACCATGAAGAATGCAAATATAAAAGCCCAACAGGCCCTACTCTCAAGAGGGTAGAGGGTAGAGGGTGGAGGATAGAGGGCAGCAATATCCAGGGAAGAGAGTTTTGTTTCAGTAATGGGGGGAATGAGTAGAGACACAGAGGGATGAATTGGCAAATCCTTTCCAGGAACAGTAGCACTGATTTGGTTTTTATTTCCAGAATTAGAAATAGAATGAAGGAGGGAAGAGTAGTTATGGTGAGCTCCTACTTATCAGAAGACCAGGATCCCAAGATGGGAGCTGGAGTGCCAAGTCCAAGGCAGATGGCAGCATTTGGAAGTATGGCAGGAGGATGGCCAACAAATAGAGTGGTGGGTTTGGGGCAGGCTACGGAACATTCAACAACAGCTCCAATGCCTCTTTTCACCAGACCTCACACAGAACCTCGGAGCTGCTGGAAAATTCAGAGGCCAACTAGTCTGACCAGTACTGAACAGAAATGCCCTCTGTGATATCCCCGATGAGTGGTCATCTGGCCTTCGTCGGGAAAGCTACAAAGATAAGTGACTCCTTCCCTCCCGCTTGCCTAGGCAACCCATGCCACTTAGGAATCACTTGACTTGGTAGAAAGGTTTTCTTTATATCAAGCTGAAATCTGCCTCTTTGGACCTCTGCACGTTGTTTCCAGTTCTTCCCTGTGGAGCCAACAAGAATAAATCTAACCCCTTTTCTACCTGATGACCCCCCAAATAGAGAAAAAGAGCAGGGAATAATCATTTCTACAGCACCTACTGCATGTGAGGCATTGTGTTAAATGCTTTTTTACAAATATCTCATTTGAACCTTCGAGGTAAGGGCTATTATTATCCCCATCTTACAGACGGGGAAACTGAGGTTAAGTGATTTGCCCAGGGTCACAGAACTAGTGTCTGAGATCAGATTTGAACTCAGGTCCTCCTGCCTCTAAGACCAGAGTTCTATCCACTGCACCACCAGCTGCCATAGCAGTCAGTACTCATGTAACCCCCCAAATCTTCTCTTCTTCAGACCAGAGGTTCTCAACCTGTGGATTGTGTTCAATTTAAATACATCCTGCATATCAGATAGGTTTATAACAGTAGCAAAATTACAGTTATGAAGTAGCAACAAAAACAATTTTATGGTTGGGGTCACCACAACATGAGGAATTGTATTAAAGGGTCGCAGTGTTAGGAAGGTTGAGAACCACTGGACTAGACATTCCCAGGCCCTTCAGTACAGTCTCATGTTGCGTAACCCTGAAACCTGTCAGCATGGGCTTTGGTGTTTGGGTTTGGGTTTTGCGTTTTTTTTTTATTTTGGGTCTTTTTTCTGATAGCAAGTCTAATTTGCTTCTTTGCGCCTTCTGCCTACTCTCATTGGTACTGCCAGGGGGCAGGGTATGTCTGTTCAATGTGCTGGGTAGGGTTCTTCACTCTCCGTCACCATCCCAAGGATATTACTGGAATACACAGGGTGTCTGTCACTTTCCCCCCTACTACATGCTTACTCCATCTACTTCAATCATGGAACACTGGACTTGGAGTAAGGGAGACCTGAGTTTAAATCCTACCTCAGTCACTTGATAGTTGTGTGGCGTTGGCATGTCACAACATCTCTCAGTCTCCTCATCTGTAATATGGGAATAATAATAGCTCTCACTTTTTGGTCACATCCAATTCTTCATGACCATATTTTAGGGTTTTCTTGGCAAAGATACTGGAATGGTTGGCCACTTCCTTTTCCACTCATTTGACAGATAAGGAAACTGAGGCAAACAGGGTGAAGGGACTTGCCCAGGGTCACATAGCTAGTAAGTGTCTAGGGCCAGATTTGAACTCAGAAAGTTTAGTCTACAGACTGGGAACTCTGTCCCCTGAACCACCAGGTGCCCCCATAATAATAGCACCTATCTCGTAGGTCTGATGTAAGGATCAAGCGAAATGATATTTGTAAAGTGCTTCGCAAACTTCACATTGCCGTGTGCATGCTACCTATTATAATTAAGACATGCATTCAAATGTTGCCTCAGACATTTACAAGGCAAGTCATTTAACCACTATCAGCCTCAGTTTCCTCAGCTGTAAAGTGAGGGAGGATAAAATGTGATGGCCTCCAAGGTTCCTTCTAGATGTGTGTGTGTGTGTGTGTGTATGTGTGTGTAGTCATCCTTTGTTTTCTTTCTTTCTTTTTTGCAAGGCAGACATGGTTAAGTGATTTGCCCAAGGTCACACAGCTAGTAAATGTCAAGTGTCTAAGGTCAGATTTGAACTTAGGTCCTCCTACCTCCAGGGCCAGTGCTCTATTCGCTGTACCACCTAGCTGTCCCTCAACCTTCATTTTCAAAGAGAACCAGTGACATCACAGGGGTGTCTTGACTTGCATGTGAATTAGATTTAAGTGAGACAGAGTTGCACAAAGCCATCAGACTCACTCTCTCTTCCAGAGTCTAGTGACAGGACAAAAGTCAGAATGACTGGCAATGGCCAGGAATGCAGTGGATGACCTTGGTGTCTTTGATGGCATCTGCCCAAGCTCTAAGGGAGCCCCAGCACCTGCTTCAGTTGCCTCCATGGCCATTGGAACAAATCGTACTTATCTACCCATTCCACCGAGGGAAGTCTTCACGTGCTTGGGGTGAACATCCCTTGACTCACAGACAGACTTGAGACCCATCAGTTACCTTCCACCTGGGGTAGCCAGTTTGCTGAGATGGTTTCCCTAGGGTGTGACCACATGCTAGAGATAACTTCTTAGAACCAAAGGGGAGAGTTTGGTGGATCAGGTGAGTATAAGCAGCCTTAAGAAGGACTCAGCAGCCCTCACACCAGAAGAACTAATCCTCCTGAATACCTCATGTGCCCCAAATAGAAGGCAACCAAATGGCTCAGTGGATAAAGTGCCAGGCCTGGAATCAAGAAGACCTGAGTTCAAATCTAGCTCCAATCACTTACTATCTGTGTGACCCTGGGCAAGTCACCTAACCTCTGTTTGCCTTAATCATTGGAGAAAGAAATGGTAAACCACTCCAGCACTTTTGCCAAGAAAATCCCATGAACAATATGGTCCATGGGGTCAGGAAAAGTTGGACACAACTGAATTAACTGAACAACAACACCAACATATTGCTTCCTTTGATCCTCTGCACCAGTCTGTCAGCTAAGCAAGTATTATAATGTCCCAGTCAGACAGACTTTCAAATCTTTCATCTGGCCCCACCCTACTTCTGTAATCTTATTTCCCACTACTCAAATACACACCCTTTGTTTCTGAGAGACCTAATTCTCTCCAGCTGCTTCTTGTTCACTGGCCCATAGTGCAAAGCCTCCATTCTCTAAATATTTAGATACGTATGGTATGGGGGATGGGAGGTGGGGGTGGGTGTCTGTGTGTGTGTGTGTGTGTGTGTGTGTGTGTGTGTGTGTGTGTGTGTGTGTGTGTACTGATGGGTGAACTCCACAGGCAATCCTTCCCACTGCATATCACAGTCTGCACAAAGAAGAGTTCTTCACTCAACAAAATAATATTTCAGTAATTATATTAATAGTTAATTACCATAATAATAAAGAGCTTCTGAAAACAAGTGGATCTTCAAGCCTCCCATCCCCTGGAAGAGGTGCTGCATTTGCAGGCTAAATACACGATCAAGAATCATTTTCTTTGATCAATCCTTTCTCAAGGAGCAGAAAGGAGGGTAATGAAGGGACAGGATATAGGATGAAGCAATTCTGATGGGGAAAATGGAGAATGAATGTGTTCAGAGCACCGAATGTCTTCGGAGGGGTATCAGGATTGAATGGCAGCATTGGAGTGCTTGCCCTGGAGGAGAAAATGTTATATGGAAGGGGGTTCTGATGACTGATTTCAAGGACTGAAAGGTATGTAAAGTGGGAGGAAAATTAGGCTTGCTTTGTTTGGCCCAGGAGAGCAAAACTAGCTGTGGGCAAAAGTTAGAGGGAGGTGGATTGGGGATCAATAAAATGAAAAAGGAGAAACAGCAGAGGGGAGAAAGAGCTGGCTTCAGAGTCAGGAAGACCTGGGTTCAGGTCCTGCCTCTGGCAGTATGACTCTGGGCAAGGCACTTCAACTCCCAGTTCTCTAGAGAATTCACTGAAAAGGTAGAAACTTAAGGGCAGGAGACTAATTGGGACCAGTCCATTGCCTTACCACTGTTCTCTCTCCTTCTGCCTCCTTTCCCCAGGCTCTACCTGGGGATTATGAGGAGGGATGTATGGGGTGTTCAGGGAGGACGAGCACCTCTGGTGCTTGCTGAGCCCTTTTCAGGGCTGCTTATCCACCTGTCACCCAATTCATAGAAGCTATAGCATGAGCAGCAGCCACACCCTGGTGAAACCTTCTCAGTGGATGGGCTAAACCAGGTTGAGAGTAACTGAGGGGTCTCTCACTTACTGGTGAGTTAGGGGGATGTCTACCCCAAGCATGCGAAGACTTCCCTCAGTGCATTGATTGGATGGATGAGAACAATTTGTTCCAATGGCTATGAAGGCAGCTGAAGCAGGAGCTGTGGAGCGCTTGGAGCTTGGTCTAATCTGGACACCAAGAACATCCATTGCATCCCAGGCCATCTCCAGTCATTCTGACTTTGGTTCTGCCTCTGGACTTTGTTGACTCTGGAAGAGACAGTGAGGTTGATGATTTTGTACAACTCTGTCTCACTGAAAGCTAAGCACATGAAAGTCAAGACACCATCCTGTGATACCAATGGTTCTCTTAAAAAACTAACAGACAACAACACCTTTGAGGAGTAATGTGGGATTATAGGAACTAGGGAATTGTGGATAGGGTAAACAGGGAAGGCAGACACACTCATTCACAAATTCATTTGCATCTAACCAGTCCTCCCTCTGTCCTAGAACCAGACACTTCCAAAAGATTTGGAGTAGGGCTGGGTAGTCACCCAAAGTATAATAAAAACAGCCCTATAAGCAGGAAAAAGGAGAAGCATTTTCCTAAGATTCCACTGTTTTCTTCAAACAGTCAAATTCAAAATATTTCTTGAACAGCTAGAGACCAAAATGTGCCTAGCCCTGCTCTGGGCACTGTGAGGGAGATGGAAGGAGAGACTCTAAGTAGCAAAATGTATTAGAAATGGTCCTAGGCTGTACTGAGTCGAGAGGTTCCCTCCATCACAGCACAGAGCAGGTCACCTCCCTTCTCTGGGCCCCCTGTCCCATTTCCTCCTCACTAAATAAGGGAGTTGGACTATATGACCCCTGAGGTCCCTTTGAGCTGTGACTTTCCAAGATAGAATAACACAGGAGCCAAATAACAATCCCAATGTCACAAGGCAGGATGTAGTAAGTGACAAATGAGTGGCGTGGGAAATTAAATGCAAGACGTTTTAGAGGAAGGAGCCTTTCTGATCCAGCCAGTCTGCATGGCTCAGACTTTAAATACAATGGGATAACAGAGAAGAGATTAGCACAGACCTGTATTGCACAAAAATGACTGTTTTTTAGGAAATGGTCTTCCACAATTCAGGTCAAGGGTTTATTAAGCATTTACCACATACAAGGCACTATTGACTCACACGTAGCTAGCCATCCTCTAAACCTCAATATCTTTTTGAGATCAATTGCTATGTAGCCATGCCCCAGGCCACTCCCTCCACCATCTTGTCCTTGTGACATTGTCGTTGTTGAGTGGGGTTGGGTTTTTTGGAGGATTTTAGATTGTTTGTATTTTTGTCCAGACATGTCATTTCATTGGTGTAGGGAACTCTCAGTGAGGAAATTTCCTCTACCAATGTAGATCATCACCTATGCTCTCTGCTCCCTAATTTATCATCTTAGAAAGCTGAGTCTGGGCACTGAGAAGTTATCTTGCCCAGTGTCTTACAGCCTGTTTGTGTCAGAGATGTGACTTGAACCCAGGTTTTCCTAAGTCCTAAGCCAGTTCTCTATCCATTATGTCCACCACACACACACACACACACACACACACACACACCTCTGTGGAACAAGTTTGTTGTTGTTGTTGTTGTTTTTAACTAGGGAATAAGCAATCCCTTCTGTCAGGGAGCTTATATTACGTAGGGAGATACACCAAAGGTAGATAAGCATAGACAAGTAATCTTAACATGTAGAAAGTGCTCCCAATAGTTCTACAAATTTCAAGATGTAGAAAGAACAATCAGTAAAGGGCATTGACTGGTGGCAGGACTATCTCACCCAGGAGATTCCAATAGCTCACAGCAGTTGCTTCTTCCCCAAGAGTAAAGCTCTGATGTGTGAGCCTCCTATCCCAGCAAACTCACAGAAGTCTATCCTTCTTTTGCCAAAGGATCAACCCCACAGTCCTCAGCCCTCCTGTCCTTCCTGACCCTCCTTCCCTCCTTTGTTCCATCCCAGGAACTCAATTTGAGTCAATTTAACAAGGACTTTTTAAGTGTCAGCTAGACAGACATTGGACCAAGTTCTAGAGATACAAAGACAGAAAATGAAACCGTGCCTGCCTTCCCACAGCTTATGTTATACTGGGGGGATGTGACAAGTAAACAGGCAAATAAATGTAATTTCAAAAGGGAGAAAAAACTAATAACTAGGGGTGGGGGTGCAGCAACTAAGCCAAACCTTGAAGGAAATCAGGGAATTCGAGATGGAGGTGAGGTGGTAGAGCATTCCAGACATGAGGAACAGCCTGTGAAAAATCCCCACTGTGGAGGAACCATGAAGAATTCTAGGGTTTTTGAAAGCAATGGTCTCAGACTTGGAGCAGAGACTAGGTCAGAAGATTTGAATTAAGTCAGATTCTTCCTCTTACCCCTTGCTATATTATCCCGGTGCTTAGCTCTCACCTCTTCCCTGGTTGCTGTATGGGATGAAATATTACCAAGCCTTAATCACTGAATGAGTGTTGCCTCAGTTAAACTGAGACTTGTTAAAGACCTTAGCTTAAAAAGACTAAGGTCCCCTACTGCATCCTGGGTCATCTGCAGTCGTCTTGATCTATATCTGGCCTAGGGACCCAGATGGCTCCAGAGGAGAGAGTGAGGATGGTGACTTTGCACAGCCCTCCTCTCACTTAAATCCAATCCACTCACATGTCAAGGCATCACCTCCCTGATGTCATGGTCCTCTTTGAGAACAAAGGGCAAACAGCAACAATAACAACAATAGGATGAAATAGAAGTAGAGTGTAACCCAGAGCTTTACTTTTGAACAAGGGCTTAAATAAAAGTGACCCTACCAATGTCCCTACCAACTTCTACTCCTTGGTTCCCTCTCAGTTCTGCAACCCATAGAGAGAAGTAGATAAACAAGGTCCTAACCCAAAATCCAAAATCCGTGGAACTCAATTTCTCCATATTGTTCAATATCATCCCTTCCTTTCTCTTTCTTCCCTTCAGTCACAGAAGAAGAGGCATTCATTCATACTTTACCTCCACCTTTGAGCTCATTCTCTCCTACCTCCCCAAGGACCTCACCTCAGCAGCATCCCCTTCTCTCTAGCATCTTCAATCATTCCCCCTCCACCTCCCACATGCCCACCAGCATGTGGATAGGGTGCTTGACTTAGAGTGGGGAAAAATTGGGCTTAAACCCCAAAGGTCATGGTTACTGACTGTGTAACCAAAGGAAGTCATCTAACTTCTATGGACCTTAGTTTCCTTATCTTAAAATGAGGAGGTTGGATTTGATACCTTCTAAGACTTTTTCCAAGCTCTAAATCTACAATCCTATTATCTATGTCCAGGTTTCTTGCCTTAATTCTCCTAGCTCACCCTAATATTGTCCCTTTTGTCTTCTTTTTCTTTCTTTTTTTTGGGAGGTAATCAGGGTAAAGTAACTTATCCAGGATCACACAGCTATTAAGTGTCTTAGGCTGGATTTGAACTCAGGTCTTCCTGACTTGAGAGATAGTGTTGTAGCCACTGTGCCACCTTGTTGCCCATGTCCTCCTTTAAATATTAACTATACTTCATGTCTCCACTACTTTATTACTTCAATTTCTTGTAAGTATTTTTTCTACCACTACCAGCCTACTGAGAGTGCTTCATCAGTGACCATCAATGAAAGCATCTGGAGATGAAGGTCTGAAGCTCAGAAGAGAGGTCAGGATTTGGAGAAGTCTTCAAGGAAGCAGTAGGATTGAATGAGATTGCCAAGAGAGAGAGTATATAGAGAAGAGCCAGTTAAGGACAGATCCAAACTGAAAGCAAAATTACTGATAAACATTTCTCCAGACTGTGTAGATACAATGTCAAACATCTGGGAGAAAATTGGAAAATTTAGTCAAAAACAAATCCTTATGATTTGCCTGCCCAACATCTGAGTATTTGGAAACATCCAGAAAAATCAAATGTATTTTTCCATTCATATCCAGATGTTTGGATTGCATTGGCCCAGCCACAGGGTAGGATGCAAACAAGTATGAATCAGCCTAATCCAAACTGAGTCCATAAATATGGAGGGGATGTAGGCTAAGGAAATGTTTGGATTTTGGTGAAGAAATCTTCAAGGGATGACTTCAGGGGAAGGAGGGAGGTAAGTTTTAAACAGAGTGGAAATGTTAAGAGTCAAGTCACCCAGCATTTATTATTATTCCTTTGTGCTAAGTACTGTGCTAAGCAAGGATGGTACAAATATAAGTAAAATTAAGCTTATATTCTAATAGGGACATAAAAGGAAACTGGAAAAGGAGGGAGCTAGGTGCTAGGGGCAAAGTGATCCATGAGGGCACGTGATGGATCAAACCCCAAAGGTCATGGTGAAGTCCAGAAAATGAAGGACAGTTGCTCTGAGACTTTCCTCAAAAGTGAGGTTCTGAAAGGAACCTCAGTGAGAGAATCAGTGAGAGAAAGGAAATGAAAGAATGGAGAAAGAAGGAAGCTGAGGCATGGTGGCAAGGTCCAAAGAGAAGATGGAGCAAGAAATGGAGCAGCTGAGAAAAAGAAGGGGACCAGTCCAGGAAAGATGAGAGAAACGGACTCTCCCTCTCTTGAATTTCTCAGTGCCCTAGGAAGGCAAGATCTAAAGACAATGAGGACACTCAACATGGGCAGTAAAGTTGAGGGGGTGAGGAAGGCCTAGAGCAGAAGAGGAAGATGGTTGGAGCCCAAGTATGCCCTTGGAAGTCTGAACACTCCAGTTTTCTTCAGGTCTCACCAGATGATCACTTAGAAGTTAGGTGAATTACCAAGGATTACTCAGTATGAGGGGAAATTGAATGGACTACTTTGAGGAAAAGTGAGTTAGTGACCATTGACTGGGGATGTTGCAGAGGACATTGCTGTTTCCATCCAGGTTGGATCCTTCAGCTCTGAGATGCTATGAAAGGCTCCAAGAAAAAGAAATTTGGTTTACTTGTATTTTTTTAACAACTGACTTGATTCTGAACTTTGCCAACAAATCTTGCCTTATTACCTAAAATCTTGCCCCAGAATTCTCAGCTTGTTGACCTAGAGACCTGATAATTGCCTTATTCTCCTTGCCCCAGCATCAGCACTAGGTAGGTCTCTGGCAGTGAAACTGAAACAGCTGAACCTCAGGACTCGCCTCTGGCCAAGGTGCTGACTCTTTAGAGGGCCCAGGTGTTACAAATCATCACCTTGCCACTGACTTTGCTACTTGGAGCAGGGGTGGAGAGGAGGAAACCACTCCTCCCATCCTGACAACAACACAGGTCCCAGGAAGTTACCTTTGTTGTAGCTAATACTATTTCCATACAAGGTTTAACTCCCAGGTGGTTAATAAATTCCATCTCTGATTCTGTACTCAGCCTCACCCTAAAGCTGCTTCAGAAGCAGCTGTGGAATCAGGCCTATTAACATGACCTGCTGATACCTACTCAGCAAGGCAGTCACCAGTCTCGGAACTCAGCCTGCCCCTGGGTCACTAGCAAAGGAGTGAAAGGAGACTGGAGGCTCTATTGCTATATCTCCTTGTCTTGAGAATGTAACCTTAGGGATCAATTTAACAAAGATGCCAGGATTCCAGGGAGGAGAGATGGATTATTGCCTAACCTCCAACTCATCTGTGTTTTGTCTCTAATCAGTCATACCCTAAGCCATCCTTAACCCCAAATCACAGAAAAACTACCCTGATGGAGACCAAGCAGTGCCCTGCTTACCACTACCCATGTCTCTCTCACCTCTGGGAAAAGGATTAATATTAAGCCTTCCATAATAATCAGCAGCACTGTCCCTGTCAATGAACTATAGCATAATCCTGCCCTGCTCTTCCTTCCTTCTCCTAACTGGATTCCTTCTTCAGACTTCTTTTCCACCTCCTTATTAGTATCCCCTCCACCCTGCAGATGACTCCATCCTGAGGCCCACTCACCCTCTTGTTTGGAGAGCTTCCAGTCCAGTCCACCATTTTAGAAATATCCCCAGCCATTCTCACTTCACTCCCAACTCAATTTCCTCTTCAGTCTGCCCCTCTACTTTCTCCCCAACAGCCTTCCTCCACTAACTCCCTCCTTACCAGCTCTCCTTTACATATTGTCTTCCTCCTGCTAGAATGTAAACACCTTGAGGGTAGGGACTATCCTGTTTGTTTATATTTGTATCCCCAGTGCTTAGCACAGTATCTGGCATGTAATAAGTGCTGGATAACTGATTTATCTATCTCTCTGTCCGTCATCAAGGTATCTTAGGGATAACAGGCTCTTGAACATTAAGTCTTCCCAAATTCTCCCCTCCTCTGAGTCATCTTTCATAAGCATCACTCCCATTGTTTTGTTCCCATGTTCTGAGTTTCTTGTCCTTCCTGGGATCCCATCAGACAAAGCTTTAAAGAGTAAGGATCCTAAATATGCAAGTGGTATCACAATGTGGGGGGCCACAAGAGCTCCCATTTCCCCCAAAGACATCCCCTCCCTCCCAACCCAGAAGAATCTTGGACAACATGGGCTAGTAACAACATTCCTGAAGAGTCCCTTCAATGCCAGGGCAATTCACTCATGCCAAACATTGTTTTCTGGCCCTGTGCCTTACCCTCCATTAAATTCTCATACTGCCCAGAAGGAAATCAACCTCAACTTCAAAACAAGTTGACTATTTTCAGAGCACCACCATTGGCCCTGACCCTGGAACTACAGCGCTTCTTCCTGACACCAAGAGCTAATTGTCATTGAACCACAACTTTGTCTATCTCCTTTATTCATTAATTATCAATCATGCAAAAGACACTCATGCAAGAAAAGTGAAAAATACCCAAGTCCGGAGTAATAAATGTTTCATTTGATCAATCTATCTGTCTATCATTAGAGTGTCTTAGTGACAGTAGCTCTTAGACATTAAGGCCTCCCCAACTCTTCCCACCAGCAGATTCATCTTTCTTAAGCATCACCAAGTATTGAGTCTCTTGCACTCTCCTAGGACCCAGTGATTGCACTATTGTATATCTATCTCAAAGAGGTAAAAAAAAGAAACAAAGGTCCAAAATACCAGAATGGTCATGGTGCTGTTCTTTGTGGCAACAAAAAAAAAAATCTGGAAGGAAAGTGATTGCCCTCCAAATGAGAAATGGGAATGAGGGGGAAAATGGTCCACGGATATAATTGAATTTTATTGTTCAGAAATAAATGGCAAAGGGGCAGCTAGGTGGCTCAGTGAATACAGTACCAGTCCTCAAGTCAGGAAGACCTGAGTACAAATTGGCCTCAGACACTTAATAGTTGTGTGACCCTTGGCAAGAAGGAAGGAAGGAAGGAAGGAAGGAAGGAAGGAAGGAAGGAAGGAAGGAAGGAAGGGAGGAAGGAAGGAAGGAAGAAGGAAGGAAGGAAGGAAGGAAGGAAGGAAGGAAGGAAGGAAGGAAGGAAGGAAGGAAGGAAGGAAGGAAGGAAGGAAAGGTAAGCAAATAAATTCTGTAAACCACGGGAAGATTTGCAAGAACTGATATAGAACCAAGGAAAAGTATGCAATGTCTACAACAATGTGAAATAAGGAGTATGAAAAGGAAGCTAAATTCTGAGAAATTGAGTGAATTATCCAAGACCCCAAAGACTAGATGATGAAACAAATCTATTCTCCCATTTCAGAAGAGTAGGGGACTTCTAGGACAGAATACTGAACGTATTGGCTGATACAATTGCTAAATTAAATTTTTTTTTCTTTAATTTTTTTTCTCAGGGAAGGGGTCAATCTGGCAGATGTGGAACACTGAAATGACTATGATGTGTGAAAACTAAAGGCATCGATAAAATCTATTTTTCAAAAGTTTTAATTAATGACCTAGAATATTGAAGGCCCTATATGAGGGCATGTAAGACACAAAGATGAATAAGACAAGGAGTGCACAGTCTGGTGGGAAAGGCAGCACAAAAAGTCATAATGCAAGCTACTTTAGAATAGGGAAATTTGTAATAAAAGTGCTAACAAAGATTTGAGTTAAGTAGTACTATGCTCTCTCAATTTTTTTTTTTTACCCCAGATCAACTTGGACCATGACTATTTGATCCCTTATGGCTTTGAATCTCACTTGTCCCACTTTGTGCACACCATGACTCTATTTCCTAAATTAGACTGTACAAGCATAGTTGTTTTCTCAACAAGCCAAGTGGTCATCCAGAAAGATAATCCCCTGTCATCCCTATCTCTCTGATCATCAAGATACCTCTAAAGTAACAGATGGCAGGGTCCCCAGACTCTGATTATAAGAATTCTCTAACCACTTTCTCTAATACAGGCTAAAAGAGAAAGAAGCTAAAAATGTATTGCCAAGAATATAGCCTTTAGTTACCTTGTGACATAGATAAACATCTTTGTTGTTTTCTTTGCCCATGATCTTGGCACCACAAGACATCAATGTATTCTTCTCTGTTCAAACCACATCTGGAGTACTGGGCACCATGTTTTAAGGATATTGACAAACTAGAACATGTTGTAGAAAAGAATAATCAGAGTAGTGAGAAAACTGGAAACCATGCAACATTTCAAATCGATTGAACAAACATGAGTTTAAGAGATCCCCAGTCAGTCGGGGATTTTTAGTTTAGAAAAGAGAAGACTTAGGAGAAACATGGTAATTTTCTTCAAGTATTTGAAAAGTGATGATGTTGAAGAGAGAGTCAACTTGTTCTCTGTGGTCCCAGAAGGCAGAACTTAGAGCAATGGATGGAAGTCATAGGAGAACAGATATCAGCACAATATAAGGAAAAAATGTTAACAGTTGAAAGTGTGAGATGCTTTGAGAGGTGAATGCTTTGAGAAGTAGTAAGTTCCTATCACTGAGAGTCTTCAGAGGACCCTGGACAGCAATTTCTGGAGAGTGTTGCTGAAGGCATTCCTGCTCTGACGTGGTTTCAATGAGGTGACTGACCACTAAAGTCTTTTCCAAATCTAAAGGTCTAGGAATCTATAGCATTCTTAACAAGGGTTTGGCAACATTTAAGAGATTGGTTTACCAAGTCTTCAAGTACTCCCTTTCCAAAGTCAGGATGTGACAACTCCTCAGGTCACTCTACCCCTTAGACTTCTTGGGTGGGGAGGAACCCAAACTCCTGAAAAAATTAATTGTGAAATTAACTCTTTTCATTATCCACATACAGCTTCAGGCATCTCTGAACACTTCCAAACCAAGTGCCCAGGACTGAAGTTAACAGCCTTGCCTGTCTCTCTACCATAAAGGTATTTATTTTAGAAATATAAATGATCACTGGGCAGGAAAGTGACACCTTAAGCCGTCACCTAACACATCTTCATTATCACATAGTTACATGAAACACTGGTATCTGGATGACTTGAGATTGAATCCTGCCTCAGATACTTACCAGCTGTGCGACCCTAGACAAGTCACACATCAAATCTGTTTCTTCGTCTGTTAAAGGAAGATAATAATCACAACTACCTCACAGGGTTGTTATGAGGTTAAATTAGATGACATATGTAAAGTGCTTTATAAACCTTCAATTGCTGTATAAATGCTAGTTATTATCATGATCACCATCATCACCACCATCATCATCACCATCATTACTATCACCAATGCCATCACCACCACCACCATGGTCATTATCATGTAGCTTGCTGTAGTGGCAACAATACTGGGTTTGAAGTCAGAAGACATTTCAGTTCTAAGCTCTGCCACTAATTACCTTTGTGACTATGGGCAATTTTTTTCCATTGGAGCCCAGTTTCCTCATCTGTAAAATGGGGACCTTGTAGTGTCATTGGAAGGGTCAAACAAGACAATGTATTGGTTTGTAACCATAAATCATTCCATATAAATTCCCATTACCTAGAGCAATGCTTGCCACATAGTAGCCATATAATAAATGCTCATAGAATGGACATGTATCCTTGTTCTGTCCCAATTTCTCTGCCAGGAAAGTTCCTCCTCCTCTCTGACTACATTGATCAATGAGAGAGCAAGGGGGATAACTTCCAGATTCCTCACATATACCCACACATGGTAATAGGTGAATGCCAAAGCTGCCTCTCCCACCCAATGTCATGTTCTTCCCCACTCTTTGGAAGTCATATACCCAAAGTCTCCATAACAGTTCTCTAGAATTTATCTCGGATCAAGACCACACTCACTAAGAGTCTACAATGTGCCTGGCACTGTTTTACGTGATGAGAATTCAGAAACAAAAATGAAACAGTCAATGCCCTCAAAGAGCTTACGATCTGTGGAGGAATATAACATATTAAAAAATAAATAGAATCACGCATTTAGCTATAAGGGACCATAAATATCATTTTCCTTTTTCCTGAAGAAAAAAAAGACTCCCAGAGAGAAATGATTTGTCTAAGGTCACATAAGTAGGAAGTAGCAGAGTCAAGATTTGACTCCAGGACCTCTTATACCAAATCCAGGGTACTCTCTGCCAAACATAACGATGCTTGTGGACTGATGCATCACTAACCACTGAGTACAAGAAAAAGAGTAGAGGTGAAGGTGGGAGGAGAAGTGTCCGGGAATAATCATGGTCTTTTACCAAGAGAAAGATGCACATGAATGACTTTGGATCTACCGGCTGACTTCTCACTTAAGTGGCTTTCCCCAAAGAGCTCCTTCTTTAAGGGTCCTCTAATAGTGATGCCTTACTAACCTTCTGTTTAATCCTTAGAGCTCTCAATCACTTCCCAAATCATCCCTTAGTGGGCACTTCAACCCCTGAAAGAGAGGGAGGAGAGGCATAAGGGGCAACTCACAACTGAATCACTAGGTCAGCAAGATTCTGCCTCTGGGGTCCATAACCAGCTGTTTAGAAACCATTTATCCATGCCTTTGGTTCTCTCTTAATAGGATGCAGTACAGTTGTGTTGTTTAGACTAGGGGGAAAGATACCAGAATATTAGGTCACTGGCAAGGGAGAGGAAAACAGATTGAAAAGTCATCTGGGTCACATTTTCAAAGCCAGCAGAAACCATAGTGCACATTCAAAGCTGATACTGGCAAAAAGAAACCCAAAGGCCCCAGAGACTTAATCAGAGAAAAGGGGACGGCTTCTGAATCTTTCCAGCTCTTCTGCTAACTCACCATTTGAAAGAGGGCAAGTTCTAATACTCGCATAGCATTGATTAAGCTCCCTTCTGGAGTCAAGAGGCCACCAGGCAGTTTACTGAGCTTGGAAAACAGACCCTAGCTGGTCCCAGAGGCCTTAAAGAAGGTCATATCAGTGCAGATGGTAGAGGAAACCTCAGAAATTCACAGTCAGGAAAGGACCTCACATTGTCTCATTGGATCCTCCCAACCACTCAAACCCTCTGAACAGGCATCATTTTCCATTCTGCCCCCTTAGCATTCCTAACTTCTTTCAAGGCTCATTTCAGGGTCCACCTTATACACAAAGCCTTTCTTGATTCTCCCAATTTTCTAACCCATCCTCCCATACTTTGTACTTACTTATTTGTGTACGTATGGTTTCCCCCCCTTTAGAATATAAGCTCCTTGAGGGCAGGGACTGTTTTGATATTTGTCTTTGTATAGCCACAGAACTTGGCACATAATAGGTGCTTAATAAGATCATAGGATCCTTGAGTAAGAAGGGACCTCAGAGTTAATTTAGTCCAACCTCTCTTTTTACAATGAATGTTTATGGAACAGAATTAAATCTGCCCATTTTACAGATGAAGAAACTCAGAGTCAAGGGAATTAAATGAATTTTCCAAGGCCTAATAGTGGGCAAAAGGAAGAATTGGGATTATTAACACAGTTCTTCTGTGTTCCAAATTCACCACTGCAACAGACATGTCAAACACATAGCACAGGCCCCACGATACTCCCAGGTCCTGTCCAAACCAGATTAAAATATAATTGGGAAATATTTTTAAAATAAATAAGAATGTAATAAAATATAGACAATATTTCATTTTAAGACTAAGTCAACATACAGCCCACAGGGATCCGTGTGTATGGTTTGGTGGCCCCATTTCTATTCAATTGAAACCACTTCACTACAACACAAATTTCTACTAGGAGGGAGCATTCTAGCAGCCATTTATGGAAGCCATGCTATGCCTGGAAGAATCTTGGAGTTATGTTCTGTTTTGTTTTGTTTTTAATCACCAGTGAATCAAAAAAATCTATTGAGTTTATTGGACATACCCACTGTGTATCCAACCCAGGCATCCATTGCCAGGGTTAATGGACAATAAAGGGGATATTAGGGAAGGAGATATTATAAGAGGTATGGTTTTCAACCTGTGGGTTATGTTCAATTTGTAAAAATGAAAATACATCCTGCATATCAGATATTTACATTACGATTCATAACAGTAGCAAAATTATAGTTATGAGGTAGCAACAAAAATAATTTTATGGCTGGAGGTCACCACAACGTGAGGAACTGTATTAAAGGGTCGTGCGTGGCATTAGGAAGGTTGAGAACCACTGGACTTAGGAATTTTTTCTTGACCACATCTCTCTTCAACATTTTTTGTCAGTAACTTGGATAAAGGCATAGATGGCATGTTTCTTAAAGTTGCTGGTGTCCAAGTTGGGAATGATAGTTAATTGTAAGGAGCAAAAAATGATTTTCATTTCACCAGCTAAAATAATGGACAAAATCTAATAAGATAAAGATTAAGAGAGATAAATGTAAAGTCCTGCCAATGGTCTCCAAAAATATCAGCATCACATATGCAAGATGGAGGAAATATGACTATAAAGCAATTTGTGCTTTACAAAAGAAATAGTTGTTGATTTATTGTTGTTTTGAGGCAATCAGGGTTAAGTGACTTGCCTAAGGTCACATAGTTAATAAGTATCTGAGGCCAGATTTGAACTCAGGAGTCTTCCTGACTCCAGGCCTGGCACTCTATCTACTGTGCCACCTAGCTGCCCCCACATCTAGGTATTTAAAAGACTATGATCTCAACAAGATTGAGGAGTTATGTGACAGTTAAGGTCCCTAATGTAGTCTGGGGGATCAACAGAAGTATAATGTTCAGAATGAGGCAATGGTAGTTCCATGCTAGCCTGCCATGGTCAGTCTGTACCTAGAATATTGTATTGAGTCCTGGGTACGACATCTTAATAATAATATTAGCTAGCACTTATGAAGTTCTTTAAGGTTTGCAAAGCATTTTATACATTCTATCTCATTCGACTCTTACCACAACCTGGGAGGTAAGTGATATTATTATTATTTTCATTTTGCAGATCAGGACACTGAGAAAGCTTAGGGAGCTTGTCCAGGATCACACAGCTAGGAAGGGTTTGAGACAGGACTCAAACTCAGGCTTTCCTGACCACTGTTCTATCCCCTGGCCCACTGTGTTACTAGTATGGAATACATCCAGATGACAATGACTTGGATGTCAAAGGGAGTAGCAACTACGACATGTGAAGATTAATTGAAATAAGTAGAAACATTCATCCTGGAGAAAAGAAGACTTGAGAGGGGGAGATGGGTGCGCCACGATCATTGTTGCTGTTCCATTATTTTTCAGTTGTGTCGGTCTCTTTGTGACCCCATTTGGGGTTTTCTGGGCAAAGATACTGGAGAGGTTTGACATTTACTTCTCCAGCCCTTTTTACAGTTGAGGAAACTGAGGCAAACGTGGTTAAGTGACTTGCCCAGGGTCACACAGCTAGTAAATCTGATGTCACATTTGAACTCAGGAAGATGAGTCTTCCTGACTCCAATCCCAGCCCTCTAGACACTATGGTGCCACCTAGCTATCTATTGCCATTATACAGTTGAGGAAACTGAGACAGAAATTAAGTGATTTGTAGTCTTCGAGTATTAGAAGTGATATTATGTGGAAGAAGGATAATTGCTTTTTTTTTTACTAGAACAACAAGGAAAGAATTAGAAACAGTGGGTTGAAGTCGTAGAAAGGAAGATGTGTGACCTTGGGCAAGCCACAACCTATGTTAACCTCAGTTTTGTCATCTGTAAGATGGGGATAACAATAGCACCTGCTTTCCAGAGTTGTCACGAGAAGCAAGTGAGATAATATTTGTAAAGCTCCTTGAAAACCTTAAATCACTACATTAAAAGCTAGTTATTATGTAAGGAAATTTTTTTCTAATTAGAGCTGTCTAGCAATGGATTGGGTTGTAACAACAAGTAGTGAGCTCCCTCTCCCTAGAGACAGGGGTAGTAGCAGCAGCTACCATGCTATTAGGTTTTAGAAAAAATGTTTTCATCCCAACAGTCAGACAAAATACATAGTCCAAACATGATTAGCCCCATTTTAAAAACAATGGAACTGAGTCTAGGAGAGGTTAAGTGATTTCCCAAGATCAACTGATAAAGTTTTCTGAGTTGGGACTTTAAGTTCAGGCTTTTTGATCCCCAAGTCCAATGCTTCTTCCATTATACTGCATTGCCTCCCATAGAGCCCCTACCCTAGAAATAGAGCTGGAAATGGCCCTTAGGAATCCTGTAGGCAAGGAGTTCTTAACTATTTTTGTATCCTGAAGCTCTTGGTCAGTGTCTAGTGAGATCTATTGACCCCTTCTCGGAATAAGATTTTTCAATGCATGAAATGAGATATATAGGATTAGGAAGGAAAGTAATTATACTGAAATAAAATGTAATTATTTTCCCATCCAAGTTCATAGACCTTCTGAAATCTATCCATGGTAAAGGACCCCTGCGCTAATCCGTATCTTACAGAAGAGGAAAACAAAGCCTAGGGACATTAAGTGATTTGTCCAAAGTCATGCAAGTAGTGGAAGAGCTAGGATTCAAATCCAAGTCCTCTGATTTCAAATCTAGGGCTTGTTGCACTGCAAAATGATGTCCAAATGGTCAGTTGTCAGTGATATGGTACAGGGAATTGGTGATCAAATTCACACTGGATGCACAGATGATCGCTGAGATTCCTTCTGATTCTATGGCTAAAGGTAAAGAACTATTGAGAGTTGGGGAGGGATGGTATGGAACCAGGAGTCAAGCTATCCTCCCCTACCCACCTAACTACCTGCTGAGTTGATGATGTCATTTTTGGAACTTCTAGGCAATCTCCAAGCCAAGCTCTTGGGCAGACAGAGTCAAAACCCAAGCACAGACCTTCTGAGCTTCCCTAAAATAACTGCCTTTCTAGTCACTTACTCATCATAGGATCATTGCTCTTGAGCTAGAAAGGACCTCCAAGGCCATGTGGCCCACCCTCTCTCATTTTACACAGATGAGGAAACAAAGGCCCAGTGAGGTTAAATATCTCACCTGAGGTCATAGAAGAAGCAAGTAGTAGAGGCAAGATTCGAACACAGGTCCTTTGACTCCAAAGCCAGGATTCTTTCTGCTATAAGTTATGTATCCCGTCCTGCCCAGGCAGAGGGACTTCCTCAACCTTCCTCAAATACCTCCACATCTCTCCCTCCAAAGCTATAGTTATTCCCTCTCTCCTTTCTCTCCCTCCTTATAGCTTGTGAGAAGTGGGGGAGGATGGAAGAGAGGGGAGAATGGTGGGGAGTTGTTTTTAGAAAGGTGGGACACATTTCTGAACTACCAGGTCCCACAAGGCACTGCTTTCCAATAGTTGATGTAATCAGTGTGTTATCCCAGATGGTTATTAGCTTTTCCTGCTGTCCCCAGGGACATCCGGAATGAGTGGAAGGATGGGGAGGGGGGAAAACTCATTAAGCCATCCAGGAACTCATTTGATTTAATTTCACGTCTGTTTAGCTCCCTTTTCTTCCTTTAAAAATATGGATTGGGAGCTAATCTAAAAATCATTTTTTTTTCTCACTCCCTCCACCTTTCCCCTAACTCCTCTTGCTCCCATGGCTGCTGACAGCAAATGAACTGGAGCTAATTGATGAGGCCACACACACCTATTTATTAGCAGACGCAGCTACTTTTCTTCTCTGATCACACTGGGCAGGGCAGCCAGCCCTCTTCTACCTACTGGGAACTATCTTCAGGGCTGGCTATGTCTGAATCAAGACTGGAAGGAGACCTTGACCCTGTCTGCCTGAGGAAAATCTGCTCCTACAGAGGACAGAACAGCAAGGACCCTGGACAGCTCATGGAAGCTATATGGAGCCTTCAGGTAAAGAAGCAATAACACTATCTTTTCTGCTGCCACCACCTCCAGGCTGCCTGGCTCCTCCCTGGGGGCTCCATCTTTGGAAATATGACCTGTAGGGAAATGACTCTTTCCTTCTTGTGTCAGAGTTGAGAGACCTGGGACCAGGCACAAGTTTTTAAACAGCTGTTTGCTATCCTTGATTGAGGGTAATTAGGCTGGGCCTGGAGTCAGGAAGATCTGTGCTCAAATCTACCTCAGACATTTACTAGCTGTGTGACCCTGGACAAGGCATTTAACCCTTTTTGCCTCAGTTTTCTCATCTGTAAAATGATCTGAAGAAGGAAATGGCAAACCACTTGAGTATCTTTGCCAAGAAAACCCCAAATGGGATCACAACTGAACAACAATCCTTGATTGACCTCTTTGCATGGTAGACTATGTGAGACCAACCCTATACCCCAAAGAGTTTAAAGAGGAAAAAGGCCCACATGTATAAAAATATTTAGAGCAGGTCTTTTTGTCATGGCAAAGAACTGAAAATTAAGGAGATGCTCGCCAATTGGGGAATGGGTGAACAGATTATGATAGGAATGTAATGGGATACTATTGTGCTGTAAGAAATGATGGAGACAGTTTCAGCAAAAACTAGGAAGATTTCTATGAATTAACGCAAAGCAAAGCGAGCAGAATATAATAAAAAAAAAAAAACATTGTAAAGACCAGTAACTTGGAAAGATTTAAGAACTCTGATCAAAGCAATGGCCAAACATATATCCAGAGAATGTATGATAAACATGTTACCTACCTCCCAAGAAAGACAATGGACACAGTGCACAGAAAGAGACATGTATTTTTGAATATGGACAATGTAGGGATTTGTTTTATTTATGCATATTTGTTACAAGGGCTTTGTTTTTCTTTTTTCCCCATGGGGAAGAGAAAATAAATGCTTGCTAATAGAAAATTAAATTACATTATAAAATAATAAATAAAAATAAGTTCTGTGCAGCCCAAGGCTCCCTAGGTAATTGTGAGATATCTTACTACAATTTGTGAGAGAATTGAAGTGGTGACTTCAGAATGGGTAGTGAATTCTGAGTACAGGTGCAGGTGCAAGCAGGAAGAGCCACTGAGTGTGATCCCTAGAGCCAGTTAGAAGTTTGAAGGGAGAATTAAAGATCAGCCTCTGTGTGGGGATCCACTTTCTGACTGAAAGCTTGGTGAATTCTTGGACCAGGCAATCCTATGCCACTAACTAGATCCCTCAAGTTAAAACCCTAGATCTTGACTCTGGGTCAAGACCACCAGTCAGCAAATTATAATGACAACTGACCTCTACTCAGCTCTGACGCTAAGCCATTTACCTGATTCAGAACTTCTAATTGCTCTAATGGCAGAAGGAAATAAGGAGGCCCAGTGAGCACCCAAAGGAACCTGAACTCACAGGATTGTGGGGACCTCAGAGGCCATCTATTCCAACTTCCACACTTTGCACAGGACAAAACTGAGTACCAAAGAGGGGCATGTGACTAGTCTGAGGATACATTGGTAGTAAATGGTAAATCCAGGATTCCAATTGGGTCTTCTTTTCATTGTATCATACTTTTTCCTCAATGTATTTTTTTAAATTTTATTATAGTTTGCATCATTCATTTCCACAAGATTTTGAGTTACATATTTTCTCCCCCTCTTTCTCCCACCCACCGCCCCAAAACAGCCATGCCAGTGTGTCCCCCCTCCCCCAGTCTATTCTC
>CM053588.1:63319402-63370411 GCA_028646515.1 Pseudochirops corinnae | reverse complement strand
TTTCATTTGTTTGGATCTGTTTAATAATATCTTGACTTCTCATAAAGTCATTTGCTTCCATTTGCTCCACTTTAATTCTGAAGGAATTATTTTCTTCAGCAAGCTTTTGAGATTCTTTTTCCATCTGGCAAATTTGACTTTTTAAGGCAGTCTTCTCCTCATTGGCTTTTTGGGCCTCTTTTGCCATTTGAGTTAGTCTTTTTTAAGGTGTTATTTTCTTCAGCTGACTCTCCTTTCATGATTTTTTTGCATCATTCTCATTTCTCTTCCCAGTTTTTCCTCCACTTCTCTTACTTGAGTTTCAAAATCCTTCTTGAGCTCTTCCATGGCCCGTAATCAGTTCATATTTTTCTTGGAAGCTTTTGATGCAAAAGTTCTGACTTCATTGTCTTCCTCCAGTTCCATGCTTTGATCCTTTTTGTCCCCAAAAAAGAATTCTATGGTCTTTTTGTGCTTCTCTGCTCACTCATATTGCCAATCAATTACTTGCCTTTTGAGCTCTTTGTCAGGGTATAACTCTGCTTCCAGAGAAGAGAGCTTTGTCCCAAATAGCTGGGGCTTTTGCAAATGTTGTCAGAGGTCTGAGGACGGTGCCCTCTCTACAGACACCACACTGGCAAACTGGCATTTCTCACCCCAGAATCACTGCCCAAGAAAGTGACCCAGATCCAAACAGGTTAAAGCAAGAGCTGCCCTCTGAATGGTCACTTGTTCACCCTATGATCTGCAGGCCAGGAGTTCCTGAGGCAGTCACATGGCAGTGGTTGCAACCGCCATGCCTCAGCCACCTCTTGCCCTGGGGGCAGGGGCCAGACCACACACTTCCTTTCCAACAGAGTTCCCAACTGACCTTTTACTTTCTTTTTGGCGTTTATGGGTTGAAAAGTCTGGAAATCACCACAGCTGCTGGTGATTCATTCTCCTGAAGTCTACTCCGGCCACTACTGCCTCCCTGGGGCCAAAATCGTGTGGCTCATGTGGGACTGCACTTGGCTCCCAGCATGCTGTGATGAACCCTTCCTGTTGGCCTGCTGGGCTGCCTTCAGTGGGAGATTTGTTTCTCTCTGACACTTTGTGGGTTCTGGAGCTCTAAAATTTATTTAGAGTCATATTTTATAGGTATTTGAGGTGGTCGCGAGGGGAAGTCACAGAATTTCCTGCTTCTACTCTGTCATCTTGGCTCTGCCTCTCCAAAACATTTTAAAGAAGAAATAACAAAGATTCTTCTTTTGTGACTGAAGAAAATGCAAGATAGGGTAATGCTGCTGAAAGGGTCTGAGGAAAGGAGAGAGAAAGTTGAGGAAGTTCATAATGGATGTCCTCAAACTTCTCTGTAAAATAAGAAGTTGGGTCACTAATTTGTTAAGCTCCTTCTATGTGCCATCCTCCCCTCAGTTGCCAAATTGGTCTTAGTTTCATATTATGTCAACCCCTGACCCTTTTCTATAAATTGTAATGGCTCCCTATCACCTCTAAGACTAAATATGAAGTTCTCTGGCATTCAAAGCCCCTCATAGCCTAGCCCCCTCCTACCTTTCCAGCCTTCTTACAACTTACTCCTCACCAAGTACTCTTCTATCCAGTGACAATGGGCTTCTTCTTGTTCCTCATACATTACATTCAATCTCTGGACTCCAAGTGTTTCTGCTGGTTCAGTTGAAGCCCCACTTTCTGCAAGAAACCTTCCCCAGGCCTCCTTAATCTGAGTACCTTTCTTCTAAAACAAGCACCATTTTATCCTGTCTATGTCTCATTTCCACATGGCCACATGCATGTGGTCTCCCCCATCAGCCAGTGGGCTCCTTGAGAGAAGGGGCTCTTTTTTGCCTTTCTTTGTGCCTGGCATATGGTAGGTGTTTAATAAATGCTTTTTGACTGACAAATTGACAGTTTTCTAGGCACTGTGCTAGGCTGAAGATACAAAAGACTGAAATGAAAAACAGCTATTTCCCTAAAGAAGATTAAATTCAGTTAGTTTATAAACATTTTTTTAAGCACCTGCTCTGTGCCCGGCACTGTGTTAAGCACTGGGGATATATGAAGTTGCAAAAGACAGTCCCTACTCTCAAGGAGCTTACAGTCCAATGGGGGAGACAACATGGAAGCAAATACATACAAAGCAAGGTTTGGCAGGATAAACAGGAAATAATTAACAGAGGGAAGACTAATGTTAAGAGGTAACCCCTCTTAAGGGAAGGCTTCCTGTAAAAGGTGGGATTTTAGTTGGAACTCAAAGGAAATTAGGGAAGTGAAGATGAGGAGAAAGAGTATCCTAGGCATGGAGGAAATCAGAGAAAATGCCCAGAGCTGAGAGATGGAGGGTCTTGTTTGTGGAATGGCTAAGAGGCCAGTGTCACTGGACTGAAAAGTAGGTTTGGAAGGTAAGTTGTAAGAAGACTGGAAAGGTGATGGGGACTGAGTTATGAAGGGTTTTGAGCATCAAACAGAGGATTTTGTGTTTGACCCATCCTGGAGGTGATAGGGAGCCACTGGAGTATATTAAATGGAAGGGGGCAATTATGATCAGACATATGCTTTAGGAAAATTGCTTTACTAGCTAAATGGAGAATGGATTGGACTAGGGAGAAACCTGAGGCAAACAGACCGCCCCCCAACAGGTTATTGCAAAAATCCAGGTATGAGGTGATAAAGAGTGGCAATGTCAGAAGAGAGGAAGGGGCATGTTTAAGACGTGGTGCAAAGGTGAAATCAACAGGCCTTGGCAACATCTTGGATGTGGGGGTGGCAGGGAGAGCAGTGACAGAGATAGTGATGTCGGAGAGACGGGGAGGATGATGTTGCCCTCTACAGCAATGCCAGGGGGGTTGGGGGGGGGGGGATTGGAGGGAAAGATAATGAGTTCCAGTTTAGACATATTGAGTTTAAGATGTCTAGTAGATATACAGTTTGAGATGTCTGAAAGGCAATTGGAGACGTGAGATGGGAGGCCAGAAGAGAGGTTGGGGCAGGAAAGACAGATCTGAGAATCACTACCATAGAGAAAGTAATTAAATTCAGAGAAGCTGACAAGATCACCAAATGAAGAAGTATAGAGAAAGAAGAGAAGAGGGCCCAGGACAGCCCCGTAGGCTAGCCATAGTTGGAGGGTGTGATTGATAGAATTCAGCAAAGGAGACAGCGAAGAGGTGGTTACATAGGTAGGAGAAGAACCAGGTGAGAGGGGTCTCCCAAAAACCTAGAGAAAAGACAGTATCAAGGCAAAAAAGGCGATCAATGGTGTCAGAGACTGCAGAGAAGTCAAGGAGAATTAGAGATGAGAGAAAAGCATTGAATTTGGCCATTAAGAGATCATTGGTAACTTTGGAAAGAGCAGTTTTGGTGGAATGATGAGATCTGAAGTCTTATTGGGAGGGTTTAAAAAGAAAATGAGAGAAGAGAAAGTGGAAGCACCTACTATATTCCGCCTTTTTGAAGAGTTTAGCCACAGAGGAAAGGAAAGATATAGGATAATAACAGGAGACAAAAGGTTCAAGTGAGGGGTTTTTGAGGATGGGACAGATATGGGCATATCGGTAGGCAAAATAGAGCTGCCAGTATTCAGGGGGAAATTGAAAATAAGTGATAGAATTGGAGTGGTAAGGGGGGCAATCTTTTGGAGGATACAGGATAGGCTTGGTAAGGAGCAGCCTCACCAGGTGAGACAGGGATGAAAGAGGAGAATGTGGGAGAAGGTATCTGAATGATAGATAAGAAAGAGGAGAGAGGAGGAAGCTTGTGGCTGATGACTTCTTTTTTCTGTAAAATAAGAGTCAAAGTTATCAGATAAGAGTAGGGAGGACAGAGGGGGAGCCACAAGAGTTTTGAGAAGGGATGAAAAGGTTTGGAACAGTCACTGTGGGGCGAGCCAATAAGGAAATATAGAAGAGTGACCTAGCAGCAGTGAGGGCCTGGTTGAGGTTGCATAACACAAATTTGTAGCAGACCCAAACAGAACAGTTGCATACTTTTCCCCACCTTTGTTCAGAAGTGCATGTGTAGGAGCAAAGTTTGTGGATTGTGGGAGTGATCCAAACCTGAGGTATGAAAAGGGGAGAGGAGGACAGTGTGGAGTTGAATCTGTTCACCAAATGGTAGCTTCCTCAATGAGGTCACAGAACCAATAGAAGACTGAAGGCAGAATTTCATTGACGTCTTGAATTGTTATGCCTGGGAAAAAAAAAATCACCCAGTGACCAGCCCCCAGACATAACAAGTCTTTGAACTGAGTAAGGCTTGTCTGGGGGATGGCAAATACACAGTTTATTGCCAGAACCTGTAAGGAAATGCTAGACCCAGGGATCATACTCCAAGGGGCAGAGCCTTCAAGAAGACAGGTTCCCTGCATACCACCATGAGGCATCTGACTCACGGCTCCATGGGAGCAGTGTTATAATTGGGTCATTACCAGAAAGGCGTTAGAGCATTGTTTTGATAACTTTATAATATGGCTTATTTAGGCTGTATTAAAAGCATAATTTTGAAACCATATTGGTTGGGGCAACATTATGTGGAATATTCTTGTATAAAATGTTATTGAAAAGACATAACAAGCCAAAGGTCCAGGTTTGATTTTTTTTTTAACATAATTACTAGTAACGTGGAAATTGCAGGGATTAGAGACCTGGTTGGAAATGAGGACAGATTGTGGAGCCTAGGAGGCAGAAATTAGCAGAAATTCTTCCACATACAATATGCCAAGCTGAGATTGGAATTCAATAAGAATACAGGTATAGGCTCATTAACACACCAGGTGACCCATCTGTGACCTCCTTCAGCTACTCTAGAACAATTAGAGGTGAAAGCTTGGGGTTTGAAGGTTTGGTGGCAGTTTCTTTATTTAAAAACAAAATGTACTTGATCTCATCCTTGAGGGAATGAATAGCCACTACCTACCTGTTCACCTGGTTTGCAAGTGATTATCTAAGCGGGGCAGGAAATGTCTCTCTTCTTTGCATGCTATAGAAAGCAATTAATAGTGCTTCCATTTTTAAACACCTACTATGGGCCTTCTCCAGTGTGCCTGATCCATATCTTGCCACTGGACCCAGATGGCTCCAGAGAAGAGAGTGAGGCTGGTGACTGTGCACAACCCTCCCTCATTTCAATCCAATTCACTTACAAGTCACGACATCACCTCCCTGATGTCATGGTCCTTTTCCAGAATGAATGACAAACAAAAACAATGACAACTTGCTATGTGCAAGTCACTCGGTGTTTTAGGCACTGGGGCTATAGAGACACAAAAGCTATTATCCCTAACTTCAAGAAGCTTATATTCTACTGGGGTAGAATTTTTTTTTAGAAATATGCAAATAAGTTTAATATAGCACATGCTCTGGACTTTTTGACTTAAATGTCTCTGAAGAAAAGCTCATGTTGTCTCCCAAATCCAATTCATGTTAGCAAGTTGAACCCTGATAGCAAGGATGGTTGCATCTCCCCCCAGGTTTCTAAGGGACCTAGGAACCAGGGACAGCTTTCTAATGTTTTTTTCACCCAGCTATACACCTTCAGACTTTGTTGTGATCCCCAGGAACCTAATCTTATAAGATCACATCAGTACCCGCTACCCAGTGTCCCTTCCCTCCTTTCAATTGAAGAAGGAGGAGGAAGGATGATGGAGAACAGAGAGCTCCTCCTAGATCCTCCATTTAAGGAGGGTTCCCAGGTTGGTCATCTTTTCATTTCCCACCAGTTGCACTCCTCTGGACATACTGGAGTGCTCCCCCTGCCCTTTCTGGCTTCTTTTTATGTGCTGTTTCCCCCCTTTAGATTGTGAACTCCTGGAAGGCAGGAGCTATCTTTTGCCTGTCTTTGTATCATCAGCCCCAAGCACAGTGCCTAGTACATAGTAGATTCTCAAAAAGTGTTTATTGGTTCATTGATCAACTGACTGCTCTAATTCAGAAGCTACCAACTGTGTGGTTCCACTCCACCATGGTTATCAGTTGATTTCAATTAGTCAGCTAGACATAATTAGCTTTTAGAACAGTGGTTCTCAACCTTCCTAATGCCGCAGTCCTTTAATACTCATATGTGGGCGTATCTGCATGTGAGCAGACCCGCCTGGACATGGATAGAGGATCCATGTCTCGGTTCCTAAGACCATCAGAAATATGTGTTTTCTGATGGTCTTAGGCGACCTCTGTGACCCCTGTGAAAGGGTCATTCAACCCCCAAAGGGGTCACATCCCACAGGTTGAGAACCATTGTTTTAGAAAGTTTTGGAATAAAAACAAATGGTAAAAAACATTCCCCCACCCACCCAAAAAAACTCTCATACTTTCCCACAAGCACATAAAAAGTCTAAGGAAAAGTAGGGTCAAACTTAGCATGTGTGTCAAAGGGATAAACTCACAACTCCAGGTTTCTGGAAGTCATGATGATCTTGGCACTACTCATCACCAGAGGAATGAATATTGTGGACTACGGAAACCCATCTACTGCAGCACAGAGGCAGCAATCTGTACTATGGGAAGTATGCCCCAATAAGGAAATCACAAATCTTTGCAAAGAGAAACACTATTTGTGGGTTCATCCTAGATCCCCTTCTCTTTTTTCTACACTCTCTCTCTCTCTCTCAGTATCCTCATCAATTCCCTTGGATTCAAATATCATCTGGATGCAAATGTGACTACAGACTACATACTATAGTAAAAAGAACAGTGGTTCTGGTATGGGAGACCTGGGTTCAAATCCTGCCTCAGTTGCTAAGGCTGTGTGTAATTTTGGATATTTATGGGCTTTTTTTCCCTTATAGTTTTTATTCTGTCATTTCCATTGTGTCCAACTCTTCATGATCCTATTTGGGGTTTTCTTGGCAAAGTGGTTTGCCATTTCCTTCTCCAGCTCATTTTGCAGATGAGGAAACTATGGCAGACAGAATGAAATTATTTTATTTTATTTTTGCTTTTTGGAGGGCAATTGGGGTTAAGTGACTTGCCCAAAGTCACACAACTAGTAAGTATGTCAAGTGTCTGAGGTCAAATTTGAACTCAGGTCTTCCTGACTCCAAGGCCCGTGCTCTGCTCACTGCGCCACCTAGCCACCCCAACAGGATGACATTATTTCCCCAGAGTCCCACAGCTAGTAAGTGCTAATGCTACTGGGCCCTGGCAACATCATCTGTAAAATGAAGTGCTGAGATTACATGAGAGGTTTTTAATTTAGGTCCATGACCTTTTTAAAAATATTTTGATGGCTGTATTTCAATATAATGGGTTTCCTTTATAACCTTAACCAATTATTTCATGCATGAAAAACATTCTAAGAAGGAGTTCACAAGTTCCTCCAGGCTATCCAAGGGATCCCAGGATACCCAAAAAAAAAAGTTAAGAACTCTTGGACTAGATGGACTCTGAGGTTTTTCCCAGGTTTATATTAATTAGCCTGTGATCTATATATCCAGGCTTAGTCTCTCTCCTGAGCTTCATTCCCATTTTTCCAACCACCTATTAGACAACTTGAATGTCATCTCAAGCACATATTCAATGCAGAATTTATTATCTTTTCCTCAAAATCAGGAATATGTTGTTAAATATTTAACAACCAGATGTGGGTGGGGGAGGTAGGGAAGGAAAGTAAACATGACACACTTTTAAGTTTAATCTGCATTACTAACATTTGCCCCGTCACCTTCTTAAGTCTAGACAACCAGCAAACGATAAATCAAGCCTTGATTTGCTGTGTTTGCCAGTTTCCGTGGTTTATAAATGCTCACACTGAAAATTTAACAATTGGATCCCAAGAACAAGTCCGAGCTGGTTCTAGCATGCCCCTCCACCAAACCATACCCTTCTTCCAAATCTCCCTACTTCTACCACGGGTGCCACTAGCATTAGAGTCACCTAGGGTCACAACTTTGGTTTCATCCTTGACTCTTCCACTCTCCCTCACCCCACATATCTATCTCACCAATTGTTCCCTTGTCTATTCTAACCTCTGTAACATCTGTAATATCTGTCCCTTTTTCTTCACTCACATGACTCCCACCGTAGTTTAAGCCCTCATTCACTCTCTCTTCAAGAACTGCAATGTTTTCCTTATTGGTTTGCCTGCCTCTGGTCCCCCCTTTCTCCAGTCCATCTTTCCCCATCTGCCAAAATGATCTTCCTGAAGGGCAGGTCTCTCCCCTTCCCAAAAAGATCTGGGATCAAATACAAACTATTCTATTTGGAATTTAAAGCATTTCCCAACCCAACACAGATAACCTTGCCAAACTTATTACATATTACTGGCCCCAACACACTTATGGCTATGTGACCTTCACAAGTCACTCTACCTCACTCAACCTTGGTTTCTTCATCATAAAAAAGTGATTATAGTAGTACCTAGCTCAAAACATTATTATGAGCTCAAGTAATATGACATGTAAAGAAGCACTTTGCAAACCACAAAATGCTATCTGTACAAATGCTAGTTATTATTTTTATTTCAATGGCATTTATTAAGTACCTGCTATATGCCAGGCACTAGAAAAATCAAAATTTTTTTAAATGACCATAGTCTCTGAAGACAGTTTTCAAGAAAACAAGATATGATTTGAGCTTGGGCTGAGGGTGGAGAAAGGATGGTATCCAGCATAATGGCAGGACCAAGATCTTCCGGAGCCACCTGCTCCACATTAAGTATGAGTTTATACCAGAGGCCTCTGTCTTTCTCACATCTCCTTTTGGGTTTCTTCCTCTCTAGCACCTACTTTGTAAATATCAAAAGGTCTGGAAAGGCAACAAAAGCAGCTTTTCACCGGAATGGTTGGGTTTACTGCAGCAATGGCAGGTTTGATTGTGTAACAAAGAAATCATTAGCATCAAAGAGGGAGGTCCTGGAAAGATCCTGCTTGATGTCTGACCAGATTGGGCTTAGTGGAAGTGAAATGAGAACTGACTAATTAACAACCTGGAAAAAAAACTGTTCATGTTGACAACGCTTGAGTGTTAGCCTCTCATATGATGGTAATAGTAGTTGCTGAATTCTGTTCTAATCATTCTACAAATATTGCTTAGCATTCCCTTTTCTACATGGGAATAAACCAACTTCCATACTTGGGGGAAGACAAAAAAGGAAGGTAGTCCTTGTCCTCAAGGAATTTAGTGATTCTAGGAGGTAGAGGTGAGAGGGGCTATCACGGGGGACAGTTGTACAAATTCACAAGCTACCACCAGTGTGTTTTCCTCCACTATGGTTATCAGTTGATTTCAATTAGTCAACTAGACTTACCTTTTAGAAAGGAGTATTCTCTAAAGTGGTAGAGTAAAAACAATTGGTGCAAACATGCCCCTCAGGGGGAAAAATGAATGCCATAAAAAGGAAAGGGTAAGTAGGTATCTCTCTGTCTCTCTCTCTGGCTGCCTCTGGTTCTCTCTCTCTCTCTCTCTCTCTCTCTCTCTCTCTCTGTCTCTCTTTCTCTCTCTCTCTCTCTCCTTCTCTGATTTTGGTTAATATTTAGGAGCAAAGTACAAAAGATATTACCCCCAAAGTGAAGTGATTCAACGGTTGGGGACAGTTTGCAGCTAAGAAGTATCAGCATTAGTCAGTTCAGGTTATACAGATTTCACCTTAAAAACAATAAAAACTAAAGTACTAACAATAAAAAGCAACCTTTCCATTGCTTAGCACTAGAAATAAATGGCAGTAAAATGATCAAACAAGACTATTAAGAACAATCCAGAATACTAAGAGCAAAAATTAGACTCAGATGACACTGAAAGCACTAAAAGCAGACTTGGGATGCTAAAAACAAGCATGGAAAGTTAAAAATGACTGCTTGGGAACCCTGGGGTGGGGGTGGAGGGGAAGGGGATAGTGTGGTGCAGGAGTGAGCATACTGGCTGCAAATCAAGAGACCTAGCATGCATGTCTAGCAGTGACTCCAAATTACTATGTGGCTTGGAGCAGGTCACTTCTTCATCTGTGAAATGAAAAAGATCACCCTGTTCAGATTTAATATTTTCTGTTCTAAACCCTCCCCCTCCTGACATATGTTCAAAAATCTCTGCCAAATCTAATATTTTTATTGCAACATTGTATCTTCTTTTTAAAATAAAATTTTGATATCTTTAGAAGGGTTAATCCTTCAAATTTCCCCCAATATTTCTTTCCTTCCCTCCTCCTAGAGAGCCATCCTACATAACAAATTAAATTTAAAGGAAAAATTAAAGAAAAAATCAACCAAATTAATCAATATGAAAAAAATGTTTGAAAATATGTGCAATGTGTTACGCTCATAAATCTTGCCTCCTGGCCTGGGTAGGCTGGGGATGTCTTCAGCATTCACATTGTTGTACTTATTGTGCATATTGTGTTTTTGGCTTTGTTTCCTTCACTCTGGGGGCAAGTAGGTAGCATAATGGATGGTTCTCCAGGTCTGCAATCAGGAAGACCTGACTTCAGTACAGTCTCAGGAACTTAATATCTGTGTGATCCTGGGCATGTCAATTTTATTTGCCTCCATTTCCTCAAATGGGGATGATAATAGCACCTACCTTCCAGAGTTGTTGTGAGGATTAAATGACATAATAACTGTAAAGTGCTTAGCACAGTGTCTGGGACATACTAAGTGCTATATAAATGTTAGCTATTATTAACTATAGTTATTCTGGATTAATTAATGTAAATCTTCCCCTGCTTCTCTGGTATTTGCTGTTTATTACAGTATAATAATATTCCATTGCAATCATATACCACAATTTGTTTAGCCACTCCCTAATCAATGGTTTGTTTCTCATTGCTACCACAAAAAGTACTGGAATAAATATTATGGTACAAATGGGAACTTTCTTATCAACGGCCTCCTTGGAGTATAAACAAAATAATGAACTCTTTGAATCAAAGAGTATGACATTTTAATCACTTTATTTGTATAATTCCAAATTGTTTGTACAAAATGTACCACCTCCACCAAATGCACAGCTCCACCAACAATTCCCAAGTGTGTCTGTCTTCTGACATCCCTCCACTGTTTACTATCCTTATCTTTTATCATCTTTGCCAATTGAAAGAACATGAGGTAAATTATCAAGTTCATTTTGATTTTAATTTCTCTTATTATTAGTGATTTGGAACATTCTTGCATATGGTTGTTAACAATTTGTAATTCTGAGAATTGTTTATTCATATTTTTTGCCCATTTATGTTTTGGAGAATCTCTTTTGGTCCCAGTCACATAAATGCCTGTGTATGTACATGTGCCCAAACACATCTGCATGTATACATATACATATATATATATATATATATACATATATATAATTTATCTTGCATACCAAACTCTTATCAGAGAAACTTTATGCAAAGATGTTTTTCCCATTCAATTTATCCCTTCTTATCTCAGGTGCATTAATTTTGTTTGTGCAGAAGCTTTTCAGTTTATTGTAATAAGTTACCATTTTAACTTTTATAATTGCCTCTGTCTCTTCTTTGGTTACAAATATATCTCCTACCCATAGCTGTAAAAGGTATATGATCTGTTTCTCTTCTAATTTTTGTGTGTGTGATCTTTAATATTAAGGTCACGTGTAAAATATAACATAAGATACTAATCACTCTAAGTCTAATTTCTGCCAGACTCCTTTCAAATTTCCCTAGGAGTTTTGTTGTGGTTTTTTTAAAAATCAAATAGGGAGTTCCTTTCTAAATAATTCATATTGTCTGTTCCATCAAACACTGAGTTATTGAGTTCTATTATTCTGATTCTCCCTTGCCTAGTCTGTTCCATTAATATTCTGTCCTCAAAAACCTTTTTCAGCTCTGAAATTCTGTATTGTAAGGTCTCTTTATTGCTGGTATTCTATGTTTAACATTTTCTGTCCTAAGAACTTGCCTAGTCCTAACATTCTATGGTCTTAACACCCTCCCAGCTCTAACATTATGTTTTAATACCTCCTTCTAGTTCTGACCTTTGATTCCAGAATCAAACCAGAGCCTAGAATTTCCACAGAAAGAGTCTGGAGGACTTCAGAAGCTGACCATTCAAAGATTAACTCAATGAGCCCCATTCAGTTTTGCTACTTCTTGAGTAAATACAATTAACCCAAACCCCTAACCACACACGAGCCCCTCCCTCTCCAAGAGATTGATATTAGTTACTCACTAACAATGACCCAGAATTACAGAAGCACAGAATCTCTCTGAATTGGAAGGTGCTCAGTAGCTACCTAGTCACCCTCTAGCTGAGGGCACCACGTGCAGTAGAGTGTGACTATCTAACTGACCAAGAATACCCACTACAAGGTAATGGATAAGTGGTCATGCAGATTCTCTTCTTCTAGTGATGGGGAATACACCACTCCTGAGGAGGCCCATTCCACTTTCTAACTTCTAAATGTAAGGAAACATTTCTTTCCATCGAGACAAAAACTCATTCTCTGAAACCTTCACCCATTTTTCCAGGTTCTGCCCTTTAAGGCCAAGCAAAGCACACCTTTAATCCTTCTTCCATGTAACACCCCTTCAAGTAATGAAGACCTCTATCACATTCTCCAAGGTAACTTCTCTCCAAACTAAATATCCCTAGTTCTTCCAACCAGGCTGTCTATGGTGTGGTCTCCAGTCTTGCTATCATATTGATCACCCCCTACCACATGCGTTACAAACATGTAGTGGGGGCCCTGAACTGAAGACACAATAATTGAGATATGGTCTAAATCAGAGCCCAGAAAAAAAAGGAGACTTCTGGATACTACTCCTCAAAGCTTGGGATCACATTTACTTGGGGGTTATGCGAAGCTTCCATGTCACAAAACAGGCTCACAATTCCTCACGGAAGGTAGGCTTCTTCATACCTCCACATTCGAGAATAGGTACCTTTTTAAGTATACCCAGAAAGATCCACAGAAGAAAAATCAAAGACCTGCAGCTGACCCTTCCTATACAGATTTCAATTTAATAGAATTCTTCTCCATTCCACATATATTTTCATTAGTGTCTGAGGGAGTTTGGTGACTCTTTTGCTCATGACAAATGGCAACAAGCCATCTGGGAAGGGAAGAGCCTTAAGGCCTTCTTCTCCTCTATGAACATATGGCCTCCTAAGGAAAAAAAAAAGGCTCCAGTCCTCCCCTCTCTGTTTGTTCTTTTTATCATCTAGATGAAGGGAGTATCACTATATGCCTCAGTTAAAATTAGGAGGGAACTAGTTAACTGGGGGAAAAATTTTACAGCCAATTTCTCAGATAAAGTTCTCATATCCAAGATAAACAGGAATTTATTTAAATTTTTAAGAATAAGAACCATTCCATGATAAACAAATTGTCAAAAGACATTAACAGGACAGTTCTCGAAGGAAGATATCCAAGAAGCTATCGACAAACATATGAAAAAAATGTTCAAAATCACCAATAATAAGATAAATGAAAATCAAAATAATTCTCAGGTTCTACCTTCCTACTCATAAGATTTACAAAAATGATACAGAAGGAAAATGGTCATTGCTGTAGGGGCTGAGGAGAAATGGTCACATTAATTCCCTACTGGAAGAGCTCTGAATTGATCATTCATTCTGGAAAGTAATTTGGAACTATGAGCCAAAAGTCACTAAACTGTTCATACCCATTAACCTAGAGGTACTGCTACTAGACATATCCATGCCAAAGAGAACAAAGAAAGAGAAAAGAAACTCATATGTACAAAAATATTTATAGCAGCTCTTTTCATAGTAGTCAAAACCTGGAAACTAACCTATTCAGGGATGCCTAAACAAATTATGCTATAGGAATGTATTATGGCATTTTATAGGAATATCATTACACCATGAGAAATGATGAAAGGGATGATTTCAAAGAAACTTCAGTTCAACTCAGTAAACATTTATTAAGAAGCTGTTATATGCCAGGCACTATGCTAAGCTCTGGAGATACAAAAAAAGGCAAAAGACAGTGCCTGCCCTCAAACAGCTTATGATCTAATGGGGGAGACTACATACAAATAAATGTACAGAAAGCAAGCTATAGACAGGATATATAGGAAATAATTAATGGAGGGAAGGCACTGGAATTAAGAGGGTTGAGAAAGACTTCCTGCAGGAGGTAGGATTTCAGTTGGGACTTAATGGAAGCTAGTGAGATCAATAGTCAGAGCAGAGGAGGGAGAACATTCCAGGTGTGGGAGACATCGTGTAAGAAAACCTGGAGTCAAAATATGGAGTGTTTTGTTCATGGAACAATCACAATGCCAGTGTCACAGGATTAAAGTGTACACGTTATGGAGTAGGGTGTAAGAACTGGAAAGGTAGGAAGGGAGTGGGTTATGAAGGACTTTGAATGTCAACCAGAGGATTTTGTATTTGATCCTAGAGGCAATAGGGAACCACTTGAGTTTATTGCATAGAGCAATGTCATAGTCAGACCTGGGATTTAGGAAAATCGCTTTAGTGGTTGAATGGAGGATGGATTGGAGTACAGAGAGCCTTGAAACAGGTAGACCCACCAGCAGGTTATTGTAGTAATCAAAGTGTGAGGTGATGGGGACCTGCACCAGACTTGGGGCAATATTAAAGGAGAGAAGCGGGTGTAATTCAGGAGAAGTTGCAAAGGTGAAATGGGTAGGCTTGGCAACATCTTAGATATGGGGGCAGGAGTGGGGGTGAGAGATAGCAAAGAATCTAGGATCACTTCTAGGTTGTGAGCCTCTACAGTAATAGGGAAGGTAGGAGGGGAGAGAGTTTAGGGGAAAAGATCATGAATTTTGTTTTGGGCATATCAAATTTAAGACATCTAGTGGACATCCAGGTAAAGATGTCTGAAAGGCAACTGGAGATGTGGGATTGGAGATCAAAAGAGA
Source organism: Pseudochirops corinnae (assembly GCA_028646515.1). Lineage (NCBI taxonomy): Eukaryota > Metazoa > Chordata > Mammalia > Diprotodontia > Pseudocheiridae > Pseudochirops > Pseudochirops corinnae. The sequence continues at coordinate 63,355,633 of CM053588.1, read as the reverse complement.
TACTGGGGCAAGATAGATCTGAGAATCAGTACCATAAAGATGGAAGCTGATGTGATCACCAGGTGATGTAGTATAGAGGGAGAAAAGAAGAGGGCCCAGGACAGAGCTCTGAGAAATAGCTATGGTTAGGGGGACTTGCACGAACCAGTGAAGAGTAAAGTGAAGAGAACCAATGGAACAAGTGATACAATAATAACATTATAAAGAAAAACAAATTTGAAAGATTTAAGAAAGTTGATCAATGCAATGACCAACTATGACAGATTACAGTAGAAAGATAAATAAATGATAGCTGAATAGATAGATAAAGCATTTATTAAATGTTTGCTGTGTGTCAGATACTGTGTTAACCAACAAAAATACAAATATAAGCAAACAGAAAGATAATTGTCACCCTCATGGAGTACATACATTGTAATGAGAGACGACGACACATGAAACAGAAAAGTCCAGAGGGGCCAGGCAGGACCAAGAGAGAAGGCTGGCCTAGGCATTTTCTTAAATGGTGGTTCTGGGCAGAATTCCAAAGGACTGATGATGAAGCATTAGAATGCTACCCACTTCCAGAAAGAAAGGTGATGGACTCAAGTGGAAGGATAAGACACAAATATCCAGAAACAGCTAATGTGGGAATTTGTTTTACTGGACTGTGTATATTTAGGGATTTTTTAAAAGCCTTTGTGTGGGGGGAAAATTTTTTTAATGGCTCTGCTTTTTTTCTCTCTTCTAAATTGAGGAAAGGAGTAGAGGGTGCAGTTAGAGATAGGGCTGCCGAAAAAAGAAAGAAAAAAAGAAAAAAAAAGAAAAAAAGGGGTCACTGAAATTTATTTTCTGAAATGCACAGAAAAGAACAGAAAAAAGACCAGAAGGAATCCCAGATAATCAGGACAGCTTTGAAAGTTACATTTGAATTTATTATATACTTGAAAAGAAAAGCAAGCTGTCTATAATAGATTCACAATTTCACACACAGCCCTCTCTGTTCTACTATGTACATTGGAGTGCTCATTTTAATTATATTTGCTAAGTTCAGAATTTTTTTTAAATAGAGGAAACAAGAATCTTGCATCCACACCACAGTGAGGTATGAAGATTTTTTTCAGTCAATAAACCTTAATGCTCTTTATAAATATGAGATAAGTATCAGAATTAGAATTAGTTGTCACTTGGAAAGATGCAGAGCTGCTGTCAATGATTCTCCTAATCAATCTAAAACTTTTTCTCACTATATTCTTGGTGATCTCATCAGTTCCCAGGGATTGAATTATCAGCTCTATAGAATATAGCTAGTCCTCATATCGCTCTTGAGTGTTACTAAAAGCCTACTGGACATTAACTAGATTTCCCACAAGCATCTCAAACTCAACATATTCAAAATAGAACTTATTAGCTTTCTTCTTAGATACACCTCTCTTCCTACCTTCTCTATTTCCATCACTGTCCTTCCAGTTATCCTTCCAATTTCATACTCTGAGTCATTTTCCATTCTTCTCTCTCCCTCACCTTTCATATCCAATCATTTTCCAAGTCTTATCAATTCTACTTCCACAAACCATCTAATCACTTCTTTCCACTACCCTAATTCAGTCCCTCACCATGTTTCAACTATTTCAGTAGTCCCTTAACTTGTTTCTCTTCTTCTAACCTCTCCTCTTTAGTCCAGACTCTACCAGAGGCTCCCGAAGTAGGCAATCCTGTCCCCTGGGGGCACTGGAACAATCGAGGGGGATAGTAGTAGCCTTGGGTACAATTTGGGAGGCATTGAATAAAAACAAGGAGGTGGTGGAAACATAAGGAAAAAAGAGAAGAAAATTTTGAAAAACCATTCATATATGTTTTATCTGTTGTATAAGGGAATTAAAGTTATACTGATTACATTATTTTCCAAATAAACACAGAAAATACAAGTTATAACCAATCAGTGATCAAGTCTGCCAATAGGTCTTAACAAACATCGTCAGGAAGTCCAGCATGCGTGGGCAGGAATGTGTGTGTAATAACTTTTTTTGCAATATTATACTATACTATAAAGTTACATGATGTGATATTGCATCATCAAAATTTCAATGAAGGAAAAACCCACAAATTTACAATAAATTATTAAATTTCAGATGTGTCTGTTTTTTAAAAATATGTTTTATGGCTTTTTGAAATGATGCAAAATTCAAAAAGAAGTGTTAAAGAAAGTAGATTTCCAGGGGGGCACTGAGTAATTTTTTTAAAGGGGGCAGTAAGTCAAATAAGTTTGGGAACCTCTGCTCTACACAGATGCCAATAAACATTCCTAAGCCACAAATCTGTCTATATTACTCCACTTTTAAGAACTGTTCATGACACCTTATTGACTATAAGATAAGCTACCAACTCCTCAATATGGTTTTAAAGCACTTCATGAAGAATATCAGCATAGTTGACCATATCAATAACAAAACTAACAAAAATCACATGATTATCTCAATAGATGCAGAAAAGTTCTTAACAAAATATAACACCAATTCCTATTAAAAATCACTAGAAAACACAGGAATAAATGGAGCTTTCCTTAAACTGGTAAGTAGCATGTAACTAAAACCATTCACAAACATTATCAGTAACAAGAATAAGCTGGAAGCCTTCCCAATAAGATCAAGGGTAAAGCAAGGAGGGAGATTATCATCACTATTATTTAATATTGTACTACAAATGCTAGCTATAGCAATAAGAAAAGAAAAAGAAATTGAAGGAATTAGAATAGGCAATGAGGAAACAAAACTATCACTCTTTGGAGATGATACAATGCTATACTTGGAGGATCCTAGAGAATCAACTAAAAAACTAGTTGAAATAATTAGCAAGTTTAACAAAGTTTTAGAATATAAAATAAACCCAAAACAATCATCAGCATTTCTATATATTTCCAACAAAGTGAAGCAGCAAAAGATAAAAAGAGAGGTTCTATTTAAAGCAATTGTAGACAATATAAAATATCTGAGAGCATACCTACCAAGACACACCCAGGAACTATATGAACACAACTACAAAATAAATATACACACTAATAAAGTCAGATCTGAACAATTACAAAGATATTAGTTACTCATTAGTAGGCCAAGACAACTGTAATGATACTGGGATTTGAAGATCTTCCATGCCCCTTGAACTTGCTGACATAGCAGGAAGGGGTGGAGCAAGAGAAAGCTGGAGCCAAGCTAGCGTCCATGCAGTGGTGACTAGAAGTAGTGGCAGTGGCAGCAGCTGCAGTTGTGGTGCAAACTCCTTTTTTTGAGCCTACCAGAATCTCTTCCAAGGACTCCTGCTGAGGACTGCCAGGAACAAGAACTGCGGGGGCCAGAGCTGCTGTGAGCAAGCTGCCTGGACACTGAGCAGTTGCATGAGTGAGGAGAGGAGGATCTTTGCCTGAGGTAGCCTGTCCTGTTTTGAAGGCTTGAGAATGTGGGTGCTTACTACATTAACTACATGTGCCAACTTCATAACTACTGTGTTGGCTTTGACTTTCTGGTTTAGGGGCTCAGTTTTCTGGTATTCTAATAAATGTTCTAGCTATATTTCCCATGTAAAGAGCCTGTTACATTTTGTGATTAATAACCATATCAGCATACTTATAGTTACTGTAGGCATTGTGAATACTACATTGTTGATACAACAACATAATTAAATGACAATTTTACCTAAATTAATTTGCTTATTCAGCATCATACAAAACTACCAAAAATCATTTTATAGAGCTAAAAAATAATAATAAAATTCATCTGGAAGAACAAAAGTACAAGAATATCAAAGGAATTTTTTAAAAATTTGAGGGAAGGTGGTCTAGTAATACCAGACCTCAAACTATATTATAAAGTGGCAATCATCAAAACAACCTGGTATTGACTAAGAGATGGGTCAGTGGAATAGATTAGGTACACAATACACAGTAGGAAGTGATCATAATAATCTTGTATTTCATAAGTAAAAAGATCCAGACTTTTGAAACAACAACTCACTATTTGACAAAAACTTCTGGGAAAACTGGAAAACAACATCTCACTCTGTATACCAAGATGAGGTCAAAATGGTTACATGATTTAGACGTAGAGGGTGATATCACAAGCAAAATGGGGGAACATGGAATATTTTACCTGTAAGCTCCATGGATAAGGGAAGAATTTATGATCAAACAAGACATAAAAGGCACTGTAGGATATGAAATGGATAATTTTGATTACATTAAATTTAAAAGTTTCTGCACAAACAAAGCCAATGCAGCTAAAATTAGAAGGAAATCAGAAAATAGGGGGAGGGCATTTTACAGAAAGTTTTTCTGATAAAGGTTTCATCTTTCAAATATATAGAGAACTAAGTCAAATTTATAATACAAGTTATTCCCCAGTTGATAAATGGTCAAAGGATATAAATAGGAAGGTTTTTTAAAAAGAAATCAAAATTATCTAAATTCATATAAAGTGCTCTAAATCACTACTAATTAGAGAAATGCAAATTAAAACAACCCTAACATACCACCTCACACATATCAGATTGGCTACTATGACAAAAATGGAAAATGACAAATGTAGGAGGGGACATGGGAAAATTGGGACACTAATGCACTATTGGTGGAGTTGTAAACTGATCCAGCCATTCTGGAGAACAAATTGGTGTTATGCCCAACAGACATACCCTTTGACCCAGAAATACCACTACTAGGTCTATATCCCAAAGAGATTTTTTGAGAAAAAAGAAAAGACCTAAATGTACAAAAATATTTATAGCAGCTCTTTTTGCAATGGCAAAGAATTGGACATTGAGGGGATGCTTATCAATTGGGGAATGGCTGAACAACGTCTCATGTTTGAGTGTGATAGAATCCTATTGTGCTATAAGAAATGATGAATAAGATACTTTCAGAAAAACATGGAAAGATTTTATATGAACTGATTCAAAGTGAAGTGAGCAGAACCAGGAGAACAGTGTACACAATAATAGCAATATTGTATAATGATCAACTGTGTACAACTTAGCTAGTCTCAGCAATACAATGACCTAAGTCAATTCCAAGAAATTTGTTATGAAAAATGTTATCCACCTCCAGAGAAAGAACTGATGGAATCTAAATGCAGATCAAAGCATACTGTTTTTTATTTTGTTATTTTGTGTGTGTTTTAATTAGTGTTTTATTTCATAACATGATTAATATGGAAATGTTTTGCATGACTACACATGTATAACCTACATCAAATAGGTTGCCTTCTCAATGATAGGTGGAGGGGAGGGAAAGAGGGGGAGAATTTGGAACTCAAAATTTTAAAAAACAAATGTTAAAAATTATTTTACGTGTAAGTGGAAAAATATTATTTTTAAAAAACATTTTATGATATAATTCCAATCCATGTCACATTACACTCCCTTTATGTTCATCATTTCTTTGTATACTATTTAATGTTTCCCCCCAGATTCAATATATCATATTCCACCTCCATATGTTTGCACAGATTGAACTCCACACATGAAAATCTCTCATTCCTCACTTCCACCTTTTGGAATCCCTAATTCCTTGTGAGACTAAACTCAGATGCCATCTCCTGCATGAGATCTTCCCTGATCTTCTCAGGTATTAGTGCTTCCTCCAAAAAATTACTTTATAGTTTCTTTATGTATTCTAGAAACACTTAAATAAGGTTGTCTGCACTGCCCAGGTCTACATGTAGCAATGAATAGATAGCTCTGCAATCTCACTCACCCTTCTCCAAAAGAGACTTATTTTTGCCTAGAGTGGAGCAGGAGATTGTAATCACTAGGTGGAACAATTCTCCTTTCCTCAGAGAAGAGGTACTGGATAAGAATTGTATCTAACCACCTAAATATTGTTAGTCATGGGAAATTATTTCATTCTTAGGTTCAAGTTGCTTCCCACTATTTCTTAAAGATGAAAGGGTATTTGGTTTATAATCAAAGGCTTGGTTCCACTTCATTCCTTCCCACCAAATGCTTATTACGTAGAAGACCTTGACAATTAATAAATGGTGAATAAACTCTCCTGTCCAGGCAGATAGAAAACAGAAACGAGAAAAGCTATACAGATTGGAATATACCAGATAACACACAGAGTAAAAGTATTCTCCCAAAGGGAGTTAGATATCTCAACTCAACCAAGAGAGCCCCCCAGCTCACCCAAAGTGTAATTCTCTGGTTTGTAGAAAGTAAAGCCAAAAATCAAGGATATGTTTGGAGGCCAGCTTTCCCCATGTGTCTGCCTTCCAAGGTCTGTTCTTTCTCTTTGAATTTCTCTCTGAAGAGCATATGAAACCACACATATCCTTGATCTGAGCATCAGGGAAAAAAGTCTCTCCTCTCTCAAGCTTTCACCAATTCTTCTACTCAAACTGGCACACAGCTTTAAGTAATCATTCTCTCCACCAATGTATAAAGTCTTAATGCAAATCCACTAGACTTGAACTCTTGGTTATACTTACATAATTCAGATATGAGCACTATTGTACTCAGGCTGTCACTCCCTGGTATGAGGTTGGCTCACTGACTTTGTCAACATCCATTTCTTTAGGCCAGAGCGGTAGCCACTCTGGTTACTACTGTAACTGTTGGTGTCCCAGGGGGAACCTTTGTGGGTGACTGTTCCTACCAAAACCATGGCTTACAAATTCCCATCAGTGTATTTTTCAATAACAAATTAGCCACTAATACTTAATCTTAATCAAATATTTACTGAAATATGTCAGACTATACTTTTTGCACAACATTCAACCTATAGACTTTGAGTATTCTCTACCACTATTACTTATAGCATCTGTGGGAAAAGTGAACATACATCTAGAGTTCTGGGGTAGGAAAGCATTCATATAGGGAACACATGTAATCAGGGCAACTCACAACTCTAGAAATGTAGACCTCAGTTTTCTGATTCTGTCTTGAGAACTATCCATAAAAGTTTCTTGATCAATGTATCTTCTGTGTTAAACAGATGCTTCTATTGCTAAACAGGTCTAGCACTTCACTGGATATGACATATCAGCTGGAATAGTCCATCTATTGGACAGTTTCTCTGGTTTTCTGCCTCCAAACTATTCTTCTACCCAGCTGCACTTACTTCTCAATAGCAGCTATAATATCTATCACTTCCAGATTCAGGCTACAGTGATGCTTTCAGTCCAAGTATTATTTTGGTCTTTTAGGAAAAACCACCTACCTTATCCTAAAGCTGACAAATGCCTGTCCAACTCTTTTCCTTTGCAGGATTCTTTTCCTCCATTTCTCAGCAGCAATACTTAGCAATGCAGACAAATATTAATTGTATTATCTTCTAGTTCTTCTTCTCATTTATTTTCTTCTCTCTTTCTATTTTTCTCAGCAGCAAATCATGATAGAGAAGAGTATAATCTTTCTACCCTTTTATTATTCTTCTCAACAGCAGGTGAGCGTAGAGCCTCTCAACAGCCAACTAATCTGCCTGCCCACAAGTGACAATGTAGAGAGAAAAAACTCTCATCTCTCTGACCTCACTCTTCTTCTCTAACCTATATTAGTTCAGAAACTATGTCTTCTCTATTAATGACCACACTTTAGTATATGGCTAGTAAACAAATTCTCACCTGTCTATAATTGAGTATGAGGCATTTGTCTCAAATCATAGAAGAGTGATAGTGTCTATATTTCTCCAGTTACTAACCTCAAAGTTCTTCAATTCTTCATATTTAAATCACTGAAGCAGATTTCATTCTCCATCCAAGCCAATATTCAACAGTTTGTCACATGCAAATGAGCAACTGCCATCTCAGATCTCTAGACAAATTAAACTTGGTAACTACTTCTCTTAGAACTCTAAGGCAGGTAGGCATGTGCTTTCATACAAGTGAATAGTCAAGGGACACCCCATTACACTTACATATGTACATTTTGCCCCACATGTTGGTAAGTTCCTCACTTTTTGTGATATCAAGGTCCTAGAAGCAAAGTAGATTCCCATTGAATGTGGAATGTTTAAACAAGTTGTGTTACAGTAATGTAATACAAAATTATTGCACTACTAGAAATAATGAATACAGACAAGCATGGGAAGACTTGTATGAAATGATGCAAAGTTAAGGAAGCAGAACTAGAAAAATAGTATCCATGATGATTACAACAAAAAATAGAAAGAACAACAAAATATTTAAAATAGAATGCTAAAAAAAAATTATAATAATCAAGCTTGGCCCTTAACAGAAGATATGAGAAGACACTCTCTCTCCCTTCTCCACACACATACTTTTTTGCAGACTTGAGAGAGTATGGTTGTAAAACTCTAAATATAACAGATTTTTCTTAGTGTCAGTTTCACTAAACTTTTTTCTCTTTTTTTTATTCTTTATTATAAGGAATAGTTCTTCAGGAAGGATCAAGGGAAGTGATACAGTGGGAAATTCAGAAGGCATAATAATAGATGTTCTTGTTGCTCAGTCATTTCAGTCATGTCCACCTCTTCATGACCTCATTTTGGGGTTTTCTGGGCAAAGATTATGGAATGATTTGCCATTTCCTTCTCCAGCTCATTTACACAGGAGGAACCCAAGGCAAACAGGGTTAAATGACTTGCCCAGGGTCACACAGTGTCTGAAGCCAGAGTTGAACTCATGAAGATAAGTCTTCCTCCTTCCAAGCCTAGTGCTCTACCTAAGTCACCTAGATGCCCCATGAATATATAAATAAAAACATATCTAAAAAAAAGTTTCATTTTTTTATTTTTTATATTTACTACTTAGCACAGTGCATGACATATAGTGGGTACTTAATAACTCCTTACTGGTTGATTAGTTACTTATCTCTGTGCTTGTTGCTTTCCCCAGGCTGTAGAGTAAGCTTCTGGACGGCAGGGTCTGCTTTCATATTGGTTATTATATCTTCAGCACCTAGGACAGCACGTTGCAGATAGTTGTACTTAATAAATACTTGTTGACTTGAATAGAACTGAATTCATACACCCTCCCTTGTGACCTCCACTACAACACAGTGAGCAGGGAATGAGGGTGAGACCTTTCATCCAATCAAACACCCCTGTGGTGTGTGGGCCTTTGACCACATCTGGACTGATATTTATTTTTCTCCACAATATACATATTCTCTCAGGCACCTCTTTCTGCCTAGCTGCCTGTCTCCATTTGGCTGCTGTCAATCAGACATCAGATTAGATTACACTTGGTGGAAATCAAAGCCGGTGTTTTGACAAAAGGCAGAGGAAAAGGAGGGGGGAGAAAGTGAAAACACACCAAAGTCAGAAAAAGAAATGGAGAAAGATCTGAGAGTGGATTTTTGTATTAATGCCAGAAATGTGTGGCAATTACCCCATAATACCAGAACATTCTAGGACTGGGAGTGAGCAAGGGTGGCAATGTTTGGACAGCTGGAGCACTGGGGAAAACAGTATTTGGCTCTTCTTGGCCTGGATTTGTGGGTCTAGCCTGAGAATCTCAGAGTGAAGAAGAATAGCAGAGACAACCTAATCCAGCTCATACTTGGCATCATCTCTGACAAGTGAGCATTCAAGTCCCATTTGAATATACTCACCTCTCCAAGTGACAGGGACTTTATACTACCTTATGAGGCATTCCATTAATTTTTTTATACAGCTCTGGTTATTAGGAAAATTTCCATTAAAAAGCCAAAATCTACCTCTCTCTAATTTCCTCTAATGATTCCTAGTCCTTGCTCTTTCCAGTACTTTAAGACAGGTGCATCATGTCTAACCCATCACCACTTCCCCAAATGTTATTTTCTGATGATTTTGCTTGTATTTCTATGGCATGGTTTCTCCCTTTTACTGTGGATTCAGCTTATCTCCATGTCATAATTTCCAGTCCCCTCACCATTCCGGCCACCCTCTAGGAGCTGCAGGTCACTCCATCATTATTTTTCTAATACCACATTCCAAGTCTGGTCTAACTGGCCATTGGCCACGAAGACAATGACCTCTCTTGTTCTAGGTACTGCTTCTGTCACCAAAGTCTAATAATAATAACTAATATTTACAAAAACACTTTAAACTTTTCCAAGTATTTCATATATCTCATTTGACCATCACAAAAATTCTGTAAAACAAGTAATAATAATACCTGCTTCATGGGATTTTGTGATTATTTAATATTTATTTACTATTGTTATCCCCCATTTATAATTATTGCAAATGATGAAATTGAGTCTGAGACAGGTCATGTGACTTACCTAGGATCACACTGCTACTAAGTGTCAGAGAGAGGATTGGAATTCAGCCTTTCCTGACTCCAAGTCTTCACTGCTTAGAACCTCATTAGCTCAAGCCTATTTCCATTTTTACACCTTTAACCCAAAAGAGTAAAGCTCTAATGGTGGGATTTAAAGCATTAATGACTAACTGTGGGAGGAAGGAGTGGGGAGCAAGGATTCTTCACAGTTGTATGTGAAGGAGTCTATAAAACCTTTTCAAAAGCACATCCTGGGTTTTTTTGGAGGCTTTAGAATGTTCAGAAGACAAATGGTCTGGTCCCTTTGAAAAACCTGGCTTCTAAAGCAGAGAAATTATTCACCTGGGTATGTAGCTTATGAGTCAATGAATGAGTTAGTAGCCACTTGTAGATACAAGTACCTTCGGTATATCTCTGGAAAGGGAAAGTCGTTAAGTAGAGAGATATGTGGGGCTCCCAACTCTAGAGGAGACCTCCAAAGGTGGTCTGTACACTTTATATTTAGAGAGTAACAAGATGTTAAGCGGGTGTTTCCTCCACTGAGAATCCTCTAAGCATAGAATCTCAACACTAGAAAGAACTCCTTCCAATCCATATCAGAAAAGGAATTTCTTCTATGAGATCCCTGGCAATTGGTCATCCAACCTCTACCCAAAGAGGATAGTGAATTTCCTGTGACTGGGAACTCCCCACCACATGAGGCAGATCTATTTCACTTTTGCACAACTTTGGCTATTATACAAGGATTTCTCCTATATCAAGAATTCTTTTTTTGTGACTCCAGATGTGGACTTCCTTCTTCTCAGTTCTAGACACTATGCTTTCTCTACAGAATAAGATTGCCCTCGTGCACTCTATGAACACCCAACTTAGAATAGAGATCTAGGAGCTGGGAAAGGATTCAGTGGCATCCCAGGAAGTGAAAGAAAGATACTTTAGGGACAAAGAAAAGTAAATATTTGGACAACACAGAAGGATCATAAGAATGGCTCACATTCATATATCATTTGAAATTTCACAGAGAAGCTTTCCTCAACAAAACTGGAAGGTAGGAGGTGAATGTATTGTTATCCCCATCCTATAGAGGAGTAAACTGAGGCCCACATGAATTCAATGGTCACATGTCTGCTTTTCAAAAAGTTTTTTTAAAAAGTAGAATGGAAGCTCCTTAAACAGGCAAGGACTATTGATATTTCTTTCTCTCTATCCCCATTGCCTAGCAGATACAATAAGAGTATCAGCTCCTTCTAAGTAGGGATTGTTTGTTCATTGTCTCCTATTCACAGACCTAGCCCACTGCCTGTCACATAGTAAGTGCTTAATAAATGCTTATAGATTTATTGATTGAAAGAACTCACAGGTGGATTGGAATCCCTAGTATCTACCTGGTACTTTACATACAATAGGTAGTTAATAAGTGCTTGCTGAATTGGATGGAAAAAGTGATGAAGGGATACTTGATTTGTATTTATAAGTTTATGTTTCAGCCCTTGCTAGGTACCCCAATGTTCTCATCAATATGCGGTCTCTCTCTATGGAGCCCATGCCTATCCTTTGCACTCTTGGTTGTGCCCTGTTATAAATCCCATGACAGGGGGATCCACTCAGCCTTTTGGGGGACTTCTCATCCTCTTGATATTGCCTGGATACCAATCCACTACTCAAATGATTCATCTGTTACTCCTGACTCTCAATTTATGACTAGACCATTGTGTGCTGACCATATATATTTCTAATTACACCTGATGCCATGTCTCTTGCAGATTTCTTCTTTTACAATGTGTTGCAGTCTCCTCACACCCACCATATGCCTCTCCATTGTCCGTTGGGGGATCTGTAGTTTCAATTTTCAAAGATTAGAGTGTTCCATGACTCTCATCCATCTCTAATAGTAAGGCATCACTTGTTAAACTGCAATTTTTACAACTTAAGAACGTAGAAACTAATCAATATATATGATTACAGGGATATAGGGAATACACAGATGAGGAAATTCCCTCCAGGAGTGCAGGTTACCACCTTCTTTGCAATTTATAGTCTGAAAATGTTCCCTAGAGCTCTGAGAGGTAACAGTCAATCAGTCAACAAACACTTCTCCAATACCTGCACCGGGCCAGAGTCTGTGCTGAGTGCCAGGGATGCCAAGAAAGGTTAAAAGGCAGTCCCTGCTCTCCAGGAGCTCACCATCCACCTGGGGATACAACGTGCGAATAATTGCACACAAAGAAGAAGAAATCAGAGACAACCAGCAGAGTCACACAGCCATGGTATGTTACCTTCCTCGTTATGAGAACTTTCTATCCACTGTACCAGTGGTCTCAAATTCAGATGGAAAAAGATAACCGTGGGCAGGATACTAACCTAGAAAAACCACAAATTAATATTGTTGTTTTATTTTTATTTCTTTTGCTAGATGTTCCCCAATTACATTTTTTTTGGAGGGCAATTGGGGTTAAGTGACTTGCCCAAAGTCACACTAGTAAGTGTGTCAGTGGAGTCTGAAGCTGGATTTGAACTCAGATCCTCCTGACTCCAGGGCAGGGGCTCTATTCACTGCTCCACCTAGCCACCCCACCCCAATTACATTTTAATCTAGTCCTGGCCCCACTTTGTCAACTGCTTGAAGAACACATTTGACCCCTCTGCTTTACACCATAATTTCCTCCATATACATATATTTTGTGAGAAGAACATGTGTTACATCTAGGCTTCTCTCAGGTATCTGGTCCTGAAAGAAGTCTATCTGTTGGGCCTAGATCACCCCAAACAGCATCACCTTTTACCAACGGCACCTTCCAGAAGAACAGACAATGATGCCTCCAAGCAGCCAGCTAACCGCCAGAGGGCTAGTCTCTTGACTGATAACTGTCCTAGAAAAGCATCACAGTTCCCAACTCCACTTTAAGTGCATTGAGGGTAAAGACCAGTTATTTTATTTATCTTTATATCCTGCACATAGGTCTCAATAACTGTTTATTGGATCAAGTTATTGATTTTAGATGTGTTTGGGATGAAAAATATCCTTCATCCTTAATTTAGTGAAAAGAAATAAACACTGAGATCTCTTAGGATAAGAACAGGACTTTATTCTCTTCCCCGGGAGAAGAGGGCGGTCTTCCCCATGACTCATCATGGAGAAGAGGCAAGTTACAAAAGATAGTGCTGGAATTTATAACCTAACTTAGTCAAGACCCCTCCCCAACTGTTTCCCCTCTCATTGGTGGAGAGGCACACTTCACCAAATACTTCCCCAACTGGGACAGCAAGGAAAGATAAAGGGAGGGTCCCACCAAGGCGGGAAAACAGACAAAGGAAGATAAAAGTGATTGACAGAAGCAATTTGAAAAGTTAACCACCTCAAATTGAGAAGTTTTCACTCATCCCATATAGATGTAAACAGTTAACATCGTGTATGATAACAAAATGGCCAAGTATAAATATCTGGCTCCTCATTCATTCACTCAGCAAACTGTTGAGTTCTTCCTATATTCAAGGCCCTGTGCCAGGAGGGAGACAAAGATGAATCATATATAATCTTTGCTCAGATGAGTAAATCCATGGAGAATCTGCTTTAGTAAATGAATGAAATTTGTATTTATAATAAGCACATAGTTTGTGAGAGGTAGCTGTCTAGATGGTTCAAATTCCACCTCTGACACACACCAGCTGTGTGACCCTGGGCAGGTCACAACCCCTCAGGTCTCTTCTGAGCCACCTTCTGAGACTAGAGATTGCAGAGAGGGTACGAATCTGTTTTGATAAAGGGAGTTTCCTCTTTCTGGAGTTCCTTATACCAATGAAATAACAGCTCCAATCTATTTTACTTTATTTGTAAATGTATTCCTGAGATGTGTGGGATGTTCAGGAAGGATTAGTACCTCTGGTGTGATGGCTTGCAGAGGCATTCTCAGGGCTGCTCATCCACCTTTGGTGTCCACCTTGCTGCTGCACTTTGTCCCAAACCTCATGCACCAGAAATGTTCCCAGGGCTACGGAAAAACATTCTTCTACTTCACAAGCAATTCTGTCTCCATCTTCATACTGGCTTATAGGGACCTTCTTACCCTTTGCTTCCTTTTTTCCTCAACATGGTGTGTGTCCCCTTTGCAGTGGTTTTTCTTAATGGGTCCAGGAGCTGAAGGGCAATTTCCTCGTAACTTTTTTTTCATTCATCCTTCATTCTTACTACATACACCAGGACTGTTGGGCTGGGCATTAAAATTATCCAGAACTGCTTTGAAAACAGGGGTAGCCCCTCCTACATGCCACACACTGCACTAAGCACCTTTTTACAAATATCTCATTTGATCTTCATAACAACCCTGGGGGATAAGGCCTATTATTAGCCCCAGTTTACAGTTCAGGAAACAGAAATCAGGTAATTTGCCTATGATCACACAGCTAGTAAGTGTCTGAGGTCATATTTGAACTCAGCATCTACCTAATTCCAGGTCCAGTTCCCTAACTACTGTACTGCCTAGATGCATACCATAACTGGTACAACTAGAGAAGCCAGTGTGGATGGAGCTAGCTCATCCCAGAGAGAGCAAAAAGGGAGGAGGGAGATTTGTAGCCCCCACTACATTTACTTAGTAAAGTCTTCCTTCATTAATTTTCTTTTAACTAGATATCATTGGCATAGGGAGCTCTTAGTGAGGAAATTCTCTGTACTTATGAAAACCAGCACTAACTCCTCAAAGTTTTAGCCTTCTAGAACTGCTAGGACATTGGGAAGTCAAATGACTTACCCAGAGTCATACAACTAGTGTGTGTCAGAATCAAGACCTGAACCCAGGCTCCTTGACCCTGAGGCTGATTCTCTATCCACTTTATCACATCCACTTTCCTTCTCCATCAAAGGTGCAAATAAAAAGATGTTGCCACAGGCTTGGCCCAAATTATCCAAAACTCTGTATTGATGTCATTTAAAAGTAACCAGGCTCTGTTGATTCCCTGAAATACTTAGTGCAGTATTAGACTATAGGTAGGAAATAGCTGATGACTGACGTGCCAATTTCCCCTTCTTCTAGAATGCTCTAACCTTAATCCTCTTTAGACACAGACTTCTTGTCCCATTACCTAATGAGTAACCTGGGCAATTCTGATTGTTTGCTCAACCCTATGGGAGAGGTGTATGACCTACTGGAAAGACAACTAGGCCGGAGGTCAGGAGTCCTTGACTCCGATGCCTGCTCCATTTACTAGCTGTAAGACACTGAACAAACGATTCCCTCTCTCTGGGCTTCAGTTAACTTCTCAGCCAGGTGGCACAGTGGATAGGGCCCTAGGCCTGGGGTCAGGAGCCCTGAGTCCAAATCTGGCCTCAGACAAGTCACTAAACCTCTGTTTGTCTGTTTCCTCAACTGTATAACAGGGATGGAGGGCAGCTACGTGGTACAGTGGGTAGAGTACCAGGCCCGGAGAAAGGAAGACCTGAATTCAAATCCAGCCTCAAACACTTATTGTGATCCTGGGCGAGTCACTTAACCTCTGTTTGCCTTAGTTTCCTCAACTGTGTAATGGAGATAATAACAGGACCTGCCTCACAGGATTGTAGTGAGGATTCGATGAGATAATATTTGTAGACTGTATAGCGCAGTGCTTGGTCCATAGTAAGTACTTTAAAAATGTTTATTCCCTTCCTGTTGTCCATAAAATGGTCTTTAACATACAGTAGTCTAAGATTCCTTCCAGCTATAACAACCTATGTAAACAACTTACATTAAAAAATTCTCTTCTGATACTAATATTCTGTTACATGGTCCTTTATTACTCTGACAATGTACATTGAGATTTCTTTGATTATTTTAATGGCTATCAGGTATAAGGGGAATTCATTTTGTTCTTCTTGACCCCAGAAATCAATAGGGCAATGGGGCAGAAAGAGCAGGAGCATGAATTTTGACATGACTATGAAGAAAAACCACTAATAATTAGAGGCATCTAGGAGAGAGATTGGATGCCTTGGGATGTAATGGATTCCCTCATAGTGGCCAAGTAAGTCTTGGTAAGGGATCTTGTCGAGGGGCTTCCCATTCAACTGTGGATTGTATTAGCTGTGCGCTGTGGTTTTTTCCTCCTCTGAGATTCTACGCTCCTGAAACTTCCTTTAAAGTATAACTGCTTCCTGACACAAAGTCTGGCCATACTTTAAGAGCCCTTCAGTTCTCTAGTTCATTGTTCCCACCCAGATGGAACCTGGGAAAATCATTATCTGTCCCTCATCCAAAAGTAAACCACCAGTTCCCCTTCTAAGCCCTCTGGTTCACCAGGCTCAAAACATAACTATTTCATTTATAAAATTAGGGATATAGGAAGTTCTATTTGAGTCCCTGTTTGATCATCAAAACTTCCCTAGGGAGGACACACATCCTCCCCAAAAGACCTCTTTCTATAGTCTTTAGGGTTTTCAGTAGTGCCTCAATTGAGGCTCCAGGAAAGGGTAAGGGAAGATCAAGATCCCTTCCTCCCTGCTCCCCTCCACAGCCCAAAGGCTCAGGATGCTTTCTTCCATGACTTTCTGCTTCCTGAAGCTCAGTGGCTTTTGGTGGGTTCCTTGGCTTCTCCACTCTTCATCAGATGGCTCTTGCCTCCTTCCACAGGGGGCCTGCTCTCTGACAATGGGCACATCTAGAGTCTTTGCTCCTACCCAAAAATGATTACAACTCAAAATCACACCTCCAATATATATTATCTCCTTCCTTTTGAAACTGTGTCAGGGGAAGATTCCACAACCTTGCCCAAAAGGTTTTTCAGTTGACTGTACTTCCTTTATGGACAGTTCAAATGAGTCTAGTAGTCCGCTTTGAGCTGGCTAATGGTTAATCAGTCTCATTTGCCTCCTCCCTCGGATGCACCCCAGTAATGTGTCTCCTGTTTGAGTCCCTTCCACTAGTCTTTGGGTTTGAAAGGATACATTCACCTTCATTGGTCTTTCCCATCTCACATCCCCTGGGACAGCTGCACAGGGTTAGCCAAGTAACTAAATAGTTCATGAAGGTTCTCCAAAAGAGATAGGAGATAGCTGGGGGTGAGCTAGTCTATTTCTCATAAGCCTATTATGCATCTCTGATAAAATATGCTCCAAGGTCCCTTCCAACTCAGCTTTTTTATGTTCTAAGGACCTTCCCAGCCCACATATCCCATATTCCATGGTCCTTCCAAGTTCTGATATTCTGTGTTCTAACATCCTTTAGGCCCTTCCAGCTCCGATAGTTAATGTCCTAAGGGCCCTTCCAACCCAAGTATTCTATATTTTAAAGTCCTTTCCAGTTCTGACATTTTGTGTTCTAACATTCTCTAGGCTTTTCCAGCTCTGATATTTTATACTCTAAGGTCCCTTTCAGCACCAAAACACAATGTTCTAAGGGTTCTTCCAACCCAAGTAATCTATGTTCTAAGGTCACTTCCAGTTCTGACATTCTGTATTCTAACATTACATAAGCCCTTCTAGCTCTGACATTTCATGTTCTAAGGTCTCTTTCAAACCAAACATTCTATGTTCTATGGTCCCTCCATTCCGACATTTTGTGTTTTAAGGTCACTCCTAATTCTGATATTCTATGTTCTGAGGTCCCTTCCAGATCTGACATTCTAGCTTCTAAAACTTCTTTCCCACTCAGCATTCTATGGTTCTACTTTCTAACTGTGCTGAATGGTCAGGTCAAAGAAAAACAGAATCAAGACAACACAGAGACCAGAAGCATCTGCCTGAATGCCCCCCAATGTCGGAGCTGACGGTTTGTCAAGTCAGCACACTTCCCCTCCTCCACCTCTGGCCTGGGCCTGTAAGAATCTGCTGACATCTGTGGCTGGGGGGATAGGGTGAATAATGATCGGGGAACACATGCATAATTTACACTCAGTCCTGCCTAGACGCCAAGTGACATTTCCCAGGGAAATTCCACTAAACCCTGGGGATAAAACACCCACTGTTTACTGACAAGTTTAATAAAATCTCTATTGTTTGTGAGAGCAGCTGACCTAAGCTTTCCTTCTCTTTTTGTCCCACCTTCCAGAGAAAGAGGGAAAGGGTGGAGAGCCCTTATCAGAGAATTATAGACTCCCAGAGTTGAAAGGAAACTTGGGCAGCTGGCCCAACTCACTGCTTGGGAAAACATCCCTAACCAGGGCTTGTCCCGCTTCTAACCTGAACCCTGGCAGGGGTGGGGAACCTGCGACTTCAAGGCCACATGTGGCCCTCTAGGTCCTCAAGTGTGGCCCTTTGACTGAATCCAAACTTCACAGAACATGTGCATGACAGAAGCAGCCAGATGCTTTAGCAGGTAGTCTTAATTCTCAGAAAATTACTCCTTTTATTGGTCCCCAAACTGCCTCCTTCCCTCATAACTCCCTCCCATTGGCCCTAGCAATGCTCTCTAGAATGAACCAGAGCAAATCCGATGCCATGGTCCAGAGAGGTGTTTCATATCCTAACAAAGCCAGTAATAGTGTCAGAGCTGGTATTCAAATCTCTCTGGACAGCATAGGACACTGAGCCAGATTAAGTAAGATGAAATATAATGGAGACAAATGTAAAGTCTTACACCCGGGTTTAAAAAAAAATCAGCTTTACAAATATAGGCTGGGGGAAGCATGGCTAGACAGAAGCATGTCTGAAAAATGAGGAAAATATCTTAGCAATATATGTTCAGTCAACAGTATAATGCAGCAGCCAAGCTTAAAACCCCATTACTAGAAGCATTCAGGTCCAAGAAGTCGGCCAATGTCCCACTTCCTCTGCCCCGGGGGTGTCTGCATCTGGGGGATTGTGCACCCTTCTGAATGTCGCATATTAGGAAAGGCATTGATGGCCTGTGATGGCCCATGTTCATAGAAGGGCAGCAAGAACAGCCAAGGGCCTTGAGTTTGTTCCAAATGAAGGTAGGCTCAGGTAACTGAAGGTGTCTAAGCAGGAGCAGAGGAGACTTTGGGGAGTAGAGAGCACCTGAGAGGTGCTTTCCAAGGGTCTCAAAGGCCCTCATATGGAAGACGGGTTAGCATAGTTCTATTTAGAGCCAGAAGGTGGAACCAGGCGTAGAGGGTAAAAGTTAAAGATAGATTTTAGTTAGATGGAAGGCAAAACTTCCTCACAAGGAATTCTCTCAAAGTGAACTGGGCTGCCTCTGGAGGGACCAAATTCCCCATCATTGAAGGTCTTTTACATTAAGACTGGGGGCAGCTCAGTGGCACCATAGTGCATAGAGCCCTGGGCCTAGAGTCAGGAAGACTCATCTTCCTGAATTCAAATATAGCTTCAGACTCTTACTAGTTGTGTGACCCTGGGCAAGTCACTTAACCCTATTTGTCTCAGTTTCTTCAACAATGATCTGGAGAAGGACATGGTAAATCACTCTGATATCTTTGCCAAGAAAACCTCAGATGGGGTCATGAGGAGTCAGACACAACTTTACAACAACAAAGCCAAGTTTGGTGAGAACTTCTTGAATATGTTGTAGAGGACAGAGTTGTGATGAGTTACCCACAGCAACTGTGCTTTTGCCCAAGCACTGGAGGAGGTTAAAAGGCTGCCTGTGTCATTTGACCTGTCAAAGAGAGGAGGCAGAGACTCTACAGGCAAAGTCAGGCACAAAACGGGGAGGGGCGAGAGTAGACTCCTCCTCCAGCTGAGGGAATGGCTTTGGACTCCAGCCCTTGCTCCTGAGATTCTCTTAGCAACAGGATGGGGTGGGGAGAGGGAGGCAGAGGCCATGGTTGGTGAACCAGAATGGGGTCTGGCCCAGAGCCAGGCCCAGTAGGCCAGTATCCTCAGTGCCAATAGCACTGGCCTTTCAGGGCCCACCTCAAAGTATCCCAGGGAGAAGGAAGAATACAGCTGACAAGCAGCTTGGTATAGGGTGACAGGCAGGGATGGGGAGCTGAAACAGACTTCTAAGTTGTAGGTAGCTATGGGGTACAGAGAATAGAATGCTGGATTGGGAAGTCAGAGAGACTTAGGGTTCAAATCCTGCTTCAAATGCCTTCTAGCTCTGCAAACTCAAGCCAGAAATGGGGGTAATAATAACCTCTACCTCGCTTGGCTGTTGTGAGAATCACAAGAGATACAGTGCTTTACAAGCCTTGGAGACCCTTCACATCAGAGCTAGTCCTTCTTAGTGCTGTTGCAATTTCTCCCACTTCTGAAAACTGGCACCAGAGAGGAATAGAGGCCCTTCCAATGTGCCACGTTTTCTTCTGGCATGAAGCCCCTGGGATGGGTAGAAGGATCAAGTGGATAAGTAGTGGTCAGAGGGACAGAGACAGAAAGAGAAAGGGAGAGAGAGAATGAGAGAGACAGGGGAAAGACAGAGAAAGAAGAGAGGACAGAGAAAGACAGAAAGAGAAAAAGAGGTAGAAAGAGAGAGAGAGAGAGAGGAGGGGGAGAGGGAGGGAGGTAGGGAGAGACATACAGACAAACAGACAGAGAGACAGAGAGACAGAGAGAGAGAGAAACTGCTCTCTCCAGGGGGAGGAGGCTACTCCACTCTCAACAGTGCCTCTTACCCATGGCCCTAGGCTTTGCTGGTGGTGTTTACCCTAAGCACAAAGATTCCTAATTATGGCTCTGATTAAGAAGATTCATACTCTCATGTGTTGGAATGGAAGGCCTCTGAGGCCCTTCCAGCTCTGAAATGGTTTTCTAAATGTGTTCTTTCAAGTTTTGAGAATTCCCTTTTGATCGATTAACAACCATGTGTTAAGTACCTACTAAGTGCCAGCTGCTAGAGGCCAGGCATTCAAAGACAAAAGAGAGACAATTCTTATCTTCCAGGAGCTTCAAAAGTACTTCATGCACCTCTACTACTAAGCAATCTAGGAATCAACAAGACCTTACTAAGAAGCTGCTATGTCACCACATGGGTAGTGATGGCCTATAACCCTTGCCACTGACTGCTTGAGCTCTGTAGCTCTAAGCTGAAGTAGTCTAAGTGGATCACGTGTCTGCCCTAAGGCAAGCACTGCTTTCGTGAGTCCCCAGGAGCAGAGATCCACCAGACTGCCTAAGACATCAGCAAGAAAGCCAGGGCAGGTCAAAGCTCCCTTGTTCATCAGCAGTGGGATTAGGCCCAAGTGGTCCATGAACTTCTAGTAGTCTGGGTGAGATAGGAAGGAAGTGAGGGAGGAAGGAAGAAGAAGAAGAAGAAGAAGAAGAAGAAGAAGAAGAAGAAGAAGAAGAAGAAGAAGAAGAAGAAGAAGAAGAAGAAGAAGAAGAAGAAGAAGAAGAAGAGGAAGAGAAAGAAGGAGAGGAGGAAGAGGAGGAGGAGGAGATGATGATAACGATGAAGATAAAGAAGCAGCTGTCAGGCACTGAAGACAAAAGCAAAAACCAAGATGGTTATACTCTATCTTGGAATAATTCGTGCATGAATAAGTAAATACAAGGTAATTTGGGGAGAAGAGAAGCAGCTCAGAGAGAGGGGAGGGTCAGGAAAGGCTTCAGGGTAGCAGGTATCACCTGAGTAATGTTTTGGGAGTTCTCCTGCCAGTCTCCATCGATAGAGAGAATAGGAAGAAAAAAAAATACTGCTCTGGATTCTGTAATGTTCCTCAATGAAATTAGTCACAACAGCAGCTACGTACATTTAAGAAACAGTAATACATGTTTAAGAGACGTTTTATTGATTCATTCTACAGAAGAAGTGTTTGCTTATTGATTAACAGTCGCTGAAGGCAATGGAGCTCTCGGATATCCCCCCCCGCTTCACAGTTTGGATCTCAGGATCATACACTGGAATTGGACATAGATTTTAGAGGTCAGGGATAAGGTGGGGGGGGAAAGGACTGGTTGTGGAGTCAGGAGACCTGGGTTTGAATCCTGGCTTCGTCATATATTTGCTGTGCAATTACTGGAAAGCAATTTGACTGCTCTGGCCCTCATTTTCCTGATCTGTGGAATGGGAATAATCATGCCTGACACGCCTACTTGGCCCATAGGTGGTTATGAGGTTACATGCAGTATGTGGATGAGGGCTATTCACATGCAAGTCCTCATCTCACACTTCTGGCAGCTCACTGGTGCACGGCAGGTGCCCAAAGCCCTCCCAGCAAGGCCTCAGAACCCAGCTTTCCCACCTGCTCATTTAGAGATGGATTAAGGAAGGGAAGGAAGAAATCAGCATTTATACAGTGCCTGCCAGGTGCCCGGCATTTTTAAAATATTGCTTTATTTGATTGCAGCCCTATGCAGCGGGTGCTAAGAATATTCTCATTTTATAACTTAGGAAACTGAGGCAAACAGGGGTTCAGTAACTTGCTCAGTCACACAGTGCACTCTCTCTGTCTCTCTGTCTCTGTCTCTCTGTCTCTCTCTCTCTCTCACCCCCCCCTTCTCCTTTTCCTCCTATTTCACCAACAGTAAAAATAAGATGGGGGTCAGGGGAGGGGATGCACAGAACTAGACCTGTAAAGTGGAAATCTTTAGCCTAGGGTCCATGGACCCTAAAGAAGTCCATGGACTTCTAAAACAATATGTATTTTGATCACTGTATTTCAATATAATTGGCATCCTTTAGAATCCTATTTATATAATTTATGCACTTAAAAATGTTATTCTTAAAAGGGATCCATGGGCCTCACCAGACTGCCCAAGGGGTCCAGTACCTTAAAAAAAAATAAAGGTTAAAAACCCATGCTCTACAATCACTTCCAGTTCTGATGTTCTGTGTTCTGAGGACTCTCCTAATCCTGACATTCTCTGTTCTAAGGCCGCTTCCAGCTCTGACATCCTGTGTTCTAAGGGCCCTCCCAGCTGTGACATTTTTCTAACACAGCTTTTCAAAGCACTTTCCTATTTATTACCTGTGAAGTAGGTAATACCAAGAATATCATACCCCTTTGCAGACAAAGATCAAGCTCTGAATCAGCAGCAGAGCCAGGATTAGAACATTAATCTCTTACGACTAGACTCAGAGCTCTTTCCACTAAAGACATGAGCCCCAGTGGTAAGACAAACTAAGTTTATTAGTGTTTGGAGTGAGGGTTGGGGAAGAGAGAGAGGTGGAGAGGGAAGGAGCTGTGTCAAAATCAGAGGAGAAACCTAAGTAAAGGATTAATTTGGGAGGGTTTCCTGAAAGAGACAGACATTAGATCTCTACTTGGAAAGAAAAAGATTATTACATGGGTTGGTGAGAAACAGAAGAAAAGGGAAAACATACATTATAGACCCCAGATTCAGTTGGATAGAGTGGGGAATCTGTGTAAGAAATGGGACTGATGGAAGAGGGGAAGGCACTAGGGTACAGATGATGGGAGGCCCCAAAGACCAGATGAAAGATTTTGTATTTTAGCCAATAAATCATTGGAAGTTCCATCTCCTCTCTTTTCATGTTCCTCTTCCTCCCTTACTGCCCCTTGATATTAACCACTGGGGGCCACAGTGGGCATAAGCAGAGCTGCCTATTGAATCTCCATCAGCCTTCTCCAGGCAGCTGGTTGACACTCACCAGTGGGTTCACCCTCTGCATTCAGTCACGCCAGGTTCTTTATTGTAGAGAAGAGGGTCTCAAAAAGTCATTTAGGGATGGAGTCTCCAAGGTCAAAACTATTTTCATAATATAAAAATATGGTTTCATTTCTAATACAGCAAATATTAGTAGATATACCCCACATAAACAAAAGCTGTTTGAAGGGGTCTTCAATAATTTTTAAGAGTGTTAAAGGGGCTTTGAAATTAAAAGTCTGAGAAATTCTTGTCTAGATGTATAAATGTGTGCTCTAAACCGATCTCCTAGTTCACACCCCTACTCTCTTCCTTCTCTTTGTGCTGTCAATCAATAGCCATTTTGCCAAGTACCGTTATCTACATAGTTTAATTGAATTAACAATAATAATGAAGATTTGCAAAGTGCTTCACAAAGTCGATCTCATTTGATCCTCACAACAACCTGGGAGGTAAGTGCTAGTTATACAGATGAGGAAACTGAGGAATACGGAAATTACATAACTTGCTCTCACAAAGGATCACAAAGCTAGTCTGTGTCTGAGGCTGGATTTGAACTCAAAACTTCCTGATTCTAGGTTCAGCTGCTCCATAACCAAACCGAAATCATCTCAATTCTCCCCACTTCCTTCAAAGCAGTAGATATCTCATTTTCCCTGATTCTCAATTCAGTGTGAAAGAAACGACAGTTGAAGTGCTTAAAACAGTCCTCTCAACTCCTGCTGGCTCAGGGAAGGGAAGATATCATCAGTCACTCATGCAGCCTTCACCAGCTGGGTGCTGAGATTCTCCCTCATCATTCTAACAGCCCCTGCCAGCTCTCCCTGCGGCTCCTCTCATTAGCTCACCTGGAAGACGCCCCACTCAGACAGGAGCTCACATTGGTTGGTTGCAGTTGGTTGGAGGGAATTTCTTTTCCAGGCACAGAGGCAAGCTGAGGCACAGTTCATCCCTGCTCTGCTCACTTGGGTAGAGGAATGACTATCCCAGGGTCTTTCCTCAATTCCAGAGAACAGGTCATGTCCATGGTGGAAAACTCCCCCTTGCTCTGTCTTCCATTTTCACATTGAAGGTTCTGGACACTTAGTGACATTCATGCATCTTACAAAGGCACTTGGGAAAATTTGTTTCAGAATTCATGTATGTTCTGACCCCCAAAACCTTCTAGGAGATACATTACATAAAGAGAAAGAATGAAAGTTCCTGGATGTGGAATGTCAATGATCAGTTGTAGGGAAATGCTGCACCTAAAGGTGCCCAGACTCCAACGTCAAGACCCTCTCCATTTCCAAAGCAACTGAGAAAACATCAGCAATGTATGCTGCTCTCTCATGCTCTCTCTCTTCTCTCTTCCCACCCCCACCCCCCTCCCCACCACCCCCCACCCCCGCCCTTTCTCTTTTCCTCCCCTCTCTCACAATGGAAGGAGGATTCGACTTGCTCCCTTTGGCCTCAGAAGCAATGGTGGGAGTTACAAAGAGATAGCTTTAGGCTTCATGTGGGAGAGTGGAGAATCTAACACTTCGAGCTACTCAAGAGAGGGATGAGCTACTTTGGGCTGCAGTGAGTTACCTTAACAGGAGGTCCTCACGCAGAAACTGCATGACCCCTTGTCAGCGGTGCTGTAGAGAAAATGAATTCTATTTCAGACACATTCTGAACTAGATGATCACTAGGGCCCTTTCTGACTCTGAAATTCTACGATTCTGTGACTGGTTTTCCCAGCACTTTCCCTTTCCAACCAAAATCCCCAATGGACAACTGAGTGAAAAGTTTTGAGTGATGTGTCTCTAGTAGTAATTATAGTAATTGTGGTTTTACATTGAATCTGCGATATCATTGGCATAAGGAATTCCCAACGAAGAAATTCTGTATCAACAAACATCAGCACTTCACAATCTTAGAAAATTTTCTGGAACTTTGAGCAAAGTGAGCTACAAAGAGTCTAGTACATGTCCCAGGTAGAACTGAAATCCAGGTCTACCTGGCTGTGAGAATCCTAAGCCTCAGCCCCTACACCTGTCCATGTAGACTTTGCACCTTTCCACAGGCTTTTCTCTCCCATTATCTCATTTGATACTCCCCCCAGGGTTCCTATTATCTCCAGAACAAAAGACAGACTCCTCCTCCAGGGGTCCAAGAGCCCCCACAATTTCCATCCCACCTGCCTTTCCAGCTGAATTTCTAATTCTTCACCTACAGACCCTATAAAATTCCAGACAAACTGAACCACTAGCTCTCCCCAGAATTCAACATCCCATCTCCCACCTCTGTGGACCTGTCCCCAGGCAGAAAAGGTGCTCCCTCCACATTTCTGCCTCTCAGAATATTTCTATTCCTTGAAGGCTTGCTCGGTATCAACCTCTGCAGAAAAGCCTTCCCTGATCACTCCAGATGCAAATGCTTTCTCCTTCAATTTATCTTGTATTTTTTAATTATCCATGAACTATAGATTTAGAGTAGGAAGGGAAGTTAAAGGTGAAACAGAGAGAGAGAGAGAGAGAGAAGATTAAATTAAATTTGATTAAAAAAATATCATTATTGTCGTTATTGTTCAGTCATTTCAGTCATGTCTGAGTCTTCATGACCCCATTTAGGATTTTCTTGGCAAAGCTACTGGAATAGTTTGCCATTTCCTTTTCCAACACATTTTACAATTGAGGGAACTGAAGCAAATGGGGTTAAGTGACTTGCCCAGGGTCACACAACTAATAAGTGTCTGAGGTCAGATTTGAACTCAGGAAGTCATGAGTCTTCCTGACTCCAACTCCAGCATTCTATGCATTGTACCATGTAGCTGCTCAAGCTATCATTATTCAGCACTTGATAAAGGTTTGAACTTAAAAGAATAACCTGATGAGCTAAAGATTTAACCCTATAAGCCTTGACCATAACTCCTAGGGCCCCCTGGGCCATGGAGTGGAGTGAAGGGCAAGGTCCATAATTGTTGGTACACTAGTAATAACTGAGGTTGCTCCGCTTTACAGGACTCTGAGCCCAGCCTGCTGTTCACATTACACATCCTTTGCAGTCATGTCTGCACATAGCAGCTAGCTTATCTGATCAGATGCAGATATGTTTGAAGGTCAAGTTTTAAGTGAATGTCTCTAGAGTCAGGAGATAAAATTGTTCCTACCAGGGCTAGATGCCTCGACTCTGAAGGAATCGCAGGCTGCCCTCCCAGAACCAGAGTCTTGCTGATGGCTGAAATGCTCTAAAGAGCAGAGAGGGTCCAGAAGCCTGTGCCCTGAGGTGAATGGGAACAAGGATGACAGCTGTATGAGGCTGAGTTTGAGTTCTAGCAAAATAGTAATTATGGCGGACAGGGGCCACTTAACTGTAAGACCACAGAAACCTTAAGTATAGCTGGGGCTGTCACCCTTGGAATCTGGGCCTAGTGATGCGAGGAGACACTCCTTCCCTAGCCAGCGCTGCTGCTATTGTGAGCCCCATTTACAGCTGACAACAGCTGGCATGTTTATAAAGGCTCTAGGGTTTGCAAAGCACTTTACACATATTATCTCATTTGATGCTCCTGAGAGGTAGGTACTAAAGGTATTATTATTGTCATTTTACAGATGAGAAAACTGAGGGTCAGAGAGGTTAAAGGGCTTATCCGTGATCAGACAACTGGTACATGTCAGAAGCAGGACCATCTCCAAGTCCAGACTTTTGAGGTTGATGAGTGGAGGGGGGAGTGACCACCGGAGGTCACACAGAGTAGAGTGGGCCAGAACTATAAACCCTAGCAGGTTTTCTGGGTTCGCTAGTCCAGAGTCTGCCCCTGCTGGTTTTTCCTGAGTCAGTCTCCCTACCGGTTGGCCAAGGACGAGTTACAAGCAGAGCTAAGCTTCTCCAAGACCCCCAAGGAGAAATCTCCACAAGTATGTCCCACTTGGGCTCTGCCCCCCCCCACCTCCTCCTGGCAACACGTTTGGCTATTTGTTAAGTCTGCTGTCTGCTATAGATGTCAATTATGATAATTGATGAAACATTTTCCCCTGAGAGCATCCGGCACCTGTCAGCAGCTGCGCTCACTGGCCTCAGTCGGGGCCAGGGAGATTTATCTCAGCAGCACCAGCGGGGTTCAAGGGGCGGCAGGATCAAAAGCTCTCTCTGGGTAATTTGCTCTGGGACCCACCAATTAAAATGCAAATGACACAAACAGGGAGCATGGAAGTGAGATGAATGCTTACCTACGATAAAAGGACCAAGCAAAGCCCCAAAAGTTTAGGGCCCCTGCTCCCCTCCTCCTTCCACCCTCCAACCCAGTTCCCGAGTCTATTTATGAAAACCTGCAAGAAGGAGGAGGAAGGAGGAAACCGGGGAAGAAAAAGTCCAATTTCTAGAAGGTTGAGGCTGGAAGGGGGCTTTGAACAAAAAGTGGCAGAGCCTGACAATTGCTACTATGGACTTGTTTGCATGACAGTTCCCCCATTGGAATGTAAGCTCTATGAGGGGATGGATATGAGGTGTGTTCTCTTGCTCTTTATTCCCAGCACTTAGCACAGTACCTGGCACATGGATAGGATCTTAAAAGTTTGTTGAATGACTAACTGGTATGGCCCTTAGAATGTAGATTGTCAGAGCTGAGAGGGCCCTTGGAACACAGGATGTCAGAGGTGGTAGAGGCCTGAGAACACAGAATGTCAGAGCTGAGAGGGTCCTTAGAACACAGGAGGTCAGAGCTGGGAGGGGCCTTAGAACACAGGAGGTCAGAGCTGGGAGGGGCCTTAGAACACAGGATGTCAGAGCTGGGAGGGATCTTAGAACACAGAATATTAAATGTCATAGAATGTCACAAGTAAGAGCAGCTATAGAACATAAAATGCCAGGATTAGAAAGGGCTTTAGATTGTCTGGCCACAGGATCATAGAAGGTTCAATCTGACAGGCACCTTAGAGATCCTGGGGTGTCCAATGGCCTCTTTTTAAAGGAGACAGCTGAGTGCCAGGGGGATGTGACTTGCCCAAGGTCACAGAGTGTGGCAGTAGCAGAGCCCATACTAGAAGCTAGGTGTCCTGACTCCCAATCCAAGGTCTCACCACTGAACAAAACTGTCTCCTAGAGAACCAGGAGCCAAGTGAATGGGGTCAGAATGAGGGGTGAAAGGCAGCTAGGTGGCACAGTGAATAGAGCACTGATCCTGGAGTCAGGAGGACCTGAGTTCAAATTCGGCCTCGGATACTTAACATCAGCCATCTGACCTTGGGCAAGTCACTTAACCCCAAATGCCCTGCTTTTCTCCCTCCGAAAAAACAAAAAAAAAAAAAAAAGAATGAGGGGTGAAGGTAATGAAATGGATGAACAGTAAACAAGGAAACAGGATAGGGAAAGGAACCCATGATGATGATATTGAGTTGCTTCAGTCATGTCTGATTCTCTGTGACCCCATTTGGGGTTTTCTTGGCCAAAGATACTGGAGTGCTTCACCGTTTCCTTCTCCAGCTCATTTGACAGATGAGGAAACTGAGTCAAACAGGGTTAGGTGACTTGCCCAGGGTCACACAGCTAGGAAGCATCTGAGGCCAAATTTGAACTCGGGAAGAAAAGCCTTCCTGGAGAGGACTCTTTAGGCCCCGAGCTCTATTCACTGCACCACCTCGCTGCCAGAAAGGCACCACCAGGTGGGGACTAAACAGAAATGAGGAAAATGAAGTGTACTGGGGACCCAGGAAGCAGTGTGTGGAACCAGACGACAGGGGCAGGGCTGAGGGGCAAAAGCTGGAGGGAGGGCAGGGCACAGCACAGGGATGACAAGAGAACGGGAAGAGGGAAAGGAAGGTGTTGGGGTCGTGGGCAGGGGCAGTAGAGGAATAGGAGAGACAACAAGAAGGTAGAGGGACACGACCTAGAGACTTACTGTGCCCCCACCCACCTCTGGCTCTAATCACAGAACTTCATAATAGTATAATCTGTACCTGAACAGGAATCCTCTCTATGATATGTTTCCCATGGTCGTCAGCAAAGCCTAAACTAAGAATTGTGCCCAGGGCAAATTCAATTGTGGAGCCTAGGTAGCCCCCAAAGACCCTGCCACCTCTAGATTTGTGATCCAGTCATACTTGCTATGCCTCAGTTTCCTCATCTGTAAAATGAAGATGATGGGCTAGCTGACCTCTAAACCCCCTTCCACCTCTGAATCTAAGATTATTGGCCCATCTGCAGTCTCCCAAGGCAACGAAGGAGAGAGGGGAGGTGATTGTTGCAGGAGGGAATGTTTCCATCCAACCAATGGATGGCACAGAGGCCTGTCTGCCCCGAGTGCAACCATCCCAAGAAGAGGGAGTAGTCTGTCTCCCAGAGAGTTCAGAACACATTCTCATGTCATGGCCAACGGTCCCAGCCCCCATAGAACCTTGGGTCACCCAATGAATAGCCTCCAAGAGAGATGGAGTGGCAACAAGCCCCTGGAGGGGATGATCCACGGCCCAAAGAAAGAGAAAGAGGGCCTGGCACAGACTGACAAGAACCAGGCAAGCAAATGTGGGGTCAGAGAAAGTCCATCCCATCCTTCCCCCAAGTCAGGGAATTTCTTCGAAGGCCTGGATGCCCCATCCTACTTCCAGTCCTTATCATCAACCAACTCTTGAAGACTTCCAGGGCTGAGGAGCTCACTACCTCCCAAGAGAGTTCTTTCTACTCTGAGACAGCTCTAATTGTACACAGATTTGGCTTTGGGTCATTTTCTTTTGTTTTTTCTTACATCAGCTGAAACTCTACAGCAGCAGCTTCTACTCGTGGCTCATAGCTCTGCCCTTTGGCACCAGGCCCAAGGAGCTCAAGGCCTGTTCCATATGACAGCCCTTCAAACAGTTGGTGATGCTTGTCATCTCCCCCTCCTTCAGAATAAACATCACTAAGCTCCTTGTGCAGTGTGGTCTCCAGTTTCTAAGAAATACTGTCAGCTTTCCTTAGGCCATCCATTCATCCTTCCCTTCATTCATTCCTCCACTCACTTATTCATTTGTTCTTCCATTCATCCATTTATCCTTCCATTCATTCATTCACTCATTTGTTTATTTATTCTTCCATTCATTCATCCTTCCATTCATTCATTCATTTTTCCATTCAGTCATTTATTCAACAAACCTATTAAGTGTCCTACTATGCGCTAGGCCTTGTACTAGTCACTGAGGATAGAAAGATAAGAAGCAAACATACTAGATGACCACATGATAAAGGCCTCCTCATCACACTTCAGTTGCCAAGAGGCAATGAGGCAGAGTAGAAAGGATGTTGTACATGGAATCAGAGGACCAGCTCTGTCACTTAACTATCTCTGTGACCTAGAACAAGTCATTTAAGTGCTCTGGGCCTAGAATCTTCTGTGAAATTGAGGGGGTTGGCCTAGGTAGCCCCTAAGGACCCTGCCACCTCTAGATTTATGATCCAGTCATACTTGCTATGTCTCAGTTTCCTCATCTGTAAGATGAAGATGATGGGCTAGCTGACCTCTAAACCCCCTTCCACCTCTGAATCTAAGATTATTGGCCTATCTACAGTCTCCCAAGGCAACGAAGGAGAGAGGGGAAGTGATTGTTGCAGGAGGGAATGTTTCCATCCAACCAAATTCAATTTCCTTGAAAATAAATCATGTTTTCCCAGTGACCTAAATTGAAAACATATTGCTCCAAAAATGCCGATCAAAGAGAATCAAACCTTTTATCAGCTGAGAGGGCATCATATATCAGACAGCTGGGGTGGGTGTCAATTATCACAATTAATTAGACATTTCCCCAGATGCCTGACAGGACATTCTGTCAGCAGAGCTTTTTGACTTCAATCAGGACCAGGCTGCTGGATTATACATGAGGCTGCTGGAATTTCAGGTGGCTCCACTGATCTCCCAAACACTGCCAAGCATCCATGTTCTCCGGGTAGCTGGAGTGAAGGTCACAGGGACAGACCCTCTCCTTCCTGTCCTCAGTCGTAAGAGTCTTGTGGGGAGACAAAGCCAGATATCAAGGAGGAAATATCACTGTTGGTTTCAGAGCTTTCCCAGAGAGCCCAAGGCAAACTTGGACCCACTTGGGGCAGGCTGACTTTTCTATCTGGGATTGGCTGATAATCTAAAATTCTTAGTGGGTGGCTGGCCTGTTACCTCCAGTTAATTAATCGATCAATCAACAAGTATTTATTATGCACCTAGTAGGCACCAGACTCTACATTAGGGGTTGGAAATACAAGTTCAAAGAATGAAACAATCTCTCTTCTTAAGGAATTTTCATTCCTTGCCTAGTTTACCATAGATACCCCTTTCTTGGAATAGCAGAATCTCAGAGTCAGAAAAACCTTAGAGTAAATCTACTCCAACCCATACTTGGGCAGTAAATCCCTCTATATTATTCTGAACTAGTAGAGTTTAGACAGTCTCTGATTGAATACCTCCAACAACAGAGAGCTCATTACCACTCCCCAAAAAACAGCCCATTCGATTTGGGGATGATTTTAATTATTAGGCAGTTTTTCTGTGTATCTAGTGGAAATAAGAGCACATTTAGAATCAGAGCACCTGGGTTCAATTCCCAGTTCTGCTGCTTACTCACTTTGTGACCTAAGTCCCTTTGTAATCTTGGATTTTTTTTTTTTTTGTGCTCATTGTTAAAATGAAAGGGTTATTCTAGATGCTCTCTAGGACCCCTTTCAGGATGTAGGATTTTCTGATCCACAAATATGCCTTGGAAATTTCTGCCCATAGTTTCTGGTTCCCTTTAGGGCCCAACAGAACAAAAATATTCCCCCTCCTGTACTTGAAATATTCATTGCTATCTCTCCCATCCAAGTTGTCTTTTTTCTAGAATAACCACCCCCAGTGTCCTCAAACAATCCTAATGAAACATGGACCCCTCTGAAGGACCCCTCTCCAGTCTGGGCATTCTCTTCTAAAAGTGTTCCAGCTTCAAAGACGACAACACCCACAATTGAACTCAACACCCCGCAATCTAAACAGGGCCTGTTTCCCTCAGGAAGGACCCTATGCCTCCTGACATAGCCTAAACCTGATAGGATAGCTTGGCAGTCGCAGCACCCTGTTAGCTCATTTATTTTGAGTTTTCAGTTCATTACAACCCCAGATATTTTCCACCCAAACTGTACCTGTCACTTAATAGATAAGCAATTGTCAAGTATTTACTATGGCCCCCTTGGGGAACTGTGTTTGTCAATTGATTTTTTTTTTTTGATCCCTTAAGAAAGACTTTACGTTTTGGAAAGAAATGTTGGACATTGAAGTTTAGAAGAGACCCTGGCTCAGATCTCATCTCCAATGCACACTAATTGTGCTACTCACTTAGGCTCCCTGAGCCTCAGTTTCCTCATCTGTCAGATGGGAATAGCAATGCCTCTGGCACCTACCTCAGGGCTATTGGGAGGATCAAATGAGATACTGCATATAACATGATTTGAAAACCTTAAAGGGCTGCATTAAAATCATCCATTCATACTATTGTTACCTTGTCCATTTTGGCCCTTCCTTCTAGTCTTTCAGAATCTCTGAAGCATCTGTCCCTTCAGCTAACCAGCTGTCAGTCCTTCCCAGATTTGTGTCACCTGAAAATTGAAGATCCAATTCTGTTCATTCCTTCATAGCCTAGAGGAACTTACATCCTGGGGACGCACTTCAGGAACTGCCTTTCTAAACTCCACCAGGATTCTCTTCACTCCTCACTCCCTGGTCACCTCCTGACAATCTCCCCTGACAAAAGAATCAGTGCTTGAGCCATTTCTAGAAGCATGCACCATGATGGAATTTGCCATTTGGCAAAAATGTCAAAACTCTGTTGTTCCTGAATAGGATGGGTCAATCTGCTCCCTTAGGACCCCATCCACTATCCCTATAACCTTCTGGACCCAAAAGTCCGGTTCCTGGCCGCCACTCTCCTATGTGTTTTATTTTCCCCATAATACAATGTAAGCTATTTGAAGAAAGCCATTCTCTTTGCATTTGTTTTTATGTGTCTAGGGCTTAGTACTATTAAATGCTTTATAAAGACTTTTTCATTCGTTCACTTGTGCATTCATTCGACAAACTAGTAAATAACAATTTTAAGCAGCACAAAGGCTAGGATAGAACTCTCATGACCTCCATCTTTAAATTCCCATCAGTTTGCTGATGATTATTCTTTGGGTCTGGCCACTCAACCAACACAACTGTACTATATAGCCCAGAGGTATGAAATATCAGATTAAAATGTAACTGGGAAACATGTAACAGAGAAATAAAATAAAAATACAACAGAACATAGATAATGTTAATATGTGGTTTTCTAAATCAATATACCACCAGGAAAGATCCTTGCAATATGGTTTAGTGGTCCCCTTTGTATAGAAGTTTGACATCACTGATCTAGTCTTTATCTCTTCATACTGTCCGCAAGGAGAACATGGGATGCTTCCAAATGATTCACTGAAATCTGAATGTGCTATATCCATGATATTATCAGTAATGTTAACTGTGAGAAAAATATGCTAATAACTGTTAGCATTCATATTGAGTTTGCAAAGTACTTTTCATGTGTTAATCTTGTTTGGTCTTCGAAACAGCACTAGTTGCTTTGTATTCCCATGAAGAAACAGGATGACAGCGGTTAAATGACAATGGCTGGACCATCCCTTGTCAAGTAAGTTATAATAGGGACTCTTTTGTGGTCCTGTACTAGACTAGACGGCAACTGAAGTCCTTTCTATCTCTAATATTTAATAATACTGTGATATTAGAACATAGAACGTCAGAGCTGGGAGGACCTTTAGAGCACAGGATGTCAGAGCTGGGTGGACCCTTAGAATAGTGAATGTCAAAGCTGAGAGGGACTTCAGAACAAAGAATGTCAGAGCTGAAAGGACCCTTACAACATAGAAAATGCTACAGCTAGGAGGGGCCTTAGAACAGGGAATATCAGAGCTGAGAGGGCCCTTAGAACCCAGGATGTCAGAGCTGGGAGGGGCCTTAGAACACAGGATGTCAGAGCTGGGAGGGCCCTTAGAACACAGAATGTCAGATTTGAGAAAGGCCTTAGAACACAGTGTCAACTGGGAGGGTGCTTAGAACACAGAATGTCAGAGTTGGGAGGGCCTTAGATACCATCTAAATTGATGGAAATTAGTTCACCCAAATCCTGTGGCTCATTAGAGTGGCAGAGCCCAGTCTCCTGACTCCTTCTCTGTCTAATGCTTTTTCATTATACCATGTTGCCCCTGCTAGTCCCCAGGCCACACAGGTGTAGAGAAACCTTACAGACTACAGGCATGTTTGTTTTGTTTTCTCAAATAAAGCTGTGTTTTCTCTTGGTGCTGTCATTCTATGTAGTAAAGACCTGTTAAAACCCTGAGCAAGGGAGATTGTCAGTGTGGCTCAGGGCCTAGGGTCTGATTCTGGCAGTGGTTGCTCTCCACTCTCATTTTTAGTAAAACTAAAAATGGTCATTTTAACATTTGAGGCATTGAGTGGGGGTTTTCGGTGTTGGTATGTAGGGCTTGGCAGTGGTCTCCAAAGATGGTGAGGAAATGTGGCCTTATATGAGCAGGCACTTATGTCACTTAGGGATCCCTACTGGGAAGTAGCAAGTGAGAGGGAAGGCGGGGGGCAGCAACAGCAGAGAGACTAATCCTAAGGGAGGAGTCATAGTGATTGCTTCATAGTGTAGTGAAAAAGAACTGGCCCAGGAGTCACGAGAACAGGGAAATAGGCCCACCTCCTCTACTCACTCATTTTCTGGCTGTGGATAAGTAACTTCTTTCAGACCTTAGTTTCCTCATCTGTGAAATGAGGATACCCTTGAAGTTCCTGCAGTCTGTGTCTTCAGGATATTTTCAGCTTTAATAGTCAGTGTTGTAATATTCTGTGTTCAGAGGTCTTCCCAGTTCTAACATTCTAGGTTCTAAGGGCCCTCCTAGACCTGACATCCTGTGTTCTAAGGCCCCTCCCAGCTCTGATATTTTCTTTTCTTTTTTTTTTTAATTGATTTGTTTATTTACTTTTAGTTTTCAAGATTCAGTTCCACAATCCCTTAAGTTTCAAATTTTCTCCCCTCTCTCTCCCCCACCTCCCATGGCGGCATGCAATCAAGTACAGGATCTACAAATACTTTCACATTGTACACTAGTCTGGTTGTATAGAAGGGTTGTAACCCATGGAGTGAACAATGAGAAAGAAAGAGAACCAAACATGAAAAAGAACGATAGCATGTAGATTGCTTCAGTCTCCATTTAAACTCTGTTCTTTCTAGATCTTTCTCTGAATGTAGACATCTCCTTCCATCCTGAAACTTGTAGAGTTGTCTTATACCTGTGCGTTGCTGAGAAGAGTCCAGTTTATCAAAGTTGGTCGTCACACATACGATGTCTGACATTCTCTTTTCTAAGTTCCCTCCCGGTTCTGACATCCCACATTCTAAGGCACTTGCCAGTTATGGCATTCTGTGTTTTAAGGTCCCTCCCAGCTCTGACATTCTGGGTTCTAAACTCCCACTCAGGTCTGTCAGTCAACATTCTTTTTTTTTTTTTTTAATTTATTTTTTATTTACTCATTTACTTTTAATTTACAAGATTCAGTTCCACAATCACTTGGGTTTCAGATTTTCTCCCCTCCCTTCCCCCCCCCCC
>CM053588.1:63278847-63318902 GCA_028646515.1 Pseudochirops corinnae | reverse complement strand
GAGAGAGAGAGAGAGAGAGAGAGAGAGAGAGAGAGAGAGAGAGAGAGAGAGAGAGAGACACCCAAGGAAAAATTCACTGAATCCTGTAGAATGGGAAGCTGGGAACTTGACCAAGGTGTCAGCTCTTGTACATGTCAGCTTCCTTCCCAGAGTCCTTCTCTCCCTTCAGGGACCTGAAGAAACTCTTCTACTACATTTCTACTTTCTTGAAGCTAGAAGTCAGAATACAGGCTCTCTCTACTTTCAAGCTCTCACCAACTCTACCTTTTTGGTGGGCATAAAGCATTTAATAATTAACCTCCACCAATAAAGAGAATCCCATGTAAATAGGGCATAAAGATATGGTTTAGATCCATTAATTTCCTTCTATGCATTATCACTATAATTGAGGCTGCTGCCACCAGTTGAACAACGCTACCCAGATACAACTGCACAGCCTTATCAAATAGGCTTCCCCTGGCATACATGCTTTCTATGATCTCATGCTCACTCTGTATAATAATTTAACTATAAAAATAGGAAATATAAATATTAATTAACCACTTATTATTAATGTTTTAACAATTTGTAAGGAAAGATGTGTAATCCGTGGCCCAGAACCACAGCTCTCTATTCAGTGTATCTGAGTTCATTTTAAAGGCTTCTAATAACAAATATTCTTTGGCTTAAAACCCCTCTCAGCAGAATGTCAGAATTGAGCTCATGTTTAGGTGTCCACATAAACAAACAAAACAAAAAAAAAAAAAAGAGGAAAGGCAAAAGTAGCCTCAACAACCATGCTAGCACTTGGAATATAGAACAGGCTTTATTTAACATGCATGTCCTTCAAAAATATAAGCACAACAGAATGGACTCATACCCAATATATAAACAGCTCAAACGACTCTCCTTCTTTCTCTGGTGGGCTTCCCCCTCCCTTAAGAATCCACACAGTCTCAAATTTATAATGCTATTCCATAGTTAGGCCTCCCCTAACTCCCACCCTGGAAAGAGAAAGCACTCAGGGTTCCTGGGGAGACAAATAAATCTTTCTTCCACTGCGCACTGCCTGCCTAATTCTCAGGATCATGGCATTGAGTGGGTGCAGAAGTGGGAAAGAGATAGGAATCCAATTCCTCAGATTCTCAGTCCATAAAACCCAGAGCACTAGTAAAGGGCTAGACCAGGGTTTGGTCCACCATGTAATAGCTCAGGCTCAGGCTTCTCCTCAATTTTCCCTCCTGGTCAGCCCAAGAACTCCTCTGAGCCAGAGATACCCATCCAAGCATCGTCCAAGGCCTGGAGGGTACGTAACTCAAGCCAGAGAACTTGTCCAACTTTGTCACACAACAAATGTTCTTGGTGATGATCTGTCTGCCTTCACAGTTCCCTGCTACATTCACTGGGACACTGACCCAGGAATCCTCAGCATCTTGTTTTCCCTTTTCTCTCCTGGTTTGGGCTCCGTTATTTCCCCTCAGTATGATGCCAATTTAACATGGTTCAAACTCTCAGATGCCCAAAGTCTGCTGCTGAGATCTTACACTTTCTTCTGTCTCCTCTGTGTTTCTCCAAATCTCTCCCTACTGCCATACTCAGTCACCTACTTCGATGATGATGCTGATAAGCCTGGATCACGTGAAGATCTGTCTCCAGAGACCCAACCTACTCCCCATCTGACCCATATTTTGGGCTCTCAGGGAAGACCATTCAGCTCAAACTTAGCTTCCCTTTTTCTGCTACTCTGTGGTTAGCTTCTGAAATCATTTCTGGTCAACTTAGTACTGTAGATTTAAAGCAAGAAAGAAGGTTAGAGCCATGTTCTAGGTCAATCACTTCATCTTACAAGTGAGGAAATTGAGGCACGAGTTAAGTGACTGACTAAAAGTCTCAGAGGTAATAAATAGCAAAACTGGTATTGGAGGAGTTAGACTTGACTCCAAATCCAATACCTTCTACTGCAATATACCACCCCACCCCTTAAATTAGGGTAGCAGTTGACATTCTAAAACCAGCACCGCCTGCTGCCACTCCATACTGAAACTGTACCCTCCATATGGAGTCTGGGAAAAGCAGATAATGAACGTGATCAGGAGCCTTGGGAGCTAAGCAATGCTGGATTCCCAAATTGGCTATTCAGAAGCATAGGACCTTCCATCTTCTAAGACTCTAACTCTGACATTCTGTATCCTGAGACTCCTCTCAGCTCTGACATTCTCCACTCTAAGGCCCCTCCCAGTTCTGACATTCTATGTTCTAAGAGCTCTCCCAACTCTGACATTCCATGTTCTAAGGTTCTTCCCAGCTCTGACATTCTGTGTTCTAAGGCCCCACCCAGCTCTAACTTTCTGTATTCCTTCCAATTAGGGGTCTGTTTGGCAGTTGATTTTGGTGACTCATGTAAACTTCCTGGACCTTCCCTGCGTCAGAAGCAAAGACTTCTCCAAATGGAAAAGTTCATTTGTTCTCATTTGCTTAAAATCATGGGACATAAAATGTTGGAAATGAAAGAAACCTTAGAAAATAGAATGTTAAAGTCATATGTGCCCACAGAATAAAGAATAGGGAAAAAAAAACCTTTCTGGAAAGGAATCTCAGTACTGGAAGGGACCTTAAAACATAGAATATCAGAACTGGAAGAGATCTTAGAACACAGAATGTCAGAACTGGGAAGGGACCTAGAATATGGAATCCTAGGAAAGGATTTAGGACACAAAATGGTAGAGCTACAAGAGACTTTAGAATAGATGATATTAGTACATATAGTATTAAGTGAGAAGAGACTTTGGGACATGGAATGTTGATAGAACTTTAAGGACCCAACCACATCCTTCATTTTTCAGATTAAGAAACTGAGGCTCAGAGAAATTATGTGATTTACCCAAGGTCTCCCAATGAGCTCCTCTTGAGCTGGGATTAGTTTCAAGGTCAGTGCTCCTTCTACCACACTGTGCTGAAAGCAAGTTATCAGAAACAAACAAAAAATCCTTCTAGCAAGAAAACTATTCCCAAAGTGGGTGCCCCTTGGGGAGGGGGCTGCTGGAACAATCCAGTGGGGACAGTAGTACCCTGAGGTGCAATTGAGGGATATTGAATAAAAGTAGGGGTTAACCTACCCTAACGCCACAGGGGCACCGAGTAATTTTTTTTAAAAGGGGGCAGTAGGCCAACAAGTTTGGGAACCTTTGGCTGCTAGAAAGAGACAGAGTTAGAGCTAAGGTGGGAAGGGGAGGAAACATTCCAAGTAGAATCCTTTGCTTCTCCTCAAATAGCCTCCATAGTGCCTGGCACGTAGTAGGCATTTCATAAGTGCTCACTGACTGTTGCCTAACTTCTGCCCTCTCATCCACCTCGTCTCCCAAATCCCGCTGCCTTTATTCTCTCCTCCTTGTACCCATGGTCGATGGCCCCGTACTTTTCACCCAAAGCTATGCCTAAACTATCTCAACCCTTTGGGTAGCCCTGTTAAGTTGCCAGGACAACATCATAAAATGTCAAGGCTAGAAGGGACCTTAGAAATCTATAATCCAACTCCCATAATTTTATAGAATAAGAAACTCTGTAAAAAAACTAAACAAAAAACAAAAACCAGAAAGGGCCTTACCAGAAATTGGCTTGCCTCGTGTCACTTCGAATCACTGACGATCTAGAACTAGCTTCCAGAGGCCCTGGCTCCACTCCCTTCTCTCCCTCCAACCTCCTGTATGCAAATGTCCTTTGGGTAGAATTAGTCCATAAATAATACAAACACCATAAGGATTCTACAAGCATGTAATAGTAATCTTAGCAGGGCACCCTCTGGCTGGCTTTAACCTTGGCGATCTCATCTACCTTGTTTCTACCTGATCCTAGAGAAAGGAGGCAGGGAAAAGGAGAAGAGAGGTAACAGTGGTAAGGTCTACAGCCATCCAAGGCTGGGAGAGCCTCCATTCACTGACCATACACTGGCATACCCAGGATGGCTGCTAGCACAAATCCTTAGATCTGCTTTACTAGGAAAGAGAGCTGTTCAAGGGATCAACAGTCTTTTTACTTACATTCATTAGTTCAGGGGAAAAGTCAGCGCCCTGAACTTCAGAGAAAATCCAAACAAAGAAAATGGAGAAAATAGAAGCAGAGAAATAAAGACCAACAGACAGGACTTGTAACTGTCTAAGAAATTAGCACAGGGTGGCTAGGTGGCGCAGTGAGTAGAGCCCTGGAGTCAGGAGGACCTGAGTTCAAATCCAGCCTCAGACACTTAACCAAAAACAAAACAAAACTAGCCATGTGACCTTGGGCAAGTCACTTAACCCCAATTGCCCTCCAAAAAGCCAAAAAAAAAAAAAAGGAAATTAGCACAGATCAATAGACAGATCCAACTGTCTGACCAAGGAAATACATACATAGTTACCAGAGAGAGAAGCACTCTGGACTTTTCAAAGTCGGGGTGGAGGGAGAGAGTAGCACTCCTTAACAGCTACCCAGAGTCTTATCTGGCCAAATCACACAAACACTCTTCCAATGAGTGAATCCCAAAGCAAACTGCTAACCTCAGGGTATATATGTACCTTTTTAGAGTCAGAGGGCATCACAACCCTCCTGACTCCGTGCCTAATTAGAAAGTAACAAAAGGTGTGAAAGGCTTCCTTATAAGCAGGCCTCCTCTAAGCAAGCCTCCCTTCATGGGCTCCATGTGAAGCCTGTTAAGGGGCAGGGAAGATCTTATATCCCATTAACATTACACCATCCCATCTTTCTCCCAGTCTCCCAGAATCCTACTCCTGTTTCTTCTCTAAACGAACCCAGCTCTCAGGTCTTAAATGGGCAGCAACCTGAGATGTAATATTTGAATTTTTTATGAGAACAAAGTGCTGTGCATACAAGAGGTGCTCAATTAATGTTTCTTAGATAAATGTTTGCTCTAACTTAATATCACAGATAAAGTCCTGGCTTTGGAATCAAGGGATCTGGCTTCCCCTCCCCTACACTATGGTCCTATAAAGTAAGATGGTTACCAGCCATACTGTTCCTCAGCCCAAAGGGGACTTCACCCTGCTCATCACTGTGAGGGCACTAGCCATACTCCAACCAGCCTGAAGAAAGCAACATTTTAAGGGAGATGAGGCTTTTTATTTTTTCAGATTCTTCAAATCAAGTTCTTGGATGAGCCACATTATATTTTATATGCATTTTTAATTGTCACCAGTTATCTGACACCAACCTCATCAGTATTGGTTTATGTGTCTTTACTGTCTCGTTTCATTTGCTTCTTCAATTTGCCTCCTACTTTCCTAAGATTGAAGCCATCTCTCAAAAGCTCCTTCATTTCCCCTCCTCCATGTTTCAAAACCTGTCACTGCTGCTCCTCTAATCCCTTCCTCCGGTCTCAAGATGAGGTGGCCCTTGTCCCCGTCAAGGCAGACCATCCACTTGTGTGACCCCAAGGTCAGTCCCCACCTGTCTCAGAGACTATTGACAGCACAAAGCCTGGGCTGGGTTTAGGGGTAACCGGGAAGTGACTCATACATTTTCAGTGGGAGTATTTACATCAGCAAACACTGCAAATCAAGGCTTGATGTATTGTTTTGTTGATTGTCTCAACTTATTAAAGCAAAAGAGAAGATGTTAGTGTTGCAAATAAACTTTAAAATCTGTCCTACATGCATTATTTTGGGGGGGGAACTGATTGTTAAACATTTAATAGTACACCCTGGATGAGCACTCCAAAACACTCTAGGGATGTATACCCATTCACCCTTGCCTAGAGGGGAAGGTGAAGGACTAACGAGAATCCACTCCCAGGGAATGCCTTCTGGGTTATTGATGTTGAGTTGGGTCTGAATGGCAAAGATACTGGAGAGGTTTGCCATTTCTTTACAGATGAGGAAACTGAGGCAAAGAGAGTAAAACAGACAGTGTCTGTCGTGCCCAAACCCACACAGTTAGTAAATGCCTGAGGTCACATTTGAACTCAGGTCTTCCTGACTCCACGCTTAGTGCTCTATTCAGTGTGCTGCCTGCTGGGACCTTCTTTCTAATCCTCTGGCTCTTTCCCCACCCCTGCTTCCAGGGTCTCTGCTCTCACCTTTCACACAACTGCCAAAATCATCTTTCGAAAGCACCAGTCTGACCACATCACACACCTGTTCAAAAATCTTCACTGGCTCCCTCTTGCCTGAAAGATAAAGTACCAACCCTTCAGCTGGCACCTAAAGCACTCCACAAGTTGGCTCCACACCGCCTTTCCAGACAGCTCCCCCTCCCATACTCCACATCGCAGCCAAACTAGCTCACTCGGCTGTTTCCCATTTTCAGCATTCCTTTG
Source organism: Pseudochirops corinnae (assembly GCA_028646515.1). Lineage (NCBI taxonomy): Eukaryota > Metazoa > Chordata > Mammalia > Diprotodontia > Pseudocheiridae > Pseudochirops > Pseudochirops corinnae. The sequence goes on along the minus strand of CM053588.1, from coordinate 63,312,616 downwards.
CCTATCCCCAAGTATTTGCATAAGCTGTCCTCCATGCCTGGAATGCTCCTGGAATCCCCTTGCTTCCTCCAAAGCTCTCCTCAGCTGTCACCTCCTACTGCCAAACCTTTTTTAAACCCCACCTCCAGTTGTTAGTGTTCTCTCTCCCTACTAAAATTACTTCTGAATTTATTTATAGCACCCCATCTGGGGCTACTCCCCCAAATCCAACTTTCAGGGTGAGTCCCAAGGAGGGGTGACTACTATGTACTCTCTCAGGGCTCTAGAGGTAACAGACAGGGGCTGTGCTTCCAGTAATATTGCCCTTGAACCCCCATCATGTGCTCCTCATTAACAATCAGCCAGCCATATTTTATTAGCTTTTAGAAAAGGTATGGTATGGTTAAAAAAAAAAATCATTTGGCACCAAACATCTTCCCCCAAACCTGGGCCATACACAATGTCTTATAGGGAGAGTAGGCTCCAACTGAAAATAAAATGGTCGTAGGGTGCCTCCTAACTTCTGGCTTTGTAAGTCCTTTGTTCCCTTCATGGAGTCCTCATAAAGATCTCCATAGGTGGGACTTTGGTGACCTTCTGCAGCCCCTAGCTATCAATTCTCTCTGCCACCAGAAGTGATGATTCCTGAACCTCACAGCTACCTCCTCAGTAGCCCCTGCTCCTACCTCCATCTGATTGGAGAATGTGGAAAGTAGACATCAGAGAGCTCTTCCCAGGTCCTCTATTTCAGGAGGTGGCCCAGGGCAGGCACCTCATCATTTCCCACCTGGTTGCAGGTCTTCATCACTCCTTTTTCTGGATACACTTTCTTCTTCAGCACCTTTTGGCCTCTCATCATAAGTCATCTTTTCCATTAGACTCTAAGTTCCTTGAGGGCAGGAACTGTCTTTGGTCTTTCTTTGATTTCTTTTTTTTTTTTAGCACAAGACCTTATGAAACCACACTCTAGGTGGAGGGGAAGGAGGGAGAGGATCACGGATCACAGATCTAGAATTGAAAGAGAGCTCAGCTGCCATCAAGGACAACCCCTTCATTTTACAGACTAGAAAACGGCCCCAGAGAAAGGGAATTCCTGCCCAAGGAGACAGAGCGAGGGCTAGAGCTGGGATGATCTGTGTGGACAGAGGGAATCCCTATGGGGGAAAAGCCTTCCTCTTCTGACGTCTTGAGCAGAATTGAACTCAAGTTTCATTTCAGTAAATAATTGACATGTATAGGAAGCGTTGACACTTGCAAAGTCCCTTTCCCGTGGCCTCACCACAACCCCATGAGGTAGGCCCTGAAGAGGTTATTATCCCCATTTTATATGAGAGATGAGGCTGAGAACAAAGGAGCACAGATTTGCAACTGGAAAGGACCTTCCAGGGTCATCTGGTCCAATGACTCCATTTTACAGAGGAGAAAACCAAGACCCATGGTGCTGCGATGACCTGTCCAAGGTCATATGGCTACTCAATATCTGAAGCAGGTTTTGAAAGTAGGACCATGTTGAATAGCCCAAGGAGTTTTCTCTGTCTCCTACTGGGCCATTGCTTTTGTCTTTGTTCTCTCCTGATCTTAGAGGAGCAAGAATCCCAGGGTGGAAGTATCCAGGTGATCTTGTGAGTTTGAGAGGTCCAAAAGTCCCAGTGGTGTCCACCAGGGTGCTCATGGCCTCCAGTTATAGGGACTCCTGTACTGGGAGTGCAGAGATGCTCCAAAGACAAATAGAGTTACCTTAGGAAAAGCCAGGCACATCGGAGGATACAGGGCAAGAGACAGTCCCTGCTCTCATAGTCTAATGGGAGAGGCAAGATGCAAGCAACTACATGCATAAAAACTGGGTAAATCAGAGGGAATCCCAGAGGGAAGGTGTCAGCATCAGAAGGATTGGGGAAAGACTTCTTATGTTGTTGTTCAATCACGTCCTACTCTCTGTGACCCCATTTGGGGTTTTCTTGGCAAAGCTACTGGAGTGGTTTGCCATTTCCTCTTTCAACTCATTCTACAGATGAGGAAACTGAGGCAGATGGGATTAAGTGACTCGTCTAGGGTCCCATAGCTGGTAAGGGTCTGAGGCCAGATTTGAACTGAGGAAGATGAGTCTTCCTGACTGCAGGCCACTATGGCGCCACTCAACTGCCCCAGATTTTTCCTAGAAGATGGGATTTTAGCTGGGACTTGAAGAAGGTGGAGATGAGAACAGGGAACATTTCAGGCATAGTGCTCCATCGCTGTGTTGGTTGGTTTCCTTTAACTGCTTTTCTTGGTTATAAGGGGAGGGCTCAATGGAGGGAGGGGGTGGAAATATTGGGAAATTACTTGGGTATAAAAACAAAAGACATCAATAAAACTAAATAAATAAATGAAAGACCCAAGGTTACCTCCACACCACAAAGAGGCATCAAAGGATGTCAGAGACGATTTATTTAATTTAGAGATGCTATAGATGCTAATATAATGTGATTTAAAAAAAAAAAAAAGCCAAACTGATTTCTTGTCTCCAGAATCCACTGCCGTGCGTTGACTGGGAATTGGAGGAGGGTGGGGGGGATGGGAGGGGTATAGTGCAGGGATAAGAATTTTCATCTTGAAATCCACCTGCCTCTGAGTCTAAAGATTCCTTGTCACATTGATGAAATAATCTACTGCACAGGTAGTATCCAGTCCTTTATTTTTACTAAAAGAGCAGTATCATTTCCTACCAATGACAACTGTCACAAAGCAGAAGTGACCTGCTCTGATAGGTGGTGAGCTCCCCATCACTGGAAGTAATCAAGCCTGGGCCATGTATTGGGTATGTTGTAGAACAGATAACACCAATTAGGTCCTGTGAGGTCTCTTCCAGCTCTGAGACTGTGCTTGGTCACCTTGTCCTCTCCTCTCTAAAATATTATTTCCCTTTGGTCCCCAGGGTGGTGACTCAGAGCAAGAAGAGAAGACGACGAGTGCAGATATCACTAGCCCCTGGCAGATGAGGGGCTAGTGATATTGGAACGTGAGAGGCTGACTGCCCTCCCAGCTGGCCTTGGTGACCTCTCTATCATCCTGGCACACAACTCCTGAGATAGGAGAGCGGAGCAAAGATCTGCACAGTCTGTACCCTGTTTCCTGGCTTCCCCTCTTCCTCCAGCTGCCTGAAGTTTTAGACTCTCAGGCTTCTATGAGGGCAGTAAGAGCTGCTGGGCCCACACTGGGTTCTTTTGCCCCTGCTGCTGCCAGAAATGGCAGGAGAGCATGAGAAACCACAGAAACCATGCCAGGGGCTGCCCCAAAGCCTCTGCGCTGGTAGATAGCCAGAGGCCACGTGGCAAGAGAGAACCTGGTCTTGTAGCAAAGATGGGGGGGAGACCTGCAGCAGTCAAGAGGAGAGAAAATCCAGTAGTGCCAAGACTCCCAACTATTGTGAATTCTGTTGAGCCGGGGAGCTGGGAGATTGGGGATTTCCCTCACCATCTACCCTGCTTTCCTTTTTCTAGCCTGTTATCCTGAGATAAGGTGTCATCAGCCTTCCCTGGGTCAAGGGTATGTAGAATCCTGTACTCACTCAAAAATCTGGAAGGGCAAAAAGAAGGAGAATCCAGAGATGTCTGGGGATAGGAGTCCCCACGCAGGAGTGCCTAATCTATTTCCTTTCTGCCTTATTTTATGTACAATAAACCATATGATCATGTCTCTGAATCCTTTGAATATAGTAGAACATGAACTGAAAGAGAGAAGGCCAGATGGGGTGGAGTCTCATGAGCTAGGTGTAGGCAAGCAAACTGTATATATTAACCTTTTAAGCAATATTCCACCTCATCCACTAGATTAATTTCAGACCCAGCCAACCAGGGTTAATGCAAACTACTTAGCTCCCATCACCAAAGTGTAGACTTGGTGGGGGAGGGGTGATAGCCTAGGCATTTGCAGCTTCTTAGGAAGGTTATCTCTTGTTTGCACCTGAGAGAAAAAGACAAGACCCCTGACTGAGGACTCAAGCACAGCAGCCTCTGATAGATGAGCAACTCACAAATCGAATTTCTTTCCTGGAAAGGGTTTAATATATTTTATATATATAAATTTTTATTGACATCTTGTATTTTTAAATCACCTGCATTTCCCAATGTATGGTTCTCCTATCTTTCTCCCAAAGAACCATTCCTTGTAACAAAAAATAAAAAGGAGGGGGGCGGGGAACATTCAGCAAATCTAACCAAGACATCAAAAAAATATCATATTCTTATGCTACTCTACATCACACTGTACAAAGAAGGGGTGGGAGCACCTTCTCAAATCTCTGCTTTGGGTCCAAGCTTAGTCATTATTATTTCACAACATTAATCTTGATTTTGCTTTTTGTTATTGTTCCTTCCATTTGTGCTTGAAATGGCCGTGGTGTACATTGTTTTCCTGGTTCTGCTAGCTTCACATTTTTCAACAGGTTGTAAAAGCCTTCCCATGTTTCCCTGTATTCGCCGGATTCATTGTTTCTTATTTAACACTGCAATATGCTATCATAGTCGTGTACCACAACCAATTTAGCCATTCCCCCGGTCAATGGGTACCCACATTGTTTCCATTTCTTTGTTACTACAAGAAGTGCTGCTATAAATATTTTAGTGTATCTGAGACTTTTCTTTTTGTCATTGACCTTCTCAGGACGTTCTCTGACAATGAGATCCCTAGGCCAAAGGATATGGATGTTTTTAGTCATTTTCATAGGAGAATTTAAAATTATTTTCCAGAATCTTGCTGGATAATTAATAGAGTGACATGCTGTCTTTCAGTAGGCTTAAGGAGAGCAGTACTCCAGCCGCATTACTCAAGGGTCCCTAAGTAGGGACCAGGGTCACAAATGTGACAGATTGACTCATTCTTCATACTCTGCAATTGAGTTACACTGGGCTCCTTGCTGTTCCTCACACATAACACTCCATTTCCCAATTCTGAGCATTTTCAATGACTGTGCCCCATTCCTGGAATTTCTCTCTGACTTCATCTTCCCCTCATAGCTTTCCTGACTCCCTTCAAGTCTCACCTGAAGTCCCATCTTCTATAAGAAGCTTTTCCCAGACCTAGTTAATCTCAGTGCCTTCCCTCTGAGACTATTTCCAGTTTATCCTGTATATACATATATATTGATATATATATATATATATATGCATCTTGTTTGTATATAGTTATTTATCTTTTGTCTCCTCCATTAGGCTGTGAGCTCCTTGAGGGTAGGGACTGGTTTTTATCTTTCTTTGCAGCCCCTGCAGTTAGCACAATGACTGGCCCATAGTAGGCATTTAATAAATGTCTTGACTTAAAGACCCACATTCATTTCTGAGCTAACTATGCATAGGACAACAAACACAAGTGTGGAATTCTCCTAAGCAATACCAATTTCAGGAAAAGAACATGTACTTTCAACAAGCAATATAATTTGTCATATCGTGTATACCAATTTTCAAGTTCAGGGAAATGGTCAAGGTAACTCAGCATCACTCAACACAGCTATACTAGCAAGCTGAACACCATTTTCATCCTTCCACTTTCCCCAGGGCAACACCTTCTCTCATAAGGAGTTACCATGCTGCGTCTGGGCAGGAGCAGGGTCAGATGGCACCCTCGATTGCCCTGAAGTGCCTCCCTTCCCTCCTTGGCCCTCACCCTGTCAGGAGGGAGCCTCAGGGAGCCCCTGGCTTCTCCCAAAAAGCCTTGCTGTTTTCCAGCTTCCTATATAAATGCTAACGAAGCCTCCTGCACAGAACTCCTGCTGCTAATCTCCAAAGCCAGCTTTTCCCCTTGGCTGCCAGTGCTCAGCTGCTAACTGGGCTGTGCCTGGCTCCATGTGTCCTCCACTTAAGCCAAAGGAAAAGGGAATCAGAGAGAGATCAGCAACAGCAGTAGCAGCCAGGGCCAAGGGGAGCCCTGGGGGAGCCCAAACTGTGCTGGGGGAGCAAGGAGGTGAGGCTGGGCCAGGGGACAGAGAGGGAGGGACCCCCCTCCTCAAGACTAATTCACACCAGATGCAGGAGAATTAGATTAACCTTATTTAACCAATTAGAGCTCTGTCTCTGGAAACAGATTGTGTTCCATGCTCCATTTTCCTTCAAAGAGACCAAGACATAAAAATAGACGCAAAGAAATAGATAGATACAAAGACAGAAAAACAAAATCAGAAACAGACCTATAGGGTAACTGAGGCAAAAAAGAGAGCCAGAAAATGAGAGGTGCAAAGACAGAAAAGCAGAGAGAAGAGAGGGGAGTGATGGAGGGCAAGAGGCAGAGGGAGAGAGGGGAAGGGAGGGGTGGGAGGGACAGAGAGACAGACAGAGGCAAAGACAGAGACATATGGAAGATGATCAGAGAGAGTCAAAGAGAAGGTCAGAGTCAAAGACAGACAGACAGACAGAAAGAAACATGATAGAGAGAGGGACGTGGGCAGAAATGGATTCAGAGAGAGGAAGAGAATCAAACACAGCAAACCAAAGGGTTTATAGAATGAAAGACATGCACAGGAAAACAGGAGAAAAAAAGCAGAGAGAAAAACAGAAAGAGGGAGTGAGGGTGGAAGAGAAAGAGAGAGAAACAGAGACAGAGAGACACAGAGGGACACAGAGACAGAGAGAGAGAGAGACAGAGAGAGGGAGAGAGAGAGAGGGAGGGAGAGAGAGACAGAGACAGAAACAGAGAGAGGAGAGAGACAGACAGACAGCAGACAGAGACTGAGAGACAGAAAGGAGAGAGAGACTAAGAGATACACACACAGACTGAGAGACACAGAGAGAAAGAGAGAGAGAGAGAGAGAGAGAGAGAGAGAGAGAGAGAGGGAGGGAGAGAGAGAAAGAGAGAGAGAGGGAAGGGAAAGGGAGAGGGAAAGAGATTCAAATGCACAGAAAGGTGAAGAGAGAGTCATGAGAAAGAGAAAGGAAGCTTATAGTTCTCAGCATCCAGCAAAGGAGTGAGCTGGACCTTATTAGGAAATCTTGTTTTAATTGGGGGTGGAGAGCAGGGAGAAGAAATTAGACTAGGTACTAAAGATTATAATTTCATCAAGAAAAACCCACAAACTAAGAGAGAAAATCTTCCTTGCTTGGGAGTCTCCTGCCAAAGCATTCACTCATTATTATATTCTTTGTCTCTCTATCAGAGGCACAACTGGGGTGGGAACAATGGAGGCTTTCTTCGAGGACAAGGAAATTTCAAGGACTGCTCCCTAGACTTATTCTCCCTTAAGGAAGATGGAGCCTTGGGGAAGGGGTGGAGCTGGCAGAAGAGAAGTCTCTCTCCAGCTAGGAGGAGTCCCGTTTTTTTCAGAGCCAACATCAGTAGCCCTTCAGGATCCACTTTGAAGAGCATCGAATTCCTCCTCCCAGGGAGAGAGGACAGCACATTATCTGGGAAGTACAAGGACCAGACATGAAGTGGTCTCAGCATCCCACCCCCACCCCCATCAGCCTCAGGGCTGTGGCCAAAGAAAGTGGGTAGGGAAAGGGTCCCTCAACTGGGAGCCTGGACTGGGGACAGAGGTGCAGGAGAAATAGACTCCTCTGTGAGGACACTTTGGGGACAACTGGGGCCCTGTAGAACATAAAGGCCAGGTTACCTGGAGGAAGGAAGAATGTTTCTCAGGCCTAGGATGTCCACCCCAGGGGATAGATTGGGGTAGGGGGCATTTCAAGGGTGACAAGGTAGGGGAGGGCCCTGGGGACTTTTACTTTTCCTCCTTGACTTTTCAGATTTTCCTTCTATCAGCTCAGAGAGAGCTTGGGGCCAGGACAAATCTAGAAAAACTAAGGAATACTCCTTCCTCTCCCCACCACCCCCCAGCTACTTGTCATGAGCCATGAGACCTAAGACTCCTCTCCTGGAAAGGCCCATGGCCCTGGAAGGGGACACATTTTAACAATGGAAGACAGAACCCTAGCCTGGGAGTCAGGGGGCCCACATTCTAGTCCCTACGTGGACACCATCTCTGGGCCTCTGTAAGACATAAGGGGGTCAGACAAAGTGGTCTCCAATGTCCTCTCCAGCTCTAACAATCTAGGAGGCTCTGGACTCAGGGCTCAGTTTGACCCCACCTCAGCTCAGCCTCTGTTTCCCTAAGAGTTAGTTGCGTCCCCTCTCTTGGGCCTTAGCTACCCCCTTTGTAAAAATTGAGGCGTCAGATGATACAATCCCTAAGGTCCCCTTTATCTCTAACATGACATTTTGAGTGTTGAGCAGAGGCAAAAGGATAGCTTCAGGCCCCTTCCAGGCCCCTTCCTCTAATGCATCTACCTACCTGCCAGAAAGGTTATCACTCTATATCTGCAATGCTCCTTACTTCCGGTGTCTTAGATTTCAAGTATAAGAAACAGCTTCCTTTAACACCTAGCTATCAACAAGAACTAGCTGAAATAGGAAGCTAATAAATGGCCCGATATCTGGAGGGAAGTGGGGGGGGGGGGGTGCCTCTAGAGCAGCAGCTCAATGATGTCCTAAGGTTGCTGTCCCACCTCTCAGGGAAGAGTCTGACTTGCCCAACTGAAGGGGCATCAACACCCACTGCCCAGCGTTTCTCTTTGTGTTTGGTGCCTGGCCCAGGCTCCCCACCAAAAAAAATCTGGTTCCTAGTTAGGTCTCTCTTCTGTCTCCTTCTCTGTCTGTCTTATCTGTCTCTCTTCGGGTCTCTTTCTTTTATGCACTTCTGATTCCTTGTCATTCAGCAAAATTGGAAGGTTGGAATTGGTAGAATTACTCATTTGGGTCTCTCCACTACCATTTTCCAGCCACTAAGTGCCCCCCTCAAACAACTGCCACAGCATCCACCCAGTATCCACTGGCTTCCATTCTCCTAGCCTCCATGTTATGCTATGAGGAGAAGAAAGAGGAGGAGGAAGAGGAGGAAAGAAAGGATGAAGAAGGAAGGAACAAAGGAACAAAGGAGAGGAAGAAGGAAAGAAGGAAAGAAGGAAGGAAGAAAGGAAGGAAGGAAGGGAAGAAGGAAGGAAAAAAGAGAGAGAAAAAGAGAGAGAGAAAGAAAGAAAGAAAAAGAAAGAAAGAAAGAGAGAAAGAAAGAAAGAAAGAAAGAAAGAAAGAAAGAAAGAAAGAAAGAAAGAAAGAAAGAAAGAAAGAAAGAAAGGGAGGGAGGGGAAAGAACTAAGGAAGAAAGATGACTCCACCAATGATTCTGTCGTCTTGGTGTGGAGTGGATAGAGTGTGCTAATGGTAACCTGGATTCAAATATTCCGGATAACATTTGCTAGCTGTGTGAATCTGGGCAAGTCACTCAATGGTCGTAGGCCTCAGGTGACTTCCTTTACTAAATTGTATGGGGGTGGCAGTCTTCTTTGTTGGAGGGCAGACCTCCACTAAAGGAGTCATAACTCCTTCCTGTGTGTATATAATAAGAATAATAATAGCAACAACTCACATTCTATAGCACTTGGAGGTTTATAAAGTGCCTTTGTTCCTCACTAAGACCTCTGAGGTCACTGGCATGGATATTATTAACTCCATTTTATTTATAGAAGAAGAAACAGGTTCAGAGGAGGGGCAAGGACTTTCCCAAAAGGATAAGGGGTGGCTGTTCCACAGACTCCTACCAGGGCCTCTTCTTTGGCCTGGATCTGTGGTCACTAGGGCTCCTTTCCCTCGTGAAATACTTAGTCCACACAGTCAATAGTTAATCCAAAAGTCTATACTTCCAAAGTTCCCACCCTCAGCTTTACAGTGCAGTTGAATGATGGCATCTGGTCCAGAAAGTCAGTGGAATGGGACAGGAAGAGGACTGGACTGGGGGGTCAGGAGAGCAAGGTTTGAGGTATACCGCTGGCAATTACTCCTTCAGTCTTGTGCCTCAGTTTCTCCAGCCACAAGATGAGGGAGTTAGATTCAATAATATTTAATCACTGGTTTATCTCTAAAGTCCTTGCTGGCTCTAACAGTCTGTGTCTTTGTAAGATACATGTATGTGTGTGTGTGTGTGTGTGTGTGTGTGTGTGCATACCATATGTATATGACTCCACACCCTACCTCCCATTCATAATATACCCATCTATGTGTATATGTAAATCTCATATATATGTCATCATTTGCATGTCATCTCCTCCATTGGGGTGGGTGCTCCTGTAGCGCAGGGGCCATATTTTTGCCTTTCTTCATATCATTGGTGCTTAATACAGTGCCTGGCACAGAGGAGGTGCCTGACAAATGATTGTTAATATAAATGCATTATATGCACACACAGACACATACACACATACATGTACTCATCATGGCAAAGTGGAGCTAAGGCAAGCTAGGCTCAAGTCTTACTTCTGATGAATATTTTCCTCCTGACCTTGGGCAAATCATTTAACCTCCCAATGGAGTTCTCTAAGAATAAAATGTAAAGAGCAGACATCTATCTGCATTGGTTCCCTCATCAGGATACCAGTGAAATCTCAGGTCCTGTATCCATAGTTCATGTAGGTGTATGTATGTGCAGGTAAATATGTTGTGTGCGCATATATACACACATGTGGGTGGTGTGTATATATGTATGTATACACATATATCATATCATATTATGTAATATAATATCATATTATAGATATGCTATCTCCACTCCAAATGTTCACATGCGCTATTTATGCCTGACCTGTAGGAGAGCCTTCTGAGCTCCTGTTAGTCTGATCAGCCCCAGCCAGACACACTGCACCTTGACCCTGAAATATCGATGTTGTTCTGGTGTTCTTTGAGAACAAAGGACAAGAGGACGAAGGTACAATGCTAGAGCTCTTAAACATTTATGAAGAAGCATTTATTTTTCTTATCTGATCCTCCTTACAACCTGTAAGGTAAGTATTGCAGGTGTTATTATCTCTGTTTCACAGATGAAAAAAAAATTGAGACAGAGTAGGAAAGGGAATTGAATATGGACAAATGGCTGGCAAGTGTTTGAGGCAGGATTTGAACTCAGATCTTCCCAAACTTCACGTTCTGGGTCTAGGACTACTATGAGAATAAGTCTGCATTCCCTAAACACACGCCAAACAAACAAGTAGCAACAAAGAGATTCCCCAAGCTAAGAATTCCCAGATTCGCCATAGGCTGCCTGGGAAGACATCCAGAGTCTCGGGCAGTCTGAAGGGGTTACTGGATGAAGGAGTTAACGCGTTCAGAGATGCTCAGATAAGCCGCCCACCTCCCTCAGCCTTCCCCTCCCCCTCCCCATGATTAATTCAGTTTGGTAAAGCGGTATTTATGCTGGAAATTTAATAGTCATTTCTGATGATAAAGGAATTGAAAAATAAATTGAAAGTGTCAGACAATGCATTAGAGTCAGTGATGGAGCTGAGGCGGGGGCAGGACGGCTGACTTGCTCCCTGTGGGGTGTTTACAAGCCAGAGAAATTAAGCAAGTTTATTTTTCCACAACTGTTGTTTGCCAATGACAGCATCAGGGTGAAAGGAGGGAGAGACTTGGGGGTAGGCAAAGGAATAATCTAAGACAATCTAGAAGAAAGAGAGGATTTCCACTGTGGGAGCTAGAGTCAAGGAGTCTCTGGTTCAAATGCTGTCTCTGATGCTAACTAGCTATTAACTGCGAGACGTGCCCTCAGTTCCATTTCACACACCAGGTAAAGAGTGTAATGTTGAGAATCCCAGCTAGACACACAGGATCTAGGGGATTGCACCCCCTCTCTCTCCCCTCAGCTGTGCACCCACACACTTGGCCAGACCAGGTTCAGTTCTGAGGGAGCCTGACCTTTAATGAGAGGAGGAGGACCGGACTCTTATGGTGTTTGGGGAGTTAAATCCCCATTCAGGTGGCCCCAGAGACAAATTATTCAAAGAATATGTTTAGTCTTAGGTTTAGGGTTTCCCAAAGCGAGAAGCAGAAAGGCACTCAATGTACAATCTGCATCAGATATGGAATGGGTATTGATTTGTTTCCTGCGCGCAAAGGAAATGCTAAAACACCAAAGACTCTCACAGATACACATAGCCTGTCAATAAACATGTGTGATAAAAACTAAGCAAAGGGCAGTACTAATTATTATCATACCCAGTCATCTGATATTGAAAATAATCTAAACATAGAGCAGTTTGTGGTGCTGCTAAAATATTTTACATTTCACCTCAGCTCTGCGCTGTCCAAATAACTTCTAGCCCATATCTTCTGGTAAAACAGATCAGACTTGGTCCAGCCCTTTTGCTGTTGGTCACCTTCTCCAAGGACAGGGCGGTAGTTGCTGAAGACTCCTTCCCCTGTCACCATTCAGTTCCAACCGATATTTGTAAAAGTGCTCAGCGCAGTCCCTGGCACATAATAGACAAGGTCAACTCTAAACATAGACAAATCCATCTAGGCAAATCCATTTAGATGAATCATTGAAGGAACAATAGTTATTTACCCAGGATTAAGAAGGAACAAACACAAAATTAGGAAAGGTGAGGAGGACTCTAGGTATAAGCCCACCTAGGAAAGGTGAGGAGGACTCTAGGTATAAGCCCACCTAGTTCTCCTTGTACTAATGTACAATGTAATCTCCTTGTACTATAAGTCTCCTTGTACTAATGGCCACACAGACCAATCCTTCCCATCCCTCTCTGGAAGCCTTGATGTCACCTGGAGGGTTGAAGAATGAATCATCTGGAAGCTGCTTCTTTGTTAAGCTCTGGGGCGGGAAACCTGCCTCAGGTAAATGTCAGAAGCAGAATTTGAACCCAGATCTCCCTGGCTCTGATATGTACTAAACCATCTTGTCCTCAGTGTATGTGAAATGGCACACTCTGATGGACTTGATGGTCCCCTAGCAGAGAGCTCTGCAATGTGGCTAAGGAGGTGTGACTGCTGCTTGATTGAGGGGGGAAGCAGAGGAAAGAGGGATAGGACAGAAGTAGACAAGGCATAGGTTTTGAGTGTCAAGTGGGAGACAACCTGGAGCTGCGGGCATGTGGGGAAGAGTCAGTACCCTAATCATTCATCCCTTGATTCTCAGCAGCTGCATCTCTCAGAGACTTGAGAGCCCCAAGTAATGGGGGAAATGAAGGACAGCCCATTCTGCTCTGGGGAAACTCTCATGAGGAAGATTACTATTAAGCAAGGACTACTTTACTGAAGATGGGGAAAGAAACAGAGGTCCAAGGTCAACCTCAAACTCCTGTTCTCTGACCCAAATGATATCCCCAGGTATAGCCAGAGGCTGGTGGTCTATTGTCTTTAAATATTTTGGCTGACCAATTAGGGGAGACTAGGATTCTTGAATAGCCCAATGAAGGCAGGATTAAGGATGCCTGAATGAGTCAATCAGAGATATTTGAATGGACCAACCAGAGGAGGCTAAGGGGATATTTGAATGAATCAATGAGGAAAGGGGAAGGAGGGTTGGAGCACGTTTGAACTGGCCAGTCAGAGGAGGTTGGAATGTTTGAATGGATCAAGGTGCAGGAGGTTTGAATAGACCACTCAGCCGGGGAAGTTTGGGTATTTTTAAATGGGCAAATCAGTGTGTGTGTGGTCCCATGTCTCTCTCGGAGGGATTATCTAAGAGCTGGTAGTTAATTTGAGGGAAGGGTCTTTGTTAGGGCTTCATTCATTCTGGATTCATTTGTTTGCTCAGCTCAGGTCAGATCATCTAATGAACCGAACTTTATTTCACATATTGAGTCCCAGAGAATAAAAATTATTTGCCCAAAGCTACATAAAGAGTCAATATGTGTGTGTTGAGGGATTGCAGGAGAAATGGGTCTAAAACCCTGATCTCCTCATTTTACCTTTTTCACCACAGCTACACAGCCTCATACTGGCAGGCAAATTAAAGGCTCGTCAGAGCAGTGAAAGTCTGAAGCCCAGGACCAGACACAGAGAGAGCCCAGAGGAACAGGAGCATGCCCATTTAGTGCTCATGTTAATTATTAACCAAGCCGCACTGGTGACAGACAAGGAAGGAAGGCAGACAGGAGACAAGCATAGGACCTACTCTGTGCCCGACCCTGTACTGAGCTCTTTACAAATACTCATTCGATACAAATATCTCATTCGATCTTCACAACAACCCAGGGAGGTCGGTGCTGTGATTAGCCCCATTTTACAGAAAACTGAGGGAAATGTGAAGGGGCCTGTTCAGAGTCTCATAGCTAGTAAGTGTCTGAGGATGGATTCGAACTTGGGTTTCCTGAGAACTAACACTCTATCTATGGTGCCTCCTAGGAAACAGGACCAGAGAACCGAGAGGAAGTCCAGTCTAGGGAGAAGAGCATTAGATCTGGAATCGGCAAGACCCAAGTTCAAATCTCGGTTCTCCTATTTATGGTCTATGTGATCTCTGGTCAATGATTTTACTTGTCTAGTCCTTGGTTTTCTCATCTCAAAAAGGGGAGGGGGAAGGACCCAAAGGTCCCTTCCAGCTCTGAATCTATGATACTCTTCATCCCAAATTGTTATCTTCTGCTCCCACTACACTCTAAACCTCCCTCAAGGTCCAAGTCCCAGAGAAACAAGCCAGAATGGGCATTAGATCTGGCATTAACAGAGCAGCATCTGAACAGGGACAGTCCAAGCCCCCACATAATCTCCAAAGAAGTTCTGCATTTACAGAGGTACATTCACCACCTAACTCAGCTTCCCCTTGACCCATATGGATCATAGTTCCAGAAAGGTACCTTAGTGACTAAGACAACTTTTCAGGTGAGGAACCTGACGTCAGGAAAGGTTGTGATTTGCCCAGTGTCACACAGGTAATAAGTATAAAGGGTGAGACTCGAACCCAGGATCTTTGACTCCAGAGTCAGCAATCTTTCAGTGCTTCACAGCCATTGTACCTTGCTATCCCTGCCCTGAGCATGCCACAGATGGATTGGGCAGGAGGCTGGGGGGCCAGATGCTAAGAGACTTGTTCTGAGAATTCTGTGTTCCAGAGAGCTCTCCAATACAAGATGGATAATCATGTAAGGTTGAGGGTATTTACTTCCTAGCCAACCTAATTCCATTCATTCATTCATTCATTCACTCATTCATTCAACAAACAAGTATTAGCACCTGATCTGTGCAGGCTCTGGGGATAAAAAGATAAAAAAGGTACAGCTGCCCCCCCCCCCCCACCGGTGCATTCCTAAGGATGCCTGAAATTCCCCTAATAATGCATCCCTGTCATGGAGTGAGAGCTAAGGGTAAGAGGGCCTAAGAGATGGTCTGATCCAATGCTCTCATTTAATAGATGAAGAAACTGTGGCCAGAGAGGTTTGGTGATATACCCAAGGTCACTTTCAAGGAAATACAAGGTCACCTCTGATGAGGGATTTGAACCCAGGTTCCCTGGATTATGATCTTTCCACGGTATATGTTGAAGCTCAGTAATTAGATCATTTTCATCTGCTGGCTTATCCTGATGCTAGCACTCCAAAGCCTGGAGCTCTGTCTCTCTCTTTTCTGTTCCCTTAGAGATGTCCCTAACCCAGAGCTGCAGAATCAGGCTTCTGGACTGACCTGGCCTTTCAACCCCATGCCCACTGGGCCTTCCAGATCCCTCCATCTTCCCCTTCCTGGGACCGTGGCCTGGCAAGCAGGCAGGCAGGCAGGCGGAGCACCACACACACCAATGCCTGCTAATAGATTGTTTTTGAAAAGGGGCCATGTGGGACCTAAGCTGCTTCAAAGGTAATTAAAAGGCAGGGAGACAGGATCTGATTAGCGCCTTGGCCCAGCTGGAAGATTAGGCAGCAAAGTTTTTCCCCATTTCGGGAGTTTGGGCTATTGAAGGAAAAGACTTCTGGGAGAGGGCTGCTAGGGGAAAACAGGCAGTCTTTGGATGGGTGTCTTTTGTCTTCTCTCTGAGCTTCTATTTTCTCCTGCTATGTGAAAATCCTGGACATCCCCCAATCCCTGGGGGCCAGAGATGGACCTGATCCCTACATCACTCTGCAGGTGCCAGGTCCTGCTCTGCCACTTATGAGCTAGGTGATGCTGGCCAGCTTACCTCCTTCCCCTGGGCCTAGGTTTTCTGACCCATAAATATGAGAGGGGTGAACTCAGTGACCTCTAAGGGCCTGCCATCACTAAGACCTAAGATTTGTCTCTGCCCCTCCCACCACATTAGAGTAAACAGAGCAAACTCAACTAAAGGCCTTTGGAGCTTGGCACCAAAGAGACAAGAAAACCTCCATGCAATGCCATTAGCACCAACCAGGTGCCTAGACTCTGTCTAGGTACTGGAAATACAATGACAAATACGGAACAGTCCCTGCCCTCCAGGGGCTTACAATCCATCAGGGAGATATCACGTACATGCACAAATAGAACATATATGTATGTATACATGTATGTGTGTGTAGTTTGGGGATATAGGGCACTAGCCCCTCGAGGAGGGGGAGGAATCAAGAAGGGCTTTAGATGGTTCTACAGTTGGAAGGAATCTCCAAGATCATACAGTCCAAAACAATCACTTTCTAGTTTCTTCCATATCGTGACCTCTAATTGTGGATGACTCTCAAGGCTCTGTCCTAGACCCTCTTCTCATTTCTCTTCAGACACTCTCTCGATTGGTGATCTCATCAGTTCCTATTGGCTTAATGATGATGCCTCTGCAAATGATTCCTAGGTAAATAGAGATAGACAGACACAGATAGAAATAGACAGAGAAATGGAGAGAGAGCTAGACAAAAACAGATAGAAACAGAAAAAGAGATGGAGATTGATAGAAATAGTTTGCAGAGATAGATGGTAGCATAGATAGGTAGACAGACAGACAGATGATAGAGAGATAGACAGATAGATAATAGACAGACAGACAGACAGATGATAGAGAGATAGATAGATAGATAGATAGATAGATAGATAGATAGATAGATAGATAGATAGATAGAGATAGACAGATAGATAGATACCTCCAGCCCTAGTCTCTCTTCTGGTCTTCAATCCCATATCAGCCACTACCTCCTTCACATCCTGAACCAGAAATCCAGAGGCATCTCAATCTCATCATATCCAGAAGAGAGCTCCTTACCTCCCCACATCAGCTCTTCCCTCTTATGGATCTCCCCATTACTATGCCCTCCTCATCCCCCAGCCTCACCACCTCATCACCAACCTCACTCACCCCACTTATTCAACCAGTTGCCAGATCTTGTCTCTACCTTCAGGACTTCTCTGCAGGCAGGCTAAGTTCCATTCTCTCCACTCAGACAGCCACATCCATGTTCAGGCTCTCATCACCTCTCCTAGACTACTGCAATCACCTTCTGGCTTTTCTCTGCCTCTAGAACCCAAACACACTGTTGTCTCCCCCATTAGAGTGGGAGCCCCTTGAGAGCAGGGACTTTTGGTGGAGATGGGGGGGAGGAGGCCTTTCTTTGCATTCTCAACATTTAGAACAATGTCTGGCACATAGTAATCACTCAATTGTGTTTGTCCTTCGTTTTCAAAGAGGACCATGACATTAGGGAGAGGATGACATGACTTGCAATTGACTTTGATTTGAGGGAGGGAGGGCTGTGCAAGGTCATCAGCCTCACTTTCTCCTCCAGAGCCATCTAGATCCAGCGACCAGATAGTCATCAGGACAACTGGAGATGGCCCAAGATGCAATGGGGGACCCGGACCCTTTTAGGCTAAGGTCTTTTCAGTTCTCACTTTGAGCAACACCCAAATCACTCAATAAATATTTGTTGGCTAACTAAAAGCAGAAACTGAGGCCCCTGTACTTAGATAATTAAATACAATGTGATTTAGGGATGAGGAAAGGTTTCATGTAATTGGCCCCACCTGAGCTGAGACTTGGAGGCAATTAGGGCTTGTGAGAGGTGGATTCCAAGGGCTGCTGGCTCTTTTCTCTCCACTCTCCATTACAGGAAGGGAAGGGTGGACTCTGCAGACCAGAGATAACCATTCGTAGTCTCAGAATCCTTCAATGACCAGCAAGGATGGGGGAAGTGAAGTCTGTTTGAGAACCTGTGGCCAGTGACTCCAAACTCAGCCAGGAGGGGCAGGCAGGAACTGGGCAATGGCACCTCTTTGTCTCCATTGTTGGTTGGAATGGCAGAGTCTGGGTCTAGGAAGCTTGGCTGACTGACTGGAATAACTTTTTTTAAGGCCCTTGGCTTTACCCCCAGAATGTTGGGACTCAGCATTGATTCAGGGACCTGCAGGCGCCTGGCATAGGTCTAAAGGGCAGAACCATTCAAAGGCCATGGCCTGGGCTAGACAGACCAGAGCAGTTTTAAAAATAAGAATTCTGGCCAATCTCTGAAGACAAAGGTTAACTAGCAAACTCTTCTCCAGCAGTGTCATTCAGGGGTCATAGAGGTAGCCCATTCCCTCCCCAATCCATCATGCCTTGGGCCTCAGAGGGCAGGAGCATCCAGGGAGAATCCAGAAGTTTGGGGCTGAATTCCTGAGTTTCCCCAAATCATCCTTACCATAGCTAACTCCCTCAGTGGGAATCGAGATTCTCTCACTATGGGTATTGTGGGACTGTGCAGTGAACCTGGGGCTTGGGAATCAGGAGGCATGGGTGTAAGTCCCAGCACTGGCATTTAACAAGTTTGTGACCTCAAGAAAGTTACTGTCCCCTCTCTAGGTCTTTTTTATCTGGCAAATGAGGATGTTAACCAGCTCAGGTCCCAAAGAAGGGTGCAAAAGCCCGTTTCCCTCCTTTCTTTGCAGAAATGGAGGACTCTGGAACAGAACCCAGCCTCCTCTCGGTCTCAATAAATGTGTCCATTAGTTTTGCTGAATGTTTTCCCCTTCCTTCCTCCTTCCGCCTCCTGACCTTAATTGTTACCAAGGATAGCTCTCTGGATAGGGCGATTAAAAAAAACCATAGCGCTCAAAAACAAAACAAACCATTAAAATGTCTTACTTAATGAAGGCGTTAACCTAGATGATGTTTATAGTCTTTCCCAACTTTTAACACTTTAATGAAAACAGTTGACATCTATATAGTACCTTAAGGCTTGGTTTTCAAAACACTTTACAAATATGTGATTAATAATCATCTTCTCATTTGTTCCTCACAACAACCCTGGGAGGAAGGTGCTATTATTACCTCCTTTCACAAATAGAGAAACTGACCCCGTCAGAGGTTAAATGACTTGCTCAGAGTCATACTGCTAGTAATTGTTTGATGCTGGATTTAAATTTAGGCTTTTCTGACTCCAAGTCCAGTGCTCAATCCGCTGGACCACTTAGCAACAATCCCTGGGAAGTAGATAATGAAATGATTAGTTCATAGTCTCACAGCTTGTAGAGTTTGAAAGTAGGACTTGAACCCAGGTCTTCCTGACTCCAAGTCCAGCCCTCCAAACCCTGCACCATCCTGCCTCTGTCTAGGTAAGTTCCAGAGGGGTTTAAGGCTCTAAGCTTTCACTGCAAGTCTTGCTGGGCACCATTGCATCCCAGAGTCACGGCTCCTCCTCTGAATAGGGACTCCTCCTTTCACCATTATCTAAGCCTGGTTGGCTCTGACCCTTAACTTTGAAGATCTTTGGGTACCTGAGCTGCTTGACCCCTGGGGTTCAGAGGTCAGTCATGCTGTATCACTGATTACCCCCCATTTCTTCCTTAGAGCTAGATCCTTGTCCCTACTTCCTCTTTCACTTTTCCCTTCTGCCGCCCCAAGCTTGAGTATCTCTCCTTGGGCTTGAGCACAAGGGAAAAGAGTCTACTGAGAAATACCCATAAAAATAAAGCATGTCTAGCCAGGGTTTTCAGCTTGCTAGTCTACCCTACCCAGAATCAGCTTCACCTAGTGGCTTGGGAGTTGACCTCAGAACCATGAAGACCTGGGGGTTCATCTTCTGTCTCTGGTACTTACCGTTTGTGTGGCCATAAGCAAATCACTGAGCCTCAGTTTTCCTATATAGGAAACAGGATTTTAAAAAACCCTATGGCACATACAGTCTCAGGATTTGTGGGGGTGTTTAAAACTGTACAAATGTGCCCTATTATCCCTGTCTTCTCAAATTTCTCCTGACTACTCCACACCACCAATAATTTATTTAGCAGCTGCACTTTGCTAAATACAGGTGCTGGGTTTTGGGGAAAATGCAAAGTTTAGATTAAGAGAATTCAGTCCTCCACAAGCTTAAAATAAAATAGGATGAAAAGACACATAAAAACTGTAACACATAATTTTGCATGACATATGCGTGAATGGTACAGCCAGAAGTCCAGAGTTCAAAAGTTGTGTGACCTTAAGCAAGTCATTTGCTCTCTTCAGTCCAGTTCCCCCAGTTCCAAGAAAAGATTCAGCCTGAGGGCATTAACTAGCAGAGAGGAGCCTGCCCTTTGTTCTAACAAGCTTGGTGCCTAAGGCTGATAATCTTTAACTGCCAGGAAGAGAGGCTTCTTAGCCGAGACTTGAGAGAACAAAATTGTGGACGCCTAGGGGAGATGTTTTTCTAATAGGAAGCAATTATACATGTTGCCAGCATTCCCCTCTGCTGTGGTTACTGTTGTTGGAAGCTACCTTTAGAGGCCGCCATGCTTGGCAGTGTCAGCACTGAGGTTCAGTGCCTTTTAGACATCAAGACTTAAATGCATATCAGACCTTGAGAGCCACCTTAAGTTCCCTAGCTTGCAGTACTGGGCCAACAAGGCAGCAAAGGGAGTGGAGAGAAGGCCTGAAGAATGGAAGAAGCAGTTTTGGGGAAGAGAGGCTGGAGGGCTTCTGGTTGCTTATTTTAACACTTATTTACCCCTGCCCCTCCTCCGTCCTGCACTTCCAGAGAGTGCATATAGCAAAATATGTTTTTAAAGAGAAAAAAATCAACAAAATCAGTATTATTACCCAATGATACATTACCCAATCAAAAAGTCTAAAAATAATGCCTCACACTCATGGCCCACCACCCCAAAGAAGTAGGGTAGGGGTATCTTCTCACATCTCTTCTTTGGGCCCAAGCTTCTTCTCCAGAGCTTTGCAATATTCACTTTCAGTTGTTTTGTGGTTATTATTCTTTCCTTTGACCTTCTCATAGTCATGTGGATGACTTTCTTGGTTCTCCTTGTTTCATTCTGCATCGGTTCATGTGGATCTTTCCATGATTCCCTTCATGCATCATATTCACAATCTCTTAAAAAACAGTAGCATTCCACTATATTCATGTACTTCAACTTTGCCACTCGCTAAGCAATGGGCACCTATTTCTTTTCCAGTTCTTTGTTGTTATCACTGTTGTTGTTCAGTGGTTTTCAGTTGTGTCCAACTCTTTGTGACTCAGGATTTTCTTGGCAAAAATACTGGAGTGGCTTGCCATCTTCCTCTCCAGTTCCTTTTATAGATGAGGAAACTGAGACAAACAGGATTAAGTGACTTGCCCAGGGTCACACAACTCCTAAGTGTCCGAGGTCAGATTTGAACTCAGGAAGATAAATCATTCCAGGCCCAGCTCTCTACCCACTGTACCACCTAACTAACTGCCCGGTTCTTGCCAGCACACACAAAATAAAGCCCTGCTATAAACATTTTGGTATATGTGGGGATTTTCTTCTTATCAATGACCTCCTCTGGGCTGTAAGTCTATTAGCCAACTCTCTGGGTCAACCGGTATGCACATTTTTAGTCACTTTACTTGCATAATCTCACATTGCTTTCACAGATGGCTGTATTTGCCTCTTGTTTATTTAAAAATACGTCTCTTATCCATAGCTGTGAGTAGTACATAATCTGCTTCTCTGGTCATTTGTTATATGGTATTATCGGAAATATTTAGGTCTTGTATCCATTTGGAATGTATCGTGGGGTATGAGGTAAGGTGTTGGTCTAAGCCTAATTTCTGCCAGACTCCTTTCCAGTTTTCCCAGCAGCTTTTAATCAAGTAGGAAATTCTTCCCTAAGTAGTTCATGCTTTCCAGTTTATCAAACATTGGATTTTTGAATTCCGTCGTGTCTGATTCACCCTTGTCTGGTCTGTTCCACTGATCTATCTCTTTATTTATTCATCAATACCAAATGGTTTTGACGACTGACGCTTTATAATAGAGTTTGATGTTTGGACATGCTATTCTACCGTTTTCCTTACTTCTTTTCATTACTGATATTTTCACTGATATTCAAGACCTTTTGTACCTCCAGATGCATTTGGCTATTTATTTTATTTAATTCGATGAATCAATAGCACTGTCATTTTTATTATATTGGCACCGCCCAGTCATGAGCACTGAAGATTCCTCCAACCATTTAAGCTGCTCTTTATTTCTTTAAGGAGCACTTTTTCATTGACATTTTTTTCATTGTATTTTGTGGGCTTTGGTAAATTGATCCCCAAATATCTTACGTATTTTGTAGTTATTTTGAATGGGATTTCCCTTTCTATTACTGGCTCAGATTCATTTTAACTCTTTATGGTCTATCTTATGTTCTACATCTTTTTGCCTTACTATGATATCCCATGTTCAATAACTGGCTAAGTCAGAAAGAGATCCCGTGGAATATGGGGGCCCTTGAATAAGTAGTTGAGCCAAATAATTTCTGGGATCCTGCATATATCAATGAGGTGCTCCATGTTTACATACATTCACAATTAAGCAATCAAGAAATGTGAATTGTGTGCTAAGTACTACAGGGTAAAGAAGGAGCCTAAAACATGGATCCAACCATAATAAGCTTACATTTTAATTAGGGAGGCACACACACATTAGAATGTAATCTTCCTGAGGGTAAGGACAGATTCTTTTTTTTTTTTGCATTATATTCCACTTGCCAAGCATAGTATAAAAGCTTGATAAAATTTTTGTTGAATTGAATTAAGAAACAAGGCAATTTTATACATAATAGCTATTATACAATGAACTAAATTGTGTGGCACAAGAGATTAGAGAACAAGACAGAATAGAACAAGTTGCTAATTATAGGATGCAGACAGTAAATGCAGAATGAGTTAGAGAAGGAAATGGTCAGTCCATTCACAGCCCTTTGAAAAAATAATAACCCACTTTCAGCATACATAGTAATCCATGTATAATATCTATGTAATAGGAGGGTGGGCAGTACCCCAAAACCGCTTTCTCTCTGTGTTTGTGAGAGTCTACTCAGGACTTGTGTTCCAGATAGTTGACTTGGCTCAGCCCCTACCCTCTAGGAACTCCTTCTGTTTGGGTCTAGCCATTATGAATCATTCAGACCTCATTTATAGTAAAAGCAAAGCAATTCACTTAAAGTAGTGGCATTGAGAAAATGGGAAAAGAAAAACAGCGTAAAATATAGTGAACCCAATCATTGTTCCTTCTCATGTGTATGTGGGCACACACACACACACACACACACACACACATATACCTTCCCTGTTACTTCCTCTTCCAACTATTCAGAAACAATCCAGGCTAGCAAGCAGCAGGGCAATAGAAAGAATTGCCACCACCAGGGGCATTCCCTCCCCTGCCTCTCTTTCACCCCTTCCCAAGGCTCCAGGCCATCTAGAACCCATCTAGAACCCATCTGGACTGTTTGACCACTCACTCACTCACTTGGATGAGATGGGAGGAATCATCTTTTTTCCTTTCAGTGAGATGAAGGGCATCCTTCCACTGTGTCCTAAGGTCCTCCAGGCCTTATCGTTTCACCTGATTCTAAACCCTCAGGACTCCTGTCGCTGTCATCTCACCTGCTGATACAAACTAAGGACCTCTGGCCCTTCCATCTGCCTCAACCACTGCTGTACACTTAAGACCTTTAAGTCTTCCCATCCACCTTCAGCTGACCCTTATTTTACATATTGTTTTTGCCAAGAGTCTCACTTTTTCTATTTGTATCCCCAGAATTTTGGATATAGTAAGTGCTTGGTGAATGAGCTATCTTTCACCCATCCCAAAATACCATCTCTGCATAAACTTCATTCCTGGCCTCTGGCAGTTAGGGCTGCTATTTCTTTATTCCCATTCTCCATCATACTACTCGGCGCCTGGGTGAAGATAAAAAGCAGAACACAAATGTGCAATAGAGTATGTGCCCCAGTGTCTGAGTCACCATTCTGATCCCTTCTTGCTTCACTAACAGAAATCAGAATTCTTCCACTTTTGTGTCATAGTTGGGTGCAAATACCCTATGATTCCCTCATTAGTTAAATAGGCAGCATTCAAACCTGGACTAAGCCAGCAACTTATATCAAAACAACACAGGCCAATGGGAGAGCTTTCTCCCAGTGGCATTACCTCCTCTTCTCCACGCTCTTCTTCCCAGTGTACTTTCTGAAACATCTAAGTTTGTGCTCATCCAGTCGGAGTCCACACTGGGGTGGCATCATCAGTCAATATGTCTCTTTGTTTAGTCAACTGTGTCCAACTCTTCATGAACCCATTTGGGGTTTTCTTGGCAGAGATACCCAAGTGGTTTGCCATTTTCATCTCCAGCTCACTTTACAGATAAATAAACAAGCAAACAGGATTAAGTGACTTGCCCAGGGTCATACAGATTAGTAATTGTCTAAGGCCAGATTTGAACTCAAGAAGATGAGTCCCCAGGCCTGGCACTCTATCCACTGTTCCACCTAATTGCTTCTGATATGCTCCTTTCAGAGAGAGACAGACAGAGAGACAGAGAAAGAGGACTGGAATGTGTTCCCCTTCCCCTAGCTCCCATCTGAATACCTGGGGACAATTAAGCTGTTTGCTCCCACAAGATGTACATAATGATGAATGGTACAGGTACTTGATAAACACTTAAGAGAGGAAAAAAGGAAAGAAGATAAGGACTTGGGGGTGATTAGCCATCATGTTGCATGACAGAAATGACAGAGAATATGAGACTTAGCCTCACCTTCCTGAGAAATTAATGGAGCTCCTGGCATCTTGGTGGAGCAGCAAACATCATGAGAAACAGCCAGAAGTTGGAGAGAGAGAATTAAAATGTCGCCACCACCATCAAGCCCTTTCACCAGGAGGGAGAAGTAAGTCCAAACAGGATTGGGCAGTGGGGCAGAGAGTCAGAGGATCCTGTATACTGAGGACTTAGACACATCCTGAAAGGATAGGATTAGGATAGCCCCTAATCTCTGAATAAATACCAAATTCAAAACCAGAGGACTTGGGTTCAAATCTTGACTCTACTATTGATTACTACTTTGACCTTGGACAATTCACTTATCTCTCCGGGGCCTCAGTTTCATCCTCCATAAAATAAGCGGGTTAAATTAAAGGATTTCTAGGGCCTTTTCCAGCTCTAAATCTCTACCTCTGATGACTGGTGGCCATTCGTTCAAAAAATCATGTTTTGTTTTTCTCCTTTTAATTAAAGCTTCTCCTGAAATACTGTCAATTATGTGCTTGCAGGGGAGGAGTGGGTCCCAGTTACAGTGGGACTACCACATCTATTTTTTTTTTAGCATTCCCTGGGTGTCAGTTAAGAGCTGAGAGGGAAGGAAAATCACCTCCAGTGTCCAAGGGCTAGCAGAGGCATGTCAGTCTCAGAGATGTGAGTTCTATGCATATGTGGTTCATATACAATGACAGTAACTAGTATTCCTATCAGAGAAGGAAAAGGCAAACCAGTCTAGCATTTTTTCCAAGAAAACTCCAAATGGAGTCATGAAGGGTCAGACACAACTGAACAACAACCACCAAAAATATTTATATAGCACTTTAAGACTTGCTAAGCTTTTTACAAAGATTATCTCATTTGATCTTCACAACAACCCTAGGAAGGAGATGCTACAATTGTCCCCATTTAACAGATGAGAAAACTAAGGCAGACAGAGGTTAAAGTGACTTTTCCAGGATCACTCAGCCAGAAAGGCTAGATTTGAACTCAATCTAGCCTGACTCCAAGGCTAATGCTCTATCCATCATATCACCCAACAGCTTCTATATACTAAATGTATATCAACTAAGATATCAGTGATGTGGATTCAACTCTTGTCCATATCTTTCCAAAAACCTTCTGTAAGTAGTCTATTCAATGAGCTGGAGGCCTTCCTTTAGGCCTTTTAATACTACGTGAGAAAAAAAATCTACTACATGAATGCCAGTGCAATGCTCACATTATCCATCCTTCCCTCTTGCTGGCCTGCCCCATTTTCAGTTGATTATTTTTCCTACCCCTCATGTAAGCAAGTCATCATTGGTAATGTGCTACAACCTATTTCCTCCTACTATTTATCTCTCCATTGCCCTTTGGGTCACTTGCAATTTTGATTCCTCAGAGATAGTAACATTTCCTGATTCATGGCTATATAGCATCAGCCAGAATATTGGTGTTGAAAAAATATAGTAGGTTCTTTTTGGCTTCAGAGAGTACCTTGAACTTGTGAAGAGTTCGATATGATTTCCTCCATGTTAGACAGCCCACTCTTGTCTGCCTGTTTAGTGATTATCCATCAGCAGTATCTCTCCAGGGTATAGTTCAATGGGCTATCTGTTCGGTTGCTTATCATAACCTGAACCACTTCCATGACAATGGAGAAGGCCTTCATCATCCTCAATATTCAATTTAACTATCTTTCTCCAAAGTTGCACATGATCTCTTAATTGCCAAATCTATTGGCCTTTTCTCATTCCTGAGCCTCCCTTTGCCTCTCTGACGCCTTCAACACTGCCAATCACCTTCTCTTTCAGTATTATCTTTCATCTCTAGGTTTTTGTAATACTGTTTTATCCTGGTTCTCCCATCTGCTATCTGCTCTTTCTCAGTCTCCTTTGCTAAATCTCCATCCAGGTCATGCCCACTAACCATGGGTAGCCCCCAAGACTCTATTCTGAGTCCTCTGCTCTTCTCCCTCTATGCTGTATTACCTGGTGATCTCATCAGCTCCAGTGATTTCAATTATCATGTCTGTAGACAATTCCCAAATCTTTAAATTCAGGCCTTGTAGTTCATCCTTTGTTTTTGAAGAGCTCTGATGACATCATGGGGTGATGTCTTGACTTGTACATGAATTGGATTTAAGTAAGGCACAATTGCACAAAAATTCAAATTTAGTCTCTTTATTGAGTTAAAGTCATACATCTCCAGCTGCCTCTTACTCATCATGAACTAGATGTTCCCATATCCCAAACATCCACATCTTAAACTCAATATGTCCAAAACAAAACTCACTGTCTTCTTCTCCTGGAGCCCCATACCACCACCATCACCTTTTTCCAGACTTCCTTATCCCTATCGATGGCACCCCCATTCTCTTAGGCATCCAACCCACCACCCCAGTGCCATTCTTACCTCTTCGTTCTCATTCCACGTATCCAATCTATTACCAAATTTTGTTGTTCCTACCCTCACAGTATTTCTTGTATCTATCTCCTTATCACCACTCACACTGAAACAACCCCAGGTCAAGCCCTCATCACCTCTCATCAAGGTCACTGCAATAGCCTTCTTAATGGTATCCATGCCTCAGATAACTCCTTCACACTCTAATATATCCTCTCAAGCATAGGTATGAATGTGTGTCACACACCTTGCCTCCAACCAAGGAGCTCCAATGTCTTCTAATGACCTCCAGGAGCAAGCAAAGAAATCCCCTATTTGATGTTTGAAGTTCTTCATAACCTAGCCTCTTCCTACCTTTCCAGCCTTCTACTATCTTATTTCCCTCCATGTACTCTATAATCCATCCACACTGGTCATTCGGTAGTTCCTTGAACATAACACTCTAACTCCAGTCTCCTTGACTTTGCACTGACTGTCACCCATGCCTCCAATGCTCTGCCCCCCATCTTCACTTTCACCTCCCAGCATCCTCCAAGAATCAGCTCAAATCCCACCTTCTTTAGAAGGCCTTGCTTCACCATACCTCTCAACTCTCAGTTGCCAAGGCTTTCTTCTTTCGATTATCTTCATATTCCATATATATCTTGCATATATCTAGATATTTAAATGAATATCAGAGATTTTTTGTTGTTGTTTTTGTTTTTTGCCTTTCTTTGTAACCCTCACACTTAGGACAATGCAGGACACACAGTAAGTGTCTAATAAATGCTTGTTGACTAAACGATGTCATTATAGACAAATAGAAGGGTCATCAAGCAGACTTATTTCTGTTGTTGCATCTACCAACATTTCTAATATAATGGGAGAAGACCTGGGACTCATCTGCTCTGAATGGTGGGAAACTGCAAACCCACCTAACCCCTGTCTCTAGGTCTGCCTAGATCATGCTTCACATCCCATTCAGGAAACCAGGACCTTCCCACTGGAGACATCTGGCCATCTTACATCTGCCCTGATGTACACATGTCACCACCTCCCCCACATTCTCCCTTCTCCCACTTCCAACCTCTTTATCTTGCTCTAGAAATAGTAATCAAGGCAATTCTACAATAGATCTTCTTTAGAGGCAGCTAGGTGGTGCAGTGACTAGAGCACCGGCCCTGGAGTCAGGAGGACCTGAGTTCAAATCCAGCTCCAGACACTTAATACTTACTAGCCATGAGACCTTGGGCAAGTCACTTAACCCCAATTACCCTGCCCTCCCCCCTCCAAAAAAATATTTAAAGCAATGCTACAATTGCTCCTGAAGAGGATGTGGCAATGAACTACTCCATGGCTCCTCTCACTATCCCTGTAACTACAGACCAAAGCTCCCTGCCATAGCCCCTAATCTCTCTATATATAGAAGAGAAGCACCTGGAGAGCAGGGACTATCTCACTTTTGTATTCCTATCCACAGTGTCCAGCACAAAATAGGTGCCCAAAAAATGCTTTCTCATTCATTCATATCTTAACATATTCACAGAAGACATCTTTCTGGAGAACAACCTCTACGACTGAATCCTTATTTCATGAAATCAAAATATTTTTTCAACCCAAAATACCTAGAGTGGAATTTTTTCTCTGAAAATTTTGGATAATTATATAATCACTAAAAAGAGTCTGTTTTAGAAAATCACCTGTAAAAGCCAACCTGTTCCCTTCTCATACTTCAGTTGGGTGGACCAGTAGATAGAGCTCTGGGCCTGGAGTCAGGAAGACCCAGCTCTAAATCTGGCCTCAGATACTTTCAAGCTGTGTGATCCTGGACAAGTCACTTACTTGCTGCCTGCCTCAGTTTCCTCATCTGTAAAATGGGATAATAACAGCACCTCCCAGGGTTGTTGTGAGGATCAAAGGAGATAATTTTTGTAAAGTGCTTAGCACAGTGCCTGGCACATAGTAGGCATCATGTAAATACGAGGTATTATCATCATTATCAAGAATGCCCTGGATAGAACAACATACCATTCTTATAAAATTTTGTGAAAACGAGAAAGTAGAGATACGGATTGCTAGTTATTGACATTCACTCAGTCCCCCTTTTTTCAGTAGTAATACCCTTCTTTTTTTCTAATGATTCAGTATTGGCCGCCCTTTCAGAGATCTTAAAAATCAATACTTTCAGCATTCTTAAAGCAGCGCCTTCTCTAAAAGTGTATCCACTTCCTCTCCTCTAGTTGCCTCCCACGTCCCCCACCCCCACTCCTTCTTCTTCTTTCCCACTTTCTTGAATAGTTTCTCAGGGACCCAGATGTTAGAGTCCAAGTGTGGTGACCCCATTACTGTTGTTAAATCCAATAGTTTCTTTAAAAAAAAAATACAAATACATTTTCCCATTGTTTCATTTTTTATTGTCCTCCTTCCAGTTCTACCATTAAATGTGGTTGGAACGGTCCAGATTATTTGAGTCTTAGGTTAAGCTTTCTAAAAACTCATTTTCCCCCCAACTGCTTCTCATTGTTTTGTGAAGGTAATGCTGTTTCACCATTTTCTTCCACACGGTTTTGCAAAGCAGTTTGTATTCAAGCTGTTGGGTTTCTTTGCTTGGCAAGGAAAACAAGTGCCTGATGACTGGATTATGTACGTGCGTGTGCATGTATATGTGTATATGTGGGCTATTTGTAGCTATGTATGTACATGTGGATGTGTGGATG
Source organism: Pseudochirops corinnae (assembly GCA_028646515.1). Taxonomy (NCBI): domain Eukaryota; kingdom Metazoa; phylum Chordata; class Mammalia; order Diprotodontia; family Pseudocheiridae; genus Pseudochirops; species Pseudochirops corinnae. The sequence continues at coordinate 63,282,862 of CM053588.1, read as the reverse complement.
TAGAGATGTATGTAGGTATATATGTATATGTATGTATGTGTGCGTGGGGGGGGGAGGTGTGTGTCCTAAGTTCTTTCATATGGTAGTGGCTTTAACTCACTTCACCTTCCAAACGGAATGAAGATTGTCCACATCAAAGTGTTTTCCTTTACCCATTTCTCTTTCTTTTCACATTGATATTGTGTTCAAATAGATCAGGTTGGGGTTGTCATTACACTGTATTTTATAATTTGTGGTTGATTTTGACTTTCAGTCTAACAAGTTGATGGTCCACATAGAGACAGGCAATTTGGAAATTCTAAATTGATATTTAGTCATTTTCTGTCCATTAAAGATATAATCAATTGCATTTTTATGTTTTTGTGTCAGATGCTCTCTATAACCAGTACCCTTCAACTCTTCTTGAAAAGAATATTCATGATACATAGATGCAAAAGCCACTACATTTTGCAGTAGAAAGAGCATTGGATTTGGAGACAGAAAATGGATTTAAATCCTGGCTCTGTCTCTTCTTAGCACTGTAATGTTAGGCAAGCCACTTCCCCCTTCTGGGCCTCAGTTTCCTCATTTGTTAAATGAAGGGAGCTGGACTAGATGACTACAAAGTCACTTCCAGATTATACGTCTATGATCTTATGATCTCCATCAGTTTTGTAAGATTTAACCTCTTTTATTTCTTAATCTCAACCAAACTTTTCCCCTCATATCCTTGACCATCCTGATCTAAACATTGCATTGAAGTCTCCACACACTAAATTGTGTATTGACATATTTTGGAGGCTCTCATGGAGATCTCTACCTTCTCATTCTTTTGCAACAAATATTAATAAGCATCAATTCTCTTTATTGTTATTGTTATTCTTTTGCTTAATTTCATCATCACCACTTTGTAATTTGTTAAGCTGTTTTTTGGACCACAGACAGCTCCGTACTGGAAACCTTTTCATTTTGGTGAGACTCAACAAAATGTGCACTCCAATGTCATAGTTAAGTGATGTGATAGGGATGGTGGAGTATGAGTAACAGAATATAGGGAATCCCATCACCTATAACCCAGTGTCACCTATGTTCTATAACGAGGCATCCAAGTAGGACTTTTGTGTCTACATGCAGAGAAAGATTTGGGAGTCAATTTAGGATTTATATTCCTTTACCACTCCTACCCATCAAGGAATTTACAGATCTTTGAAATTTCTCCCCACCCAAAACCTAGGTCAGAGTGGGAACCACAGCAGATCCCTAATGAATGTTTTGGCATTAATAGATTATATTCTAGAAAATGTCAATCCATCCTGCCCCACCTTCTCCAACACTCCAACTTTTCTGCCTTAGAGATTTGTCTAAAAGTACCTCCGTGCAAATAAATGACAAAATAGAATTGGGAAAGGATTAGATTGGAGAGCAACTCTGCTCCTTGGAAGCCATGCTGAAAAAATAATTACACTAAGCTACAGCCTCAGAACAAATTGCACTGTTCCCTGGCCAAAGAGCTGCTTAGAAGTTGGTCTGTCAATTTTTCCCCACACTGCAAGACTAACAAGAATGGAAGGAACAGCTCTGCCTACCATATAACATTCCCAAAAACTTGTCCAGGTTTCTACATTGGGACTGCATGATGCCCTCTATGAAACAACAGCTGCACACTCCATTCCCTCTATTCTACTATATACCCCCATCTCCTGTGCCCCATTACACATATCCCATCATCTGTATTATCACACTCTTCTGCATCAACACTCCACAACCTATAGCCATCACCCACATCCCATTATCTATACACTGTTCCCTCTACCTCGTCACTTGAACTCTCTTCTGTATCATTGTACTGTCATCACCCTTTCCCCTACATCACCTGTACTATCAATCATACCCTCTCATCTAAACCCCATCGTTTGCACTCCATTACCTGTACTTCTTTATCCACACCCTGTCACCCTTATGCCATTACCTATACTCTCACTCATATTCCTATCACTCATACCCCTTCACCTACACCCCATCATCCACACTCCATTACCTAGATTCCATCACCCCCTCCCTGTCACCATCATTCCATCACCTCCATACTCCATTACCTGTACTCCATCACTCATACTCCATCACCCTTACCCCTTCACCCCCTGTCTCCCAAATCTCATTATCTGCAATCTGTCACTAGTACTCCATCACTTAAAACCCACAATTAGAACCCCATCAGCCATACTATCCTGTAGTATGAAATTACAGAGGGGCATATTTCAGTTTGATATTCAAGGAGAAACTTCCTAACTATCAAAACTATCCAAAAGTGAAATGGATTATCTCAGGAGACAGTGGGCTTCATAGTATTAGAGGTTCTTGAGCAATCATTGATAGTCACTTGCTGGGGAGGCCAAAGAAGAGGATCCCTGTTTAAACAAAAGCTTGACCAGATGACCTCTGAGATCACTTATATCTTATATCTTACATCTCTTAAATCTCCCATCTCTTATATTCTGTGATTCTCAGTAAAGGTCATAGAAGACTAACCATTATTAGTACCTTTCAGCATTCTCTTTTCCCCCAACTGCTTTAGCCCTTTCTTTCTCATTTATGGTTCTACAATCCAGTGAGGCATAGTTATAGTTTTTTAGAATCATATCCATCAATCAACAAGCATTTATAAATGCGTATTGCTATGTGCCCTACTATACTGTGCTAGTCACTAGGGATCCAAGTATGAAGAATAAAATAATCCCTATTGGCAAGGAACTTCTACTCTAATTGAAAAGACAATAAGCACATATGTAAATACACACAGCGTGCATATAAAGTGAACAAATAAAAGTATATACAAGGTGGTTAAATGCAAAGTAACTTAGGAGGGAAGGCACTAGCAATCAGAGGAACTGGGAAAGGCTTCATGTAGAAATTGACATCTTAAAGAAAGAAAAGGACTCTATGAGGCAAGTGGGCAAAGAGGGTATGTGGAGTGGCCAGTTCAAGGCACAGGGATAAGAAATGGAGTGTCTAGTTCAAGGACCATGGAGAGGGTCACATTCAGCTGGATCACAGAGTGTAGAGGAGCAATATCCTTTGAGATTAGAAAGATAAGTTGGAACTGGGTTTAAAAGGTTTTCAAAGACAAACACCAGAGTTTATATAATGATCCTAGAGGCAACAGGAAGCCACTAATGTTGGCTAGAGGAATTATATTCACTGGCAGATCTACACTTACAGAAAGTTACTTGGGCAGCTGAAGGCAGGATGGACTGAAACTGTGAGAGACTCGAGAAAGGAAGACCCATCAAGAGGATGCTACAGTAATCTAGGCAGGGGGTGATGAGGACTGAAAGTGAGGAGGTAACTGTGAATGGAGAGAAAGACAGATGTGAAAGATGTAAAAACCACAAGATCTGGCAACTGATTGGATGTGTGGGATGGGGGAGTCTAGGATAAAACTGATGTTATGAACCAGGAGGCTCAAGGAGATGGTACCTTCAACGGAAATAGGAAAACTTGAAAGGTTTAAAACTTGGGGGTGGTTTAAGGGGGGAAAGATAATGAGTTCGGTTTTGGTTGCATTTAGTTTAAGATGTTTCCAGGATATTCAGTTTGAAATGGCCAATAGGCAATCAGTGATACTTGAGGAGAGAATCTGGACTTATCGTTCTATGAGTCATCTGCAAAGAGTTGGTAATTAAACCCATGAGAGTCAATAAGGTTGCCAGGAAAGAGAGGGCTATCTCCAGTTCTCCTGTACCATATCCAGTCTTGGATCCAGATGACTCCAGAGTAGAAAGTGAAGCTGGCAACCTTGTACAGCCCTGCCTCACTTAAATCCAATTCACTTGCAAATCATGGCACCATCTTCCTGATGTCATAGTCCTCTTTAAGAACAAAGGACAAAGGGCCAGATGGATTTGCTAGTGAATTCTATCAAACATTTAAAGACCAATTGATCCCAATACTCTACAAACTATTTGGGAAAATTGGTAAGGAAGCAGTCCTACCAAATTCTTTTTATGACACAAATATGGTACTGATACCTAAATCA
>CM053588.1:63256112-63268813 GCA_028646515.1 Pseudochirops corinnae | reverse complement strand
GATCCTATACATGATTGCACGCCACCATGGGGGGGGGGGGGGAAGGGAGGGAGAAAATCTGAAACTCAAGTGATTGTGGAACTGAATCTTGTATATTAAAAGTAAATGAGTAAATAAAAAAAAATTTAAAAAAAAAGAAGAAACAGAACTGAAAATGAGCAAACGATTGGTTTAAGATTGGGAAAGGAGCACAACAAGGTTGTATACTGTCACCTTATTTGTTTCTTACATGCAGAGTACATCATGAGAAATGCCAGGGTGAATGAATCAAAAGCTGGAATTAAGGTTGCCAAGAGAAATAGCAACAATCTCAGATATGTCTCAGATATGTAGATGACACCATTCTGATGTCAGAAAGTGAAGAGGAATTAAGAAGCCTCTTGATGAGGGTAAAAGAGGAGAGTGTAAAAGCTGGCTTGAAACTTAAGATAAAAAAATTAAAACTAGGATCTTGGCAACTGGTCTCATCACTTCCTGGCACATAGAGGGAGAAGAAATGGAAGCAGTGTCAGATTTCATATTCTTGGGCTCAAAGATCACTGCAGATGATGATGGCAGCCATGAAATGAAAAGATGTTTGCTCTTTGGAAGGAAAGCTATGGTAAATCTGGACAGCATGCTAAAAAGCAGAGACACCACCTTGTTGACAAAGGTCTATATAGCCAAAGCTAGGGTTTTTCCAGTAGTAACATATGTCTCTGTGAGAGCTGGATTATAAGAGAAGCTGAGCACCACAGAATCAACACTTTCAAATTATTGTCTGGAGAATACTTCTGAGAGTCCCTCTGATAGCAAGGAAATCAAATCATTCAATACTTAGAGAAATTAGTTCAGGCTATTCATTAGAAGGTCAAATACTAAAGCTGAAGTTTAAATACTTTGGCCACATAATGAGAAGAAAGGACTCATTAGAAAAGACCCCGATGTTGGGAAAAATTGAAGGCAAAAGAAGAAGGGGACGGCAGAGGAGGAGAAGGATGGATAGTGTCATGGAAACAATGAAAATGAGCTTGGACAGAGTTTGAGAGACACTGGAGGATAGAAGGGTCTTGTGTGCTATGGTCCATAGGGTCATGAAGAGTTGGACATGACGGAATGACTGAACAACGAGAGGGACATAGGGTCTAGAACAAGGGAGGTGATAATGGCTCTGCATTCTGGCTCAGTCAGACAATATTTGGAGCACTATATTCACTTCTGAGCATTACATAGTAAGCATCACATACAAAATCCAGAATCCAGAACAGGGCAAACAGAGGGTTGAATCAAAGTACCTGCCACACAAGGATGAGCTGAAGGAAATGGGAATGCTCAGCCTGGAGAAGAAAGGATTTTAAAAAGGACAGGATATAAATACCTCAAAAGATCACTACATGGAAGAGATATGAGATTGAGGTATCCAGATACAGTGGTATGCTGGTAAGCATTTAACAACTGGCTCTCTGAAAAAAGACGCTTTTAAGTCTGATGTTCCATTATTAACATTTTCCCCGTCATCTTCTTAATTCTAGACAGTCAAACAACAATAGCAGCAAGAAAGAAACTGATGTGTGTGGCCGTCAGTCATGCCGGACTCTTTCTGACCCCATTTTGGGGTTTTCTTGGCAGAGATACTGAAGTGATTTGCCATTTCCTTCTCCAGCTCATTTTATAGATGGGGAAACTGAGGCAAAGAGGATTAAGTGACTTGCCCAGGGTCACATAGCTGGTAAGTGTCTGAGGCCTGATCTGGACTCTTGAAGATGAGTCTTCCTATTCCCATCCCAGTGTTCTACCCACTGCACCACCTACCTGCCCTAATGTATTTACTGATTTCTGAAGTGTAAATGCTTCACTAAAAATTTAACAATCAGCTCTCAGAAACAAGTTTGAGCTGGCTCCAGTATACCCCTGCCTAGATGTCTCTTACCCATCTTCCATTAGTGCCTAAACTTTCCCCATTAGTAATTCCAGCCGAGAGAAAGCAGCCTCTAGAAGGCCTGGAGAGGAGAAAGGATGGTGGAGGAGAGGCTGATCGTTGATGTCAAAGACTGCAGAGAGGACAAGAAGGCCAAGGAATGAGGAAGGGCCTTGGGTTTGCCAATTAGGAGAACCACTGCCCACGTTAGAAAGGTCAGTTTCCATTGAATGGATGGGTCGGAAGTCATTAAGCACATGTTTGCAGGCTTCTAATACATCCAGGGACCCCTAATAGGGAAAATAGTTTGTTTAGACCCCTCTTCCTACCGGGAGAATTTTTTTCTTTTATTATCCAGGCCTCCTGGGAGAAGAGTGGGAGAAGAGGAGGGGCTGGCATCTAAAGTCCCTGTGGGGATCTTAATCTACCATAAATATCAAAATCTTTGGCAGTCATCCTGGAAAGTGATTTCTTTGCAGGGGATGTAAGAGAGAGGGTAGATCAAAGAAGGGGCATTGAGGGCTGTTCTACACACTTCTACCTTGGTCTGAGCTAGCCCTCCACAGTCCCTCTCACCTGAAGAGGCCATGCTCACTCTCTTGGATGGGGGTGGGGGGGTCAGAGGAGAGAAAGATAGGCAGAAAATATTGAGGAAATACCCAGGAGAGAAAGGAAAAGGAGAGGAAAGGGGGAAGGTGGGGTGTCAAGAATCAATCAATCAAATCACAAGCACTTATTAAGTGCCTACTATATACCCAACACTATGCTAATCCCTGGGGAAACAAAACCAAAAATGAATCAGTCCCTGCCCTCGGGGAGCTTACGTTCTATAGTGAGAGATGCTTGAATGTATAAAATAGGAACTGGACCAGTGATTTCATTAGGAGCTTGAAGGGGGAGCTCCAAGGTGAGGAAATTTCTTCTGTTACTACAAGTTAGTGTCTTCTCTACAATTTACAGTTTGATAAAATTATCTAGACAGAAGGAATAAAATAATATATACAATGATGACCATATAAATAAAAATAACACACAAAAAGGCTGAAAATGAGCAGTTAAAATGACAGAGGTGGCCCAGTTGAAGAGATTTGAAAATGCACTTCTTTGTGGAGGTGGGAGACTATGGGTGTGGCTAATTGTATAGACCATCAGACTCAATTTTGCTAAACTGCCTTTTTCCCTCTCTTTTTTAAAAATATTCTTCATTATAAAGAATGACTCTCTTGGTATGAGAGAGGGAAAGAGATATAAAGCACAAATTATATCAATAAATTGTTCTTATGTCAAAAAAAAGCAAGTTTTTTAGACCGCTGAGATATTAAGTGACTTAACGAGACTCACATAAGCAGGCTGTGTGGGAGGCAAGCCTTAAACTCCCACCTGCCTGGCTGGAGGGTCAGCTCCAGCCACTTACCACCTTGCCTTTCTTTATACTCACACCGACATCCCCCTGGTTTGGGGCCTCAGGTCTTCAGCAGTGGCCTCAAGATTGGCCTCCCTGCCTCAAAGCACTCTCCATTCCAATTCAGCGTAAACACCACGACTAAAGTGATTTTCCTTTTTAAAAAATTCAATTTTATTTCACTTTTCAGAGCAAAATTCTCTAAAATGATTTTCCTAAAGTACAAGTCTGACCATGTGACTTCTCTACTCAATAAACTCCAATGACTCCCTATTTCCTCTAGGACCAACTAGAAACTCTTCTATTTGGTTTTTAAAGCTCTTTACAGCCTGAACCCCACCTACCTTTTGGGCTTTAACGTACATTGTGCATCTTCATATGTTCTATTTTCCAGCCAAGTCTGTCTTTTTGCTCCTCCTCCTACATGACAGCTTCATCTCCCACCTCTGGGCTTTTGTACTGGCTGTCCCCCAGGACTAGAAGGCTCTCCCTCTTCATCCACACTCCTTAGAAACCCCTAATTCCTTTTAACTCAGCTCAAGTAGTACCTTCAACAGGAACTCTTTCTTGACTCATTCTTCCCCCATTTCTGCCAGTGCCGTCACCCCACCCCCAAACTCTACAAGCATTTATTTTGTAAAATACTTTATTTTCACATGTGCATGTTGTCTCCTTTTCCAGACTAGAAGCCTCAGGAGGGCAGAGAATTTTTCATTCTTTTCTTTGTAGCCCAGGGGCCCAACACCGTGCCTGGCACAAGGCAAACATTTAATAAGCCTTGTTAAGTGGTTGATTTGATTAAGAATCTGCCTTTATTTCATTTTCCAAAATTTCATTAAATAAGGATGCGTAAGACTAGCTGCACCTTAAATTACACATCATTGGCCAAAGTGTCAGCCCTACAGTCAGGAAGCCCTGGGTTCAGCTCATCTCTGAAACTTAGTAGCTGTGTGACCCTGCATAAATAGCCTCAGTTTTCTAAGCCTCAGTTTTCTCATCTGTAAAATGGGGATGATATCTATAATGCATACCTGTGGAGTTGCTTATTTGTCCTGAGGGGGAGGAGCAGGGGAGCTCATAAGAAATAACCCATGTTATTTGACTTTTTTTTTAATTTTGAAAATTTTAAAATTCCACGTATGTACATGTCAATTATTACTATTATCCCCAGCGACAAATTAGAACCTTAGCTGCATGTTGCTCCAACTCTCTCCCCTTCCATCTCTCTTTACCAGGTTGGAAGGATCAAGCGAGATGGGGGACAGGATGAGTGAAGAAGATAGCCTCAGTAATCCAACCATTAAGCCCTTTGCAAATTTGACTCTCTGAATAAGCCACATCACTCTTCTACACAACAAATTTCAATGACTCTCCATTACCTCTGGTAATAACCCTTCACAACTTGGTTCCAACCTACCTTTCCAGCCCAATTACTCCCTTTCTTGGACTTTATAGTCCAGCCCAACTGGCTTCTTACCATTCCCCATAAGCAACACTACATCTCCTCTCATCATGCCTTTGTCCTAGCTGTTCCTCACACTTGGTATGCACTTCCTCCTCATCTCAGCCTTTCAGGATTCTTAGTTTGTTTCAGAACTCAGCTCAAGAGCCACCTGATCTGGGAAGCCTTTCCTGATGACCCCTTCTCCAAAATTGCCAGTTCCTTCCGCCATCACTCTCTCCTCACCTCCTGGACAAAATTATCTTGCACCTTTTTTTGTACCTAGCTGTACAGCCACATGCTATGTCCCCTCACTAGATAATAAGCTTCTAAGGACAGGGACTTGGTCAGTCAACAGATTAAGCACCTACTGTGTGCTAAGAGCTAGCCATACAAAGAAAGGCAACAGCACTGCCCTCAAGAAGCTTACAGCATCACAAGAGAGACGAAGTGGAAATAGCTTGGTACATCTGAGACGTATTTGGTGTCAGAGGAGGGTACTAGAGGGGCAGGGGACCAGGAAAGGCCCCACCCTTTTCTTTGCATGTGCCTAGCACCGGGCAAATAAACTCACTTAGTCAGTGAGTGTTGACTGACCGATTGATTGGTGCCTGTGATGGGGATGCTCCCACCTAACAGCATCCATCCACTCTGCAAAAATCCCTGTTTAGACAAAACATTGCAGAGGAGCAGTTAATTCCTTGGAACAATATGATGGCCTTTGTGAAAGGGCAATCAACCAAACAGCATTGTCATGGGGTTTTGTTTTTATTTATTAATGATATCGATTGGAATGACCTGGCTTGGAGAATGCCTGCATTTTTTCCTTTAATTACCTACCAATTTAATGTCACTATTCTTCCAAAACTTTTTTTTAATTCTTCCAAAACCTTTTTTGTTTGTTTTTTGTTTTTGGAAGGGAGAAGGCAGAGCAATTGGGGTTAAGTGATTTGCCCAAGGTCACACAGCTAGTAAGCATGTCAAATGTCTGAAGCTGGATTTGAACTCAGGTCCTCTTGACTCCAGGACCGGTGTTCTATGCACTGCCCTATTCTTCCAAAACTTTAAGGGAGGCAGTGGGTTCCAGACAATCAACAAGCATTTATTAAACACCTACAACGTGCTTCTCTAACCACTGGGATTACAAAGAAAGACAAAAGACAGCAGAGAAGGGATATACAGAGACAAGGAAAGGTCATCTCAAAGGGAAGGCATGCCCAGTGGGCAGGACCAAGGAAAGCCTCCTGTAGAAGGTGAGATGTGAGCCAAAGGAAGCCAGGAGCAGGAGTTACAGAAGCACTGGAGACAGCCAGCCAGAGGGTCTGGAGTGAGGAAGAGCTGGGCTCTAATCCCACTCTTGATACTTGACAACTCTGTGACCCCTGATGAATCAATTTCTTCATCTGTAAAATGGGGACAATAATGCCTATTTCACAGGGCTGCTCTGAGATTGGAATGAGATAATGTGATGTTTCACTCAATATAACTATTGAATTATTTCACATAGGGAAACTAGGTGGCACAGTTAAAAGAGCATCAGGTCCAGAGAGAGGAAGACTCATCTTCCTGAGTTCAAATCTAGCCTTACTTACTGGTTGTGTGACCGTGACCAAGTCACTTCACCCCATTTTCCTCAGTTTCCTCATCTGTAAATTGAACTGGAGAAGGAAATGGAAAACCACCCCAGGATCTTTTGCAAAGAAAATCCCAAATGGGGTCAGGAAGAGGCAGACACAACTAATCGACTCAACAACAACAAATTATCTCATATAAAATATTACTATATTATAGCACAATTATGTTGTGCTGTACAGGGACAGGAACTAGATTTGTGGTTTCTTTGGTAAATCCCTAATGAGGACACTCTCCCTGCTGATGTAGGTCAGCATTCTCTACACTTAAATTCTTAGAGAGAAGCTAAGAAAAAGAGGTCGGGTGATTTGCCCAGAGTCACGGAGCCAACATGTGGCACAGGCAGGAGCCATATTTAAAGGACTATATAAATGTCATGTTATTTCTAAGGGAAGAAGAGCTTCCAGTGCAAAAGCTTACTGAGGGTCTCCTGCACTTTCTGGAGAAGATGCAAAACTTGGACAAGACAATGATCACTGCCTTCATAGAGCCCATCGTGTAGAGTTCTTTGACTAAATACACGTGGTGCGGTGAAAAAAAGTCAAGAGGCAGGTGCCTTGGAGTCCCATCTTGGCTCTGTCATTAACTCACTCTTTGTCCTTAAACAGGTCAATTCATCTGTGAGCCTTGGTTTTCCCCTCTGTTAAAGGAGAATGATGACACTTGTAAAACCTACCTCACAGGCTCGTTAGACTTTAATATTCCAGCTGCTCTAGCCTCAGACACTCACAAGTTATGTGACCCTGGACAAGTCACTTCACCCTGTTTGCCTCAGTTTCCTCATCTGTAAAATGAACTAGAGAAGGAAATGGTAAACCGCTCCAGTATCTCTGCCAAGAAAACCCCAAATGGAGTCAAGAAGAGCAGGACATGTCTAATCGACTGAAAAACAAGATCTACCATCTCACTGATGTAGGTGATTGTGGGGAGCAAATGAGAAAACAAAATATTTATTAGGCATCTACTGTGTGCAAACCATTGTCTCAGAACTAGAGGAAGGACCAAGGTCAGGTAAGACATAGTGCCTGCCCATAAGGAGTCTAAATTCAAATAGGGGAGCCTACAGTCTCACATATAATGTATGTATAGTTTCATTTAAAAGACCCTCTGCTTTTATCATTATAGGCCAGGGGGGTTGGTTCAATGACTCCCAGGACGATAGACTGGTAGTAGCTCTCCCACAGACCTACCTACAGCCACCACACCCTCATCAAACCTCTTCAGGCCTATTAAAGACCAAGAAAATCTACAGGCGAGGTTGATGGGTCTTGGCTATAGGCACTGCCCCCTTGCCCCACTGCTACACCTCCGGCCTTGCAGCTCATCCCCCTCCCCCATCTAGACAAGCTTGACCCCTAGAAAGCCACTCACATCTGACTACAGATTCCTCCAACCCACCCAGCCACTAACAGAGGCCCAAAGCCACCACGGGACCAACGCGGCTGCTCAGCTCAGTGTGTAAAATGTGTAACAAATATGATTTAGGGCAGTTATTGGTGACATCGTATGTTAACGGCCTACAGTTCCTCCACCGACTCTGGGTTTATTAATCCCCCTGGCGGGTTTGGTAAATTCAGGTATAAGTTTTGATTTACAAACCAGCCTCGGCTCCCTGCACCGACGTATGCCACCTGCAATTAGGCCCAGGATTGATTTATCCGCAGGGGACGTGATTTACTTCTTGGGAACCTATGTCTTCCAGGCTGTTCTAATTAAGAGGTTTGATTTACAAACCTGGCTCTCCCCAGGAGAGAGAAGGACAACCTGGGTGGGAAGTGATGCGAAGTAAAGGAAATCACCAGACTTTGTTAACTCCCAAGACAAAAAAAATTTAAAAAGCCCTTTCTGGGGGAGAGAAGGGGGTGCTGGGTTTCAGGGATTTGGAGCTCAGAGGGCCAGAAGTGTGGGTGACACTGACCCAAGGAAGACTCACTTGAAGCAAAAAGATGCCCATTCCAGACTCTGGCATTCACTCACTCACTCTCTGACCTTCCATAAGCTCCTTACTCTTTCTGGGAACCTCAGTTTTCTCACCTTTAAAATGAAACAGCTGACCTAAATCCAGGATTTTAATCTTTTTTAATGTCATAAATTCCCTTGGCAGTCCAGTGAAGCCTATGGACCCCTTCACAGAAGAATGTTTAAAATACATAAAACTGCAAAGAAAACTGATTATGTCCAAATATAGTCATCAAAATATTTTTAAAAACAAACTCACAGACCACAGGTTGATGAGCACAGGCCACCTTAGGCTGACTGGTCCCCACTGCAGAAACAGTCTTCACCTGTACAGTGCAGGCATGGGGGGCTGCACAGGTGGTACATCTAAAATATTACTGTATTATAGCACAATTATGTTGTGCTGTACAGGGATAGGAACTAGATTTGTGGTAGAGGGAGGGGGGAAATGAGCTCACACCATAGACATAAAAATACATATACATACACACAGATATACGAGTGGGGGAGAGAGACAGAGAGAGGGGAGGAGATGAGAGGGGGAGAGAGGAAGAGGGGAGAGAAAGAGACAGAGACAGAGGGAGGGAGAGGGACAGAGAAAGCTGAAGGCAGCAAATTAAGGACATTTTTCTTGGAACTCTTACCTCATTGGCATTTTTGCAACTTGACTTGGACTGGGCTTTTTGCTTATGCTCAGAATACTTTTGATGCTAGGACTAGATGGCCCCTGCTTCCTGGCTCCCGAGCTCAGCACTCTATACCGTACCTTAGTACTTTATATTGACTGACTCCTTTCCTCCTAGGATCCTCAGACAGGATAGACTTACCTTTTTCCCAGCTCTGAAGGCTTCAGTCTTACTCATAGATCTCAATTAACTTCCACTCATGGCCCTGTTCCAAGCCCCACCTTATGCATCATGGCGGGGCAGGGGGTCTGGGAAGAGAACTGAGGGAAGAATACAAGTGACTTCAAATGTTCCCTTTCATCTCTGACACCACACAGACACACACACACACACAACTCCTCCTTTTCTGGAATTTTGTGAGTCCCAGTGACATGTAGATTATAATGATGATGATACAATCAGATTGGATTCAGAACTGGCTGAATGGCCCAACTCAGAGTGTATTCACATCGCCAAAGGTCTCCAGTGGAGAATCCCCAGGCATCTGTACTTGTCACATAACCTTGTGCTATGTAATAGTTTTGTCATTGACTTAGATGAAAGCATGGGTGATAGACTCACATCCAATTTGCAGAGAACCAGGATTCAAAGGGATCTTGAAAAACTAGGACATTGAGCTGAATCTAACAAGACAACATTCAACACAGAGAAATGTAAAGTCTTGTACTTAGGTCCAAAAAAATCAACTTCAAGAATATAAGGTAGGGAAGGATTGGAGAGACAGTAGTTGCTCTGAAAGGGATCTGGGGGATATAGTGGACTACAGGCTCACTAGGAGTCAGTCAGTAGTGTGGTGTGGGAACCAAAAGGTGAGTGAGATCGTAGTCTGCCTTAGGAGGGGCATCTCCTCTGGGAACAGAAGGGTGGCAATCCCACTCTGCTTTTCCTCAGCTGATGTCATGTTCATTTCCAGCCCCAAGGTTTAAGAAGGCTGCTGATGAGCTGGAGACTATCCAGAGGAGGGGAATCCAGACTGCAAAGGGACTTAACTCATGTCATTTGAGGATAAGAAGGAATTGGGGCGTGGTTAGCCTGGGGAAAAAAGATTCAAGAGTAATGGGGGCATGATAACTGGGTTCAGGTTTTGAAGGTCTATCAACAAGGGGAATTAGATGTTTGTTCCATTTGGCCCCAGAGGTCAGAACCATGAGCAATCTGTGGTATTGCAAAGAGGCTGATGTAGGCTTGATGTCAGGAGAAACTTCCTAAAGAGAGCTCTCTAAAAGGAGGGAGGGAAGAAGCTGGCTGGAGAGATGGGGGCTCCCCTTTTGCTAGAGATCCACAAGGAGACCCCAGAGGACTGACTATATATGTCAAATATGTTCTAATGAGGATTCCTTTAGGGAGGGTTGGACTAATGGGCCCAGAGGTCCCTTTCACCTCTTATATTCAATGACTGTGATTCCATGCTCTAAGATTGCTCCCATCTCAGACTTTCTATGAGTCAGTCGCTGTTCATAACTGGACCTATTCATTGGAATAGAGAAGCAGGTGAACCAGTCAACAAGTATTTATTAAGACCTAGACACCTGCTGAAAAGACAAATAAAGACAAACCAAAGGAAAGACAGTCCCTGCCCTCAGGGAGTTTACACTCTAATGGGAGTTGACTTTTAAGGGAATTGAAAAGCAAAGGGTTGGAATGGAGTTGTAGGTGGAGGACAAAGCCGGGTGGAGAGTCAAAGGTGCATCCTAGAAAGGAATGAAGATGTGGTTGACCCTGTACTCCTTGAAATGGAAGTTCTGAGAGGAGCCAGTGAATCAGAGGGAGAGGCTGCAGTAACAAAAAATAAAAAACAAAAAAATCGATGAAGGCATTCCCTCTATACAACTCAGAGATACAAAATCTTCAACTTAGAGGCTTTGAGAGCTCCCTGGGGCATTAAGAGGTTTTAAATGACTTGCCCAAGGTCTCACAGCCAGTTTGTGGTGCAAAACTTGAACCCAGACTCTCCCAAGCCTGAGGCCAGCTCTCTGTCCACCATGCCACACTGTTTCTCTCCACAACAGAAAAGGACTGGGATTCAGAAGAGCTAGACTCTAGTCTTGGCAAACCACTAACTAATGCTCTGAATGACCTGGGCAGATCATAACCTGAGTCTCAATTTGCTTATCAATAAAATGGGGACAATCACAGCTGTTCCTTAGACAGCCCTTCCCAAACCCCTCTGCCCTACAGTTTTCCACCACCACAAACACCACTCCCCTTCAGGTATATAGACCCTCCTTCTCTACAAGGTCAATAGAGGAACATGACTGGTATTCATCTCAAGAGCCTGACAAGGAAGTCAAACTGGAGCACCCTAGAAGGGCAGGACTGGCTGGCACTGGACCAACCCAGGAAATATTTAAGATAGTGGCCATTCCCCCCACTAATGAGTTACAGATCCTGCCTTGCTGACGTACAAAGGCCTCTAAGGGACAAAAGTTCTGCTGAAGTTTAAAGGGTCAGCAGAAATTTTTAGACGTATTTGACTTCTAATAAGGTGAAGAGGGACTGGTATCTCCCGTCTGCCTCATTAGCAGACATTACCCAATGTTTTTCAGTGTGTTGTAGGGGGAAAGGGTAATAAAACACCTGGCAGGAACGGAGGGGAGGCGATGAGACTCGGGCATTGGGAAACCCAGAATCATACCAAGCTTTGCCTCCCAGCCCCAGAGTTGGCAGGGCCCCAATTCTGAAAACTGAAAAATATTCCATTTAGTTTACCCAGCTTTTAACGAATCTTGGATGGATAAAATTAGAAGGAACCTTAGGGATTACCCCGTCCAGCCCTCTTGTTTTCCAGAGAAGGAAACTGAGATCTACAGAGAAGAAATCAGATTTAGAGCTGAAAGGGGTCCAACCTCTTCATTTTACAAAGAAAGAGACTGAGGTTCACACAGTGGGTCAGAGTCAGTACTTGAAGTATCTCAGCTATCCTGGCTTCCAGGCCAGTGATCTCTCCCCATCACCACATCTGAGGACCTCCTAAGTTCCCAGCCTTGCAGGGGACACAATAGAGTATATAAATCCTGGTCCCCAGTTGCAAATTGCAAAGAATTTTCTGTTCATAATCTCTTTTGAACAGCATAATCAATCTGTAAGGTAGAAACTAATATTAGTCCCATTTTACAGATGAGTAAGCTGGGGCTCAGTGGCAAGATTGGTTGGGGAGATGAACCTTGGAGATTGGAAACATTGAGAGAGCCATTTCTTTACTAGACTTATCTACCAGAGTTCATAGAGTCAAGAGCCAAATGACTGGTGTTCAATAAAGTCCCTGGGCACTCAGGAAGGAGAGGCAGCTCAAAGAGGGGCAAAGAACACAGGCTTGCGAGCCAAAAGCCCTGGCTGCAGGACCTCTTGAAAGTTCTCTAAGCTTCACCTTCCTCATTGGTAAATTCAAGGTGGTTGCCCAGTATACAATAGGTGCTTAATAAATGCTTTGCTTAGTTAATTGCTAGATTAACTAGATAGTCGACCATTCTGAGTCAATGAGCTGCAGTCAACTGGGGATGCTTCCCTAAGAGATATATATAAGTTGGGCCTTGAAGGATGGGTAAGATGTAGATAAGAAGAAAGATGGGAGGAGAGTGCTCTAGGTGGGTGAACCAACATATACAAAGGTGCGTAGACTGGAACCAATGTGTTGTGTTTTGTTTTGGAGGGGGCAGGGATCCAGAAAAGAGTGCAGCTTTGAAG
>CM053588.1:63227428-63255612 GCA_028646515.1 Pseudochirops corinnae | reverse complement strand
TGGCAGGGGGCACATTTTGGAGAACGCGAAATCTGTGCCCACTCTCTCTTTCTTGCCTCTCTCTGATCCCAAGTCCACCCAAGAAGCTCAGGGTATGGAATGGGGGCAGAGGGGGTCAAGCAGACACATCACCCATCTCCCCTCTCCTAGGGCCTATGCTCTAATCGTTACGGGGGCTTCAGAGTGGCCCTCAGACCTCAGAAACCTTTGTTGGCCTCCCCCACCTGCCCCAGCTGCCCGACTGTCTGTCAGCAGGCAAGAAAGCAGGTTGTGAGTCAGCAGCCCATCAGGCCACCTCTAAGTCAACACTCCATCTCCCGGGTCTTTCCCCTCTCAGCCTCCAGCTGACCTGCCTCTTACATTGACTTGGTATTTCCTAGTCTTTACTTAGGGAGAAAGGTACAACGTTCTATTAAAATGTGAACACGCTCAGCTTCCCATCACATCGTCTCATTTGCTTTATAAAGGGAATCATCCATTTTGATGGTTTTTAGAATCCCAGTCAGTGCCTTAGAGATTGAAACGACTTCAGAAATGAACTGGTCCAGCCTCTCAGCCTGTGCAGGAATCTCTCTAGCAGCATCTCAAGCAGGTGGTGACCCAGCATCTCCTTGAACTAATCCAGAACTGGGAAGCTCAGTACCTTTTAATCCAATCTAATACAATCAGCATGTATTACTGGTATGTGGCAGGCACTGTGCTAAACTCTGTAGATACAAGTAATAAAAAACCTGTCCCTGCCCTCAAGGAGCTTACAGTTTAGTGGAGAGGGAGGACGACAACGACCGGGGGCACCTTGTTCTACAGAGCTAAAGCCAAGCAGAGCAGCAGACACAGAGTGGGGTGGTATAAAACCCAGTTTCTGCCCCATACTCAGGAAGGCATTGGGTGGAGTTGAGCTACCTTTTAAGGCAGTTAGCTCTATCCCTGGACAGCTCTGGTTGTTAGAGAGACTTTGTCATGACCTAGACCTGGACTCCACAAGACATGGGTTTGAATCTTTCCTTAAACTCTGACTGTGTGGAACCAGTCAAGTCACCAAGTCTCAGTTTTCTCAGCTGTAACATGGGGACAACATTAATACCTACCTGACAATGAAGATCAAATGAGAGAATGGGTATAAAGTGCTTTGCAAACCTTAAAATGCCATTATTAGGAGCTCTTAAGCTGGGGTCCATGGGGAGATTTCAGGGAGTCTGTGAACCTGGATGGAAGAAAAAAGGCATCTTTATTTTCACTGACCAGTTCTGTGTATTTTATTTTATGCATTGAAAAATATTGTTCTGAAAAGTGGCCCATGGGCTTCCCTAGCCTGCCAAGGGGGCTACAGCACACACACATACACACACACACACACACACACACAGCTAAGAAACCCTGCATTGTGTAAATATGAGCTATTCTATTAAGCAAAAGGCTCCCTCAGTTCAGTAACTTCTAATGTCTAATAGCCATCTTTGCGGAGACCTTCATCTGGCCCTTTCTCCTCCACCTCCTCCTCATTCCTCCCTCACACTCTAGGGCCTGGACCATTCGTGACTCTCAGATTTATTTTTGTGGGGAAGCTGCTATGGCTTCTCACACCTGGAAGGTGCCTCTTCTCATATGTGCAACAATATGGTAATGGGAAGGCAGGTGCCAACTGCACAGCAGGAGGTACCAGAAAGGACAGCTGGGGAAAGGGGACGGTGCCTTCTCAAGGAGAGTCTTCGGGACAGTGTGACGCACCTTACGTGGAATACAGGCTCCAGGAACAGAGGAGCTAGGACAAGCCTGGGGGGCCATGGAGAGTGTACTTGATTTGGCTACTGGGTCCCATCTTTGCCTTTTCTAGTCTAGGGCCTAGAACGCTCCCTTGAGCTGCTCAAGTTTTGTGTGCAAATCCTAGTATCCTAGAATACAGAATGTCAGAGCTCATGGGAACCTTAGAATGTAGAACACTGGAATGCCAGAACACAAGATCAGAATACTAAATGGGTCCTTAGAATACAAAATGTCAGATCTAAGAGGGACCTTAGAACATAGAATACCAGATCTGGAAAATGAATTAGAACACAGAATGTCAGAACTGGGAGGGCTCTTATAACACACAATGTCTGAGTTGGGAAGGCCATTAGAACCCAAAATGGTAGAACTAGGAGGGATCTTAAAACACAGAAGGTCAAAAAAGGAAGAGACCCTAGAACATAGAATGTCAGAGCAGGGAAAGAGCCTTAGAATACAGAATATCAAAATAGGGAGGGCTCTTAGAATACACAATGTCTGAGTTAGGAGCGTCATCAGACCACAGAATGGCAGAAATGAAAGAGGCCTTAAACACAGAATGTCAAAGAAGGAAGAGACATTAAAACATAGAATGTCAAAACTTGGGGGAAAAGCCTTAGAACATAGAATGTCAGAACTGGGAGTTCTCTTAGAACACACAATGTCTGAGTTAGGAGGACCATCAAAACAGAATGGCAGAAATGGGAGGGGCCTTAAAACACAGAATGTCAGAGAAGGAGGAGACTTTAGAACATAGACTGTCAGAGATAGAAAAGACCTTGGAACAGAGGATATTGAAATAGTTGGTGTCAAAACATCAAATATCCAAGCGAGGAGGGAGCTTAGAAAATAAAACTCTCCTGTTAGAATATAGAAGGTTCCAACTAAAAGAGACTTTAGAACACTAACATTTAGAAGATTTGGAACCTTAGCGATCAGATGAAGAAACTTAAGTCCAGGGAACAGAAATGACTTATGCAAAGTCATACCCTAAATAAGCAGCAGGCTCTCACCAAGGTCCCTTCCCAGCTCCCATGTTCTCTGAGTCCAGAATTTCTCTGATGAGCACCTATGTGTATGGCTGCCCCTGCAACCATATGCTGTGGAAACACCCCTCTTCAGGCTCTGTCATGCAGTGAACTGCATGTGAACTTGGGGCTCTATGCATCCATGACTGGGGTGAAAGTTCTTCAAGGAACAAGACAAAGAGTCAACCTGATGAGCCTCAAAGACCCCTTTTTGGCCCAGAACCTGTGATGAAAGGGATCTTACCTGTTCTGTTCTGCCTTAAAGCAGGGGGAAGATAAAGAACTAATGGCAAACTGTGGTGGCCAAGCTTGGGACACAGTCAACATGCCAACTCTGCGAGTTGCTGGAAAGTCCACTGTCAATCAACAATCGATCAATAAGTATTTATTAAAGCACTGTGCTAAGCACTGGAAACACAACTAGAAAAAAGTTCCTGCCTCCAAGGAGCTTATTTTCTAATAGGGGGAAACTCCAGGAGGCTAAATATGGGAAAGGTGGAGCAGGGAGGTTACGTAGCAGAAGTACATGAGGGAGATGTACAAAGGAGGGTAGCCAGGTGGGAACTGGAGGAAAGGCTTACCTGGGTCCCCCTCTTATATGGAGGAGGATCTGAGAGGAGTTCATTACTCTGCTCTCCAATCAGAGGGGCAGAGAGTACTGATAAGGAGTGAGAACCAAGTCTGATTCTATCTCTGGGGTGATCCTGTTCCCAGGGCCATGATGGAGAACTCCTAGGGTGGAAGCAAGTCAGGTGATAGGACATATGGCACAGAAGAGATAGGGCTGGATTAAAAATTAGAGAAACTAGGTTCGAATCCCAGTTTTGCTACTTGCTGCCTGCGGACCCTATAGGAACCTTGGATCCTCTTCTATAAAGGGAGGGGACAGGACTAGATGACCTTTTGTGTCTTTGCTAGCTCATAAACTATGACCCTGTGATGCTCTAATTCCAAAGCCAAGGCGGTAAGCAGCATTACAGAAACCACAGGAAAGAGAGAGACAGCATAATACAGTGGAAAGACTGCTGGTTTTGGAGCCAGAGAATCTGGGTTCAAATCCCACCTTTGACATTACCTGTGTAACCCTGTGCATGTTTTCTCATCTATAAAATGAGGAGACAGTTGAATAAGGTGATCCCTAAGGTGGTGCCTTAAGACTCTCCAGTCTTCCTTCTCTTTTGATAGACTGGGGCACAGGTCAGGGCAAAGTAAGATTAGTGAATAGGCAAAGACTGATTTGGAGAACCAAGATGAAAACCAAGTCAGGAACCAGGAAATTGAGGGGTGTGTGTGTGTGTGTATGTGTGTGAAGGTTCATGCCCCTTTGTGGTCTCCTTTGCTTTGTTTGTCCTGGTGAGTTGGAGTATGCCAGGCACGCTCAGTCTTGTACTTAAGAGATGCCAACCTGCTAGGAGTCTGGAGCTGAACAGGAGCCAGCCCTGTCTAAGATTTCCTCTCCTTGTTCCCTAAAGCAGGTCAAAGTGTTGGGGCATGGTTAGGAAGGGAGCCACATGCATCTCTTTCCCAATGCCACTAACTCAAGCTAATTAAGCAAGTGAAAAGCTCTTAAGTGCCTACTATGGGTTGGGTGCTCCCAAGGCTGGCAAGGTACATACAAAGATGACGAAAGGCCTGGTCCCTCAGGTTCTGTCCCGGGAGCTTCCTGCCAAGCAACAGAGATGTGCTATATATACAGAGCAGGCTACATGATGGGCAGCAAGGAGAACAAGCTGGAGAAGGAAGAGATCCCTTTCAACAGGAGGGAGCCAGGAAAGCTTCTGGGAGGAAATGACACCAGAGATGGTGGTGAGATATGGCTGGGATGTGCTCTAAGCTCACGTTTCCAGCTTTATTTCATACTACTCCCCTAAACTCACTCCAGATTCCAGCCAGACTGGGCTGATGGATATTCCCTTGATCTCGGAAGCCTACACTTAGTAGGTTCCCATTACTTGTTGAATTGAACTGAATTGGAGGCAATGGTAAAGACAGAGAAGGAGTTCCCTTCTTTCTCCCAGGGAAAGGCCATTGGATTTGGAGTCAGAAGTTTTGGGTCCAAATCCAGACTCTGCCACTTGAAGGCACTTTCACGTTTTGTGCTTCAGTCTCCTTACTTGTAAAATTAGGGTATTTAACAAAATTTTTAAGGTCCCTTCTAGCTCTAAATAAGTGATCCATTTTAAAGATGAAGATGGGGCCAGAAGTTAAGTGATTTTCCTGAGGTCACACAGCTATAGTCAGCAGTGGAGGAAGAATTCAAAGCTAGTTTTTTCCTGACCCTGAGTCTAGGCTTCTTTTCTCATGACATTGCACTGCCTTGGTCTCTCTTGGCCACTTCTGAGCCTGTTTGTTCAGTCTGTGATGGGGAGAAACCCATCCCCACCCATCCCTTCCAGGACAAATACCTTCCTACTCCAGGCAAGAGCCTCAGAGATTCAGGAATCCCTTTTTTTCCTTCTTCCCAATGAATATATAATGGCCGAGTGAGAGAGGCAGAAATAACTATTGTAATAAAACCGGTTCATTACATTCCTCTACACCAAGCCATTTAATGAACACCACGGCTGTCTAATGCGCTTACGGTCCCTTTGAGCCAAATGCAAATATAATATGTTCCGTTGTATCATTTAATTAGCTCCTGGGAGCTGGAGGGGAAAGAAAAGGAGGAAGAGAGAGAACGAGCTGAGAAAGGGGAGAGAGGGAGAAGAGGGAAGGAGGAAGCTGGGATCCATTTGAGCATCACAACACCTTGGAAGCTGGACAGGCCAAGGGGAATTAGCCTTGTTTGGAAATGAAGCAACAGATCACAGAGAGATTAAGCGACCTACCCAAGGTCACACAGTGGTTTAGTAGCAGAATTAGGGCTCAACTGAGCCTCAACTGAGCCTCCTAATTCCTGCTTGGATGTTCTTCCCACCACACCCCAATCGATTTCCAGAGGGAGGGTTCCTAGCCATCAATTTCAAACACTGAGGATGGGAGGAGTATGGTCCTCATGTCCTTCCCCTTGCAGCCAGGAACACCACGGCTCTAGGGTATTAGGAGGGTCAAGACGCTATGCAGAGTTCATCACCTCTTCATCAATCCCTTGGGGCTTTTCAGCACAGATCTACTGGGCTAAGAGAGGAGGGGGGCAGCTGTAAGTGGGGAAGGGCAAAGAGGCTGTAAACTCCAGGCTGGGAGACCCTAGAGCAGCAGTTCTCAACCTGTGGGCTATGACTCCTTGGGGGTTGAACAACCCTTTTTCAGGGGTCACCTAAGAACATCAGAAAACACATATTTCTGATGGTCTTAGGAACTGAGACACTGCTCCTTTATCCGTCTCCAGGCAGGTCCACCCACATGCAGATACACCCACATATGAGTATTAAAGGGTCACAGCATTAGGAAGGTTGAGAACCACTGATCTAGAAGCTAGTAGTGACCAGACAAGACAAAGATCATAGCAGGAAGCTCTCACATCGGCACTGACTGAAGTCAGGAGATTATAGTCATAAAATCTTGGTGCATTACAAAGAGACCTCAGGAGCTATACTGGATGGCCTAGACCAAAATAGAATTCCTCTCTTTAACAAACCAAACTAGTAGGATTACAAAGGACCTTAGTGGCCATCTAATTCATCCCATACATGAAAGGCATCTCTCCTATTTCCAGGTAACCGGATGGTGTAGTGGATAGGAATGTTTGACCTAGAGTCTGGAAGACCTGAGTTCGAATCCTATCTCAGAAACTTCCTGGCTGTTTGACTCTGGGTAAGTCACTTAACTACTGTCTGCCTCAGTTTCCTCATCTGTAAAATGGGGATGATAATAGCACCTACCTCATAGTGCTGTTCTGAGGACCAAATGAGATAGTATAAATGCTCCCTATTGTCATTACCACAACATACCTGACAGGTGGTTGTCTGATCTTGAGGAAGGAGGATAGAATCACCACCTCTGGAGGACGCCCATTCATTCTACCTTTGGACAACTCTGATTGTTAAGAAGGGTTTCCTGACTTCAACTGGCCTCTTCACAACTTTCAGTTTTGCCTTCTGGAGCCAAGCAGAAGACACATCCCTCTGTCACAACGACAGTCTCTCAAACGTCTAAAAGCAGACATGTTTTCCCCAGCACCCCCAACTGGGTCTCCTCTTTTCTAGGCTAAACATTACCAATGCTTTGAACACTTCCTCGTATGTCATGGGCTCCAAGATCTTCACCCCTCTGGTGGCCCATTTTGTCATTCTCCCAACTTAACACTGCCTTTTTCAAGCTGTGATGCCTGGAACTCAACACAGCCCATTCCCCCAGTTGAAGTCTGGCAAGGGCAGAGTATGGTGAGGGTATCACCTCCCTGGTCCTGGAAGGTATATCCTTCTTCATGAAGCCCCAAACACCATTAGCACATTACTGACCCATGTTGAACTTGAGGTCCACTAAAACCCCCAAATCTTTTTCAAACCTCTTTCTAACCACGTCTCCCCCATCCTGCACTTCTGGAGTGGATATTTTACACCAAAGTCTAAGTTTTTCATTTAATTTATATTAAAGTTAATCTATTCAGCCCGATGCTCCAGTCCACTGGTCTCTAATTTCTTTGATCATGCTACCTTATCAGTTAAAAAAAATGAGCACACGCCCTTAATGTAAGTCTATTTACTTATTTACAATTTATGTATATATTCGACTATATTAATATTTATGTGCATTAGAAAATGCGTGCAATTTGTCTGCCTGGCTGCTGCAGAAGTCTGGGTTAGATAAGGTCACCACCTTCCTTAGGGGCCAATTCTCAAGACAGTCAGTCACATGGGATAGCAAGAAAGGAGGGTGTAGATTGAGATAGTGTTGATAGGGGTGGTCTCATGTGGGAGACAGGAACATGATTGGCTATGGGGAGATAAGGAGGAAAGAATGTGACCCCCATCTACCCACCCTCCCCATCCCTTGGGATCAAGTCATAGCTCTCTTGGGGTCATCCCCCTGGGCCCAGGCCCCCTCATTTGTTGAACTGGTTTTTTCTGCAGTCTCACCCTGTCACCCAGTGTGTTAGCTGCCCCTCCCAGTTCTGTGTCATCGAATTTCTCACATTTTTCAAATATCACTGACAGTGGCTTAGCAATTACATCTGTCAATCACGTCCCACTGTCCTGGTCACCCTCCACTTTGCCACTGTCAGTTCTAAAATATGGCAACCTGATTTGAACCCAATATTCTAGTTGTGGTCTAACTGGAATGGGGAATATTCTGCTCCAGCAGGGCAGGACTATCAGCTTTCTCATTTGGGAGGCTATTTTTTTTTTATTCTTACCAGGTTTGCAATTCATGAAAATTCCCAGGTATTTCTTATAGGTATGAAGAGACAGTGGACCTCATGTAGAGAGGGCTGAGATAAGTTGTGTTTTAAATCCTTCTTCTGACCCATGATAGAGAGGAGACCCTGAACAACTCCCTCATCTCTCAGTGCTCTGGGCCAAGGGTATCAAACTCAAAAAGGTAGCTTGGTGACACAGTGGGTAGAGCATCAGACCTGGAGTCAAGAAGACTCAAGTTCAAATCTAGCCTCAAATACATAATATCTGCGTGACCTTGGGTAAGTCACTTAACCTCTGCTTTCCTCAGTTTCCTCATCTATAAAATGGGAATAATAATAGTACCTACCTCTCAGAGTTGTCCCAAGAATCAAATGAGGTAATAATTGCAAAACCATAGCTTGGGGCCTGGCACACGATAAGAACTATGTTAACTAACTCTTAAATAGAAAGGCATCCTTGTACCCACATATTGTCTTAGAAAACCACAAATGAACATTTTCTATGTTGCACTGTATTTTCATTTATTTTGTTAAACATTTTCATCTGGTTTAGACAGCACTGGGGAGTCAGTCTTCAGGCCACATGTTTGCTACCTCTGCTCTTGACAATTGTCTAAGACTATAAATTACAAAGAAGGTACCACCCTGCGTTGGTGGAGGGAGTTTCCCCAACCATGATATGTCTATACCAGTCAAATCATGGGTCTGGTTCCTCCCCCCTTTCCTACAGGAACCATGGATAAGCCAGGCCTCCTCTGTCCTGTACACAGGAGAAAAAACTCACTGGGGTTGTGTGTGTGTGTGTGTGTTTAACTACAGTGAAAGATTTTACATTTTTCCCTATTAGCTTTTATCTTATTAGATTTAACCCATCATTCTAACCTGCCAAGTTCTTTTTGGATCCTAACTGCCATCCAACATTTTTGTTATCTCTCCCAATGCTGTGTCATCTGCAAATTTGATAAGCGTGGCATCTCAACTTCTTTTTAAGTCACTGATAAAAATGGGATGTATAGAGCCAAGAACCTGGAAATCTGGGCCCCTCCACCAAAGACACCCCTCTGAGCTGACACATCATGGAGTCAGAGGCTCATAGACTAAGTTAGAAGGGACCTCAGAGGTCCTTCATCTCTTCCCTTTACAGATGAGGAAACTGAGGCCCAGAGCCCACAGTGAGAGAATGAGGATTTGAACCCAGATCCTCTGACTCCCACTTTCCACTACCTACCCTATGTTGCCAATCCATTAAAGGCCACTCTTTGCATCCAATCATTCAAGTGAACCCATCCCTCATCTCGTCCTAAAGTTTATCAGCAGAGACTTTTTCAAATGCCCTCCTGAAATCCAGGAATACTGTATCTATCTCATTTTCTAACCTGTTTGATTACATCTAACACTTGGTCCTCCAGGAGACCAAACAGAAAACATCTCCTTACTCATCCTTCAGTGGCCAAAGGAGAGTGTTCCCATTTCCCCTGTCTTCTCTAAGCTAAACATCCATGTTGACTTCAGTCACTCTTTGCATGCCCAGGGTTCCAGATCCCTCATGCAGTAAGTCAGTAAGTGTTTATAGAACATCTATTAGGTTTCAGGCACAGTACTAGGTGCTTTGCAAATATTATCTCACCTAATCTTTCCAACAACCCTGAGAGGTAGGTGCTACTATTATCCCCATTTTACAGGTGGAGATACTGAGGCAGACAGAATTTTAAGTGACTTTCCCAGGGTCAAAGAGCAAGTGAGTCTCTGAGGTGGGCCAGCACTCTGTCCCCTGCACCACCTCTCTGCCTTCTTGGTTTCAGTTCATTCTCTAGAGGTCCATCTCCAAGATGAGAAAGTCAGACTAGACCAGGAGTGGGAAACCTGCGGCCTCAAGATCACACGTGGCCCTCTAGGTCCTCAAGTATGGCTCTTTGACTGAATCCAAACTTCCCAGAACAAATCCCCTTAGGAAAAGGATTTGTTCTATAAAACTTGGACTCAGTCAAAAGGCCACAGGTTCCCCACCTCTGGATAGATCCTCCGCAGATCTATAGATATCCTATATTTTCATGCTCTGTGTTCTAACATCATACATTCTAACAGACTCATGTCCAAAGACTCCCTCCAGCTCCCATGTTCTGTCTCCTAACGTTTTAAATTCTAAAGGCCTTGCTGATGTCAGTATTTGTTTTGACAATCTATGTTCCAAGGGCCTTGCCAGCTCTGAGAGTCTAAATTCTAAAGTCCCTCCACCCTCATGTCTAAAAGAATTTGTATTTAATAACAACTAGAATTTATTTTTGGTTTTGGTTTTGGTTTTTTTTGTTTTGGTTTTGTTTTTTTTTTACTTTTGGGGGAAAGGCAGGGCAATTGGGGTTAAGTGACTTGCCCAAGGTCACACAGCTAGTGAGTGTTAAGTGTCTGAGTTCACATTTGAACTCAGGTCCTCCTGACACTCTGTGCTTTCAGTTTCCTTTCAGCTCTGATATTCTGTATTTGAACAATCTTTGTTCTAACATTCTTTGTTCTAAAGGCTCTGTCTTGGGGATCAATGTTCTAATGGTCAGTGTTCTAGGGGCCCTTCCAGCTCTGCTAATCTGATTCTATGCTCTAAATTCTGTGTGTTTCTCCTTCATACAGGATGAAGGGGGAAGGGAATGAAATCATCAAACTCAAGGAAATGTGGGGAACATCGGGAGGCTAGTAACTGGAAGCAGCCACGCCTCCATTACACCTTGCCCCTCCCTCAGGTATCACTGCTCCCTCTGCTCCCACTTTTCAAATCCTTAATGAGGGAAGAACAGCAAGGGGCCGGCAGAGGGTGGGAGACGAGCAGACAAGGGACACCGGGTGCACCGAAAACAGGCAGTGATGGATGGGACTCACAGCCTGCCTCAGCAGGTGAGACAAGAAACTGTCTCCAGTCCCTGACGCGCCTCCAGGTGATTGATAGCCTGGCTGGGGAGACTTGCTGTACAAACAGAGCCCATGGCCTCAAATGACCCATATTCTTTCTTTTGACTTTCCATATTACCTGGGAGGGGCAGCATTAAGAACTGCAGTCGGGATGAAAGAAATTGCCCTAGAACCAACCAAAAGGTAGTGAGGCAGTGGCCTATATCCCTCGAATTGTTTGGACTTGGGAAAAGGGTCTAAAAATACCTCCCCTGCTGGAGTCTGGAATTACACAGTTAGAGATTAATTCTTTGGGTTAAATATTACCTTGCCCACACCAACCAGCAAACTTTTAAAATAACAATCCCTTGCATTTGGACATTGCTATATGGCTTACGAAGCTCTTTTCAATCCATTATCTCATTCCGACCTCACCACAGAGGTAGGTAGGGCAGGTGTTATTATCCTTAGGGGGGACTCATGAGGGACATAATCACTACCTTCAAGTGTTTGAAGGCCTGTCATACGGAAGAGAGATTAGGCCTATTCTGTGTGGCCTCCAAGGGCAGAACAAGAAACAAGAGAAAGAAATTGTAGGAAAGCAGATTTCCACTCAATGGCAAGAAATATGTCAGGATACCTTTGATACCATTTTCTCTGAACTCTTCTCTCCTTCAATAATGATATCATAGATTTAGAATGAGAAGGGACCTTAAAGTCATCTAATCCAGCCACCTCCTTTTAAAAATGAGGAAACAGGCCCAGAGAGGATCCCAAGGTCACCCAAGTAGTAGGGCCAAGATTCTGGCTCCAGGTGCAAGTGTCCTTTCCAGCACAGCATAATTCTTATTATCCCCATTGTACAGCTGAGAAAACTGAACATAAGAGAGAATCAGTGATGTACCCAAGTCCAGGAAGTATTGAGAAGTAGGATTGGAAACTTGCCATTCCTGACTCCAGATCTAACTCTCTACCCACCACACTGGCTCACTAATCAACATGACCATGGCCAGCATCAATTACTACAAAAAGACCCACATGAGGAGTACTGTGGACCACAGCTTCACAGGCTGGAGCACAGCCCAGGCTTCTTTCTTGGACATATAGTTACCACACCTGTGGGCAGACTAACAGAAGCTTCCTTCCTTGGGATCATGGGCTCTCCTCTCCATTGACCAGCCTCTGAACACTGTCTCTTTCCTGGTACCCAGGATTTATGATGCTCATCTCCTGACTGGAGTGCCCTCTAGCTCATTCCTTATTACATCCATAGGTCTCTCTGATGGGTTGAAGTGACTAACAACATACTCCTAAGAAGTCAAGTCACAAGGAAGAATGTCCAGAGCTCAGATCCAAGCAATTCCCTCTTCCCAGAGAAAGAACAAATAATAGGGTCCCCTCCAGGAGTTTCAGGGCCTCCACCTTACCTACCACCACCAACAACTCCATGTTTTAATCACTTGGCAGCAAATTTCAAAAAATTCTGTAATTCTTGTGTTCAAATCTCAATTCTATTTCTTACTACTGGAATGACCTTGGATAAACCATTCAACTTCTTGGGGTCCTGTTTCCTTGTCTATAAAATAGATTAGTTCTAAAAAATAATATGGAATTAGGCTAAGAAGGTGACTAAACTGTATATACTCTGTGCCCAATGGCACCACTACTGGGCATATGCCCAAGGAAGACAAAGACAGAGGAAAGTCAAATGTGTGTGTGTGTGTATTATGGCATAATCACAGAAAATAAGGGGCAAATTAAGGAGTCAGTAAACATTTATTAAGCACCTGCTATGTGCCAAGCACTGTGCTAAGTGTGGGGAATACAAAGAGAAGCAAAAAGCAGCCCCTGCCCTCAAGGAGCTCATAATCTAATGAAGGAGAGAACAAGCAACCAGATCCACACAAACTGGTAATATTCAGGAAAAAATGGAAAATAATTAAGAGAGGGAAGGAAATGGCTAGGTATTAATATACTAAAGAAGTTGCTGTTTTGATTTGTTTTCTTACTGGTCTACTCTTTATGAAGTATGAAAAAAATCCCCTGACTGAATTCGAAGGGGAATTTGGCGTTGAATGGGCAAAGAATGCTCAGAATGCCCCTTGAAAGCTCAGCCAGTTAGCCCCTGGAGTCAGCAAAGGATTCAAGGGTTCAAGGCAGTCCAAAGGAGGAAGGAGTCTTGTGGGGGTAGAAAGAGGGCAGCTGAGGGAGAGAAATGAATCTTACCTCTCTGTCCCCCATCAGCCATGGCACGCTGCAGATTTACCCAACCAGTAAGAGACACTGCATTTAACAGAGAGGAGAGACACACTCTCTCTAAATTGACACAGAGGCAGCACTCAAGGCAGGAAGGCACTTTAAGAAGCTTGACCCCTGGCAGCAGAGAAGAGAGCCAACTATGGATTTAATAAAGAATTAGCTGTGGCTAATAGCTGACCTGCAGAGAAGAGCAAATTACAATATATGAGTGTGGTGGAACATTATTTCACTGGAAGAAACAATAAACATGAAGAACTCAGGAAAAAGCTTGGGAAGACTATGACCGATGCAAACCAAAGAAATAAAAATCAGGAAAATAATATATGCAAAACTGTAATAATGTAAATAAAACAACACCGAAAGATAAAAGATCAATGCAATGACCTCCCTCTTTATACAACTTAACTTTGTACTATACAGGCACAATGGGACGTGTGATCAAATATGCTCAATGTGTTGGTTTCCTTTGCTGAATG
This sequence comes from Pseudochirops corinnae, assembly GCA_028646515.1. Taxonomy (NCBI): domain Eukaryota; kingdom Metazoa; phylum Chordata; class Mammalia; order Diprotodontia; family Pseudocheiridae; genus Pseudochirops; species Pseudochirops corinnae. Next base: position 63,241,909 of record CM053588.1, on the reverse strand, counting down.
TATTTCATGGTTTAAAATGAGAGTTCTACTGTGAGTGGGAATGGAAAGAATCATCTGGGAATAAGTAATTTTATTTTTTTTTAATCAATAAAAATATTTTCATAATAAAATAATTTAAATGGATTCTCTTGACCTTGACCATGTTCCTTCTCTTCTCTGGGACTCAGTTTCCTTAGGCATAAGATGAGAGAATAGGACAAGATGATAGCTAAAGTCCTTTCTAACCCCGAAATTTATGAATCTATGAACCTAGTACAGAGCTTCTACACTTGCAATATTTGCTCTGAGACTCCATCCCGGAGCTATCCATGTTACTCTTACAAATTCACAAAAACAATAATAACACAGTAGTAGAGAGAATAGACAATTCCCAACAATACTAAGGAAAGACTGAGGGCTTAATCTGAGCTGGGGAGAGACTTTAAACTGGGACAAGGACTAGGGTTCAGTTTAGGGCTGGGATAAGGGAATATACATGCTTTGAATCTTCCAAAAAAACAGTTTGTAGGATCATAGAGTTGGAGTGAGAAGGGACTTTGGGGATCATCTACCCCTCAAGTAGAGACCTAAAGGTCACCAGATGTTCCTGCTGCTGGAATGGAGGAAACGGCAGAGGTTTAACCCAAACCATATTTCCTTCCTCACATCTACAGATGGGAGAGGTAGCAAGAGAGTGAACTGGGCTAATGTCCTAATCTGAAAAGAGAACCACACGAGGGATAGTGTTTGGAAGCCAAAGATTACTGAGAGACTAGAAAATGGAAAGATGTCTTAGGACCCTGAGGCTGAGGTCATTCCCAGGGTTCTATGGAATGATGCTTCCCAAAGAGCCCTGGGCCAACCATGACTGACTGACTGGAGGGCAGATTGTACCAAAGTAAGCATGCCTCCTATTCTTGTCTCCCTACACAGTGCAGTACAGTGAAAAGAACATTGGACTGGGAGTCAAGAATCCTGGGTCAATCTTTAGCTCAATCTTTAGCTCTCTGTGTAACCTTGGGGAAATTATTCCCCCCTCTCTAGATCTACATTCCCTGATTCAAATCTTATAAGATTATAAGCAATGTGAACTAGATGATCTCTAAAGGCCCTCCCAGCTCTGGCTTTCTCTGTTCTAAGGCCTTTTTCACCTTTGATTTTCTATGGTCCAAAGGTCCCAGTCTGTTCTAATATTCTATGATCTAAGGTCACTTCCACTTCTGACAATGAATATTCCAAGTCTCTCCCCAATGCTGACGTCCTGTGCCTCTCAGCTCCTCACTGTTAGATGGAGCAGGGCAGATTATGAATCATAAACTTGTCTGAAGCTTCTCCTTTGGAATCTGACTAGTACTATGCATATTTGCGTGTGAGTGCATGTATCAGCAAATCCTTTCCATTAGGGGTCTTGTTGTGTAAATCAAGTCTAATGTCACCATTTCTGCAAATTTTGACTTGTTCAGTTGCAAACAGATATTTCAGAGGGGAAAGAATGTCCCTGCAATAAGCTGGGAGGAAGGAATTGATGATGGAGGCGAATATCAAGGGGAGGGAACATAAAGGAAGAGAGGCAGAAAATGGTAGGGGAAAGGGCAGTGATAAGTCCAAAAACAAGCTGTCTGGAGGGCCAGGAGCTGATGGGAGGCTTTGCCTGCTTCCCTGGACCTCTTCCCGGGGAGAAATCCCTGCTGGTTTCTCAACAGATCTACTGAGCACCTTGTCTAATTCTGTGTTTAACTATCTGCCTATCTCTATACCTGCCTCTGTGTGTATGCAGTCAGTTTGCCTGTCTGTCTACAATTTCTATGACTGTATACAGGATGCCTGCTCATTTGTTTTATCTATCTGACTGTCTGTCCGTCTCTCTAGCTAGCTAGCTATCTTTATCTGTAGTTAGCTTTTGGGTTTTGGTTTTTTTGCTTATCTATTTACTATTTTCTGGTTCATATACAGAATATCTGCCTTTCTGCCTATTTTTCAATCCCTCTCTCTTCGCCTATCTACAGCTCACCTGTCTATTTACAGAAAATCTGTCTGTCTGTCTGTTATTCTCTGAACATCAGGGAAGCTTTGAAATGGGGGGTTCAGATAAAAGGAGGAAGAATCTATTCTGCGCCATCCCAAAAGGTCTACCTGAAATTTTTCTCTGGTTTGAACATTTCTGCATAGGCAGTTTAGTGGTACAGAGAATAGAATGCCCCAGATCCCCATCTCACCTCCTAGTAGGTGATAGCAACTTCCAATATCCTACTAGAAAGAACCTTCTGAGAATATAACTATGAGAACTACTTGTATTCATTCCAGGTCTGGGGAAAATGGTAGAACCCAGGGATGGCAAGCGTGAGTTCTGTTCTTCCCTTAGATCTATTCATCTTAGGCCACTATAACTTGAGTCAGTCTAGCTTTGCACTGTCTCTGAGAGAATCCCCAAAACTCTACCCAGGGCTTTTAGCCTACACCTAGATTGTGTTCTTCCCCCTCATTTTTGGAGACAATCTATTTTTGTGGTGCTTTTGCTACTTCTCAGACCACACCTTCTCAGTCTCTTTTGCTATATCAACATTTTCTTTGGTAGAATTACCTTTGCTAAGGAAGCCAAGAAGTGCAGGATGGAATACCAGACCTGGAATCAGGAAGACCTGAGTTCAAATCCTGACCCAGATGCTTATGAGCTATGTGACCTTGGGCAGGTCACTTAACCTTTCTCTGACTCATTTTCTGCATCTGTAAAATGGGGATAATAATAGCACCTACCTCCCAAGGTGGTTGTGAGGATCTGATAATATTTTTGAAGCACTTTGCATTTATTAGAGTGCTATATTAATGCTTTTGTTGTTTAGTCATTTTTCAGTTGTGTCCAATTCTTGGTAGCCCCATTTGGGGTTTTCTTGGCTAAGACACTGGAGTGGTCTACCATTTTCTTTTCTGACTCATTTTACAGATGGGAAACTGAGGCAAAGAAGATTAAGTGACTTGCCTAGGGTCACACAGCTAGTATGTAAGACTCAGGAAGGTGAGTCTTCCTGACTCCAAGCCTGGCGCTCTATCTACTGTGCCACCTAGCTGCCCCATATAAATGCTAGCTATTAGTATTATGGCCCTCCCTCTAACTATGGAGATATCCCATAGCTCTTTCCTAGGCTCTCTTCTCTTCTCTACCTATTCTCCCTCTTGGTGATCTCATCAGTGCCCATGGGTTCCATTATCATCTTTATACAGATGACTCTCAGGTTTATATATCTAGCTTAAGTCTCTCCTAAATTTCAGTCCCATGTCACCAAATGCCTATTGAACTGACTATCTAACATTTCCATGTCCTACAGGCATCTGAAATTCAACATGTCCAAAATGGAGCTCATTATCTCCCCTCTACTCCCAACAAACTCATCCCTTCTCTAAACCTTCCTGTTTCTGTCCTGGGTACCACCATCTTCTGGTTAGGATCACAGCTTCATAATCATCCTCAACTTTTCAATCGACTAATCAATAAGCATTTATTAAGTTATTTCCATGTATCAGAAGCTGTGCTAGGTCCTAAGGAAACAAAGGCAAAAACAAAAAAAAATAATGAAACAATTCCTGCTCTCAAGGAACTGAAATTCTGTCAGGGGAAAACCATACCACTCCCTTATTTTTAAAAAGTCCCTAGAATAAACTACAAATTCCTTAGATGGGCACAACACCTTCTTTCACAATCTTGCCCCACTCAACATTTAAAGATTTAATTCACATTGATCCCCTTAAAACACTTTAAATGTGTGTAAATATACACACATTTGTATATATGTACATGTATACATGTATATATATATATAGATAGATTTAATAAAGATAAGATAGTTAAGGAGGAAAGGTGCTAGCAGGAGGGTCAGAAAAGATGTCATGTAAAACCATATGTGTTTGAGTTGATTGTTGAAGGAAGGGAAAAATTTTATGAGGCAAGGGTGAAGACAGAATCTACTCCACTCTCATTCACTTCCCTTTCTTCAATCAGTTTCAAAATCTTGTCAATTTCACCGTGGCATCTTGTCAGTTTCACCCCCCAAAGCATCTCTCTCATTGGTCCCCTTCTCTTCACATTCATGGCCACCACTCTGGTCCAGACCATCATCATCTCTCAACTAGATTATTATAACTGCTTTCCAAATAGTCTCCTAGCTTCTAGTCTCTCCTCACCGCAATCTATCCTCATACAGTTGCCAAAGAAATCATCCAAAAGCAATGAGCCTTACCCTCCTCAAAAATCTTCAGCAGCTCCCTATTACCTCTAGGATAAACTATAAACTTCTTAACCAGACACATAAAATCTTTCACTGTCTTGTTCCAGCCCACCTTTAAAAACTTATTTCACATTTGCTCCTCTATATAATTCTACACATGTATTAAGCTATTCGGGGTATTGTTTTTTTTTTTTTCAGTCAAAGTAAAGCAAAGTTTAATAAAGATTCACCATAATGGGTAGACTCTTGAAGAGACTAAGCATATGTGAAGCTTGTATTGACAAGCAGGCCAGAATAATCTGCCACAGAGTGAGTCTGTACTAGGTTGAATTCTCGGCCTATTCGGGGTATTCTTAAAGGCAGAAGGAGAAAACACATTCTCTTGTCCATGATTCCCAATGTTTCTTAGCAAATGCTTTCTAAATAGATGGTTTTGTGGCAAGTCAGGTGTGATCTCTCCTGAAAGATGAGTGACTAACCATACACAAACCTTACATATCTTAAGCCGAATGTGTTGGAATGAAATTTTGTCCTACAGTCAACTGGCCTAAATCTTACACCAAGGTACAGAAATATAACTGCTGAAAGGGCCCTTAGGTTTTTCCAGCTTTGGAGAGGAAAACTTGAAGGGAGGAGAGAAAGGATGTTCTTCTTAGACTGTGGGGTCTACTCCAGGACCACCACTGATTCCCCTAGTATATGTGCCAAACATAGAAGCTCCTATTATTTCCTGATATATATAAAAAATGTCATTTCTTCTCCTGGGCTCTGATGTTCTTAATAGTTTCCCTGCTTCTCTGTAGACTTTCCAACATTTTAATCAGTAATAAAATAAGGTGATGGGCAGCTAGGTGATATAGTAGATAGAGTGCTGGCCCTGGGGTCAGGAAGACTCATCTTCCTGAGTTCAAGCCTAACCTCGACACTTACTATTTGTGTGACCCTGGGCAAATCACTTAACCCTATTTGCCTCAGTTTCCTCATCTTTAAAATGAGCTGAAGAAGGAAGTGGCAAACCACTCTAGTATCTTTGTCAAGAATACCCCAAATGGTGTCACAAAAAAATTGGATACAACTGAAAAAAACTGAACAACAGCAACAACAAAGACAAGGTGGTATATGTTGCCCTTGTTCCTAAAATTATTTTTTGGCAGAAAGGTAAGCAAAAAGGAAAAGATAGAACTGGACAAACTGTTGAAGAATTTAGAGCTAAAGGGCCTGGTATCTTCTGAATAGAAACATTAAGGCATATACATATTTCTCAGCAACACATGGTACCTTTACAAAAATAGACTAAGTGCTAGGACACAGAGAAATTATAAGTAAATATAAAAAAGCAAAAGTACTAAATATACAGCTCATAACACAATAAATTAAGATAGAGAACATAAGAAAAATCTAGAGACTTAACTGAAGACTTAATACTGTTATACTGAATAATGAGGAGGGATCAAAGAACAAATCTTAGAAATGGTAAATCACAGAATCCTAAAATCACAGATTTTTCAGAATTGGAAGGGATCTCAGCAGCCATATGGCCCAACCCACACAAGAAAGGAATACCCACTATAACATACTCAACAAATGCTCCTCCAGCTTTTGCTTGAAGGCATCCAAGGAGGGGGAGACCATAACCTCTTAAGGCAATCCTTCCCCCCCACCTTCTTTGTAATTCATTTGTTTTAGTCATGTTCTGTTCTCTGTGACCCCATTTAGGGTTTTCTTGGCAAAGATAATACAATAGTTTGATGTTTCCTTCTTCAGCTCATTTTACATATGAGGAAACTGAGGCAAACAGGTTTAAGTCCTTTAAGGTCCAGGGTCACATAGATCATATCTGAGGCTAGATTTGAACTCAGATCTTCCCACCTCCAACCCCAGTGCTCTATCCATTATGTCATCCAGTTACCTCAGGCCTTGCCAGTCACTAGCATGCCTGTATCTTGTTCAGATGAGTTACTGTCGAGTCATACATTCTCCCCTCTTATTCTTGAAAAGTTGATTTTTCAAACTGAAGCAGAAGACTTTTACATTTATATGACCTATCATTCAAGCCTGTTGAAATCTTTTTGGACACCATTATCCTATCTGTGTTATCTAATGTGTCAGCCATCTCTCCAAGCTTTGTGCCATTTGGAAATTTGATAAGAATGTCTTTTATCCACATCATTGACAAAATGTCAAACAGCAAATGTGGCCAGGATCAGATCAGGAGCCCCCCTTCTACCTTGGCATTGAACCGTTAATGACTATTCTCTGGGTCTGACATTCAGGCGATCCCAAAGCCTCCCAATGCTCCTATCATCTCACACACATCTTTCCATCTTGTCCACAAGAATAGCATGAGAGATTTTGTCAAGCAAACGGGTTGAATAGCTTCACCTCTCTCCATCATTCATAATTGTCATTCCATCCACCCTGATGGGTGGAAAAGCAGACAGCAGAACTAGGATTCAAATCCCAGACTTGCTGACTGTTCATGCCTCCTGCTATTCCCTACCGCCATCCTCGGTCACCTGCTTTGATCTGTAGGGTGCTTGGTGATTCTCATAGAGTGGGCACTGCCTGGAATAAACACACTTTTACCAAATAGTTTCCTGGGCCCAGTTCACTGTCTTGCTGATGATTTTTTTTCTGGCAATTGAAACCAGCTCAGTTGAAAACATGAAATTATCTGCTGCACTGCAGTGAAATGGGAAATAGGGAATGGGGAGAGGTAGCTAGAGCTCGGAGCAGTAATTGGCACGATGAACACTTTGAGCAGTAAAACTAGTGATTTCCAATTGACATTGAGCTTGAAATCATGCTGTGTTTGAGGGACTCAGAGGAAGCAAGAAATCCATCCCTGGTGCCTTGGGATATAAGATAAGAGGGCAGCAGCTCTAGGCCAGGAATGCTGGAGGCTGAGGTCTTTCAAGAGCTAGGACTTCAAGGTACATTCTGTGCATGCTAAGTCACCAATTTATTCCTCTAGCTCAGCAGTTTTCAACCTGTGGGTTGTGCCCCCTTTGGGGGTCCAACGACCCTTTCACAGGGGTCACCCAAGACCTTTGGAAAACACATGTTTCCGATGGTCTTAGGAACCGAGACACTGCTCCTCTATCCATCTCCAGGCAGGTCCGACCACATGCAGATACACCCACATATGAATATTAAAGGGTTGCAGCATTAGGAAGGTTGAGAACCACTGCTCTAGCTGGTCACTAGCAAGAGAAGACCCTAGGTTTCTCTGGGGCTCAATTTTCCCTGGTGAAGAATGGAAATAGATGATGGAGTGGTAGAGTAGCATGCTGTCAGGGGTTATGATTGCAAAAAAGAACACTGCCCCCTCCGATCCTTTTCCCTTTTCCCACTACCACCTACCCAGGAAATACAATCAATAGAGGCAGCTGCCCAGGCCAAGAGAATGGACAAGGGACAAATAGGATCCCACACTGGACGGATGAACCACAGAGGAGTTGGCAAGGATGTCTAACAAAGAGAGTTTGTACTCCAATAAACTAAGTCATCACTGTGGAAACAATGTTGGGAGGTGGAGGGTGTCTTCATCACATGATCATTCTCCTCTCTTTGAGAACAGTCAAATAGACTGAAAAAACCAATGCTCTAATGCTGATAATTTGATCAGGCTGTGTACCTTGGTGCTATAAGTAAAGAGAGTTAGAATTAGATATTTTTAGAATCTCAGGGATGGATGGGGTTTGGAAAGACATCTAGTTCAACCATTATTTGGAAAGGAATTCTCTTTTCAAAATTCCCCAAAAAAAGTTAATTCCACCCCTACTTGTAGACCACCAATAACTTGTACTACATCTCTTATGGAAGACATGTCATTCTACTCTGAGACAATTCTAATAGTTAATATGTTTTTGTTCCTTCCTTCTTTCTTTTCTTCCTTCTTTCCTTTTCTCCTTAGTCCTTACCTGTGATTTAGTTACCTGAGAAGTTTCTGAGCATTCATATGGAGAACTCCAAGTATGTAAACTCTCTCCAGAAATAAAGATCAGCAACAGAGGTGTATGGGGTGTTCAAGAAGGACCTCTGGTGAGAGGGTTTGATGAGCCCTTTTCAGGGCTGCTCATCTACCTTTGGTGTCTACCTTCCACCCAACTCTCACGTGTAGCTCCAAGAAGCTGTAGCATGCACAACAACCACACCTTGGTAAAAACCATCCTGGCAGATGGGGCAAACCAGGTTGAGGGTAACTGAGGGATCTCAAACCTGTTGGTGAGTGAGGAGAGCATCTACTCCAAGCACATGAAGACTTCCCTCCTCAAAATGGGTGGATGTGAACAATTTGTTCCAATGGCCATGAAGGCAGTGGAAGTAGGTGCTATAGAGTGCATAGATATTGGTTAGCGGTCCAAGATACCCAGGTCATTCACTTCATCCCAGGCCATCAGCAGTCTTTTGTCTTGGCACTGGACTGCAGATGACTCTGGAAGAGAAAGTGAAGCTGATGATTTAAAGTAACTCTGCCTCACTTAAATCCAATTAATACATGAGACAAGAGACATCACCCAATATCATTTTATCATTTTTACCTACCTCCAAGTCCTGGAGTGACAGGCAAGTGACAAAGCAACAGTACCAATATACTGGGGACCGTAGTCACAGCCTCATACACAGGCGGCTCAGGCCATGGAGTCATCTTCTCACTGAAGCAACAGTGGGCTTTGGCAGTCCCCTGGGTGTCTGAGCAGCCTTTTTTAAGGATCACGCTTCCCGCCTCCTACCAAGAAGAAAGAACTAGAAAAAGTGCCCTAAAAATTGTTTGCTTCACCTAACCTAACAATGGCCTGCTCACTGCAGCAGGCAAGGATCCCACTTTGCAGTTCACACACACACACACACACACACACACACACACACACACACACTTTTGCGAAGATCATTCCACTCTTCACGGCATGCCCACATCAAAAAAGGCACTGTGCTCTATGAGCAAAGCAGAATTGCAGCAGCTTAAAAAAAATGAGATGCACAGATTTAGAAACATCTTCACTCCAAATGTTCTCACAGACTCTTTGTGCCTGACCTGCGGTAGAGCCTTCTGAGCCCAGACTGGTCTGATCAGTCACAACTGGACACACTGGATCTCGATCCCAACATAGTGATGTCATTTTGATCTTTTTTGAGTATGAATATGAGCACAGTCTTAAAGAGCAGTCTGAGAATTACGGAGACTGAATGCAAATTGAAGAAAACTACTTGCTCTCTCTCTTTTTTTTCTGTCTTGTTTTGTTTCTTCTTTCTCATGGTTCATTCCATTGGTTATAATTCTTCTTTACAACTTGACTAACTTTAGGTTTAATCTGAAGGTATATGTAGAATCCAATTGCATGCCACCTTGGAGGGGGAGGAAGGAAGAGAGGGAGGGGGAGAAAACTTGGACCTCAAAAACTTATGGAACTGAATGTTATAAATTAAAAATAAATAAATTTAAAAGGAAAAAAAGAGTAGCCTGGGGCACTGAGCAATTAATTGATTTGTTCTTAATAACATAGTGCATGTTATAAGCAAGCTTTTGGACCCAGCTCTTACACTTCCCAGACTTTTCCACTATGCTTTAGCTGCCTTCTCCATCCATCCATCCCTACAAAACTCTTATCCCACTACTGAGTTCCTCCTGGAACCTCCCTCGAGGAAGGGCCCCAGTCAATTCTCTGGACTTTACTACCATGCACTCCTTGGATATTTTTCCTCCCTCACCCCCCACCCCAGGTTTTTTAGTTCCCCTTTATGCACTGTCTTTCCTCCTTAGAATGTAAGCTCCTTGAGGACAGGAACACTTTTGCTTTCTTATATCTATATCCCCAGTGCTTAGCACAAAGCCTGGCACGTAGTAAATGTTCAATTCAATAAATGCTTGTTGACTTGACTTCTTGAGCTCAAATACAGGTCTCTGTCACTACAACATGTTCCCTTTACTTTCTTTATATTGAGTTTTATTATAATAAAATGAAAATCTGCTTTTGTGTAGCATTCACCTATTGGTCCTAATTCAGCCCTCTGAGATCCCCCCTCAACCATACAACAGCCTTTCATATATTTGAAGGCACCTACCAGATCCCCGATGAGTCTTGTCTTGCCTGGCTGAATATCCCCACTTCTTCCTACTAATCCTCAAATGACATGATTTCCAGTCCCTACTCTCCCCACTCACTATTCAAGACAATCTTTTTTGAAGGTTCCATAGTTCATCATTGTCTCTCTTCAGATTAGGACTAGTCAAACAATCAAGGGCTGTGTAGGAAGATAATGAGTTCCCTGACAATGGAGACATTCTAGACAAGGCTGGATATCTGCTTGGTCTTGAGACTAGCAAAAATGGTAGAATCGGAGAAGAGGAGATTCTACTTCCTCCTGGTCATCTTTTAGCTGCCATGCTCCTGTGTTCTTGCTAACATCTCCAGCTCAGGACTCGAGCTCCAACCTTGGGGCCTTGGCCTTCTAATGGGTGACCATTCACCATATTTGGCCCAGAATCAGACCCACCAAATTACTTTCCAGTTATCTTTTTTTTATCTTGCTTCATTTCTTCCAAGAATTTTAGTGGACCTTGTGACTAAGCTGTGTTTTTTTTCTTTGAAGTTTTGTTCATAGATGCTATGTAGCTATTCTCTTCTTCTAGGTCTGTGTCTTGCCTATCCCTGGCTCCATAATAGCTCTCTGGCATGAGTATAGTTTGGTTTTTTTCATTCCTCCAGTCTTACTAACTCACTTGGCACTTGGTGATAGGACCAGGTTCTATGCATTTCTAGAGGGAATGTTGAGGTTTTTATGGCCTGACCTTCATTTTTAGATTTCCACTGCTTTTCCCCAGTATTGACTGCTACATTCTTCAAGGAATATGCAAGTGGACCCTTAGTGGTCTCTTCTAAGACGTGGTCTGATCACTACCTTTCTGCTCCTAGCTTTTCAGGTTCCCTATGCTGGTTTGAGTCTGGGCAACACAATTATAAGCTTGCCCCTAGTTGGTGCTCCAGTAAAGAGTTGCTGAACCCAGTCCCCACCAGCTAACTAGTATGCTCTGCAGGTTTAAAGCAAAAGAAATGTAGACCCACCCCCTCATTCCCTTCTCTGGTGACTCATCGGCAGGTCCCAACTCTCAGTCTGTGCTGGATTTCCCTACTCCTAGGTAAAAGCAATACAATGACCAGCTTTCTCCTCCTCCCCGTTTTATGCTTGAACACAGCTATGGGTCCTAAGCCTTGTCTCCATGGTGGGTGGCTCTTCATGAGCCAAGATTACTTAATATATTTTTTTTTTATTCATTCATTCCTCATAAGGAATTCAACTAAATAATCTCTGAAGTCCTTTCTTATTCAATTCAACTCAACATCCTTTTAAGTACCTACTATAAGCAAAGCATTCTGCTAGGCCCTGGTCGGGAGACACAAAAGTTGCCTTCAGCTACATTTTGCTGGGGGTAGGGGGAAAGAATGGGTATCTTGGCTGGTCAGTTGTTTCAGTAATGTTTGACTCTCTGAGGTTTTCTTGGCAGAGATACTGGAGCAGTTTACCATTTCCTTCTCCAGCTCATTTTACAGATGAGGAAACTGAGGCAAGCAGGGTTTAATGACTTGTCCGGGATCACACAGCTAGTTAGTATCTGAGGTTGGATTTGAAGTCAGGTCCTCCTGACTCTAAGGCCAGCACTGTCTCCATTGTGCCACCCAGATACACTGAGAACAGGTATACAGATAACTAAAATTGTTATTCATTCTACAAACCTTGATCAAGATTATGAACTAGAATTATTTAGGGGTGAGGTTAGCACTAGAGGAAAATTTAATGAAAGATAGACAATGGTGGTCGTCCAAGGACAAAGCAAGTAGAGAAATATAGATTCAGAATTAGAGGACCTTAGAGGGCATGTCATCCCAATACTTTTTTTGATGAGGACCTGGAGAACCAGAGTGGGTCAAGGAATTTGCTCTGAGTCCCCCACACAAGCAGTGAGTAACTGAGCCGGGATTCACACCCAGGTGAACTGGAATTGTCTAAATATACACATGAGTTTACCCAGGAGAAGAGGAAGGAAAGGCAGGATAACCAAGCAGCAAGGGGACCAGCCCTATTAGGCAATGATAAAGAGATATCTGCCTCTGCCCACTCTGTCCCTACCAGCCTCCTTTCTTCCCCCTTCAGGGCCCACCCCACTCCCTCTGCTAACCTAGAATTAGAGGAAGGAAAATTAAGGAAAGCTGCCTTCCCCAAGGGCTGCTGGGAAACAATCACACTCCCCCCTCCCCAGAGGCCTTTCCTGATGAAATTCAAGGAGGAAAGGAACAGATAACCTGATTGTCTCAGAAGTGATGACTTCTCATGATGAAAAGAACACCAGATTTTACAACAGAAAAACTGAATTTGAGTTCCAGCTCTGCTAACTTACCTGCTTGAGTGGTCACTTAACTCCTCTGAGCTTAAGTCTCCTCATCTGTAAAATGGGGGCAGTAACCCAGGCCCCCAGTCTGTCTCAGAGGACTCTTGAGGATCAAATGAGAAAATGTTTTATAACCCTAACGCCCTATAGAAACGTATGGTGTTCTTTTTGGATGTGTCGAGGGAACAGAGGCTGATTTTGTGAGGAACCTAGAAAGGACAGGGTTTAACCTAGTGGAGGATTTCGGAAAGGGAGGCAGAAGGATGTAGGAGGAATTGAGAAGTAAGAGGGGCAATGCTACCAGGGACCCCCAAACCTCATCTTTCAGTGAGGCTCACTCTGCTCATGGGTATAAGCATAGATCTAGAGCTTTCAGAGATGGGAGCAGCCTTGGAGAGCATCTGATCCTTTTTATTGTTGTTGTTCAGTCATTCCTGACTCTTCATGACCTCATCTGGGGTTTTCTTTTACTGGAGAGGTTTGCCATTTCCTTCTCCAACTCATTTTACAGATGAGGAAACTGAGGCAAACAGGGGGAAGTGACTTGTTCAGGGTCACACAGCTAGGAAGTGTCTGAGGCCAGATTTGAACACCGGGTGATGAGTGTTCCTGACTCCAGGCCCAGCGCTCTATCCACTGCACCACCCAGCTGCCCCCTTCTAATTGTACCCTCTCCCTTTACAGATGACAGGCCCAGGAGTGACTTGTTCAAGGTCATACAGGTAATAAGTGGCATGGCTGGCTTTCAAACCCAGGACCTCTGACTCCTGCGGGCCAGTCCTGACAATCAGGGCCATAAAATCATAGGATTTTAAAACCATGAATGACCTTAAAGATATTCTAAGGACCTCGTCTCGCAGCCAAGGAAACTCAGAACTGATGTGGCAAGGAAACCACACAGATATTCCTGATTCCATCCCAGGTGTCCTTTGGTTCCAAACCTGTTACTCCAACCACTAACTCAGGCTTACAAGCACCATGTGTGTATTCTCTAAGCCTCTTCAGGGAGGGCATCTATACTGGAGGAAGCTCCAGATGCCTGAGGCCCATCCTCATTCAGGCCTCGTTGCTTCTCAGGCTGGACCCGTAGAGCGGCCTCCTCACCATCCTCCCAGTCTCCAGACTCCTCTCCTTCCAATCCATCTGAAATGGTTTTCCTAAAATGCAGGTCTGACCACATCCTTCCCATGCTCAGTAAATGCCAGTGCCTCCCTGTCACCTCTAGGATCATCCAAGATAAACTCCTCCATTAGGCACTGAAAGCTCTTCCTGATCCTGCCCCATCTAACTTCCTGGCCTTGTTGCCCATCACGCACCTCCATGTGCTCCACAGAGCAGCCTTCAGGCCTCCTTTCTGTCTTTGTACACCCTCCATCATCTTACTGCACACCCTTGGCCTGGATCTTCCATTTTATGTTTGCATAGTAATGTGCCAGTAGAATGTAAACTTCTTGAGGGCAGGGACTACGTTTCACTTTTGTCATTGTATCCCCAGCACAGTGCTTGGCGCATAGTAGGAGCTTAATCAGTGATTATCTCCTTGTTTGCTCATTGAGTGGTTGACTGAGCATTTAACACATTTGAAGTTGCTGTTGGGGAGAGAGGACAAAAAAGAAGAGTGGGTTCTTCAGTATCTAGCCAGGTACTGACTCAGTGGATAGAGCTCTGGGCCCAGAGTTAGAAAAACCTGAGTTCAAATCTGGCCTCAGACACTTACTAGCTTTGTGACCCTGGGTAAGTCACTTAACCCTGTTTGCCTCAGTTTCCTCATCTGTAAAATGAGCTAGAGAAGGAAATGGCAAACTGTTCCAGTAACTCTGTCCAAAAAAACCCCAAATGGGGTCACAGAGAGTTAAGCGATGACTGAAATGACTCACCAACAGCCTCCCAGGG
>CM053588.1:63200095-63227328 GCA_028646515.1 Pseudochirops corinnae | reverse complement strand
TTCAGTTCTTCCTGACTCCAGACTCAGAGCTCCATGCACTATGGCACCACCTAACGGCCTCGACTAGCACATAGTAGGTTTCCTTCCATGGGGATTAGGTGTTGTCTGTCTTTGGGGAGAATAAATGGAAACCTACCAAAAGCTCAAGCGCCTCCCCCGATTGGCAAGGGTGGGCCTAGGATCACGTACCAGGCAGGCATGGGCCCAGAGAGGTGGGCTCCCTGCCCTGTGAGCCTTTGCCAAGTCAGAGAGGTTCGGGTCACAGGGAGAGAAATCCCATTGCCATTTGAGGTCAGTCAAGAGCACCAACGGGTCTGGGCACCGAGGGGTGACCATCATCACCATCAGGAGGGAAATGTAAGCGTGGGAGGCTGGTTCCAATGTGTTCATTAGACAGGCTCTGGACTGGGCAGAGTTCTCCTCAATGACGCTTGGATTCCATCATTCCCTGTTGGTATTTCTGGAAGACTGCTCTCCCCCTTTACAGTAATGGATATTTATATGGTTCTTTAAGTCTCTAAGAGTTTGTAAAGTGTTTTATCCATTCATAATCTCATTTAGTCCTTACAATAACTCTGTGCGGTAAGTACTAAAGTATCTAATATCTGTCTATACAATTTTTATCAAAAGTATAAATACAGATAAGTAAGCTGAGGCCCAGAGAGGCAGACCTGTCTAAGGTCATACAGATTAATAGGCAGAAGAAGAGGTTTTGAACCTAGGACTGACCAAATCCAAGCCCAACACTACCCATTGTGCTACACTGCCTGGGAGTGAGTAACAGCCCATCCTCTCCCCTGCCACCACCCTGCAGTTACCTCTATCTGGCACTTCCTATTGTTTCCTCCCCGACCTCAGGTCGGTGCCTCTGAGCCTCACAGGTCCAGTCTGGACTACTCTGGCCTCCTTTAGGGTCCCTTTGTCAGAGAGAGGCAGGAGGATATAATGCTTAGCCTTCTGGACCTGGAATCAGGAAGCCCTGGGTTCCAATGGCCCACCACACGCACATACACACATCTATTAACCGTATAAATATGGGCAAGTTCACGTAAAGTCTCTGATCCCATTTCCTCGTCTGTACAACCGGCACAACAGCAAACTTATTACTTTTCTAACCACATTGTTGTCAGGCCCACCTGAACAAATGTGCACAAAGGTGATGGGAAAAACCTAGAGCTCTCTCTAAATATCAGCTCTGATTGCAATAAGGGAGAAGGAGAGGGGGAAGGGACAGGGGAGAGCACAAAGGGCCCTAAGGAGAAGCGGAGATGAAGAATCCTCACCCCGTCACTGGTGTCCATCAGTGGCCCCATCTGAGTTAGGATCCCAGGCTGGGGGTGAGCGGAGGCTGAGAGCCATGGGGCTGCCCTAGGTGGGGAAAATCTAATAATCACCTGCCTTCTCACAGGCCTGCACAGGGAGCCCAGGGAACCCAGCAGGGCAGGTAGGTCAGACCAGCGGCCTCAGCTGCCCCCACCCCAACTGTAACTGGGAATTGGGAGAGGTAGGGAACAGGCATTTACTGAGTGCCAGGAACTATGCAAAGCTTTTTACAAATACTATCTCATCTGATCCTCACAATAACCCTATTATTATCCCCACTTTACAGTTGAGGAAACTGAGGCAGATAAAAAATTAAGTGACTTCTCCAAGGTCACATGGTATCTGAGGTCAAATTTGAACTCAGGTCTTCCTGACTCCAGCCTCTGTACTCTAATCACTGAGTTGCTTATGGGCTCAGAGATTTATAACTGGAAGAGACCTCAGAGGTCTTTCAATCTAACTAAATTAAATTTGCTCATGGCCAAATAGCTAGCTAACAAGCCCCAGAATGGGACTCCAGGTCTAGGCTTCTAGCTACAAGAGCAGGGCCTCTTCATCTTTTGGGGGTCCTGGAATCTTTCGGCAGTCTGGTGAAGCCTTTCTCAAAATAATACTTCTAAAATGCACAAAATGAAAATAATAGGATAGCAAAGTCAACCTTTGAAATTTTGAAATTTGAAAATATTTGAAATAAAAATTGAAATCTTAAAATCTGGTTATCAAAACATTTCTTTTTCTAAGTTATCACACCCCAAGTTAAGAACAATGTGCCACAGCATTCTGGAATTGCCATGCCTAGGGAAGAGGGAGGGAAGGAATAAAGGGAAAGGAGTAAGAAAAAAGCATGTGCTGGAACCCTGAGAGGTTTCCACTCTGCTGGAGAACTGTCCCCTGGCAGGGAAGTGCCAGGCATGCTCAGGGAGAGCGCTACTGGAACTCTCAATGGGTTGGCACCATGGGGAAGGATCCCATTGCCCCACCCGAGTTAAGGCTCTGTCCCTGGTCTTCTCCCCGTTCCTTGCTGTCATTCTGGCTGACTCCAGTGGCAGGCTGAGGTGCCCTGGCAGAAGGGCTGCCCTGTTCTGCTTTCTCTGGAGCCAAGCAGGGGACCTGTCAAAGAGACAGCAGGGAGTTTATAGCAGTAGCTTTTAAGAGGATTTTACAGAGCTGTAAGTCTTCAGCAAGACTTTTTCCCACCCCTCAGAGCAGGGGACAAGGAAAAGAAATTGAATGCGTATTTGTTAAGCTGGCTCTTTACCATGCAACCAGAGATGAATTTATGTTAAAAACTCCTCAGGAAATCGATTTCCCGCTCCTCAGGCCCCCCCGGAGGGGTTCTCTCTCCAGGCTCCATGACCAGTTAATGGAATTAAGAAGCCCCTCCGAGTATCTTAGGAACTGTCCTGTTCCCCTGAGATTCTCCAGGGTGTGATTTAAGGCTGTTCCCAGGGCCTGAGTGGGCCCTGCTCCTCTTGGCCTCTTGTTAAGAACATGGGCCCCTAAATCACCCAGAATCCTCTTGGCTGTGAACAGGGAGGCAATTCCAGGAAAAGCAGATGGGTGAAATATTCTCTGAGGAAGAAGAATTGGGAAAGGAGTATCTTGACATTATTGGCACGATAACCCAAAGATACTTGGGATGGCCAGGAGCCTGAACCCAATGCCCCAGATCCATCTAAATAGTTTAATGGATGATTCAGCGATGATGCCTCAGTGAACAAACCCTCTAAGAACAAACTTTTTAACCACTTCAGCCTGGATATGGAGGTCAGGGAAGAAGCAACTGGAAAGGAAGAAAGAGGAGTGCCCTCTTCTTTGTGGGCAAAAGGCTGGCTGAGAAGAGGTTACAAAAGCTTAGAGTTGGAAGGATCCTCGGGGGGCTCTTCTGATAGACCTCTGACCGAGAATGTCCTACGTACCCCTCCCAATAAATGGTCAACCAGCATTCACTTCAGCAGGAACTCACTTCTTCCCCAGGCAAGCTGGCTGTTTTTGTTTGGAGGCGTTTTTCTTTCATCAACCTAAATCAGCCCCCCTTCAACTTGAACCCATCATTCCTGGTTCTGCTCCTCGGAGCCAAGTAAAAACTGCTAATCTCTCTTCCATATGTTGCGGCTGTTGTTCAGTCATGTATGACTCTTTGTGACCCCATTTGGAGTTTTCTTGGCAAAGATATTGGAGAGGTTTGCCATTTCCTTCTACAACTCGTTTTCTAGATGAGGAAACTGAGGCAAACAGGGTTAAGTGACTTACCCAGGGTCACACAGCTAGAGCATGTCTGAAGTCACATTTGAACTCAGATCTTTCTTACTCCAGGTTCTATCATTTCAACACCCCACTCCAAAGCCTTCTTTTCTCCAAGCCCCCAAACCCTTCAACCTATCTCATATAGTATGGGCCTGAGGAAACCTAGAACAATAAGGATCTTAGTAACGGTGATAATCAACAGGGTTGACTCATTGTCATCCTTCGTGTTTGGACAACCCTTCACGCTTGACAAAGCACTTTTACACACAAGGCCGATAATATTATCCCCATTTTACAGGTAAAGAAACTGAGGACAGAGAAGTAAACACCTTGCTCAGGGTTGGCTAACTATTAAATGTTTGAGGTGGGATTTGATTTCTTCCACGTTAGAACTGGTACCCATCTAACAGTCCCTGAAGCCACCTCCTCCCTGTAACACGGCCCCGCCCTCCAAGAGCTGGTGAGACTTTTAAGGTTTTTCAAGGCATTTCTAGGAGAATCATCCTAGTGCTCTAGAGGAGATGGGGCAAGTCCTCATTAGGCTTTTATATTGTGATTAATCACTGTCAAAACATCCCACTGCTCTCTCCGGAATAGCCATCTGTTTACCTGAAGCTGTGAATCAAGGCCCACCGAAACCCTGGAACTAGTTCCTGCCTTGCCAGAGAAAACATAAAAAGCCCCTGACGGAAGCAAGACTTTGTCTCTGAATCAGGTTGATAATATCACAGTTCTGATCGCTGGTGCCTCAAGCCGGGGATAGGGGTAAGGTGACTTTGAGGCTGCCACCAAGCAATTGAAGGCAGAGTTTCTCTGAAGGCTGAGTCAGACCCAGAAATTTGTGTAGAAAAGGTGGTAGGGGATAGAGTCAGAGGATCCCGCAAGGGAGATCCAAAGAGCGTGAAGAAGGAAACAGAACCAAGGAATTGAGAGTTGTGAGAATCTGTCCAAGGGACTTAGGCTGGGTCAGTGTTTCTGATAAGAAAAAACCTAGAATAGTTCTTGAGTCAAGATCTTGAGTCAAGAATTGGGAAGGAAGCCACTCATAGAAGGATTCAGAATTTGCAGTGTGGGAACATCAGAGGTTTAATTTAAGTGCTTGGGCTTTGGCATTCTTATGGTGACAGGTCTCCACTGGTTGTCTGTCCCTGTGCCAAGAGTAAGCCCTGGATACCTTGATCCCACTTCTCTGCCCTTTAACTTGAGGCTTCTCTCCCTAGTTGCCACCCCATCCCTGCCTATTTCTGACCTCAAAAAGCTCTGGACACCTCAGTATATTGGCCATTTTCCTGAACTCTTGTCTATTTTGACCTTAGATCACACTCACAGCACACTCCAGTACTCCTGCATGGCTCTCCACGAAAATGCCTCTTTCTCCTTTCTTATCCAAGGGCCGAATGTCACAATCACACCCAGGTCTTGGAATGAGTCTTGGCTGAACAGTCCACTCTGATCTCTCCATCCACTCTCAGTTGGGTTGCATTGTAAGTGGGTGAGCTGGGCAGTAATGGAATGCCAATCAGGCCAAGTGCCTCTCCACAGGCAATTTGGAGCAGGCCGTTTCCAAACAGAGAGTCTGTGATTAACTGAAATGAACTGTAAAATTGTATTTGGTTTAAAGGTCTTTCTTGCTACCAGGGTTGGGGATGGTGGGGGGGAGGAGGGATACCATGCAGGGGTTTTCCCTCCCCCTACCCCAGGGGCTCTCTTCCTGGTGGCCCCCAAGAGAAGGCAGCTGTTTAATGAGAAGTCTGGCCCCCAATGCCCAGAGAGACATCCTGGAACTGTCAGAGCCATCAGCTGCCAACCAGGCTAATGGGAATAATGGATTTCTACTTTCCATAGGCCCCTTGGTGTAAGGCCCCAGGCATTGGGCTCTCTCCAGTGAGGGCTGTACAGAGACTAGGGAGAAGCTGGTCCTCCCCAGACTGACCCCACCCAGACCATCCCCTTACTTCTCTCCAAGTCAATCCCCAGGCTTCTGCAAAATGGCCCTACCTACCATCCCTTGGACCTACCCTTTGCTGGTAGTTTATACCATTGTCTCTTCTTTCACTCTCAGCATTCTCAGCCCCTTTTCTCTAATCTGACCCTTTCTTCAATGTCCAGATACATGTTCACCTACTCCAAGAAGCCTCCACTAACTGTTCCAGTGACCATGAGCCCTGTCTAAGCTTCTAGTCAACATTTCCAGCTGACGTCATTCATTTTTCTCTTCCCGCATACTGCTGTGAATTATTTATCTTCTTTGTGTATCTCATCTCTTCAACTAGCCCAGGGGTGGGGCACCTGTGGCCTTGAGGCTACATATGGCCCTCTAGGTCCTATGAAGAACTGAAGATTCTGTCAAGGGGCAGCACTTGAGGACCTAGGGGCCACATATAACCTTGAGGCCACAGGTTCCCCACCCCAGCTCCATGAGGTTATGGACCCTCTCTTATTTAGCTCTGGACCCCTCCCTGCACAGAATGCAGCAATCCCTGCTTCCCCACACCTACATGGCGAAGCTATTCTGCAGAATGATTATAATTAATCAGATGACTCTGATGGAATAATAATAACTAACATTTATATAGAACCTACTCTGTGGTCATCCAGTTTCTGTTTGTGAAAGGAAAAATGAGACCCCTCCCTGTCACTGAAGGGCTCCAAGCAAAGGCTAGATGGATGCTGGTCTGGGATTCTCCCACGGTCCTTATTTTGCTCCGGATCCAATTTGCTTTGAACTCGGAAAAACTCTGAAAAACACAATAGTCTGGCGGCAGAGATAAGACTAGACCATGTGGCTCATGCCATCACGATTGCATCTCTGCGCTGGGTGTTCAATTGAGGAAGGCATTGCAAAGCCCCTTCCATTGCTTCTGCACATTATTCAGAACCTATGCACAAGAGGAAGAGAGACCTTACATGTCTAGAGGGTCTGAATTGTCATCCATGGACGTGGTAGAGCACCAGACTGGAAACTGGGAAATCTTTGGAATTGGGCTCTAAAGCTCCTTTTAGCTATGACAATCTATATTCTGAAGACCCTCCCAGCCCTGACATCCTGGGTTCTAAGGTCCCTCCCAGCTCTGACATTCTGGGTTCTAAGGGTCCTCCCAACCCTGACATCCTGTGTTCTAAGGGCCCTCTCAGCCCTGACATCCTATGTTCTAAAGGCCCTCCCAGCTCTGACATTCTGTGTTTCTATTACTTTGTGGTTCTTGGGGAGTACCACGTTCCCTGTCTCATCACTTACCAAGGAAAGAGAGTTGGAGGGAAAGGTTCAAGGTGGGAAACCAAGGTCTTCACCAGGGCCCACTCTGAAATTCTCATACAATCCCATGATGATGAATCGTGCATCAAAGCTTCAGACAAGGGCAGGCCTGTCTGGAAGCTTGTTTGGATTGGTACAGTTGCTCAGCTCTGTGGTTGATATTCCTGGAGAAAAGAGATTATTCTCCATCCAATTAATCTAATTAGAATGTAATCAAGTTGTAGAGATCTGTGCAGCAGGGTGAGTGATTAGGAAGAATTACCTATCTGAGAAGAGTTTAAATTTAATTTTCATTCATAATCTAAAGACCAAATAAAGAAAAGTATAATTTGTGCCACAACATTTCAGCAGGGCCATGTGTCTCCTACAGTGGAGGCACCAAAATGTAGGCAAATTAAATCTAATCGGTGTGGGGGGTGGGAAAGAGAGGTAGTTTACATACAGACAACTCCTGAGTCAGTCCTACTCACATGCTCAGACTGTCCTAGAATCCCAGAGCCTCAGAGCTGGAAGGACCACAGCATCACAGATCTGGCCCAACCCACACACCAAAGGAATGCCCACCATCCCATCCTCAAAAAGCAGTCAGCTGTCCTCTGTCGAAGGCTTCCAGGGAGGATAAACCCACCACCTCTCCAATCGTGCCATCATATTCCCAGACAGCTCACACTAGTGGAAGGGTTTTTTTTCCCCATATCAAGGTTATATCGACCTCTTTGTAACTTCTACCCATTGGTCCTGGATCAGTCCTCTAGGGCTACAAAGAATGAATTGAATCCCTTCTCCACATGACAGCTTTTCAGATACTGGGAGACAAGCTACCTCATACACATTCTCAATTACATACACCTTGAAAGAATCACACTTACATCCTCAGACTATCACTCACTTTCTCCACTGGTCTCACACACCCTGAGACAGCCAGATTTTTATATACACAACTTAAAACAGTAAGATTCACACCAATCTGACACACTGATGATTTCTCTCTCTCTCTCTCTCTCTCTCTCTCTCTCTCTCTCTCTCTCTCTCTCCCCTCTCTTTCCACTCTCTCCTCTCCTCTCTCCTCTCTCTCTCTCTCTCTGCTTCTCTCTCTTTGTTATTTATTTCTCTTTCTCTGTTTCTGACTCTATCTCTCTCTACTCTTCATTCTCCTATCTTCTTCTTTCTCTTTTCTCTACTCTCTCTCTCCCCCTCTCCCTCTCCCTCCCCCTCTCCCTTCTCCCTCTTCCCTCTTCTTCCTGTCTCTCTCTCTTTCTCTCTCTCTCTCTCTCTCTCTCTCTCTCTCTCTCTCTCTCTCTCTCTCTCTTTCTCTCCTGGTGAAGGGCATGAAAAAGGTTTGGAGACAATTGCTCGAGTGTCCTAAGCAAGCCAAATCACCCATAATGAGCTCAGAGAATCCTGGTTGAAACAACAGGTAGCTTCCTCTGAAGAACAACGCACTGGCTGCTTTCTCTAGCTTTCCGCAGCACCTCCAGAACCCAAGTCGAAGCTGAAGCCGGAGCCCGTCGCCACTGCCTGGGGAAAGTAGTGAGTAATGTATTACAATTCGTTTTCCCCCCCGCCTTTGCGCTGAGCCAAATCTGCAGAAAAATTCATTACTCGCTCTAAGTGATGGGATTTATCATCCCGCCCCGACGCCAGTACCAGGCCCGCGCAGGCCTCTCGCCCTGGTGCGGCAATTATCATCTGTTTCTTTCATATTTTTCTATGAATTTCACCAATGAGGGATGAGAAAAGGAGGAAAGAAGTTGAGAGTGGCTTGGGCTGCAAGCATAACGATGGATTAATTTATGAGCTGCCTCTTCTGTGTGTCAGAGCCTGGCCCCCGGGCTCAAGGAGCAGCTGGGAGATGGAGAGGTCCCTGCTGGGCAGCCGTTGTGGACCATGAGGAAGCCGAGGCAGGGAGGACATCAACCAAGGAGGGCTTTGGGGACAGGGGCAGGGCAGCACAGTGGGGAACCCCGTCAAAGAGAGGCTCCCCTAGGACCTGGGGTCCTGGGGCACAGAGAAAGCGGGAGGGAGATTAGATTGCTGCGGCATTGGGTGCTTGGTGCACAGTTGCTAGTCTGGTCCATCTTTGATTAAGGCCCGGGTAAATTCCAGGAAGCTTAGGGCGTGCAGCTTGCGACCACATGGTAAAGACAGAGGGCTGGATGTGGAATTCAAAGACTTTGGAATCTTGAGGTCACCTAACCTCTCTGGTCTCAGCTTCTTCATCTGTAAAATGGGGAGGGGGGTGCAAATTAGATGCCCTCTAGGGTCTCTTCAACTCTGAAACCATGATCCTATAGTCCAAGATTATCTACAATCCAGCCCTAAATTAACAGCGCTGATGGGATTTCTCTGTACTATGTCACTCTGGTTATTAACCTCTTGGGAAAGGGAGTCAGGGGCTCAGGTGGTGTGTCTGTGTTCAGCTAAGGCTCTGCATGGGACCCACACTCTGTGTTGGGCTTCTCCATAGCTGGGGCATAGAACACATCCAAGAGGGAACTGGAGCCAGGAAGCTGTGTCCTGCACATCCTGTCCTAGAGGCACATATCTCATCTCCCACAACTGAGCTCACTCCCCGTCCACTCTCCCCCTGCCCCACCATCACCCACCATTGCACACCACTGATGAAAATCAAGGCAGGCAGGGACCTCGGAGCTCATCTATTCAGTCCAACCCCCTAGAAAGCTCATTTGTACTTAGATGTTTGCCTGTAGTCTCCTCCTTAGATTAGGAGGTTCCTGAGGGCAGGGACTGTCTTTTGCTTTCCTTTGCATGCCCAGAGTTTAGCACAGTGTTTATTTTGAGTTGTATATGACTCTTTGTGACCCCATTTGGGGTTTTCTTGGCAAAGATTCCAGAGTAGTTTGCCATTTCCTTCTCCAGCTCATTTTACAGGTGAGGAAACTGAGGCAAACAGGGTTAAGTGATTTGCCCAAGGTCACATAGCTAGTACATATCTGAGGCTGGATTTGAACTCAGAAAGATGAGTCTTCCTGTCTCCAGGTCCAGCACTCTAACCACTATACCACCTACCTGCCCATAAAGCATATAGGAAGTGCTTAATACATGTTTGTTAGTGATTGTAAATATCCTTTTGATAACATCCCTGACCAGTAGTCTCATAGAGTGCCATGGATTGTAAATGACCAAGGTGGGATGAAAATCTCTGACTGTAAATCCAGAGCTCTTGAAGGTCTCTGGGGAGAGACAATTCACATCTCCCCACGCGGTTGATTCTGCTTTTAGACAGTTACCCGCTAACAAAATTTTTTCCTTACACTAGCTGAGATCTGCCCACTGGTCCTGGTTCTGTCTTCTGGGATCAAGCAGAAGGAAAGTGGGGGCTAAGATAGGAAGTGAGAGATTAGCTTGAGGAAACTGGAGAATTGAGGGTATTTACAACATTTTCATTTTGTCCTTAGCAAATACATGAATGTCCCAGCCCCCAGAGGATGTGCACATTGAAATGTTTCTCCAGGGGATGTATCATACTGAACACTCTCTCACCTGGTCCCACACTCATAGATGCAGAAAGACTAGAGGTCAGGCTGTGACCAGGCCTATGGTCAAGGTCAACTATGGTCGTGGTCAGTCTGAGCCAGTCTTTAGCCAGGGTTAGGGTTCAGTCTGTGACCAAGGCCAGTTTCACAAGATGTGTGGCTAGAACTAAGGCTCAGTCTGTGACAGTGAAGGGAGAGAAAAATGTAGAGCTTAGGTTAAGACCAGGAAATAGAATCCAGTTATGAAAATAATCAAAGGGATGGGATTATGGGATATGGAAGCCCCCTTCTGTATATAGAGAGGGATGAGGGCCCCTTTCTATGCCCTCTTCTCCTTTACCTATGAGAGATATAGCTGTTCCCCAGCCCAGCCTCCAGCTAAGTAGAAGATGCAATGCTATTTCCCCAGGGCAGTGTAGGGAACCCAGTGGCCTATTTGGAATACACTGAGGTCAAGGGGTCAGGTCAGAGGTGGAAGAGAGAGACTCAAGAGAGAGGATGGGGGTCGAAGATGGAGGAGGAGGATGGGAAGTTCTGAGAAACCCCCTGCTCCTTCAGCCTGAAGAACCTTAGGGAAATTACTTGTCATGGGAAGAAAGAAGCCCCCCTGGATTCCCTGGGGCCACGTTCCACCAGCAAACACCCAGAAACAGTAATAATAAGGATTAATCAGCCAGCTCAAGGCTGGTGGAAGCATGAAGTCTGTAGGATTTCACAGCTGGCCCCAAGGAAACACAAGAAATCAAATGTGGAGACTCTCATTCTGTTTATGAGTACTCCCAGGGAGGCTGTTCTGGTATATGGAGGGGAAAGCTGGCTCAAGGAGAGCTTAGAACAGACATGCAAGAGCCCCCTGCGCTAAGCCATGGCAAACCCTTGGAAAATTCAGAACTATCACCTGCCTTGCCCCAGAGTCACAGAACTAGAAGGGCCTTCAGAGGCCAGCCAGCCATCCAAGCAGCTGAGAAGCAGCGTGGGATTGTGAGGACCTGGAATCAGAAAGGCCTGGGTTCAAATCATATACTCAATAGCCTTGTGACCTCCAGACAAGTCACTTAAGCTCTCCTGGCCTCAGTTTCTTCATTTGAAAAATGAGAAAAGGATCTCTTCCGGGCCTAAGTCTGGGATCCTATGTTGTTATTCAGTCATTTTTCAGTCACATCCGACTCTTTGTGACCCCATCTGGGGTTTTCTTGGCAAAGATACTGGAGGAGTTCGTCATTTCCTTCTCCAATTCTTTTTACAGATGAGGAAACTGAGGCAAACAAGGGTAAGTGACTCGCCCAGGGTCACATAGCTAGTAAATGTCTGAGGCCACATTTGAACTCAGGTCTTCCTGACTTCTGGCATTCTAACTACTATGGCACCACCTCTCTGCTTTATATAATGCTCTGTTCTGACTTCAATTTCTATTTCAGATGGTAGCTATAGTACCTGAGACAATCAAGACGGTTCTGTCTTCAGAAATTGGAGCGCTTACTTTGTTAGTAATCTGTCCTAATGTGGCCTCAGTTTCCTTATCTGTAAAAGGAAGGTTGGGACTAGATGAGGGCCCCTACAGATCAAGATCCATGACCTTGTGAACTGGTACCTAAAAAAAGAAGCTCCCTCCACATCATCCAGAGGCAGCCAGGTTGCTCAGTGGAAAGAACACTGGGCCTGGAGTCAGGAAGAGTTGAGTTCAAATATGATCTCAGACACTTAGTAGCTTGTGATCTTGGGTAAGTCACTTAACCTCTATTTGCCTTAACCCCCTGGAGAAGGCAATGGCAAACCACTCCAGTATCTTTGCCAAGAAAAATTGGACAGTGTTGGCGTGCTACGGTCCACAGGGTCAGGAAGAATTAGCCACAACTGAATGATTGAACAACCACCACGACTCCAATATCCAGCCTGAAGACCTCTCAAGAGAGGGGGCTCCCTACCTCCCAGTCAGCTGATCTTGCTTTTCCAGCCTATTGTCCTGGCATCAAGCCTCCCTGAGCCTTTTCTCCTCTCCAGCCGTTGCTCCTGGTTCTGTCTTCTGGGGCCCAAAAAGAACGAGTCAGATCCCTCCTCCATATGATAGTCCTGCACATACTTGAAGGAGGTTATCACATGTTCCCGGAGCCTTTTTTCTCAGTCAGTCAATAAGCATTTATTAATTGCCTACTATATGCCACAAAATGTGCTAAGCTCCAAAGACACAAAAAGAGGCAAAAAGCAGTCCCTCAAGGGGCTTATAAACTAACATACAAACAAGCCATTTACAGGATTAATAGGAAATGGTCAACAGAGACAAGGCACTAGAATTAAGAGGCATTCGGGAAAGCGTTCCTACAGGAGGAGGAATTTTAGTTGGGACTTGAAGAAAGAGGGAGGGATGAGAAGGGAAAATGTTCCAGACACGGGGGAAGGCAAAGAAAATGTAGTCCGATGCTGTTGTTCCCATTTTGCAGATAAGAAAACTGAGGCTAAAAGGTTAAGTGATTTACACAGCTGGAAAGTGTCTGGGGCAGGATTTGAACTCGGGTCCTCCTGATTCCAAGTCCAGCACTCTATCCACTGAGCTCCCCAGATGCTTCATATTAATTGCTGAGACATAATCTATTCTATGAAATAATGTTGGGCCTCTCTACTATTTGCAAGGACCGTCTTCCCATCCTTGGAATGCACTCCTTTAACATGTCCACCTACTGAAATTTAATTTCAAGATTGAGAGCATTGAGAGATGGAGTGTCTTGTTCTTGGCAGAAGATTTTGTATTTGATCCTGGAGATGATAGGGAGCCACTGAAGTTTATTGAGTAGGGGAGTGATGTGATTGCTCTGTGATCCCTTTAGTAACTGAGTAAAATATGGATTAGAGTTAGAGGAGCCTTGTGGCAGGGAGTTGATGAAACGGATAGATCGCTGGACCTGTAATCAGGAAGACCTGAGTTCAAATTCTGCCTCAGACACCAACTAACTGCATAATCCTAGACAAGTCACTTAACCTCCATTTCCTCAGTTGTCAAATGGAGATAATAATAATACCTACCTCCAAGGGCTTTTGTTGTTGTTTGTTTGTTTTTCATTAAACATCTACTATTTATTCAGAAAGCGTCATGCTTTCTTACATGCAGAAGAAAAATGGCATAGCCCCTGCCCTCCAAGACCCTACGATCTCGCTGGGACTGTGTACATACACTAATAAATGTGATCCAAGGTAGCATATGAAGGAGCAAAGAAGGTAGCCAGACAGAATTATATAAGAAGCGTACGGAGAGAGAGCAAAGGGAGAGGACATCTTACTTTACGTGAATGGGGTGCAAAGATTTCAGGGAGAACAGGGAAGGAGACGGTGTCTGAGCAAGGTCTGGAAATAAAATTTCAGTAGGTGGCCACATTAAAGGAGTGCATTCCAAAGATGGGGGATGGTTCCTACAAATAGTATAGACTGTGGGGGTGGGGAACTTGGGGCCTCAAGGCCACACGTGGCCCTCTAGGCCCTCAAGTGTGACCTTTTGGCTGAACCCAAACTTCACACAACAAATCCCTTTAATTAAAGGATTTGTTCTCTAAAACTTGGATTCAGTCAAAAGGCCACACCCATGGACCTAGAAGGCCACGTGTGGCCTCGCAGATGCCCCACCCCTGGTATAGAGGATCAACATTCTCTCACAGAATGGATTACGTCTTAAGAATTATTATGAGGCAGCTGGGGAGCTCAGTGGATAGAGTGCCAGACTTGGAGTCAGGAAGACCTGAGTTCAAATCCTACTCCAGACACTTACCAGCTGTGGAGATCACATAATCCCTTAGCCTCAGTTTCCCCATATGCAAAATGGAACCACAACAGCATCCACCTCTCAAGTTGGTTGTGAAGACCACACGAGACAATAAATGCAAAGCACTTTCACAGGATTGTTACGAGGGTCAAATGAGATAATATTGGTACACTGCTTAGCACGGGGCCTGATTACTTCCTTATAAGCATTGTCCCCACCCCTCCTTTTCTTGTGCCAGGCAGATTCACTAACACTAAGCACCCTCAGTTCCTTGCATCAGTCTTCACAGAGCAGACCTAAGATACTTCATCATCCTGGTTGCCCCGCTCCAGGCTCTCTCTACCTAGAACCAAAGAGGGACTCCAGATGGGGTCTGACCAAGGCAGAGGACAAGGAGTTATCACCTATTTGCTCCCAAATGTTCTGCCTCATTTGACAAACATCTGGACGAGGAGGCTCTGTGTTCTGAAGCTTTCTGCATCGCTCAGCATCTCAGTCCCCTCCCTCAGCATGGCCCAGTTGGGTTTCCCAAATGAACAGACCCAGAAGAGAAAGCTTCTCACCCTAAAACTGGCCAGACTTCTCCTGGATCTGTTTGTAGGGGAGAAAAAAATGGAGGAGGAGGAGGAGGAGAGGCCAGCTTTGCTGTTGGCATAGGGAAGACAGTGAGGCCCCCACGCAGACTCTGAAAGGCTGGGAACACTGGCTCTGTGATGTGGCCCCTCTCGGATAAGCCAGGCGACATTTTATCACCATAGAGAGACTGGATTGTGTAGATGCTATTGTCATGCCACCTATTTCATTGTGATGCGGGAACACGGGCTGTGGAGGGACTGCAAGAGATCTGATCATTGATCAGAGAGCTGATCCCCGGAGTGGGAGGTAGGGGGATAGGCAAGGAGGGGTGGTCTGGTCCCCTGGAAAGAGCACCGGATGGGAAATCAGGAGGCTTAAGTCACATTCCCTGCTCAGCCGTTTGTCTCCTGTGTAACCTGGGCAAGACATTTTTCCTGTCAGAGCCTCAATTCCTCCTTTGTAGAATGATGGGGATTGGACTTAATGATCTCCGGGCCTCTTTCCAGCCTTGGCATCCCGTAAGTCTCTGATTTTGCTATTACCTTCTGAGCTGCTCGATATTATCTGCCTAATTGATAGACACACACCCTCCCACGCACAGACTGCATAGCACTCGCACCATCCTGGCACACACACACAGGACATCACACCCACACCTGCTTAGCACTCATGAGAGCACACACACACACACACACACACACACACACAGCCTCCCACACACAGATCACATTACACCTACACCTATCTGTCATGCACACAGACACGCACACACAACCCTCACACGCAGACCACACAACACCCACACCTGTCTAGTAGTACACACAGACACCCATGTCAACATTAGCACTGCCAAAAACCCAGTCCCGTCTCCAGCTATGCAAGAATGGAGAAGGGGGAAGATTGGGACAAATCACCAATGGGTGGGAATTCCAATTTCCAAAGGCATAACAGCTTAGATTTGTCAACAAAGGAGCCTCATCAGTCCTAACAAACATATTCACTATGTATGTCCTTGGTTACCATTAGCTAGGGAACAGGAGGTGGGGGAGAAAGAGAGTGCACACAAAGCAATACCGCCACCCCCAAAAATACACAAAACCCTCATCTGCCCAGAACACACAGCCCCTTCTGGGAAGCCCTTGGGAACATAAACCTACATGAGCTCCCTCTTTCCCTCTATAGCCACCTCCATCCACATCCAGTCAACCCAAGAAGTATTTATTAGGTCCCTGCTGTATACCAAGCCCTTTGTCAGGTACTTGGAGACCCAAAGACAAAATGAAGAAGAGTCCAGGTGCCCAGGAGCTTGTATGCAACTAGAGGGATACAACCTGTACACAAACCACTACAGATGTGGTTATTTCAGGAGAAAGGAGACAAACAACCAGGAGAATCAGACATTTAGACTATTAGACATTAGAACTAGTTGTGTGGTCTTGGATAGATCACTTAACGTCAGCATCAGCTATCAACATGATTTTCCTAAAGTACAGATCTGATCATGTTACCCCCTCCCCATCAATAAACTCTAGGATCAAATACAAAATCTTCTGCCCTTCCCTTCCTTTCCAGTCTTACCTCACCCCTCCATATACATAAATCTCATGATCCAGTGACATTGCTTCTTTGCCGTTCCATGAACAAGACACTCAACCAAGCCATCTCAACCCTGTTTTCCACTGGTTGTCCACCATGTCTTGGATGTTATTCTTTCTTAGCACCACCTCTTGGCTTCCGCAGCTCTTCACGTTCCAGCTGTAATCCCACCTTCCACAGGAAGCCATTCCTGATCCTCCTGAATGCCAGCACCTTCCCTCTCTTAACCATCTCCTATTTACACCACTATCTCTTTGCACGTGGTCTCCCCTATTAGAATGTTAACTTCTTGAGGGCAGGTATTGTCTTTTGCCTTTCTTTATAACCCTTGCACCTCGTGTGGTACCAGGCACAAACCAATCATCCAATAAATATTGTTGACTAACTGACACTTCATTGGGGTCTTCAAGCAAAGGCTGGATAATCATTTGTATGTCTCCAAATGGAGCTTCTTGCTCCAAATGAAATCAATTTCCACCGGGATCCTTTTCAATTTTGACATTCGTAACTCAAGCCAAGGAAACCTGCTTTCTGAGAAATGTGATTTCAGGATCCTGAAAATTCCTCCCCCAACCTAAAAATTTTACCTTGAAAGTTGCCTTCACAGACTCTTTTCTCTTTTGCTTTGCTTTGTTTTGTTTTCTTTCTCACAGTTTCTCCTATTTGTTACAATTCTTCTATGCAACATGACTAATGTGAAAATGGGTTTAATAGGAATGCATGAGTAGAGCCCATATCAGATTGCATGCTGTCTTGGGGAGGAATGAGGGGAAGTAAGTGTTAAAAACTGAAAATAAATAAATTAAATATTTTTTAAAAAGAAGAAAGTTGCCTTCAGTTCCCCTCCACCCACCCTCTGGGGTCACTCCCTGTAGCGCCAATGCAATATTTACAGTGCCCACAATCATGGATCTTCAAATCCCCATTCCCATTACACTCCCTGGGGCCCTTATACTAAAGCATAAATAAGTTTGGATGAGAGGAAGAAAGGGTAGAACCCTGGTGTCTGAAGGAAAGGAGTGAATCCCCAAATCCTAGGACCATAGAGATAGAAGTCATCTAATCCAGCCCTCTTCATTTATAGATGAAGAATCCAGAGTCCAGAAGAGGAGGCAACTCCAAGGTCACACAGCTTTGTGAATCATAGCCAGGCTTTGAACTCAGGTTGTCTGATTTCAAGTCTAACCCTTTCTCCATGGCACCCTGAGGACTGCATCTGACTCCCAAGCTCAGTGGTTCCCTCAGGCTGGAATCTCCCTGACAATGAAGACATGGTCACCTGCATCAGACAGGTGGTGTCATTTGAGGCATTATTTGTGCCACAGGTGGGAGTGGGGGGGGGGGGGGGAGAGCACCATTTCTGCATTGAACAGAAACTTTCCTGGGAGTCGACAGAGCTTTATAGTTCCTCATTATAGTGAGAAGGGTCATTTAACTTCTTCCCAAGAGACAAGTCAGAATAATGATGTTTGGTATCAGCTAATCTGCCCTGGGGGATCAAAGCAGCTTGATAAATGAGGCTTCCACCCCTGTTCTCCAGGGAGCTCTCACCAGCCTCCCCTCCATTAATACAGGCAGTCCAAGTTGCTGGAGGGGAGCCCTCTCAGCCCAGACTAAGGTACACCTCGTTCCCCCTGCTCTGCTTCCTGGTCAGTATGTCTCCTGCACCCTCCATGGGCCCACCACCCTTCTCCTTTTGGGAATGTAATGACTGAAGAGATTCTAGGAAGGGGTGGAGAAGAAGAGGTTGAAGTTTAAAACTGAATTTTGTGACTAGAGGACACAGATTCAGATTCTGTCTCTGATGCTTCCTACTTATGTGACATTAGAATTTAATGTCCCCTGGTCTCAGTTTCCTCATCTATAAAGTGAAAAGGGCTCTTCCAGCCCTAGTTTTGTGATCCCATGATCTCTTCATGACACTCAAAAATTCAAAATAAGTCATTAATGATGGCATTCCAAGAACAGTGATAAACAGCATGGAAAGGACTTCTGAGCAGGAAAGTCTCTTATGGTAATTTTAAAGAGCTACTTGCTCTTCCCTTGCTGATTCAGGCCCTCCTCCCAGCTCATTACCCCATGAAACACCAGGCACTAATTAATTAATTACTAGTTTCATTGTATCTGTATAGTGACTGGGGACACCTTCCATCTCACAGAGAGTGGAAATCCCATTTTCAAGGTAGTTTGTGGGTCTGTATCTCCTAAAACCATAACCCATGAGCCACCACTATTTACCTTTAATAGTCAGCTAAAAGATACAATTATTTCAAAGCAAAGGCAATCAGTGAAATGGCATAGTAAGGAAGGTCACAATAAAATAGTCATCCCCATATGCCTGGGGTACATTTTCCCACAAATATGTATTAGCATTGGTGTGAAGAGTGGTCACGCATGGAGAATGCAAATGGAGGAGAATGCATGTAAGGAACACATACAAACAGGGTATGTGCATAAAGGGGACATTTCATGACTTCAACGCTACAGACACATGGAATGATATTTGTTCCTAAGGACAGTTTCTGAAGGTGGGGGATACTGAGCTGGGACAGAGAAGTTAGAAACAGATACTAAAAAGGGGGAGTTAGAGAAACCACGGCAGGGGCACGAACAGGAGCAGACAGCAGGACTAGAGGACAGAGACAAAATCAAGAACAAGACTAGGAGAAGAGACAGGATGGGAGATAGGAACAGAGCCAGAAGACAGGGCAGAGACAGGAAGAGCAGCAAGAACAAATATGGTGTAGTGAGGTTGAATTGGTTTATATAGGAACTATCCCAAGGAGTATGCTCAGAATTGCCATTCCTGGTTTTCATCAACCACATACAAGCTTTAGGGGCAGCTTCCAACCATGTGTGACTCAAGGTTAAAGAACTTGTACCTTGAAACAATAATGAATCTCCTCACTGGCTATAGCTGAAAACTCAATGGATATATAAAAGGGAGTGACTGATCCTTCAGCCTCTCTCTTCATTTTTGCCGTCAATCATGTCAAGACTATTTTGAGTTACTTCCCAAAAGTGGGGTAGGGAAAATAATGCTGTCTATCTGCTATCCCAAAGACCATCCCCCAGTTTCCGTTCAACCATGAACAAATGGCATCTAAGGCACATGACCTGTCTATGCAAATCTAAGCTTGGATTTGGAATGTCTCATTTTTGTTCTTTACTAACCTTAGGTGAACAAGTACCTATCTGGGGACAGATATGTCTGAGATTAAAG
Source organism: Pseudochirops corinnae (assembly GCA_028646515.1). Classification (NCBI taxonomy): domain Eukaryota; kingdom Metazoa; phylum Chordata; class Mammalia; order Diprotodontia; family Pseudocheiridae; genus Pseudochirops; species Pseudochirops corinnae. Next base: position 63,207,862 of record CM053588.1, on the reverse strand, counting down.
GAGACCATGGGAGTATGAGAGATCTAGAAGTCCCATGAGGTAGAAGCTGAATGACGATGGACGAATCACTGCAAACTACTCCAGAACCTCTGGATAGGACAGCCACCTTCTAGAGGATTGACTCCTTTGGCCATTTAATCCACAGACAAATACCAGGAGTTGTTTGGACTATGCAGAGCCAACATATTCATGAGGACGACTGGAGATGGCCCAGGATGCAATGGGAGACCCTGGTCCTTAAGTCTTTTCAGGTTCTCAGTTTGAGTGAGGTAATGCCCATTCAGTGAATGGCCACTAGACCAGATGACTCCAGAGGAGAAAGTGAGGTTTGTGATCATGCACAGCACCCCCTCATTCAAATCAAAGTCAACTGCAAGTCATATCATCATCTCCCTGATGCCACGGTCCTCTTGGAGAATAAAGGACAAACACAAGAAGAGCCAAGATAAAATGTAAAATGCCTAATTAGCAATCCTGCAAAGTATTTAATGCACCGATGAGGTTAAATATCTACCTTCTAGCTGTAACAATAGTTATAAGTTAAGTGATCGTATGGTGTTTTGAATCTGTTTTTGTCAAATGCACCCCTGAGATTGTTCTGAGTTTAGCATTTCTTCTGTGTGTAGGAATAAATTACCTGTCCTATACCTGATTCATGTTGTACATTGAATACTTCTTTATTCCCTCTTTTGGGGAAAGTCCTAGACATGACCTAAAACCTTAGTTATAAATAAAATCTTCTCCAGGACTTGAGAACTGAAATACTACCATTCCTCTTGTTAGAGGCTAGGGTCTCTCAGGATTGACATTTATTTCCCTAACAAAGTAACCCAACCCCTGTGGGCCCAACAGTGGCTCCTCAAGGTTAGACTGGGCCATGAGCCAGGATGGAGACAAAGTCATAAACATAGACAAAGATAGAAACAAGGACGGAAACAGAGGAAGGAACAAAGACATAGGTGAAAACAAGGTGAAATATGGGATCAGGACCAAGGACAAAGGCAGGGGCAAGTACAAGGCAGTGGTAGAGGCAGGGAGACAAAGATAGGAACAGAGAAAGAGGCCAGAATAAATAGAAGAGATGGGACCCAGACAGGGACAGAGATAGGACAGAGGCAGAACCAGGGGCAGGGACTGGTAAAGCAGGGATGTGCTGGTAGATGTTTAACAACCAGCTCTGGAGGGTTAGGGGAAATGTGAGCATGACACATTTTAAAATTTAATCTGCATTATTAATATGGACAGCTGGGTGCTGCAGTGGATAGAGCACCAGGCCTAGAGTCAGGAAGACCTGAGTTCAAATCCAACTTCAGATACTTAGTAGCTGTGTGACCCTAGGCCAGTCACTTAACCTTGTTTGCCTCAATTCTTGATCTGTAAAATGAGCTGGAGAAGGAAATGACAAACCATTCCAGGGTCTTTGCCAAGAAAATCCCAAATGGGGTCATGATGAGGCAAAAACAACTTAAAAAACAACTTCGTGATTATCATTTTCTCAAATCTATACAATCATCAAAACAGCAAGCTAAGTCCTGATCTGTGGTTGTAACCCATTTGCAAGGTGTAAAAGCTCACACTAAAAACTTAACAGTGGGCTCAGCAGCCCACCTCTGGGTCACAAGAGCAAAAAGAGAGCATCCAGACCGGAACAGAAGTAGGGACAGGGACAGAGAGACAGGGGCCGAGGCATGGGAAGAGACTGACAGAGCCGTAGAAGGGATCCAAAACAAAGACAGGGCAAAGATAGAGACAAAGAGAGAGCTCGGGACAGGGAGCAGGCCCAGGGGTCGGCCACGTGCAGGGAGAGGGGCAGAAATGGGTTTGTCGCTCACTCTCCTAATCCTAAATAACTCTCTAGTCTCTGCTCTGGGAGGGCAGGCAGGGCAACCAAACAGAACAGAAGTGAAGGGGGAAAAAACCTCCCTTTTTTGATTGAAAACTTTAAGAAAACCTCCACCAGCCCACAAAAGAAACCCAAGGGAGATAATTGAATCTTGGGTAACACCCATCTTATAATTACCAGTGGCTGGGAGGAACAGCTGGGGTGGAGGAATGTGTGGTATTTGTGAGACATTCCCTCATGGGTCTGAGCCATCCGCTTCTCCTACCCCTGACCAGGGTCAGGAAGAAATCTTAGTTCCCTGGGAGCAGTGTGGGGGTGTCTAAGCCGGACTTAAGGAAATGTGTGCACACAACAGGAAGGTCTTAAGGGAATCTGCATCCCTTCACCTGCCCCCTCCCCTGGAACCCTCCACAGGTCAGTGGTTCTATTTCCTTCTTCCTGGCCAGAGTCAGGCACTGGCTCTGGTAGGATCCTAATGGCCTGTGGGGCTTCTGGCATCCAGCCTGGTCTCACTCCTCTCTAATGATACTAACTCACATCGGTGCACCATTTTATGCTTTACAGTGTTTTTTCCCCACCACCACTCTGTAAAGTAGGCAGTATAATTGTTACCATCCCCACTTTATAGATGAGGGAATTGAGACTTGGTAGAATTAAGTGACTTTCCCAAGGTCATGCAGCCAGTAGGTATCAGAGCTAGAATTTGAATCCAAGTTTTTCCTGACCCCAAAGCTGCCATTCTTTACATTACACGGCACTGTTTCTAAGGTTTCTGAGTGAGCCTATGGGGTTTTATGGAAAGGATAGTCAAAGTAACCCCAACCCCAGGTTGGGTCCAAATGGCAGCAAGGTGATGTTTGCTGAGCCTGTGACCATCACTGAAGCAGCTGAGAGGGCAGAGGAATCTCACATGACTGGTCCCTTGGGACTTGCTTGCAAAATGATTGATGACCGAGGATTAGGGGCTCTGGTTGTATGTGTATCTGTTTCCCTGTGGACTGTAAAATTAAGCTGACTCTGTGTGTGTGTGTGTGTCTGTCTGTCTGTCTGTCTGTCTGACTGACTGTCTCTCTGTCTCTCCCTCTCTCCTTTTTCTCCCCACCTCTCTCTTTCAGAGGAAACACAACAAAGTTGACCTTCATTTTGGAGAGGAGGGGACAATTCTTCCTCCACTTTCCCAGAAGGAGTCTCCTTGTTGGCTTACAGGAGAATTGCTGAAAAACTGTAGGTGCTATACAGGTGACCTGAAGTTCCTGCCCTGTTCTGCCTTTCTGTTGTATGTGTATATGTGTGTATATATACATATATATGATATGTGTATATATACACACATACTCATATACACATATCTGCTTTTCTGATGCTATATATATATATATATATATACCCATACATATATCTATGTGTATATGTACATGTATGTGTGTATATGCACCCACAGATAGATAGATAGATAGACAGATAGATGGATGGATAGATACAGATTGACAGAGAGATGGACAGATATAGATAGATAGACAGACAGATAGATAAATAGATAGATATGCCTTTCTGGTATTTTGAGTATATTCTAAATGTTTCCTGGACTATTTAACAATCAGTCAACAAGTATGAAGTGCTTACTAAGTTCCAGCTAAAGTATTTAACTATCTCCTGTGTCACAACTAAAAGCTTGTCTTCTTCAGGAAGCCTTTCCCAGCCCCTCTTAACTCTAGTGACTTCACTCTCTCGCCTCTTTTCTATCCTTTATAAAGCTTGTCCACACACATGGGTTTGCATATTGTCTCCCTCACCCCCAGTTCCCACCCCTCCCCACCCTGTTAGATTGTAAACTTCTTGAGGGCAGGTACTATCTTTTGCCTCTTGTATCCCCAACACTTAGCACAGTGCCTGACACATAGTAGGCTATTTATACATATATATTAACCGACTGCCAGGCACAGAGTCAGATGTCGATAACAAGACAATAACTCAAAGAGAGAAAATGACCCTTTAGAGTTATAGCCCCAGGATCACACCCAGTCTGTGTGAATCCAGAGTCCTCATGGGACACACACACACACACACACACACACACACACACACACACACACACACTCTGTACCTTTCATAACACACATGAGTTACATATCACTGGAACACATGCACACGTCATGGTGTATGTCATGCCAAGACCTACACATCCAAGTTATCTCCATGCATATCACCTGCTAACACACATCTATCAGTGGGCATAGTTGTGACCATCTATAAAGTGCCCAGCTTGGGTTAAAGGGGAGATGAGAAAAAAAGAACAGGGTCCTTGGGTCCTAGAGGAGTGCCCAGTGTCCTCAAGGCAAAGAAACCCACCATAATATGTGATAGTAACCCCTTAGGTTGCTGTGAGGATTAAAAGAACAGCTAGGTGGCATTGTGGATAGAGTTCTAGACTTGTAGTCAAGAAGACCTGAGTTCAAATACAGCCTCAGACACTTACTAGCTCTGTGACCCTGGACAAGTCACTTAACCTCCGTTTCCTCATCTGTAAAATGAGGATAATGATAGCACCTACCTCACAAGGTTGTTGTGAGGATCAAATGGAAATAAAGCACTATGCTAATGTTAGTTATTATTATTAGATAACATACCTAAAAAGTGCTGAAAGCAGTAAGGCATTACATAAATACCATTATTTTTTCTTTAATGTAGGCCATAGCTAATAATATGGCCGTGGTGAATCAGGGGCTTTACAAAGCACTAAGCCAGATCAGCACTGCTGCAGTCAGTCGGTCAATAAACATTTTTTAAGTGCCTACTGTGTGCCAGGAGCTACACAGCTGGATTCTATAGTTGTTCAGGATCTGGGCAGGCCATTAAAGCAAATATGACCCCTCATTTTGAACTGGCGTGAAATCTGCAAACAAATTGGCACCATTCCATAAAATGTGCTGCCTCAGTGGCATAATGCCTAGTATTAAAGAAAATCTTTTAGAAAAAAAATCCTGGGATCTAACTCCCTAAGTTTGCATAGACCTCTCTCGAGGGCAGTTGGACACACATTTTCCTAATCTTCTTGTAGTGATGATAGCTAAAAACACACATGATTGAGGAATGATCTTGCAAGGAAGAGAACAGAAGAATGAGATGGAGAACAACATAAAGGTGCCAATGAATAAGACTATAAATATGTTACCTGGTTTGCCACAAGTAACAATATGATTGCGTTCAATTCAAAGGAGATTTTTCTCTTTGGTCTATTACATATACTGAAAGTAGAATAAAATAAAAGCAACTCACACAAGCCAGGACACAGGGAGACACTCGCTCATGCACCTGAGTGTTTACCCTCCCTAACAAATAAACAAAACAGTCTTCTCTAAAGATGATAGGACTCTTCCTTGTAGGGTGCTCCTACCAATACTACCGTGTGACCTTGGGCAAGTCACAGCTTCTCTGGACCCCAGCTTTCTCATCTGTAAAATGAAGAGGTCAAACTAGAAAGCCTCTGAGGTCTCCTCCATAGACTAGGCCATGGTTCTCAACCTTCCTAATGCTGCCACCCTTTAATACTTGTATGTGGGCGTATCTGCATGTGAGCGGACCTGCCTGGAGACAGATAGAGGATCAGTGTCTTGGTTCCTAAGACCGTCGGAAATATGTGTTTTCCAATGGTCCTTAGGCAACCCCTGGGACTTCTGTGAAAGGGTCATTTGACCCCCACAGATTGAGAACCACTAGACAAGAGGGTGTCTCAGCCCTCTTCTGAATGCTCACATTCCATCTCCTGTAAGGGCATTCCATTTCCAAGAGTTATATTCCGGGTTCTAACATTCTACATCTCTTCCAATTCTGACACTCTGTGCTCTAAGGCCCATTTCAAGTTCTAACGTATGATGGTCTATAGAAGTCTCCCATCAATTAATCAATAAGTATGGTACAAGCACAAAGATGCAGACAATCTCTGCTCACAAGCGTACCTTCTAATAGGGAATAAACAGCAAGTACACATAAAATATAATATTCTATGAAGACAGGCAAATATTAATAGTATACCATGGACCCATGCCAGTGCTTGGCAATGCAAAGGATCATGGGGGAAAAAAAACAGACATTGCCAGAAAGGTTTCCTAGAATCCAAGGGCCTTGCAACCTTGCTCCAAACAGTTTTCCCAATCTTATCTCTTTCTATTCCCCCTCACATACATTGTTCTACAGCCAAACTCCACTGATCACTATCCTTCCCCACAAAAAATAAAAGTCCCAAGTTTTCCCTTTCTGTCTGTTAGTTACAATTTCCTATAACTGGAATGCCCTCTCTACCCTACACCAACTATCTGCCCAGAAAATTCCCACCCACTCATCAAACGCCACTTCCATCAAGATGCCTTCTCTGATCAGCCAAACATCTTTATACTTCTCCTGAAATACTTATCATCGTCTATTTCATTCAAAAATACTTATATATCTTCTTTTTTTAACTAGAGAGTAAGCTTTTTAGGGGCTTTGTAGCATCTTCCCTGGATATTGTAGATTCATAGAATATTAGAGCAAAATGGGAAATCCTTAATAGTAGTTGGGGATAGCCACAGAGCTATACATCCAGATAAAAGCCTAAGTATCCTGTTCTGGGACCAGTTCTTACCAGTGGCTACCCAACTAACTCAAGCTAGTTCCTGCTCCTTATCCATAGACAGACGAAAATTAACAGACTGGTTCCATCCCCACCCCCATCTCTGACTTCCCCAAGGAGTCCCAGTTCTCCTAAAACCATAGGGCAAAGCCAGTTGAGAAAAGAACACTATGGGAGAAGAATTACTTAGAGCATGAACATCCCTACTGTGGAATCATACAGAATTCATCTGCCCTAGAAAGCCAAGAAATTTTTGGATGAATGGACAATGATCAGATCACTGACATCTCAGGGATCCCTAGTACTGGTAAACATAATCTTCCATAGGAAGGGGAAGTTAATGAAATGAGAGTCCTGGGGGGCAGAGCCAAGATAGCAGCATAGAAGCAGCAAGGTTTCTCAGCTCGCACATAGCCACCTCAAATACCCATAAAATATGACTCTAAACAAATTTTAGGGCTCCAAAACTCACACAAAAATACAGAAAAACACATCTCCCACTGAAGGCAGCTTGACACTAAGGGCTCATCGCAGCACGCTGGGAGCCAAAACCAGCCCAGTCTGAAACTGCAGCTTGGCCCCGGGGTGGCCAGGACAAGCCACAGCTGGAGCCTTCAAGAGAGTGGATCAGGGGCAGTGGTGGCAGTTTTCAGAATTATCAAGCCGTAAGAAACAAGGACTAAGTGAAATGTCAGTGGAACTCAGCTAAATTTGGAGGAGAAAAGCGGTCCAGCCAAACTGCCTCCAGGGCAAGAAAGCAGTGGCGGCCCTACAGCCTCCTCCATGTGGCTGCATCAGAGCTCCCGGACTGCAGACTGCAGAGGGGCCAAGCAATTGTTCAGAGGCTAAGTGCTCTTGTGTTGAGTGGCCGGGATCCAGATCGTGGTCTTGGGTAGTGATCCTGGGGTACATTTTCAGTGAGCCAAAGCTGGTGGGGACTGCAGCAGCCTCCTAATAGCTCCGGCAGCTGTGAAAACCCCAGCAACTTGGGACAGAGCTTTCCCCTCTGGAAGCAGCGTTCCACAAAGCTAAAAAGTCAAGTAATTCACTGGCAACATGAGCAGGCAAAGAAAGCAAAGTAAGAACAGCAACCAAACTCTAGAATCCTTTTTGGGGGACAAAAAGGATCAAAGTATGGAATGGGAGGAAGACAACACAGTCAGAACTCCCACACCAAAAGCTTCCAAGAAACATGAAGACTTCATACAAGCCGTAGATCAGCTTAAGAATGATTTTGAAAACCAAATAAGAGAAGTGGAGGAAAAATTGGGAAGAGAAATGAGAATGATGCAAGAAAATCATGAAAAGAGAGTCA
>CM053588.1:63181647-63199595 GCA_028646515.1 Pseudochirops corinnae | reverse complement strand
ACCTAAACTCTCAACTGGATATCTTGCCACACAGGAGAGTAGGGGGGGCTGGGGATGAGAGGTGGGATGATGGAGGAGAGGGCAAGGTGGGGGGAGGGTTGATGGAAGTACACACTTCTGTAAAGGGACAGGGACAGGGTAGAGAATAGAACAAGGGGGGGGTGGGATAGGAAGGAGGGACATATAATCAGTCTCTCACAATATGTCCACTGTGGAGATGTTCTGTGCAATTACACATGTACAGCCTGTATTGAATTGCTTGTCCTTCCAGTGGGCGTAGGTGACGAGGGAGTAAAGGAAAGAATCTAGAATTTAAAGTTCCATAATCAAATGTTAAAATATATATATTATTATTATTATTAACTACATGCAACTGGGAATTAAGATATACAGGCACTGGGATAGGGGACCCATCCTGCCCTACCAGAAAGTCAGAGGGATGATGGGGGGGGACATAGGAGAGAGCAGATTGGGGAAGGGGCTATACAGTGGGATCTCTGTTTTGGGGTGGTGGGTAGGGGAAAGATGGGGAGAAAATTTGTAACTCAAAATCTCATGGAAATGAGTGATATAAACAAGAAAATAAATAAATTAATTTTTAAAAAATAAAATTAAAAAATTTATAAAAGAAAAGACAGTCCCATCTGTACCATCTATGATGCTGCTATGTGGTCATGTGATAACCCCACTCCTTTTGAGTGTATCTATAGTTTAGTTGAGTCTGTTTACTTCCTAAGACACAGTATGGAATAGTTCAAAGGACGCAGGCTTGGAATTAGACAGACTTGGGTTACCATTCCTCCAGGTCTTACTAGCTATGTGACCATGGGCAGGACACTTTGAGTCTCGGTTTCACCCTCTATAAAATAGGGTAATATAATATATAATGGGGTAATATATAATTGATAATAATACCTGCAAAGCCTACCTTGCAGAATAAATAAGAAGTGTTAAGTGTTTTGCAAATCTTTAAATGCTACATAAATGTCAGCTATAATAACTCATTACCTTCCTCCCAGAACCTCAAGGAGTTGGTTACCCTGTTGACATCCCTGACCGATTCCTACCCTCAACACCATGTTCCTCATTGCTTACTTGGGACAGTCATGTGCACCCAATAGGTGACTCATAATGAACGTTTATTGAAGGAATTAATGAAATGACCGTCCTTTTCCACAATGGGATATCACTATGGGTTCTTGAGCAGAAAAAAATGACATTGAGAAATCAGAACAGATCAGAGAGTACAGGGTGTGGAGTCAAGGAGACCAGTTAGAGGTCGATGTGGTCATCCAGGCATGAGAGGAGGAGCCTCTGGACAATGTGGAGGCTATGGGAATAAACAGAAGGCAGATTATAGGGCTTGAAAGCAACGCGATGAAGCAGTGAAGCCTGCTGCCCAGCTCCTGAGAGCGAGGTGATAGGGCAGAACCAGACACATCTTTTAGACATGACCGATGTGGGAATTTGTTTTGCTTGGCTATGCTGCATTTGTTACAAGAGCCTGATTTTCCTCGGGTTTTTTTTTTTCCAGTGGGAGACGTTGTAGGAGGGAGAAAAAGTAGATTTTTGTTCATTGAAAAAAAAAGAACCCTTAATTTAATTTTTAAAAAAAGAAGAAGAAAGCAATGTGATATAGAGTAGAACTGAGAAGACCCAAGTTATAACCTTGACTCTGCCATTAACTTGCTCCGTGACCATGGGCAAGCCATTTCCACTGTCTAGAGGTCAGTTTCCACAGCCACATTTGTAGAGGACCTGAATCCTCACTATTATCGGCAAAGTTTTCCCCACTCCTAGACCCCTATATCAAGAGAAGCTGCCAGTTCTGTCCCAATCCCACCATCCCTCTCCCACCACGTTTCTCAAGTCAAAGATAGTTGCATGTGAATGGTCTGGTCCACTTGCCTCAGAGGAAGATGGGAAATGGGAAGACATTTAGGGAAAGGATGGAAGGGAGGTGTCCATCAAAGCCCCAAGACTCAGTAGGATGCAGTAATAAGCCCTAAACTGCCTAAACTCTGAGGAAGGGGGAAAATCAGCAAGGATTCACTCCATATAGACTCCTCTCTGTCCTTCAGACTGAAGTAAAAAAAATTAAAAAAAACACCCCTTCAGACAGAAAGGATTTGTTGGGGCAGAGTTTGTAAAGAGAGGTTCTCTTAGAAACCTGAGGAGATCCTTTGTGTGTGAAAGGCCTAACCCATGTGTGTAATAATAATAATAATTTTTATATAGTGCTTCAAAATCTGCAAAGCACTTCACAAATATGATCTCATCTGATCTTCACAATCTGTGAGATCAGTGCTATTATTATCCCCATTCCAGTCAGTCAACAGGCATTTCAACATTTACTATGTGCTAGGCTCTGATGCTACACACTAGTAATACAAATTCAAGCAAAAGAAAAGACAGTTCCTGCCCTCAGGATGTTTATATTCTAATGTAATAAGACAAAATTGGAGAGTTGGGGGTGGTGTAAATGGTACCCAGTGAAAAGCACAGTGGCTAAATCCACAGAATAAGGGATGATTGGTCTGGGGCCCCTCCCCAAAATGGAGGTACTGGGGGAAAATAACCAATGGGAGAAAGGACCCACAGGAGCAGAGCTAGGAAGCAGCTAAAGCATGGTAGCTAAGCCTACAGAATGAAGACTGGCTGATCTAGGACCCTTCCCCAAAACAGAGGCTCTAGAGAAGTCACCAGTGGGAGAATGGATCCACAGGAGCAGAACCAGGAAGCAACTGAGGCATGGTGGCTAAGTCTGGAGAATCAGGGCTGACTGGTCTGGGGCCCTTCTCCAAAATGGAGGTTCTGGAAGAATTCACTGATAGGTGAAAAAAAAACAGAAAGTCTTAAGTAGCCCAAAGAGTCATTCTGGCCAAGATGCAATTACTGTTTTGCAACACTGTTAACCCTTCTCACTCAAGTCCACACTTAAGAGTCTTGGGTTTTTTTTTTTAATATTTTGATAATTTTTTTTATACTTGAAATAACTGAATGATTGGAAATATTTTGTTTTTCTATATAATTGATTTCCTTTGTAATATTTTACTTTATGGATTTAAAAATATTATTCTGAAGAGGAGTCCATAAGCTTCACCAGACACTGCCAAAGGAACCTATGATACAAAACAGGTTAAGAACCCATTTTAGGGAGTCATACACTGATGTTCACAGGTAAGCAAACAAACTAGATATTAGAGTGAGTGAATTGATAACTAATCTCGTCATTGTTGTTCAGTTATTTCAGTCATGTCTGACCCTTCATGACCCCATTATGGGTTTTCTTGACAAAGATGCTAAAGTGGCTTCTCCAGCTCATTTTACAAATGAGGAAACTGAGGCAAATAGAGTTAAGTGACTTGCCTAAGGTCACACAGCTAATAAGTGTCTGAGGTCACATTCGAACTCAGGAAGAAGGGTCTTCTTGACTCCAGGCCCGGGCGCTTTATCCTCTGTGCTACCTAGCTGCCTATAACTAACCTGGAGGGAGCATCAGATTATAAATTTCTCAGATTTCACCTGGCTTATAACAGATAAGCCAAAGTGACACAGAAGAACTCCCCAGGATGTCCATGGACCCATCTTATCGGGTGGGAGCCTCAGATTCAAGCGTTACAGGTGAGATCGGGGCATTGAACTAAATGGTCTTTGGCCTTTCAATTAATGGTTTTATGACTTCAAGGTTCTCTGAGATCCTCATAGATCCTTCCAACCCTCATCTGGTTTAAAAGCAGCCACAGATCTTGGATATATTCCCAGCTAACGCAGTGCCAGTGCATAGGGCCCTGATCAGTCCTTTGCCTTTCCCGAAAGCTCCCCTGGCCTGTGGGAAGCATTAGGGAAGAATTACATCGCCACTAAATAGCTGGCATGAAAGTGATGTAGGGCCCTTGGAGCCTGCAGGCAGCCGGGACTCGTGAATCCAGGGGTGCTTTTCAGCGTCTATAATTGGCCTTGTATTTCTCGGGCTCTGCTATAAGCAAAGGTTCTACTCATCTTTTTCTTCCTTCTCTGACTGGCTGGCCAGAAACAAGAAAAGATTTCCTACCTCCAGACAGACACTGCTCTTCTTCTATCAAGCCCCCTACCAACTCCACTGCCAATAGACAGGAGCAACCCAGCATCCAGAGGGAGCTTAGAGATCATCTCATTCATTCCCCTCATTTTGTGATAGGCTAGACAACATAGCAGGTAAAGCACTAGGTTTGGAGTCAGGAAAACCTGAGTTCGAATCCTAGCCCAGCTGGTTACTCCCTGTGTGACCCTGGACAAAGCACTCAGGCTCAATTTACCCACCTATAAAATGGGGGTGATGATATACCTACTTTCCAGAGTCGTTGTGAGGATAAAATGTGCCACAATTGGAAAAGTGCTTTGTAAACCTCAAAAAGTTGTATAAATGTTAGTTGCTACTTATGATCATTATTGCTATTTATCATTCTTACAGTTCCTTGTGTCTAAAATGCTGTTCTTCCCAACCTGTTTCTTAGACTCTCTGGATTCCTGTAAGCCTCAGCTCAAATGCCAGCTCCTCCATGCCTTTCCTTCTCCCTGCCCCCCAGAGGCTAATGCCTTCCCCTCCCATCCACTCTGTATTTGTCTTATATGCTTTTATTTGTATGTTTTATTTCTTCTATTAGAATGTAAACTTCTTGAGGGAAAGGACTCTTTTTTGCTTTTTTTATTTATTATTTTTTTATATTTAGGTATTTATATTATACTTTTTTTTTTATATAAGCTTAGTCCAGTGCTTGGCACATATTAAGTGCTTAATTTCATGTCAATGTGATATGAAATGAGGAGAGGAGAAGAGTTGAGACTAGGAAATCCCTTAAAGCAGTCTTAAAGACCATTTGGCAATTAAAGTCCACCAGAATTGGTAGCAATAGTGCCCAAGTCCAGTGAGGGGCTAGCCCAGTTTGGTCAAGGGACCAACTGATCCATCACAATGTGATACTCCAAAACAAATTTGATAGGTTCTCCATAAAAGATATATAAAAAAAAAAAAAGGACTCCTGGGGCAGCTAGGTGGTACAGTGAATAGAGCACCAGTCCTGGAATCAGGAGGACCTGAGTTTAAATCCAGCCTCAGACATTTGGCACTTACTAGCTGTGTGACCTTGGGCAAGTCGCTTAATCCCAATTGCCCTCCAAAAAGAAAAAAGCCAAAAAAAAAGGACTCTTAGGGCCACAAGTCACAAGATACCTATCAGCCCTGTATGTTCTCTACACATGCACCTGACTACCTTTGTACTTTAAGCATGTGCCCATTCTCTCTAGGGACTGTGTGTGTATGTATCTGTGTAAGGGGAGGGTATCCCCCCCAGTTTGGGAGGATTGTTTTTGTAACTACTTTTCTTGGCATATTCTCTCAGTGAAAATCCTTTTGTAAAAATCAAATTGATGTCAACTGTTAATCAGTATAGTGGAACACACTGAATTGGGGCTCATGAACAACCAGACAAGTAAACACTTAGAACTCTGAGGGGAGTCCTTACCAGTGCAATGCAAGCAGAGCAAGACCAAAGGGGATACTACAGACAAAAGCAGAGAAGTCAATGAGTTGTGGGGAAAGATAACATATTCTATTTTGGACATGGTAAGATTTTCTAAGACACCAAGTTTGAAATGTCCAATAGGCAGTTGGTGATGTGGGTATAAGAGATTCTCTTAATCACAGAAGACTCTATGATTTCAACAAGAAATGGTATACTCCCCACCCCAAACCTTACATTCATATTTCTGTCAAAATGACCAAGGCATAGAGGAGAAACTGAGGCCTAATTCAGGCTCTCATCACCCCTCACCTGCGAACGCTTCCTAATTGGTCTCTTTAATTAACTTAAGTCTCTTGTTCCTTTAATCCATTCTCCAAACTGCTGTCACAGTGATATTCTTAAAACATCATTCTTACCATGTCACTCACCTTGTTCGAGGATCCAGTGACTCCCTATTGCTTCTAGGATCATCGTCACAAACAACAATTTATTAAGTGCTTACCATGTACCAACAGTTTGGAGTACAAAAAAAAGGGTAAACACATTCTCTGCCCTCAAGGAGCTTACATTCTAATGAAGGAGACTACTTGCAAATAAAAAGATAAACGTAAGAGACAGAGGAGATGAAAGGTAATCTTAGTGGGGAAGGTCCTAACTGTCCAGCAGCTGGAGAGACCAGGAAAGACCTCCTACAGAAGGTGGAATTTGAGCTGAGTCTTCAAAGGAACCAAGCATCAAATAAAAGCTCCTTTATCTAGCATTTAAAGTCCTTCACAATCCAGCTCCAGCCTACCATTCTGGGCTTATTACAAATGACTTCCATTCCCACACTCTCCATTCCAGTCCAACTGGCATCCTACATGCTCCTCACTCATAGTGTCCCATCTCCCCTCATTTGCACCCCTTGCCTGGAATGCTCTCTCTCTTCACCCCCCTCCTCTTAAGATTCTTAGCTTCCTTCAGAATTCAGTTCAAACACCACCTCCCACACAAGACCAGAGGTCCTGATTCCCCCAGCTGCTGATTATTGTTGTTGCTGTCCAGTTATTTCAGTCTTGTTTGACTCTTTGTGACCCCATCTGGGGTTTTCTTGGCAAAGATGCTGGAGAGATTTGCTGTTTACTTCTCCAGCTCATTTTATAGATAAGAAAATGGAGGTAAATAAGGTTAAGTAACCTACCCAGGGTCACATAGCCAGTAAGTCTGAAGTCAGATTTGAACTCATGAAGATGAGTCTTCCTGACTCCAGACCCAGCTCTCTATCCACTGTGCCCCAGCTGCTAGTACCTCTCTCAAAAAAACTAATGCTGCATTTATTTTTATATAATAGATGCACACATTTATAGGTGTACGTATTTTCTCACCCTGAAGAATAGAAACTCCCTGCAGACAAAAACAGCTTCATTAATCTGTGTGCCTAGCATCTAACAGCTATTTGGCACTTGATAAATGCCTCCTGGTTATTGGATTGAATCTCCCATCAGAAGCCCTGGGTTCAGATCTCAACCCTGACATGCAGGTGATCTCATATAAGTCACTTAACATCTCTGAGCTCCAGTTTCCTGAGGAGATGAGATTATATGATCTTTAGCCACTTCCAGCTCTAAATCTAGACTCTTATTAAATTCCCATTTATTGGTCAATATGTGATTGGATCTAAAGTCAGAAGGCCTGAGCTTTGATTCCACTTCCCTCTCTTATTTGTATGACCTTGGTCAAGTCACTCTTGTCATTTATAAAATGATGAGGTTGGAGTAGCCAGCCTCCAAGACCAATTATAGCTTTAAGTGTATGCTCTTACAACAAAGAGCAGAAAAACTGTTGGGAGTCAGAAAATCACGCTCCAAACACCATCTCTGGACATAAACTAACTGCGTGATCTTGGAGGAGTCACTCAACCAACTTCTCTGAGCTTCAGTTCCTTGCTCTGAAAAATAGGTCTAATATTTCCCTTGGCTAATTCATTCGGGTTTCATGAGGAAATTGCTTTGTAAACTTGAAGGTACCACATAAAAGTGACTTATTGTTATTGCTACTATTATAGTAATTATGATAATACCTATTATTAAAGCAGTAATAGAGATGTAGGAGTTGGGAAGTGTCCTAAGAATAAAGATGGTGAGGACTGGAAAGGGCCCTTAGAACATAGAACATAAGA
Source organism: Pseudochirops corinnae (assembly GCA_028646515.1). Lineage (NCBI taxonomy): Eukaryota > Metazoa > Chordata > Mammalia > Diprotodontia > Pseudocheiridae > Pseudochirops > Pseudochirops corinnae. The sequence goes on along the minus strand of CM053588.1, from coordinate 63,191,933 downwards.
AAAGGGAAGGACTTTGGAACATGGTGCACTGAAGGTTAAGCATGCCCAAAGGGGATCTTCCTGCTTCTGACCAACCACATGGGTGATCCAGCATTGGGGCTCTTTAGAGATGATGCTTCTGGCCATGTGACAACACTGAAAGGATTTGGTATTTTGGTGAAGAGAGGGGAAGGCAGGGAATATGTCCCCATCAGGGGACAAGGTTGGGGCGGCGGGGGCAGGAGGAAGCCCAGGGGACCACCCAGGGCTTGTCATGCCAAACTCCATGGGTACTCCCACATGAATCATGGCCTCAGCTAGGTATAGTTTGTGTCTGGGACCTAGAAACCTTTTCTGTTGTGATTTTCTTTCCTGAATAGACGACTAAACATTGTTGTTGAAGTGCATGTATCCAGGTTTGGAGGCAATCTTATAAACTGAGAAATCTAGAGGTCCTAGATCCAATGAGTGGCTTTAAGAGAAACTTCTATATCAAAAAAGACAATTACTAATAAGAGGAGCATCTCAGGCTCTTGTCAAGCTTGCCAGAGATATAGAATTGAAAAGAGATGATGCAAAACCAAAGCAAAATTTAAAATACCTCATCAGCAATCCTGCAAACTGCTTTCGTGTTGAGATTAGGTTTAAAGTATCAGACTCCCAGAAGACTGTACCAGTAGTTATAAATTAAGTTGCTGAATCCTATTGTAAGTTGTTCGTTCCGTCAGTACATACTCATGAGTCTTTTGTGTCCTTTAGCATTTATTCTCTATGTAGGAAATAAATACCTGTCCCATATCTGATTTACACAGCACACTGAGTGCCTTTCTACTCACCTCTTTCAGAGAGATCTAAATATATACCAAAATCTAAATGTTAAATAATCTGTCCCCAAAGTGCTGGGTTTGGAGTTTAAAAAGCCAAAGAGTATGAGGGGGAAAGAAAGGAGTCTAGCGCCCTTCTCAATAGAAGCCAAGCTCTCCCAGGACTAAGGCTAGTCCCTACAACAAGCAGACTCCCTTAGTGGAGAAGGGAGTGACCACAGTCCTTGTGGGTTCCTTAATGTTAAAAACAAAATAGATTGGCCTTGCCTCTAGATCATGGGTTCATTTGCCTTAGCTAAAAGAAGAGGTGGTATCTCTGATATGGATGATTCTGGATGACACCTAGCTAGGAAATTAATGCACCAAGAGAAAGAATAAAGGCGCAGGACCTGATGACTTACAAGCCTTGGCTATTCAAAGGTCAAGTGAATCTTTCTCTTACATGACAATCCATTCAGCCACTATAAGACTTGGAGGTTTTAAGACAGGTCAGTAAACACTTAAAGCAATAAACCTTTATTACAGTCTTTTAGTCTGCACAAGGGAGCATCAGGGCAAGAAACCAGGGACAGGAAGGGAAGCAACCAGGGCCCTCAGTGAGAGTCATGGCTTTTTGAGGAAAGAGGTAGACTCTTACTGAAACAGGACTGATTGTTTTCCCATCTCCGGTGCCACAGGCGGAGAGGCCCAGTGGGCCACCCAATGAGCCCCCTGCTCTACATTCATGGGGCATGAAAGTTTCTAACAGTTTCTGAGAAAGATGAGAAGAAGGGATGCCAGGCAGGAGGAAAGGCAGGTCCAGAGAAGAGATAATCTGCTGGAAAAGAGGTCAGACCCTTCCAAAAAAACAGAGGGTTTAGGGGTGACTGCAGCTTGAATGGATGAACATGTGTTTCCTCCTGGGTCAGCATCTCAGGAAGGAGTCCCAGGGTGCCATTTTTTCTTGTCTGTGTGCCTGGGAAAGCAGCGGAGCTGGTCTGAGTTTGGCTGTGGTCAAGGGTTCTGTGAGCTGGTCTGAGTTGATCTAATAACTGAGGGTAGTACCACTGATGAAAACTGAGCCCAAGCTATCCAAGAACTGGGTCTGACCCACCTCCTTCCTGTTGCCCACCTCCCCAGTCTCTAAGTAAGAGCAACTGAGGGAGAGACAAGCCCTTCACACAGAGAGGGAGGCAAAAAAAGATAGATGGACATATTCTGGCATCACCCCAACAGCCATGAGAACCAATGAAGACAGACAGACAAATTCTGTGTTAGGTTTGCCTCTGAGCTCCCAACACCCAGCCCTTGAATCATTCGTAGCAGAAGCTACCTTCTGCGCAAGAACCAGACCCCTCCTCTGGGGCACCAGCTATGCCAAGACCACTTCCAGGGCTTCCCTTAAGGACTGTCTAAATCCTGGAGGCTGAGGTGAAGGACTCCAACTTCTACCTACCTGACCTCTCCCAGCAGCCAGGATGGACCCTTGCCCACCCAGACCAAATGCAGCCTTCCCTCTACCTCTCATACTTAACGAGCAGCTAACACAGCCTTCCATGCCATTGACCTCACAGGGGAACTGCCGCTTTTGGGAAAGATAATGAAGTTTCACTCCTAGGCCTCCTGTGGCTGCCAGGGAGCAAACACTCAGAGGGAGGAAATAGGGAACTTTACAATTAGCCTAATTGGCCTTTACCAGGTTGAAGTTTACAGTGTAATTTCCCCCCAAGGAAGCAAGGCCATGATTGAATTTTGTCTTCATTTTAATTCCAGTCCCTCATCACAAGTATTTGCATCCTCATTCAAGCTCAGTCAGTGGTGGGATATGGCAGGGAGAGAAGAGGAAGGGAAGGGAAGGGAAGGGCAGGGGAAAAGAAAAGAAGGGAGGGAGGGAAGGAGAGGGAGGACATAGGGACTAGAGGAGGGGAGAGGAGAGGAGAAAAGGTGGGAGAAGGGAGGGAAAGAGACACAGAATAGAAGGTGGGGGTAGATCTAAGAACGTGTGGCCTGTGAATTGAGGTGTGTGTGTCTGTGTGTGTACCCCAGATGTGGGCCAGCATCCTTCCCTGCTCTTTGAAGTCAGGGGCTTCCGACTACATATCTGAATGTGAGTTTATGTATTTGTCAGTACGGATGAGCGTGTGGTTATTGGTGTGAACACATGCCTTTATAAATGTGGGTGAATCTGGAAGTATGTGTGACGGGAGGGAAGCATGTACACTGTGTGTGAGGGGGAGTATAGATGTGTTTTCTTATGTTCTGTGGAAATGTTAGCGATCCAAGCCAACCATTCACACACACACACATTCACACACATAAACACACATTCACACACATACACACATAAACACATTCACAAACACACATAAACACACATCACACACACACAAACATGCACACATTCACACACATACATACAAATATACACATACACACACACTTCCCCCTCATTAGTGATGATCCTCGGTTACTGGTCCTTCATTGTTTGGATGTCTACCATTCCCACAGATCACCCTGAAGAAAAGGAGGGGGAGGGCAGGGTAGGTGGTGCAGTGAATAGAGTACCGGCCCTGGAGTCAGGAGGACCTGGGTTCAAATCTGGTCTCAGACACTTAACACAAAAAACTAGCCATGTGACCTTGGGCAAGTCACTTAACCCCAATTGCCCTACCTTCCCTCTACAAAAAGCAAAAATAAATCATTTTTTAAAAAAAAGGAAAGCAGGGGGAGATTACTAATGGGAGCTGAGGAAAAGGGGGCTGCTAGAACCAAAATTTAAGGGCTCCAGTGCCCGGCACATAGTAAATGCTGCTTGGCTAAATGACCAACAGAGGGAATCCAGGTTACAGCTGTGACTCTGATGCCTGTTGCAAATGTGAGGGAGGAGACCTCAGGCAGACTCCTCTGCTCTGGTTGGGTATAGTCACATTAGGGGAGACAGTGGTCCAACTTCCAGAAAGTCCAGCCTGGACTTCTGCTGCATGACATGGATGGAACTCCCAGGCTAATGAGGAGAGCATACAAGGGATGAGGAGCAAAAGACTGGAGATAGAACAGAGTAAATAGCAGGCCCCAGTAGAGGAGTACAATAGAATAAGTGCCTAGGGGTGGCAGCTGGGGCCAGTCAAAGGATTAGAGCCTGCAAGGTAGGTCTCTGAAGGTAGACCCCTCCAATATGAGCGCCCTGCTACAAAGTACTTATGGCTCCTCCCTAGTTACATCTTCCACTATGCACCAGCTCCACAGATTTCAGTCCAAACTGCAGGGACACAGTCAATCACAAATCCCCAAGGCATACTTCTTGTTTAACAGAAGAAGGAACAAGCATCCAGAGCCTTGCCCCAGGTCAAACACCAAAGCAGAAGGTCAACATTTTTCTTCATGAAATGAAGAGGTTGTACAAAATTTTCACTCCTGATCACGATGTCTCCGTGTGTGTGTGTGTGTGTGTGTGTGTGTGTGTGCTGTGAGTGAAGATGTGCCTTTGAAGGCCACCTCCAGCTCCCCAATCATGAGAACACCCAGGGCTCCTGACTCCCAGTCCAGTAGCTCCCTATGTTATTCTTTGAAACTTCTAGATATGACTCTGTCTTCAAGTGACCTGTACTGGAAATACAGATCATTCTTCCTGTCCCCTTTCAGGCCCAGGAAGGAGGACACATCTAGAAAGAGGTGGGCTCACAGGTCTGCTGGGAGGATCAGGACTTTCCCTGGCTGTCTCAGAAAATTGTCCTCTACAGCCCCCTGGAGACTGAGATCTGGCCCCAGGTCAGTCCCCCCACCCCACCCCACCCCACCCCCAGCCTACAGAAGTGACAAATCACAAGATTATAGTTTTAAAGCTAGAAAGGGTTTGGGGGGACCCTCTAAACCAGCCCCTAATCTTGCAGAAGAAGACCCTGAGGCCAAGAGGGAGGATTATTAATTTACCCGAGGTCACAGAGGCAGAGAGCAGCAGAGCTGGGAGGGTTAACTTCCTCACTCAAATGTTAATTGGAGCCCGCTTTTCTCTTCTAGTGTCTAAAGGCCATCAGGGCCCCGATGGAGCAAACATTTTCTCTCTTAATGACACTGTAATAGATTAAGGAGGGACACAGGCCTCCCCCAGCAAACATTCAGCAAAGGCCATAGATTACGCACAATCACAGCCTCTGGCATATGGGACCTGCGGCTGGAATAACATTTTCAGAGACTTAGGGGGAGGGGAGTCATTTGCCCTCACATACTCTCAACACCAGACCCTGCCAGCCAGGCCTAACTCCCTCTACCTCAGGCTCTCTGAAAAGGGTTGGAGGTGGTCAGAGGATTACAGTCTGGGGGAGCTATAGAAAACCTTGGTAGAAAAAAAGACCTGGGTTTCTGAGTGGACCACAAGTTGGTGTTGGCTCTAATAACAACTGCATTGTGTTCTTTAAAAATTAGCACAGCATATACGGAGCAAGTGATTACTTCTGAATTCTGTAAATGTAAGTGTGTATGTGTTTGGGGGAAGTCAGGTCGTCAGTAACACAAAATCATTTCTACTTGACTTTATCATACAATACTTACGTGTGTGCATATATATGTTACCCCCATTTTACAGATAAAGAAATGGCCACTTTTTTAAACAGGTCCTTTTAAAAGGTCCCTTTTCATCTTAACAATTTATGGGACTCCATTTATATAGTGCCACTGGGGAGAGAGATATCTTATATAAAAGCTATCATATCTCGGACTTGTAGTCAGGAAGACTATAGTGCAAATCCAGCCTCAGACACTTACTAGTTGTGTGACCCTGGGCAAGTCACTTGCTACATCTCTAAAATGAAGATAACAATAACATCTACCTCCCAGGGTTGTTTCAAAGATCAAATGAGGTATTTGCAAAGCACTTTGTAAATCTCCTAGCTCTGTGTAAATGCTGGCTATTGATATCAAAGCACTTTAAACACCAAAATTTGTTTTATTTTATTTTGGATTAAAAGCCTCAGCAACAAGACCTGAAGTCCTTGTTATACTGTAAAATCAATAGGCAGCAAAGCATGGCACAAGGTTAAGAGAAATTCTGTTGTTAAAGAGAATATAAGGCAGCACTTTGTTCTGTTGAGTCAAATGCATTTTTATAATCAACATATGATAAAGACAGTGATATCCTACATTCTCTGCATGTTTCAGTCAATTGCAAGATGGTTAATGTGTGGCCTATTATTGAAAATCAATGGTAAAAGCCTGATCATTCCCTATTGATCCCCTCGCCAAGGATCTCTAAATTCTGAAATCCTGAGAGTCAGACGCAAAGCCAATAGGGAAATGAGCATCCTGGGCCCAATCCCAAAATGAAGGCTGTACAAGAAACTCATCTATGGGAGAAGAGGGTCAGAGGGAGGGTGTTCTAGGGAGAGAAGGCATTAGTCACTTAAGGAAGTTCCAGAATGAAAAGGCAATTGAGGAAGAGTGCTGAAGTCCCGATAGAAACAGAGCCAGAAAGGAATTATATGATAGAAAGAGATGACAGGCTGGTCATTGGGCTGACTGGCTGACTGGCTGGCAGGCAGCCTGAATATTCCACTGTCACTTTCACAAGTTGAGAAGGAAAAGAAAAGAGACTCAGGCACCTTGGGTGGGACTCCCTTTGGTGAGCTGTGAGGAGGTCATGAATAAGAGTCACATGGTGTGATCAGTCATGGGTGGGTTGCAATTTCCTACACCGAGAAGAATTCACGAGGAGAAAAGATCAGGTAGTTACAACAGTATTTGAGCAAGATAATGGCATCCAAATAAGCCAAAGCAGTTTGGGGCTGTTAATAAATGCGTGGTGAGCTTTATCTTCTAAGTGAACCATCCAGTTACCCTCTACCAGGGTCAAGAGGCATTTGGTATATGGCATTCATTTTGGATAGAAGCATATTGCAGAAGAAATACTGGAGGTTTGGTTCCATTTTATGTCTGTTTGTTCTCTTTCCAGTTTCATCTATAAATTGTCTTGGAAAGATCTGGCTTAGATGGACCATAAACCAGACTTTCTGTGAGTTTATTTTCCTTGAGCTGCTATTCACTTTTTTGGGGCGACGATACAGCTCACGATCATCTGTCATCCCCCTCCTTAATGTTTGAGGACGAGTTTTTGTTCTAAACTGGAGATGCCGTTGGATCTTGGTGTCACAGGGATCTTGAGTGTTTGCTGGCTCGGGCGGTTTCTGAGCACCTGGGGCCTCATGGTGGCAACTATCTTCTACTGATTAAACATCTTAAAGAAATTGCAATGATCAATACTTTTGCTTTTGTTCAGTTCCCAATTTTTAGTCAACTTTGTTGTTATTGTTGTTGAGTAATTTTGGTCGTGTCCCTGATAGATTCTCTTTTGTTTGTTTGTGTTGTTGTTTTGTTTGTTTTTTGGAAGCAATTGGGGTTATGTGACTTGCCCAGGATCACACAGCTAGTAAGTGTCTGAGGCCAAATTTGAACTCAGGTCTTTGTGACTCCATTTGGGATTTTCTTGGCAAAGATACTGGAGTGGCTTGACATTTCCTTCTCCAGCTCATTTTACAAATGAGGAAATTGGGGCAAACTGGTGAAGTGACTTGCCCAAGATCACACAGCTAGTATCTGAGACTGGATTTGAACTCAGGTTCTCCTCACTCCAGGGCCAGCACTCTATGATAAATTGGAGGTCTTACAAATCAAATATTTTCATTTTGAGAGAAAGTATGGTATAGGTTCTGAACCAGAAAGACCTGGGTTCAGATCATCCCTCTGACACACACTGACTGTGAGATCCTAGGCAAGTTACTAAGGTGCTGATCAACATTGATGGAAGGAGCTTCCTCAACTGAGAGTTTCCAATACAAATGAAATCATGGCCAGTCTTTTTCTCATCTTCACCTTTCCTCTGACCTGGTGCTGATTTTCCTTCCTCTGACTTGGCATTGCTTTTGCCCTTTGAAATCAAAGATCTGACAGTATATAGTATACCACAGTGGTAACTGGTAATTGGACATTTCCCCATTGGTTAAGATAGAGTCAATTTCATAGTAATAACATTCTTGGGTGTTCTTCCAGGGCCTACACAGAGTGGAGGTGACCCCACATTCTTGAAAACTATAACAAGTTGGAAGGCCTCCCAAGTTGGAAAGCTTTTGTATATGGGCTCAATGACAGACTGATCTGAGGACCTAGCTATATTCCTAGAGGCTCATCACCAGGTTGACTGCAAGAAATCAATTAGTCAAAGAAACTCTCTAAGACGGCGGTTCTCAACCTGTGGGTCGCAACCCCTCTGGGGGTCAAATGACCCTTTCACAGGGGTCACAGGAGGCACAGTAAGATCATCAGAAAACACCTATTTCTGATGGTCTTAGTAACCGAGACACAGCTCCTCTATCTGTCTCCAGGCAGGTCCACCCACATGCAGATATGCCCACATATGAGTATTAAAGGGTCGCGGCATTAGGAAAGTTGAGAACCACTGGTCTAAGAATACCTGGTACAACAGAGAAGGATTTTGACATACACCAATTAAGGAAGGATCCCCAAAATCAGAGTCACTGAGGGAGTTCTTAGGATCATAGATGCAAAACTAGAAGGTACTTTTGGGGTCCTCAGGTCCAACTCCCTCATTTTACAGACAAGGAAACTGAGGCCCAAAGAGAGGGGTTAAGTAACCTGCCCAAGGATGCACAACTTGTAAGCATCAGAGGTGAGATTGAACCTAGGGCTTTCTGACTCTAAGTCTAGTTCTTGAGCTACCACATCCACACTACTCCTTAAATATTCATAATAAATGGACGTGACAAGTATCTGAGTATCTTACCAGCTTTTCATTTCTTCATCTGGAACCATGTTTTCCTATATAGGTGTGTGTATGTATGTATACATATATGCATGCTTATGTATAAGTATGTAGTGTATATGTGTATATGTATGTATCCACACAAACACATATATACATTTTTTTTCTTTTCTTTCTTTTTTTGCTGGTTCATCTGGTTCCACATTCCAGTTGAAGTCACCAAGGATCAAGCCATATACTGATTTAATTTTGAGTCTCTTGTCTTCAAAGAACTTTTGCAACAGAGGTTGGTGTCCTATCCTCATCTCTGCCTCATAGAATCTCTCTCTTTCTTCAAGACACAAAAGAAGCACCAGTTTCTATATGAAGTTTCCCAATCCCTTCCACTACTAGTGCCCTCCCTCCCAAACGATTTTGTGTTCATTTGGATTTGGGCTCCTTATGTTTATTCTGCATATATTTATATGCAGGGGTGTGCTGGAGCCAGCTCAAACCTGCTTACAAGAGCCAATATTTAAATTCTCGGCATGAGTACCAACACCTGAGAAGTTGCAAATGCTACAAACCAGGGCTTGAATCATTGTTTTCTTGATTGTCTAGACTTAAGAAGGTGATGGAGAAAATGTTAACAATGCAGATTAAATTTAAAAGTGTCTCATACAGCTGCTTGTTAGAACATTTCCCAGCATGCCCCTGCTTAGATGTATCCTTATTGTCTTCCCTGTTAGAGTCTTACCACTCCTGCTCCCTCATACCAGCCCTTTCCTTCTCATCTCCCTATTCCTCTTTACCTACTCTATCCTTTGTACCCTCTGAAAGTTCCATTCTAGTGTTAGCAAACAGCCCTTTGTATTTTATCTCAGCCTTTTTTACTCCTTATAACTGCTGAAACATGGCACCCCTGGAATACATGGCATCCTAGGCCACCCTCTCCACTATGGGACCAGAAGAAGGAAGTATGATTCTTGCTCTTCGCTGACACTTCCAAGCACTGCCTCTACCACCATCATCCAGCAACTTCTCCTTCTTTGAGGTTCACTCTGTCCAAATACAACTACTACCACAGCATTCTATTCCAATGTTGATGGCTATTGTTGATTAGCTCCCAAATCATTCCCCCTTCTTTCTCAAAGAGTTTAGTACCTGGATCAGTCTTGCTCTCCACGCACAACCCCTACCCTTTATTCTTGGGAGATTTCAATTTACATATTGATAAGGACTGGGACTGAACCTGCAAGGTCTTTGGTAAAGGGAAGTCCCAGATGAGCAAAATCATCCTTCTTCAGCACCTTTCCTGCAAATTATAGTCTTAGTGTTACCCAAAGCATGAAGAAGATAAGTGATTTGACTAGGGGCATAGAGGCAGAGATAGGACTTGAACCCAAGTTTTCCTGGGTCCAACATCAGGTGTCTATTTGCCATGCCCCACTGCCTCTCTACAAATCAACACTTCCCTGTAATACCTTTGCATCCTAGCTCATTACCTGCCTCAGTTTCCACAACCTACACCTTCTCTCCTCTTCAAACACAGGGATGCCCCTGATCTTGTCCTCATTCATAAATCTTCCACCTCCATAATCCATAATTCTTTTTTTCTTTTTTTTTCTTTTTTTTTAAATTTTATTATAGTTTGCATCATTCATTTCCACAAGATTTTGAGTTACATATTTTCTCCCCGTCTTTCCCCCACCCACCGCCCCAAAACAGCCATCCCAGTGTGTCCCCCCTCCCCCAGT
>CM053588.1:63163854-63181147 GCA_028646515.1 Pseudochirops corinnae | reverse complement strand
AAAGAGGGGGAGAAAAATATGTAACTCAAAATCTTGTGGAAATGAATGATGCAAACTATAATAAAATTTAAAAAAAAGATATTAATGATCACAGGGTTTTCGAACAAAGTTATGCCTTCTTTCCTTATGTGTCTCAAAGAATCTTGTATAATTTTGACATGTATCGGAGATACCTTGTGGAAGGGCCTTTTAAGAGAGACGTATTCATTTTTAAATCAAATGCTTTTTTATTGTCAACAAACAATGAGCACAGTGGGATCTTATAGTCTATTGTGAAATAGCAATTAGGAAAGCTTGCTTTTTCCCTTCTAAGAAACTTATCAAGGATGTCCTTGATGTGAGTGTCACATATTCTTATTAAAACTGTACACTGATGAGAAAGTAAGCATATGGGTCAGTACTGATGTTCTCTTGGTCACTTTTTTTTTTGGGTAATAAGATTTGAGATTTTTAGATGCTTTTTCCTCTTTTGGATACCTTGAGAACTGGAGGTAGCTGTGGTAGGGTGGATAGAGCAAAGGACTTGGAGTCAGGTACTTACTTGCTGTGGGATTCTGGGCATCTCCAAAATGAAAATGATAATAGCACCTACATCATAGAGTCGTTGTAATAATCAGTTGAGTTGACCTCTGTAAAGCTCTTTGTTAACCTCAAAGCACTGTATAAATAGTAATGACTAGAGTTTACATAAGACTTTATAGTTTGCAAAGTGTTTGCAAATAATATCCCTTTTCTTCCTTCCTTCCTTCTTTCCTTCCTTCCTTCCTTCCTTCCTTCCTTCCTTCCTTCCTTCCTTCCTTCCTTCCTTCCTTCCTTCCTTCCTTCCTTCCTTCCTTCCTCCCTTCTTTTCTTGCTTGCTTTTTGGAGAGGGGAGAGTAGGGCAATTGGGGTTCAGTGACTTGCCCAAGATCACATGGCTAGCAAGTGTTAAGTGTCTGAGGCTGGATTTGAACGCAGGTCCTCCTGACTCCAAGACCAGTGCTCTATTCACTGCATTACTCAGCTGCCCCATATTATCCCATTTTATTCTCACTACAACTTGGAATGTAGGTGCTATCGTCACCCTCATTTTACAGATGAGGAAACTGAGGACAGAAAGGTTAAGTGACTTTCCTAGGGTCACACAACTCTGGGACTCTGATGTTAAAAGTTAAAATATGGTGTCTCCACTGTCTTGGATGGTCAAAGAATTTGAAGGGTTTGTAATAAAAAAATTTTCAAGATCTTTTCCCATCTTTTATATTTTTTCTTTAAACTGGATTTTTTTTCCCCATTTACTGCATCTTACTGTTTTTTTTTTTTGAGGTGATGCCTATAATAATCTACCTTCTGAGTGATGTGCTAGAGCAGATCCTACTGGCTTGTGAGAGCTGATTGTTAAATTTTCAGTGTGAGCATTTACACCTCGGAAATCATCAAAAACTACAAACCAGGGCTTAGTGTTTTGTTTTGTCCATTGTCTAGACTTAAGAAAACCACAGAGAAGACGTTAATAATGCAAGTAAACTTAAAAGTGTGTAATGAGTACACTTTTCTGGAGAGCCTGTTGTTAAATATTTACCAGCATGCCCCTTGCTTTTCTCTCTAAGATTTTACAAATGAGTTCATATACCAAACTGATGCTGTTCTTGTTAGACATAACTCTCTCCTTGGCAAGTAAGTCAAATGTTAGCTGCTTAAGGCTTTTAGGCACTTTTGATGGCCTCATTAAGATGATTGACTTACACTAGTTAAACTTCTGTATGAAATTGTAATTGGCATCTATTCCTTCATTCATTTTCCATTTTGGGTGGTATTAATACTTTGTTTAAATAGTAGTTTTTTAAGTTACATGGAATATCTTGTTCTTATTTTTCCTAGTCATGCATTCATTTAAATCTTCACTCTCATAAATTAGTGAGCTGATGGTACACAGATAGTTGTTTCAGAAATGATTCCCACATCAGTTGTGAATCATTTTCTGCCCATTAAAACATGATCAGTTTTTGTTTTTGTGATGTTGCCTAATGTTCACCTTATCTAACACCTTTTGATCCTTTATTCTGAGGAAAGTATTTATATGTATACATATGACACATCTGTTAGAGTTGTCTATAGACAACTCATTCCCTACTCCTGAACCGGAATTTGCTACACACCTTTTATTTTTCTACCCTCATATATTCCCATTTTTGTACTGAAATCACTGAGTATCAAAGTATATGCTGACTTGATTTGGAGGCTCTTTCTGACTTCCTAGCAGAATTTCTGTACTTTTCCTTTCTTCCCAGTAACACTGGTGCACAAATAGGGGTTATTTTCGTGACGGTATTTTTGCAAATGCATGAGCACTGTGATGTGAGATGACATGACCAAATGTCCCACAAAATAATGTTTCTTCCTATCTTTGGACATAACTAATAAAAATAGATAAGACAACTTGACCAACTCCTTTATTTGCTTCTTGAAGAAGAATCCACGAGCACTGGAAAAGGACCATGCATTTGGAGCACCAGCCTCTGAACTGATGTTTATAGGCAAACTAAAAATGATGTGACTCCCAGCAACCTGTGCTCTCTGTTTCTACCACTCTGTCATCTTCACTAGGGTCGGGGAAGGGATTATACAGGGCTGAGAGAGGGTGATCTGCCTGCAATTTTTAGTTTTGTTTCATGGGTCACTATGGCCAAAGAATTTGCTCATGAGCCCCTCCATCCTTAGCATGACTGGTTGTGGGAACACAGATATGGTCTATGCTGAGACTGTACTTAGAGCCTTTCTAGCCTGGTAGAATCTGGCAGAGCTGGCAACCTACTAGCATAAACTTTGAAAATCCAGGGCTACCTGGGTTGAAAATGATGTGTTTTTTCCTGGACTAATTTGTGATTCCATTGTGATTGAAAATTTCTAAACGAGGAAACTTCCTCTACCAATGTAGGCCCACTCCTCTTCAACAGTCTTACAAAGTGACTTAGAGCATTGAGAGATTAACTGACTTGCCCAGGGTCACCCAGACTGTCAGTGTCAGAGAGGGGACTTGAATTTAAGTCTCTCTGATCCATCCACTGTACCGTGCTCAGTAGTAGAACATGTAGAAAACTGGTTGGGGCAGTGGATAGAGCACAGCACCTGGAGTCAGGATGGACCTGTGTGCAAATCTGGCCTCAGACACTTACTAGCTGTGTGAACATGGGCAAGTCACTTCTATCTACCTCAGTTTCCTCATCTGTAAAATGGCAATAATAATATCACCTAACTCTCAGGGTTGTTGTGGGGATCAAATTGTAACATGTTTAGCATAGTACCTGGCACATTTTATAAATGTTAGCTGTGATGCTGCTGCTGATGTAAACTATCACCATTATATTATTATTTATATATATTATGTTATTATATATGATTGAGCCTGCTATATAATATATTATATTTTATTATATCATTATATATTATTAAATCTGAGACAAGGGACTTCCAGGCTTGCAAAGATTCTTAACCTGGGGTGTGTGAATTTGTTAAAAAAAATTTTTTTTATAACTGTGTCATAACATATTCAGTTTCTTCTACAGACCCCTGGATTTTATTTTATTTATTTAAGAATGTTATTCTGGGGAGGCGTCCATTGGCTTCATCAAACTACCCAAGGGGTCCACGACCCCAAAAAGGTTAATGACCTCTGCTGTTAGGGAAGTCTGTGTTTTCTTCATCGTACTAATTAGCTTTTGTGTATAATCTGGTGTTTTACATCATCTGGGGTGTGTTTCTCTTCCTTTTTCTTGAGTAACCAAAAATTATCTGTGAACAAAAGATGAGAAATTGTTATTATATTATTGCTCTAAACCTGAGAATCCTTCCAGGGAGACCCTAGGCCAGATTCTCTGTTCACAGGTCCATTTCTAATACCCCTCCCCACTCCCTGCACCAGAATCTATTCTCCTGGTGACTGTCCCTACCTCAATTCATAAGATTTCCTCTTAGAAGGGACCTTCCATTTCATCCAATTTAAATTTAAAAACCATTTATGAAGTGTCTACTATAATTGCTGGGCGTACAAAGATGAAAATGGATAGCCCCTTCTCTTAGGATGCTTGCCATTTCCTTAGGTGGCGTGCCACATGTACACAGAGGAGCATAATATAAGGCAAAAAGGAACGGAGACAAAGCAGGGATCCAGACAAAGTGCTCCAGGAGAATTTAGGGGGTAGTGAGATCACTCTCACCTGGGGGAAGGAGCCTGTGACAGATGGGATGGTACAGGGTAAACCTTGAAGTCAGAGAATGATTTCAGCAGACTCCTCTCTTTCTCTCCTCCCCCCTCCCACCCTTCCTCCCTTGGGAAACACAATAGAAAAAAAAAGTTTGTATTCTGTAATATCTAATAGTGTATTTATCTTTCAGTACTTTAAAAAGTCAACATAATTACTCCAGTCCCATTAAGTTTAATTTGCAGCAAATTATGCATTTAGTGTGAAGTTGGGGGTTGCAATGCCGTTTGGAGGCTAGATAAAGATTTGGCTATTTATAACGCAAGGTTTCAGGGGAGCTGGTGATAAAAATATGGATTGGTGAGAGAGCAGTAAGTAATTTTCACTGCATAGAATCCCACTTGAACCAGGATTCTCAGAATCTCAGGTCAGAGCTAGAAAGGGACCTTTGAGCACAGAGCGTTAGAACATTGAACATTTGTGCTAGAATTGATCTTTGAACAAATAACCAAGCCAGAAATGCCTACAGAATAGGGATTCTTTACCTTTTCTTGTGCCCTTGACCCCTTTAGCAGTCTAGTGAAACTGATGGAGCCTTTCTCAAAATACTGCTTTTTAAAATGAAGAAAATAAAACTCAAAAAATTACAAAGGAAACCAATTATAGTGAAATAAAGTCATCAAAATATTTTGGGGGAAATAAAGTGAGTTCATAGACCCCAGGTTGAGAGTTCCTGCTCTAGAACTTACAGCTGAAAGTGTCCTTACTGCAGAGGATGTGAGAACATACAATGTTAGATCTGGAAAGGAGTTTAGAAGATAAAATGTTGGAACATAGATTGTCTGAGCTGGGAGGGACCTTAGCACATAGAACTTGAGAGCCCCTAAGTGACCTTAGGAAAAAGGGCTGAGCTGGAAATAATCGCGGAACATACAGTATTAGAGGTGGAAGGATCTCTAAGAGACTTTTGAAGTTACTGAATCTAATCCCCTTCTTCACAGATGAGGAAATTGATCCTGAGTATATTTTATTTCATCTTCATTGTTTTTAAAATCAACAAATCTATGATCAGGTTTCTGAGGTCTTTGGGTTGGTGGGACTGGGGAAAGGAAAGTGGTCTTCTCTCCTCCAAAGGCTTCTCTTTTCTAGGCTGTTTCTCAGAATCCTGGGTCACTGAGGTAGGAGTGGTTTGTGAGGAAACAACTGACCCAGACCAGTGCATTCAGTATGGCTTTGGATATGGTCATCTGGGGCTTTGTGGGAGTTCTGGGAGCATCAGCTTTGGGAATGTAGCTCCTTTTCCCAATCCCTCTTGCCTAGTCTCCTCTTCATCAAATGGGCATTGAAGGGTAACTCTCTTTGGTCAGCTGTCCTGTGGCTACATCACTAGAGTCTACACCATGTAATGGAAAGAGTCCTGGAATGGGAGTCATTCAGGAGATCTGAATGTGAGTAACAAATCAATCATGAAGAATCTCCTTAAACTAGATTTTCTTTGTAAAATTAATCCATGCCATACCTTCCTCACAGAAGCACTGTAAGGCTCAAGTGTGAATGTGATATGGTGGGGGGAGCGATGGCTCTGGAGCTTGAGCACCTGGGTTCAAATCCTACCTGTGATGCTTGTGTGATCTTGGGTAAGTCATGTCACTGGGTCTCAGGGACATTCTTTACCATGAAAATACAGGGATTGGGTTCTAAGGTCCCTCCCAGATCCGGAACCACAAACCCACTATGTATGGGAAGACCTATGCAAAAATGAATTATTAATATTATTATTTACTCTTGGTCGGAAGTTTAATCAGGCTCTTCTACACAGGTCAGCAATGAACAGGTCCAGAAGGGTCAGCATCCAGTTTGGAAAAATTAAATCTGATGCTGAGATCCCTTCATTTTTGATGTCCCTATTCAGTCCTTTTTCTTGTCATTTTCACCCTAGCTTCCAGGAGCCAAATATCTGTATTCTGTCCCTGACTTCCATCTGTTCCTTGTGGATGATCTAGCTTTCTACATTAATCCCTTCCTTCTGCCTGGATAAGCAAGAATTAACAGTGTATAAAAGGAGAGAGCTTTTGATTCTAGCTGTGACCCTGGAAGTCCACTCCAGCAACCCTCTCTCTCCACCTAGATACAGAGCTCAGCTATATCTGGCTCATACCTCACAGATCTTGGTGTCCTGGATGCCCACATCTAGCCACTGGAGCCTAACCCCTCCCATCTCTTGGAAATGGCCATTTTCCCCTTTGGTTCTCCTTGAGACACCTCTAGGCTGTTTTATTTGGCAGGGTGTGGGTGTGAGTGTGGGTGGGGCAGATTTGTGATTTCACTGCATAAGGTGGGGTGGTGGGGAGCACTGGCCAAAAGTCCCAGCCTTTGAGAGTGGGTGATGTTCTATACACATGGCTACTGGTAAGCCTGATTCTGGGTATTTATAGTGGAAGGGACTTCTCAACCTCAGAACATACATAAGCACTCACTGTGTGGCAGAATGGGGCAGTCTAGAATCTCAGCTCAAGAGATCTCAACCTTGCCTGGATCTCCTCTTTCCATCTTTGCCTGAGGAGGAGCTGGTCACCCACTCTGCTCCCTTTAATTCAGAGCCAAGATATTTAACTCTAGAGCTAGGACAAACATCCTCAATAAAGGAGGTCTGTCTCACTCAACTTACTGCAATTATTAAGGTCAGAGCAGGGATCAGTGCTGGGATTCAGTGGGGAGGTGTTGGGAGAGAAGTCTCGAGAGATGGCCTGGTAGAATAGATCAAGAACTGACTTTGGAATCAGGAATTCTTGGGCTTGAATCATGTCTCAGATATTTTACAAGTTACAACCTTGGGGTCCTCTTCAACTTGCCATTCACACTCACCTCACATATCCAATCTGCTCCCAAGTCTTCTAAACATCTTTCAGATGAGGCCCCTTCTCTCTACTCATGTTGCTGATGTCTCAGGCTTTCATCATCTTTTGATCAGACTGTGATAATAGGCTTCTGGTGGTCTCTCTGCCTCAAATCTCTTCCTCTTTCAATCCAACCTCCACTTGAATGTCCAAGTGATTTTCGGAAAGCTTAGGTCTGACTGTTTTGCACCTTTCCACTCCACACACTCCACACAGTGACTCCCTCTTACCTCCAGGATCAGATATAAGCTCCTTTATTTGTGGCTTAAAACCCTTCATGTCCTGGCCCCTTCCTTCCCACCTTTCCAGTCTTCTTAGGTTTAACTCCCTTCCCCACACTCAATGGCCCTGTTGTATTGTCCAGCAACCTGCTGTTCCTTCCACACAACAGACCACCTCTATGCCGTTGCATCATTGGCTATTGTTCACACCTGGATTCCTCTCCCTTCTTACCTCTGCCTCTTTGCTTCCCTGGCTTCCTTTCAAACTGTCTTTCCTCATTTCTCCGGTTACTGGTGCCTTCCCCTCTGACCTACTGTCCATCTACTCAGTATAGTCTTGTCTAGACACAGCCATTTATGTAGTCTCTTCTTCATCAACCTATGAGCTCCACATGGGCAGGAGTGGTGTTTTTGCCTTTGTATCTCTAAGCTTAGGACATAATATGAACTTAATAGATGCTCATTGACTGACTGCTGGACATGCTCAGATAAATGCAAATGCTTCCTAATATGCAAGTCTGACCGTGTCATTCCTGTCTAGCATTCACTCAATAAACTTCTATTGCCCTCATGATCATAAAATCCTCAGTTTGGCACTCAAAGCCCTTCCTAACCTAGTCCCTGTTTCCAGTCTTCTTATACCTTGTGCCCTACCACAAACTCTGATCCAGTGACACTGGCCTCCTGGCTGTTCCATGAACATGGCCCTCCGTCTCTGGGCCCAGGGGCTTCTCTCTGTCTGTTCTCCATGTCTGGAATGGTCTCCCTCCACAGTTCTGATCACTGACCTACCTGACTTCCTGCAAGTCCCACCTAAAATCCCACCTTCCATAGGAAGTCTTCCCCAGCCTCTCTTAATTCGAATGCCTTCCTTCTTCTAATGCCTTCCTATTTATCCTGTCTATAGCTTGTTTGTCCATAATTGTTTGCATGTTGCCTTCCTCTTTAGACTGTGAGTTCCTTGAGAGCAGGACATTCTTTTACCTTTTTTTTGTATCTCTAGTGCACGACACATTCATAGATAAATAAATTAGTAAATCACTTAAATAAATGTTTATTGGTTGACTGACATGGGACCAGGGTCAACAGGCGGGGCCAGAGACGGACAGAGGGATCATCACCAATATTGCAGGAGCTGGGTAAGTACTCTGTGCTCTGTCTTTTACTCCCCCTGCAGTATGTGTGTGTTTCCCCCAACCCCTTCCTCCCCAACCTGACAGGCTCCGACTCTGCCGGCTCTGTGTGCCACACACTGAAGGCTGTTGTGTCCATGTGGGCAGGCAGCCCGGGGAAGCCCAGTCGGCTAAGCTGTTGTTCCGGCCTCAGACTCTCCACACATAGCCCCATTGTGCATTGCTGTCCACCCCCCACTTCCAGCACTCACTAAGCCCACTTGAGCTAACTCACTCTATTCCCACCTCCCACCCCAACAGGAGGCCATGGGGACCACAGCTACAGAATTGGTATAATGATAAGGGAAAGAACACCAGATCTGAGGTCAGAAGAGCTGGTTTTAGATTTTAGTTCTAGCATTCAACACCTGAGTGACACTGGCTTCAGTTTTAACTTCTCTGGGCCTCAGTTTCCCCCCCTGTAAAATGTAGGGGTATTACTAGATGACCTCTAAGATCTCTCCTATCTCAATGGTTCTTATGACCCTGAATTATTAAGAAAATATTAAATTATATTTTAGTATCTTATAGTTGAGAAGGCATGGGAGTATTTCACTGATTTTAATTTTTGAATTTAAAAAAAAGTTTTATTGAAACCGTTTTATTGTATATCACAGTCTTTTCTGGATATGCTTCTAACCTCAACTGAAGTCTCCTTTGGAACAAGTGGAAAAAAAAAGCAAAACCAATTGATGAAGTGGTCACAAATGATAGTGTATATGACATTTTGTAGCCATAATCCCTCACCTCTCTATTGAAAGGAGGGTGATGCTTCCTAATTTCTTTGCCAGGACTGAGAATGAGCATTATAGGCGCTCAGTGTTTGCCTTGCTTTTACATTCTTTTTCACTGATATCATTGCACCTGTGTATATCATCTCTTTCTTTCATCTTGCATCAGTTCATATCAGTCTTCCCATGTTTCTCTGAATTCCTAATATCTGTTGTTCTTCATGTTACAATAATATCCCATTATATCCATCCATTCATCCAACATTTTTTTCAGTCATTCTTGAATTAATGGGCACTCACTCAGTTTAGGTCATCTCGGCTTTAGAAAATTTCTTCTGTTTTTGGGATAAGAACTCATTATTTGACAAAAATTGCTGGGAAAACTGGAATACAGTATGGCAGAAACTGGGCATAGACTATTATCTAACTCTGTATATAAAAATCAAGTCTAAATGGGTACACAATTTAGGTATAAAGGCTGATACCGTAAGCAATCTGGGGAAGCAAGGAATAGTTTACCTGTCAGATTTATGGAGTAGGGAAGACTTTATGACCAGACAAGAGTTAGAGAGCATTATGAAATGCAAAATGGACAATTTTGATTACATTAAATTGAAAAGTTTCTATACAAACAAAGCAAATGTAACCA
Source organism: Pseudochirops corinnae (assembly GCA_028646515.1). Classification (NCBI taxonomy): domain Eukaryota; kingdom Metazoa; phylum Chordata; class Mammalia; order Diprotodontia; family Pseudocheiridae; genus Pseudochirops; species Pseudochirops corinnae. The sequence continues at coordinate 63,171,296 of CM053588.1, read as the reverse complement.
AGATTAAGAAGGAAGTGGAAAACTGGGAAAGAATTTTTACAACCAGTGTCTCTGATAAAGGCCTCATTTCTAAAATATACAGGGAATTTAGTCAAATCTATATGAATATAAGTCATTTCCCAATTGACATATATAGTCAAAGGATATGAACAGGCAATTTTCAGAGGTAGAAATTAAAGATATTGATAAGCATATGAAAAAAATGCTCTAAATCACTATTGATTAGAGAAATGCAAATCAAAACAACTCTGAGGTACCACATCTCACCAGTCAGATTGGCTAAGATGACAAAACAGGAAAATGACAAATGCTGGAGAGGATGTGGAAAAATTGCAACACTAATAATGCATTGTTGGTGGAGTTGTGAACTGATTCAACCATTCTGGAGAGCAATCTGGAACTATGCCCAAAGGGCTATAAATAATTGCGTACCCTTTGACCCAGTAATACCACTTCTAGGATTGTATCCCAAAGAGATTATAGAAGTGGGGGGAAGACCCATATGTACAAAAATATTTATTGCCACTCTCTTTGTGGTGGCAAAAAGCTAGAAATTATGGGGATGCCCATCAATTGGGGAATGGCTAAACAAGTTGTGGTATATGAATGTAACGGAATACTATTGTGCTATAAGAAATGAGGAGCAGATGGATTTCATATTTACCTGGAGAGGCTTATACAAACTGATGCTAAGTGAGAAGAGCAGAACCAGGAGAAATTTGTACACAATGACAGACACATCATATGTGTGACAGCCAACTTTGATAAACTGGGCTCTTCTCAGCAACGCAAAGTTACAAGACAACTCTAAAAGTCTCAAGATGGAAGGACATGTCTACATTCAGAGAAAGATCTAGAAATAACAGAGTTTAAATGCAGACTGAAGCAAACTACATGCTCTCTTTCTTTTCCATGTTTGGTTTTGTTTCTTCTTTCCCGTTGTTCATTCCATTGGTTACAACCCTTCTATACAACCAGACTAATGTCCAATGTGAAAGTATTTGCAGATCCTATACTGGATTGCGTGCTGCCATGGGGGGGAGAGGGAAGGGGAGAAGGAGGGGAGAAAAATTTGAAACTCAAGGAATTGTGGAACTGAATCTTGTAAACTAAAAGTGAACAAACAAATCAATTAAAAAATTAAAAAAGATTTCCTCTGGTGTGTATTGTAAGCCATCCAAGGCTACTTGTCTTGCTCATTCCTTGTTTCTGCTTTTCTGTAAATCACAGAATCTCAGATGAGGAAGGTGTCTCAATGGGCTAAGTTGTACCTGAGCAGGAATTCTCTTGACAACATCTTGGCTGAGGCTCTTTAAGTCCCCATGGGAAGGTCTTCTGTGAAGTGAGAGCTAATACCTTCAGGGACACCTGTCCTGCTTGGGGATGCTCTGCTTATTTAGATGGTTTTTCCTCTTCCTTGAGATCCAAGGCAGCCCCTCTGGAGTTGATCAGTCAGTCAACTAGCATTTATAAAGTTCTTACTGTGTACTAGGCACAATATTTTTGTGTCCTATGTTGTTATTCAGTCGTTCTTACTCATATTCAACTCTTTGTGGCCCCTTTTTGGGGGTTTTCTTGTCAAATATAATGGAGTAGTTTGCCATTTTAAGAGGAAATGAGGCAAATAGAGTTAAGTGACTTGCCTAGGGTCACACAGCTAGTAAGTGTCTGTGACCAAATTTGAACTCAGGTCTTCCTGATCCAAGGCCCAAGGATCTATCCACTGTACCACTGAGTTACCCTGTTAACAGATAACGATATTAATAGCTATAAAATATAAATGGAATAATAAGTACAATATAATAAATATTTATGTATGTTTAATATATAAATAAGTATCCCTTTTAATATTTAAAGAGATTAATCATGTCTGTCCTCACTCCCAGTCTTTTCTTCTAGCAATCCAACATCTTCTACTCCAACAAAAGATCCTCCTAGGGCGCATTCTCTAACCCTTAAACATTTGGGTTTCTTTTCTCTGTGTCTGTTCTCTATCTCCTTCATTTTGTGGGTCTGGGCACCAGATTTCATTGGGGTAAGAAGCTCTTCCACCAGTAGAACTCAGTAGCTCTTCTGTCTGCATCTGTGGCAGCTAAGTAAAATGTCTTGACCAGGATCACACAGCCAAGATGTGGCAGAGACCCAAGACTGGCTCTCCATCCACTCCACCACACTGCTTCTCAGTTTGTCAGTGTCCTTCCTAAAAGGACTTGACCAGGATCACACAGCCAAGATGTGGCAGAGACCCAAGGCTGGCTCTCCATCCACTCCACCATACTGCTTCTCGGTTTGTCAGTGTCCTTCCTAAAATGACTTGATCAGGGTCATACAGCCAAGATGTGGCAGAGACCCACATCTTCCCAACTCTAAGGCTGGCTCTCCATCTACTCTACCACACTCCTTCTCAGTTTGTCAGTGTCCTTCCTAAAATGAAGGACCCAGCCCTGAATGTGACACTCTGAATGTGGTCTCACTATGACTTTTCTCATTTTGGTAGCTCAGTGCACAGAGTACTGGACTTGGAGTTCAGGAAGACTTGAATTTGACACTGATCAGCTGGATGATCCTGGCCAAGTCACTCAGCCTCTCTGTGCCTCACTTTTCCTTTCTATGACATGGGGATAATCATAGGACCTATCTCCCAGGGTTGTTGTGAGGATCAAATGAGATGACATACGCAGAGTATTCTGCAAACCTTAAAGCATTATATAAATGCTAGCTATTATTATTTATTGTCCCTGTTATTTGGAAAGGAATAAGGAAATAAGCATTTATTAAACACCTAGTACATGCCAAGGACTACACTAAGTGTTCTTACAAATATTAACTCATCTGATCCTTACAACAACTCTGGAAAGTAGGTGCCATTTTTATGCTCCTTTTACATTTGAAGAAACCGAGGCAGACAGGGGAAGTATAATAAAACTATGTCTCTCTTAATGTGATCTGAGATTGGGTGAGTTTTTGGGGCTATCTTAGCACCCTGTTGACACACAGAGAACTTGCAGGATGTTAGGACCCTATGTCTTTATTCCCAGGAACTGTTGTCTAGCCACATCGCCCATCCACAGTGGATTCTCTGAACCCAGGTGTATGGCTTTACATTTGTGTCTATTACATTTTCTCCTATTAGATTTGACCTATTAAGATATTTTTGGTTCTTGATTGTCATCCAGCATGTAAGCGATTTCTCTCAACTTCATGTCATCTGCAAATTTAATAAGCATGGCAGCTACGCCTTCATCAAAGGCACTGAAAAAATGTTGACTAGATAATAAGTGTTGACATTTATAGGAGATGAAGATTTTCTAAGCTCTTTATATCTCTTCTCTCATTTGATCCTCAGTGAAAGCCTGCAAAACAGGTACTGTGAATACTGTTCCCATTTTGCAGATAGGAGACATTGAGGTTCAGAGAGGATTAGTGACCTGCCCTAGATTTCACAGCTAGTAAACATCTGAGTAGGATTCAAACTCAAGTCTTCCTGACTCAAGTCTAGAATTCTATGTATTACTTCAACTAGCTGTCCCAAGAACTGCCTCTTAGGAAACTCCACTATAGATCTCCTTCCAAGTTGAAATCAGCCGATCAAGGGCTATGTTTTGGGCCCAGTCACTCAACCAAAAGTCTCTCAGTTCTTGAAGACCATATATACCAATAGAGGATAATCTGGCAATTTCTATAGAGCTAGAATAGTATATTGTTCTTGGGACAGGCTATGTCTGCTGTGTCTGCTAGTCTAGCTAAAGAGGAAGCTAAGGAGAAAGAAATCTGTTGCTAGGTTAATCATTCTGTAATGGATCCTTTGTCCACGGTGTTTCATGGGGCATACAAGCTTGAAAATACAAAATGGTTCCCAGTCCTCTGTATTTTTCTTTTGATTCTATAGTAATGGTGGCAGAAAAGAAGAAAAGAGTCCAGAGAGCACTTATGTCATCTACAAATATTAATTTAACTCTTGGCACTCAAAGTGAGCTATCTTTTTTTCATCGAATCATCAAGGAGTTGATACATTTTTGGAAGAACTGAACCAATCAACCAACAAGCAATTATTGAGAAACTATGAATCGGTCAATAAGTATTTATTAAGCACCTATTATGTACCAGACACTATGCTAAATGCTGGTGATACAAAAAGAGGCAAAACATAGTCCCTGCCCTCAAGGAGCTTACAATCTAATTGGGGAGACAACAAGCCAACAAATAGGTACAAACAAGTGATATATAGGACAAATAGAAAGTAATGAGCAGTGAGCAGGCATTAGATTTAAGAGGAATTGAGAAAGGCTTCCTGTAGAAGATGAAATTTGAATTGGGACTTGAGGAAACTGGGAAAGCCAGGAATTGGAGATAAATGGGGAGAATGTTTCAGGAAGGAGGGAGAGCCAGAGAAAATACCGGGAGCCAAGATGGAGTGTTTTGTTTGTGTAACAGCAAGGGGGCCGGTGATGTTGGATAAAAGAATGTGGCAAGGAATAAGGTGTAAGAAGACTGGAAAAGTGTGTGGGAAGGGAGGGTGATATATTATGGAGAGTTTTGAATGTCAAACAGAGGATTTTGTATGTCATCCTAGAGGAGGTAAGGAGCCACTGGAGTTTATGAAATATCACTCAGTACTACTTTCACTTCCTGGGATCTGAGGGGCACAATACAAAAGCTAGATAGTCTTTGCCCTCAAAGAGCTTACATTCTTTGGGGGTGGGGAATAGGACATGTTTACAGGGAAGTAAATACAGGATAGTTAGAAAACAAAGGCAAAGTGATTTGGGGGCAGCATGCTGACAACTGCTGGAATCAGTATTTCAGATATTCAAAAGGAAATCCTTTTGAAGGAGGTAGCACTTAGGCTAACTGTGAACAGGAACTAGGGATTCCAAGAGGAAGAGGTAGAAGATAGAGCATTCCAGGAGTGAGGACAGCTGGTGCCAAGGTTCAGAGGACAAGATGGAATGTTGTGTATGGACAATGGCGAGTAGGCTGGTTGGGCAGGAAGGTGGTGTTTGAAAAGGAGAATAATGCCTAAGCAGTCTAGAAAGAGAGGCAAAAGTTGAATAGTGAAAAGCTTTTAATGCATGAAGAGTTTGCATTTTCTCTAAGAAATGGGGAGTCTCTAAAGCTTCTTGTAAGAATATTAATTTGGCTATTGTGGGGAGAAGGAATTGGAGAGGGGAAAAGAGGCAGGAAGACCAATTAGGAGACTATTGTAATAGTGTAGGTAAGAAGAGATGAAGGTTTGAACTAAATGGTTGTGATGTGAGTGGAGAAGAAGGGACTGATTCAGGGGATGACTGATTGGATGTCGGGGCGAGGGAGGGAAAGGAAGGAGTTGAGGATGATTCCTAAGCTGTGAACATGGCCAACTAGAAGAATGGTGGTATGCTTGGCAGAATCTGGGAAGTTGGGAGGAGGGGTAGGTTTAGGGGGAAAGATGATGAGTTCTGTTTTGGTCATACTGAATTTGAGATGTGAGTGGGACATCTAGTTGGAGATGTCCACTAGGCAGTTGGAGATGTAGGAATGGAGCACAGAAGAGAGAAGAGGGCTCCAAGTAGATATGGCAGTCATCTATATAGAGAAGATAGCTGGTTTCATGGGAAATGATGAGAGAGACAGAGAGACAGAGGCAGAGGGATAGAAAGACAAAGAGACAGAGAGAGAGAAAACAGAGGGGAGAGAGAGAGATAGGGGAGAGAGAGAGAGAGAGAGAGAGAGAGGAGACAGAGGGGGGGGGAGAGAGAGACAGAGTGGGGGGAGAGAAAGAGGGGGGGAGAGAGAGAGAGAGAGGGAGAGAGGGAGAGAGGGAGAAAGAGAATGGGAGAGATCTTACGATAAAGCCTTGAGGGACACCCATGCCTATGGGGGTGGGATATAGATGATGATGTAGCAAAAAGCCCAAGAACAATTAATTGGATAGGTAGGGAGAGAATCACAACAGAGCAGTGTCATGAAAACCCAAGGAGGAGAGAGTATCCAGCAAGAAGAACTGTTTAAACTATGTCAAGTATCATACAGAGGTCAAGAAGGATGAGGGCTGAGAAAAAGTCATTAGATTTTAATGAAGGGATGGTTTTAATGAAGGGATGATTGGTTAAAGAGATCGATGAAGAGTTCTTTGGTAACACTGGAGAGAACAGTTTCATTTGAACATTGGAGACAAAAGCCAGATTATAAGGGTTTGAGAAATGATTGGGAGGTGAGAAAGTGGAGGCAAAGGGTAGGGATAGATTTTGTAAAGAGTTTCTCTGGGGAAAGGGGGAGAGATAGAGGATGATAGCCTGAAGGTATAACAGGGTCAAGTGAAGCTTTGTAGGGATAGGAGAGATCTGGGCACACCTGTAGGCAGCAAGAAGAAGACAGTGGACAAAGAAAGATGGAAAACTAGGGAGAAGGAAGGGAAGAGGGGCAAAAAAAGGAGGGGCAAAGGTCATGCATACAAGAAGGGTTATTGTCTAGGAGAAGGGTCACTTCATCCTCTGAGACTGGAGCAAAGGAAAATGGGGGATAATGCTGAGGCGATTTAAAGTATGAAATTGAGGAAGAGAAAGCTTGAGGATGATGTCAATTTTTTAGTTTAGTGAAGCTTGGGGCAAGGACCTTGGAGTGGAGTGGAGAAGGAGTGATTTGAACAGAGAAAAGAAAGTTTGAAATAGCCACTGTGGGGAGTGTGAGAATCGATCAGGAAGGGGCAGCTAGGTGATGCAGAGGATAGAGCATCAGCCCTGGAGTCAGGAGGAGCTGAGTTCAAATCTAGCCTCAGACACTTACTAGCTGTGTGATCCTGGGCAAGTCACATATCCCCAATTGTCTCCAAAAAACAAACAAAGCAGCCACAACACAAACACACAAAGAAGAATCCATCAGGGAGGAATAAAAGGGCTGCTGTGCAACAGAGGGAGCCTGATTGAGAATGGGTAAAACATCTTCAGTAGATCTGTTTCAACATGGTTATGTGACTTCCTCTGGTAGTGGTCAGGAGCATGTGAGCAGCTGAAGAGAAGGTAGATGATGGGAATAATCCAAGGTTGGGCATCTGGAAAGAGATGAACAGTAATAGGACAATGGGGCAAGGGATTCTAGGGTTGAGGATGGAATAAAGCAGCAGTGGTTAGTGAAAGGCTCAAGATTTTGAAAGAAAAAAAAAAGTGAGACCAGAGCAGGGGTGATGGTCTGGGAAAACAGGTTGGTGTGAAGGGACTGGAAGTTGAGGGGAGGAAGAAGAGATTTAGGAAGAGTGAGGCACATAGAAAGATGGAAGAATAGGAATTTATGTTCATAAAGAATTTTCAGAATTATGGATTATGGAGGGGGGCGGAGCCAAGATGGCGGCGTAGCAGCAGCAACATATCGCAGCTCTCACATAGCCACCCCAAAATACCATAAAATAGGACTCTAAACCAATCCTAGAACTCCAAAACGCACACAAAGTACTTCCCACTAAAGTC
>CM053588.1:63121376-63163354 GCA_028646515.1 Pseudochirops corinnae | reverse complement strand
AGGAAGGAAGGAAGCAAGGAAGGAAGGAAAGAAGGAAAGAAGGAAGGAAGGAAGGAAGGAAGGAAGGAAGGAAGGAAGGAAGGAAGGAAGGAAGGAAGGAAAATAACAAAGGAAGGATTATGGAATCTAGAGATTTGGAAGATACTTTAAGAATTATTTAGTCCAAACACCCCTTTTTACAGATGAGAAAACTGAGACCCAGAGGGGAAAGTGATTTGCCCAAGGTTAATGAGTTAGTCAAGGCTAGGATCCAGGTTCCCTGACTTCCAGCCCAAAGCTCTGCATCTGCACTACCTTGTCACCCTGTGTCCACCTTCACATTCTCTGCAGTCAGCCAGGCCACCTTGTAGTCAGCCTGTTGTCCCGGGCTTGCTTCTCCCACCTGGGCCAAGACCCTCCATCAGAGAGTTCTAGCATCCATGTCCCCTCTTGTCTTTGGAGCTTTTGCCCCAGGATCATGATGACTTTTTATTTAATGACTAAGTGCCAACTTCCCTGGCCTATTACATCTACTGGGCCCCAGGGGCCAGGCCAGACTGCTTCCACTCCACATTTTACATCCCATATAGCAGACCATCTTGCTATTTGCCTGCTAAGTTGCCACACACACCCCAGCACACAAACACAAATCTTCCACCTCTTGCTTTCAGCATTCTTCCACAATAATCAAATCAGTACTACCATTATTTCTGAAAAAAGATGCCCCATGGATCCACTCACTATCCCTATGACTCCCCAGACACTCCCTTCTGTGGTCACCACTCCCCTATATGTCTCCTATCACAACGTAAGCTTTAACCATCTCACTTATTATATTTGCATCCCCAGCACTTAACACAGCTGGTGCCAAGTAAGTGCTTAACAATTTTTTTCCTTCATTTACTCATCATAGTCTAACATAAACAACCACTGCTGGGCTCAGAGAGCACCCACTCCCACTTTCCAAAGGCACTCTTCTGATGTGGATCCAGGCATGCTGTCTGAATCAGGTTCAAGCCTTAGGGAACCTGACCTCTAACAACAGAAAGGTGAAGCTACCTTTTCTCATACTCTTCAGTTCATTAGACCCCCGATAGTGCAGTACCCCCAGGGGTAATCATTTAAAGTTCCAATTTTGGTTCCTCTCTAGGGTTTCAGTAAAAGGTGGAGCTGCTCAGTGTCCAACAGAAGTCAAATATGGAACAGGAATTTATTTTTTTTACACGAAAGAAATGCTAGGATACAAAAGACTCTCACAACTGCCATGTTGACAAAATAACTAAAGAATTCAAATGAATTCAACAGCTGAGGCTATAACTATTATTACAATCTCTTGGGCGTCTGATTTTTAAACCAGCCTCATCAGAACAGAAAGCAATTGGTGGCACCTGATATATACGGCCACATTTCATTTAGCTCTGCACTTTCCAAACAACTGTCATTCCATTTTTCCGGTAAAATGAGCCAGATTTGGACCCGTATTCTTATTGATGATTATGTCTTGATGGTTGTCTTCTCCAAGATTACTAAAAGAGTTGCTGGTGACTCCTTCCCATGCCTCCAGTCAGCTCAGATCAAAAGAACTCAAAACCTGGAGACCTCTCAAAATCACAAGCTCACCTTTAAGCCTGGAAATATCTACCTTGAAAATATCTACCTTTTCTAGAAAAAATTCTACCTTTTCAAGAAAGAAAGCACAAAGTAAAAAAAGTAGCCAGGACCCCAGGCACAAGCTCACCTGCTTGAATTTATGCTCCATGTGGGAGCTATAGTAGGGTGGAAGGAAAGATCACCACCCATCCCCCAACTCCTCACTGGGAGACTAGAGACGAAGCATACTACTCTCCACCAGGGAGAGGCTAAGCAAGAGAATGACTTGTAAACAGGCTCTTCTTTTTTAAAAGCCTATGAAATCAACAGCTACCCTGAACCAGTAGTCAATGATGGAAGGCAGGGGGCGGCTAGGTGGTGCAGTAAGTAGAGCACCAGCCCTGGAGTCAGGAGGACCTGAGTTCAAATCTGGCCTCAGACACTTAACACTCACTAGCTGTGTGACCTTGGGCAAGTCACTTAACCCCAATTGCCCTGCCCCTCCCCCCTCCAAAAAAAAGCAAAAAAAAAATTGATGGAAAGCAGTGTGCTTCATCATTTCAAATCACCCACATCCTTCAGCACTGAACCACTATTTGGCCAAAAGCAGCCCAGGAGTTCATCATCCCTAAGAGGCTAGGTACTAAGCCACAACACATCATCCAGAACCAGGGAAGGCAACTTTGGACATGTTCCGTGGGATGGTCTTAATTATGGCAGGATCATAGATGTTTAGCTGGATATCACCTCACCCAACTCCACTCATTTTGTGGATGAAGAATCAGGCCCACAAGGATTAAGTGACCTGCTGAAAGTCATACAGGTAGACATTAACAGGGCCGGGTTCTGAAGCCTTTGACTCTAAATCCTATGTTCTTTCAAATGTATCATGCTGGCCCTCAAATTGTGGTCTCCTGGGTCAGACAAACCCAACAGGTCCTTCTCTCATGGACTTCAAGAAGGAGATCAGTAGATAGACAGGGAGAGACAGACAAAAAGATAATACATGATAGACCAATAAATGACTGGAGAGATATATAGATGGATGAATATAGATAGATGAATGGATATAGTTGGATGGATAGATATAGATGGATAGAAGGATGGATGGTGACAGATAGATAGATAGATAGATAGATAGATAGATAGATAGATAGATGATAGATAGGTAGATAGATGATAGATAGACAGATAGATAGATAGATAGATAGATAGATAGATAGATAGATGACAGAGCATTAATTAAATACTTACTATGTTCCAGGAATTATGTGATGTGTCAAGCATACTAACACAAGCCAAAACATAGGACCTACTTTCAAGGGGCTTACATTTTAAGGAGGAAGACATAAAGGGAAGCTAGAAAGCCCGGGGATAGGAGAGGATCCCTGCAATTACGCCAGCCAGGTGCTGACAGGGAGATTAAGTCTAGAGAGTAAGCAGTGGAGCTGGGAGTAAAGTGAGCATGGCCTGAACATCTCATGGAATCATGGTCCAGGCCAGGAATTCACCAGAGGACCACAGAGCAAAAGCATTTCTAGGGTAAGAAAGCTGCTGGGAGGGAGGTGGAGAAGTCAGGAGAGGGAGGAATGGAACTGAGAGGGAAGAGAGTATATAGCCTGAACACTTTTTTATAACAATTATGTTGTTTTCCATACTGTCTGACTCTTTATGGTCCCATTTGGGGTTTTCTTGGCAAAGTTATTGGAGTGCTTTGCCATTTCCTTCTCCAGCTCATTTTACAGATGAGGAAACTGAGGCAAAATGGGTTAAGTGACTTGCCCAGGGTCACAAAGCTAGTAAATGTCTGAAGCCAAATTTGACCTCAGGAAGATGATGAACCTTCCTGACTCTAGGCCTGGTGCTCTATTCACTGCTCCATCTAGCTGTTCTATTGTAACAATAGCACTTAACTAGTGTAATTTATTAAGATTATATATATATATATGTATGTATGTATGTATGTATGTATGTATACATACACACACAATGTTACATAATAATCTATCATGAGAATAGCATTTAGATAGCCCTTTAAGGTTTGCAAAATACTTTCCTTATGTTCTCTTCTTTGCTCCTCACAACAAACCTGCAAGGTAGGCGCTGTTATGATGCCCACTTTACAGATGAGGAAGCTGAGGCTACCAGAAATTTCAGGACTTGCCTAGGATATTAGCCCTAGGGTCAGACAAGATTTGAACTCAGATTTTCCTCACACCGACTTCACTCCTCAATCCACTATGCCCTCCAGCTGCTTTATACCACCCAGGCATTCGTGTTGAAGCAATTATTCTGAGTCCTCCCCACTCTATCATCCTCCAAAGCAACTAGGGGTTGCCACAGTGTACAGAGGCACCAGGCCTGGAGTCCGGGAGACCTAAATTCAAATCTGGCCTCTGACACTTACCAGCTGCGTGACCCTAGACAAGTCACTTAACCCTATTTGCCTCAGTTTCCTCATCTGTCAAATGAACTAGAGGAGGAAATGGCAAACCACTGCAGTATCTTTGCCAAGAAAACTCCAAATGGAGTCACAAAGAGTAAAAAACGACTGAACAATAACAAAAGCTAAACCAGAACATCCCATTCAACTGTGACTCTCTCCGGGAGGCCAGAGGGTTGAAGCCTGACTAGATCCTATGTCCCCGTATCTGGGCATGGAACAGAAAGATTCACCAACTCTTTGGGACACTGGTACAGAAAACTAAGGAGGTAACACCCCCCTCCCCAGGCAGATATCTTACTAGTGCAAAGAACACATTCTCGGAGGCCTCTGCAGGCACCTTGCCCTCCCAGGGAGGGAACAAAGCCATACTTTCAGCCCCTACAATCTGGTTGTAGCCAGAAACATCTCCCCCACTACACACCGCCACCACTACGACCAAGAGGGTCCCATTCTCTATCAATGCAAATCCTCGATGCCTAGAGGGAGTTCAGTAGCACAGTGGATAGAGCGCTGAGCCAAGCGCTGAGTTCCAATCTGGCTTCAGATACTTACTAGCTGGGAGAGTGTGGCCCGGGGCAACACATTTAACCTCTGCCTGCTTTAGTTTCTTCAACTGTAAAATGAAGATAATATAATCCTGTCTCCCAGGATTGTCATGAGGAGCACATGAGATATTTGCAAAGGGCACATTTGCATATTAGCACAGCACCTGGTATACAGCAGGCCCTTAATAAATGCTCGTTTCCTGCCTTTCTTCCTAGTTCCTTCAAGTCCCACCCGGGTAAATCTGCCCCTTCATTGGCTTCCTACAGCTGCTACTTTCTATAGATCATCTCTTAGCCCCTCACTATATGCTGCTATTTTCCATTCCCTGCTTCATACGGATGAGTCCTGACTCCCCATCAAGACTGAGGATAGAGACTGTGTCTGAAATCTTCTGCATTCTCCATAGAATCTGGCCTGGTAGCATAGTAAGTGATTCTTCATGACTTGTGAGAGATGTGACAAAAGTATCCCTATATGACCAATGAAGCAACTCAGGTACAATGAGAGTGGATAGACAAACAGAAGGGTTTTTCCTCTAGTCTTGTGATTTTATTGATGTAGGGAACTCTCAGCATGGAAACTCCCTCCACCAATACAGGTTGGCAACTCCTTATAACTTGTAGTCACATGGATCATATATTCTCAGGCTGGAAAGGCCCTTCGAAGTCACTGGGTCCAACTCCCCCCCCCCCCCATTTCAAAGATGAGGAAGCTGAGGTCCAAAGATGCTAAGTGACTTGACTTAGGTTACAAAGAAAGCATGTGGAAGAGCTGAGATTTGAACCCAGATCCTCTGGCTTGTGCAATCAGAGGTTGTGACTTGTCAGAAGCTTAAACCTAGATCTTCCTGACTCCAAGGCTGGTTCTCTATCTATAATACACCGTCTTTTTGATAGAAAAGTACAGAAATAAGCTCTTTTATTGTGGTGTCAAAGAACTGGAAAGTAAAGGGGAAGAGGTACCCATCATTTGAGGAATGACTGAACAAGGTATGTTATATGAACATAATGCAAGACTATGGCACTGTAAGAAATTATGGAAAGGATTTCAGAGAATCCTGAGAAGATTTGTATGAATTGATGTAGATGGAAGTGAACAGAACCAGGGGACCTACTTATATATTAACATTTTTAAAACAAACAACTTTGAAAGACTTGAGAATTCTGATCAATGCAAAAACCAACCATGATTCCAGAGATGATGAAGTATGCTACCCACCTCCCAGCAGAGAAGGGATAGACTCAGAGTACAGGTGGAGAACTATATTGTTTGGATAAGGCCATTAAAGGAATTTGTTTTGCTTTGCTAGGCATAATTGTTATAAAAGTTTTTTTCTTTTTTTATCATGGGAAGATGAGAGAGAAAGAAAATAGATTTTTGTTCATTGAAAAATACAAAATAATTTTGTCCAGGCAAAAAATAGGCTGATACTTGAGCAGCTGAGCAGAAGTATCCAGTGTAAAAGGTCCACTCTGGACACTGATGGACCCATTAGTTCCTTTATCCTCCTCATGGTCAACCTAGGTAGAACCGTACTTCAAAGATGCATGATTTTATTGGGGTCAGCATATATCAATATAAAAGTCATCAACATAAATTTAAACTCCTCCATCCTTAGAGGAGTTGCTGTGGCCAAAAGAATTGTATGTGAATGTTTCCAAATGTTTCATTTCAGCTCTGAGACCTCATGAGTCAGAAATGGAGAGGATCTGAGTCCCTGCGGCGTCTGGTGGTCAGACCTACTGTGTTAGGAGTACACTTTTCCATCAGTCCTAGGAAGAAAGATCTTGTTCTTTTTCTGACAGAGCAGGGACTTCACATGGGAGGTGCCCTTCCCTGGGTACCAATTCAGGAGGGGAGGGAGGTCACTGTCCTAAGTCTCATTCTGCAGCTCTGATTCTCCTCCACACACACACCCTCCAGCTCCCTATGTCCCCACATCTGGGCATGAAACACTATGGGACACTATGGTGGAACTATTCAGGAGATATGCCAAGAAAAAAACTGGCAAGGGTGTGGAAGACCATACCAGGCAGTCCCTTCCTATGAAGGATACATGGTGGGAGGATTATCAATGACAAAAGGCAACATTGGGGCTCCCCTATTTTAGACATCATCTCCAAGGTGCCAAGCCATGACAGAAGCCCTCAAAGGGGCCATGTCCTCAATAGGCTCCATCTTAACTACTCAGAGCCTACTCTGAACTACTCACCATGAGCTGGAATCTAGCGTGACCTTTGGTACCCCTACTCTGGCCTCTAGAACTCTAGGACTGCTCATTGGGAGAAATGTCTAGCTATGGGGCCAGACATTTGGATCTTTGGTTAGCAGCTGGCCTCCCAATACCCCACTGAAATCATAGGTTCAAAGCTTAGAAGTAGGATGTGAACCACACTGCCGATTTTACAGATGAGGAAACCTGAGGGCCAGAGAGGAAGTGATTTGACCAAGGTAACACAGTAGCATAATCAGGTTCAAACCCAAATCTCCTGACTTTTAAATTCAGCAGTTTTTCCACCACATCACCACAACCTCCCGGGGTCATAAAGTAGGAAAGGCAGGTACACGGAGATCCAATCCATGGCATTCAGAGAGCTCTTTTATTTACAAAGCGATTTACAAACATCAGCTTGTGACTCCCCACAGCCCCTTGCGAGGTAGGTCAGTAAGTCATATCTACAGTTTACAGATGGGGAAACTGAGGCACAGAATGGGGATGTGGCCTGCCCCATTGTGAAAAGATCTTTCTTGTCCCCATCCGTGGAAGAAAAGAAGAGAAGAAACATATGCATCCTTGCTCCTGGGATCACCCAGACATGCGAGTAAACACCCGTGTTCTGGTGCTCCAGCACACTCTGATGCTCCCCTCTACCCTCAGGGGTCTATGGACTCCCCATTCCCCATGGTGGTCTACAGTTCAGCCTTGCAGATTGTCACTCGCCTGGGCTAGGCCAGTGAGGACAAAGCTCTGAGTGAAGGAGGAGCGAGGAGAGGGTAATGAATCAGCTTCATTCTCAGAACACAGTGGGCTGGAGATATCGGGGTAAAGGGAAACTGGTCAGGGAGCTCTCAGCACCCCCTGGTTCAGGCATCTGGCATCTGGTTCAGAGAAGAGTTTGGGGCTGGAGGGCCAGAACCCCTTGGGTCATGAAAAAACATTCTGGGGGATGCAGAAGATGAGTAACCCAAGGAAATGAGCTGGCCTGGGAAGGTGAAGGGGGTAGATCAGTGCCAGGCGGGCTGACTGGTCACTGGGGGTCAGGGAGGAGAGGGTATGACCTCTCAGACACAAGGAAAAGGTTAGTGTCCACTCATTAGAGCCTGCCAAGTCCCTAGTGGGAAAGTCCAATGGGTACCACTACCTCTTACAGGGAAGTCATAGTTAGGACTCTGTCCTCTTAACCCGGCACCTGACTAGACTCCAAACCCCACCAGCTCACCAGCCTCAAAGTCGCCTTCTTCCCTTTGTACTCCCAAGCCCTGAAAGACTGAAATACCTATAACCGCCTCAAGGCCCTTTCCTGATGATCTAAATGCTCTCTCAGTCAAGGGCTGCCCAGCTCCATCATGGGCTCAAGGACCCAATCTCAGGGCAAAGCAGCTGCGGTTGACAAACTCCTATCCCCTCCAAGGTCTGATAAAGCCAGCCTGGCACACCCACTAAGACAACCGCCTCTTTGCTCTGTGGTCCCATCCTAACAACACCAAAGTCCTTTTACTAGGCCCATATGAGCCCGAGTGGTGCTGGGAGGCTACACTCGCCCCATCCCCAGCCACCCCCTCCATTTGGTCCCTAAAAGCTTCCCGGGTACCAGGACTGACCTAGAGAAAACCCCAATCCAGCATAGTGCCACCTCCTATCTACAGGGCCTCCCCCTCACACTCTTTCTCCAAAGGCCACTGAATGGGGGCTATGCCTAAGAAGGGAGAGGACAGGATGGTGTCAGAGCCAGGGTGACCTAGGGCAGGCAAATGGGCGACCAGGTCATTCCCTCATGCCAGGGTTCTCACTTGCAGGTGGGACGGCAGGTGATGGGAGGGCCAGCCTCTGGGGGATGAGTCCCCTCCCCTCCAAGACTTAGCACATCTCACGCTATCTGGTCTCCAATGATTCCAGGTATTCCAGGGCCACATCATAGCAGAAATGGTACTGCTCCTGGAAGGGAAGGAGAGAAGGAGCAAGGGAGGAAGAAGAGGTGGTGAGCTATTATGAGGGCTGTTTCTGCCCATCCACCTGCATACCCCATTCCCCAACATATCACTGTCCAAGGGAAAAGAGACCAGGATGGGAAGCTTTCTTAATAAGGCTAAGATAAGAAGCCTGATATCCTAGAGTTCTCAGTCAGTAAGCTATTAAGATGCCACTCAAGGAGAGACAAGGGATAAGTTTGGGGACATTAACCATAGACATGGGGGTCTTTCTAGGTGCTGGACTCTGAGGATAAGCATTCATTATAGCATGAATTGGCACTGGGCACTGAAATAAGGATGGGTTACTAGACAAAATAAATGGCATAGATAATAAGTATGGGGCAGAAGGTATGGGATGAACTCAGTGCTGGCATAGAATGGAGAGAGCACTGGGCACAGATGAGATGCTGATTGTGAGATATGGAACAGAAATGTCACCAAGAACAGGTTATGGAATTAACAGAATGGTGGACATGGGAAAAACAGAAACAAATCCCTGGGCACAGAATATAGAATGGATGGGTGCTGATGACAAATTATAGACAGAGTACTGATTATGGGATGAACAGGGAATTGAGCATGGATGGGATGCTGGGAATGGGATATAGAATGAACAGGGCATTGAAAATGGAGTATGTGTGTGATGATGTGTAAAATGGATGGAATACTGGGAACAGAGTATAAAATAGGCTCTAGGCATGGGGGCACTAGGTATGGAATCAACAGGGAATTTGGCATAGAATTTATAATGTCTAGGGCATAGGGTATCAAATGGACAGGATGCTGGCATATGTTATGAAATGGACTAAATGTTGGACATTAGGTATGAAGTGGCCTGGGCATTAGGCACAGATGAGATGCTAGGCATAGAATGCGGAATGGATGGGCGCCGGGCATGAGCTACAGAAAGGATGCTGAGCATGAAACAGACATGAGGCTGGGCATGGATGGGACGCTTAGCATGAGATAAAGGACAAGCTACTCAGCCTGGACATGGCATCAGGCATGGAGTATGGAAGTTTAGGGACTAAAATGAATGGGATACTCAGCACAGGATATGGGAGAAGGGCCCCTGGAGTGGGGTAAGTATGTAATAGAGAGGATGCTGGACTTGGCATGGCAGAATGGATAGGAGAGCAGGGATGAAGTATGAAAGGGACGGGGCATCGATCCAGGGGTAAAGACGGGCACTAGGACATGCAATGGATGGGATGCTGAGTACAGGTTATAGAACAGGCACAGAATGTGGATGAGGTGTCAGGAATGGAATAGACAAGGCATTAGGCACAAATGAGATGCTGGGTGTGCAGTACCAGAATGGACGGATGCTAGACATATGTTATAGAATATTGAGATTAGAGTAGACCCCTGTTTGGTATGCTGGGCATCATTTATGAAAAGGACAGGACTCTGGGCACGGGCTATAGATGGGTGTAGGATATAGAATAGGTGCACGTTGGGCACAAAGAATGGATTGGCTTGGAATAAATAGGGTGCTGGCTATGGGAAGGATGGGGTGCCAGGCACAAGGGGACCCACTCACCAGAGTTTCCACCATGTTGGGCTTGTAGTTACGCAACATCTTGGCAGCAAAGAAAACATCCACCAGGTTGTGGCAGCGAATCATCTCCAGGACTGTGGTAGAGGCACAGAAGGTACCACTGCGACCACCTCCATTCCTGTCAAAAGGGGGAAGGCCCAGACTTTGAGGGGGAAGGTTCCCAGAGATACCCAGAGGGATAGATAGAGAGATATTGCTAGAGACAGAGACACCCAAAGACAGAGACAGGAGATGGAGAAACAGCTAGCCAGAAATCTCAGAGAGACCTACATAACAGAAAGAGAAAGACAGGGCGTGGCCCACACCTGGAATGCTCTCCATCCTCAACCATGAGCTTCCTTTAGGTTTCAAACTAAGTGCCACATCCTGACCACCACCATCATCACCCTACTCCACCCACCATGTTTGCTCTTTCCTCTAATTGTCTTGCATTTATTTATATGTGCAGAGGGGGTATGGTATAGTGAGAAGAGATGCTGACCTTGAAGTCAGGGAGCCCTGGGTTCAAGTCCTGACTCTGACACAGACTGGCCGTGTAACCCTGAGAAAGTCACCTAGCTTGTCAGTGCCTCTGATACCAAAGACTCCAAGATGCCGAACAGATGCCCATCTACAATGGTCAGCACATCAGTCAGTCAATAGACATTTATTAAGCTCCTACTGCATCCTGAGCATGGGGGATGCAAAGAAAGGCAAAAGATAGTCTCTGCATCAAGGAGCTCAGTCTATGGAGGAGATAACATGTAAACAACTAGATACAAATACACTATCGACAGAACAAATAATCAATAGAAGGAAAGCACTAGAATTAATTGGTAGAGGTAGTTCCTTATCAGGAGATTCCTACATCAATAAAATCATAGGGTGTGTACAGGGTGTGTATGTGCAGTAGACTGTAAGCTTCTTGAGGACAGGGACTATTTCATTTTTCTCTTTGTAGATGTTCTTGACACACAGTAGGTGCTTAATGAATGTCTGCTGAGAAGTAGGGAGGAATCAGTGAGTAGCAAGCAAACATGTTCATGTCCGGGTCGTGCTCACTCCTCAGCCTGCCTACCTCCTCCACCCCCAGCATGCCCCATCCTTCCCCAGGATAGTCTATGGCTCCTCCATCTCCTTCCCAGATGAGGAATCCAGCCCATCAGAGCCTTAATTTTCCAAAGGGGACCAGTTGTGCAGAATGAAGGGAACTCAGGAACCTGCTATCTGGGCTTCTCACTCCGGAGAACCCTCCTCATGCTCTTCTGTCTACCACAACCCTGACACTCAGCCACCACCTAGTATAGAGCTAAAGTGAGCAAACCGGTCTAACCTAGGTCACGGCAAGCAGGATAGTTGTCCCAAGGTGGCCAAAAGACGAGAGCCCACCAGGAAAGCTTCTCCCTACCTTCATGCCAACCAGGCATGTTGTTGGGCATGAGGACAGAGATCCTGTTGTCAGGGCCTGTCCTCAGCTAGCTGAGCATTTGTCCTGCCTGGGCCAAGGAGGTGACTCCCCAGACAGAGATTTTCTTAACCTTTTGTTGTGTTCTGTTCCCCTCTGGCAGTCTGGTGAAGCCTATAGACCCCTACTCAGAATATGTTGGGGGGTTTTTAATTGAAGGAAAAGCTAAATTTTAATTAGGTTAGTGAATAAGAAGATGTAATTGCTTTCCCATCCAAATTCACAGATCCTCAGAAATCTTGGTCTATGAATTTTAGGTTAAGAATTCTTGCCTTAGGGTGGCTAGGTGGCACAGTGAATAGAACACCAGCCCTGGAGTCAGGAGGACCTGAGTTCAAATTCGACCTCAGACACTTAACACTTACTAGCCATGTGACCTTGGGCAAGTTGCTTAACCCCAATTGCCCTGCCCTCCCCCCTCCAAAAAGAAAAAAAGCTGGGAATTCTATAGGATTTGGGACCCCACAGAGAAGGTACTCCCTCCACCATACCTCCAAGCATACACCCCTGGTGAATTGGCAGCTTTCCCTGTCTGTTAACTTCCCTGCTCTGGTCCCCCTCAGTGCCCTTAAACAGGCCCTGCCATGAAAAAGGCTGATGCAGCACCCCAGGGCTGAGGTGGGGAGGGAGTGGTTGGAGAGGTCAGCACGTACTGTGGGTGAAACTTTTTTTTGTTGACTCAGCCGAATAGAAGAGCCTGATGCATGATTTATCTGAGTGTCTGAACTTTTGAGCCAGAAAGGCCTCCAGAAGCCAGCTTGTCCAATCCCCTTATTTCACAGATGAGGAAACTGAGGCCCAGATACCACAGTTGCCCAGGGATTAAGTGGCAGAGGACTCAGCCCCAGGGTCTCTCCAGGGCCAGTTCTTAGGGCCCCAGAGAGAGGTCCCAAAGCCCAGCCATGAGCTCTGCAGGTGCCGCCCCCAACCCCACCTTTGGTCAGGGTTCCAGTACATGCCGCTCCCCAGTGGGCTCCTGGCTTTCAGTGCCCAGCCCACTCTAGCCCCTCAAGTCACTCACAGGCAATGCACGATGGTCCGCCCCTCCCCACTCTCAGCCTGCCATTTCTCCACCTCGGCCAGCAAGTGCAGGAAGGCCTTCTTGGAGTCAGGAGTGTCCCGGTACGCTGACCAGCGCAGAAACTGGAAGTGTCGGACCAGCAGATGTCCTTCCTGCAGCTAGTGAGGGCAAGGGCAGAGGTCAGGGAGGACAGAGGGAGCAGGCAGATGGGGAGCATCCATGACAGAGGGAGAGGGGAACCTCAGAATCAAAGGGATATTGGGGTTCAGGGGATGGGGCATCAGTGACAAGCAGACATTGTGGGCAAGAAGATGGGGAACATCAGAATCAGGAAGGACAATGGGGTACAAGGCATCAAGGGGAAGAGGAGGGAGACCAACAGGGACTGAGTGATGTGAGGGTCAGGGAGATGAGAGAAATTAAGGTAAGAGAATGAGGAAACATCAGGCCTAGAGGGCCCAAAGGTCAGGAGAACAAGGAGACCACAGTATCAGAAGGATTGGGGGGGGGAACCTTCAGCATCAAGGGGCAAAGGACACAAGGAGCAGTGGCTGGGAAACAGGAGGATGAGGGCTGAGTGCAGAGAGGACAAGACGGCATCAGAGGCTCCAAGGCTAGGAAATGGGGGGGCCCTGAGAGCAGAAGGAGGCAGGGGCACTGAGGGCAGAAGGGGAGGAGGACAGCAAAGCCAGAAGGAAAGGGAATCCACAGGCAGGGGATAGGAGCGCCTCGATGACGTGGAAATGGGAGCAGCAGGACTTGGGGAAGAGACACTCCCAATCCAGCAGCCGGGCCTCAAGTATATGTATGATAATCACAAGGAAATTCAATCTGTGGAGCCGAAATACTAATGCCTCTCAGTTTAATTAGTTGATAATTAAGTCCTGCTTATATGCATGCATACACACACACACACACACACACACACACACACACACACTCACACTTACCCGAGTGAGGTTCTGAACTCGGAAGAGGCGAGCAATGAGGTCATCGTCTGCTGTGCCAGACACAAACTCCACGTCCATGGGGCCATACTGCTGGCGACCAGGCTCTGGCCAGTACTGGGGGCAGGGCTGGGGGGGGAGGGGTGCAATCAGAAGGGGAGTGAGGGCCTCATCACTCCCAGACACAGTGACCCACATCTATGCACACACACACACACACACACACACACACACACACACACACACACACACTCACACACACTCACACACACATGCATACACCTGTTCTTTTCTTCAGGATCCCTTTTCTGGTCCCCCCCAGCTTTACAGTTCCCCTGCATATATCTTACGTGTACCCAGTTATTTGCACATCTCCCTCATCAGACCGTGAGCTCCCTGACAGCTGAACACAGTGCCGGGCACACTGTGCACCATTAATAAATGCTTGTGGACTGATGGCCTCCCCTACTCACATCTCCACAGAGCCACACTGACATTCACCCACACACACTGACACAGTCTGTACACGTGCACCAACAGACACACACATGAACACACACAAGGCTCTATCCTGACACCCAGGCACCCTGCCACCTTCACACTCTCACAAAGACACTAGTGCCCACAACCCCACCACCTCACATGCCTATATGCAGAGACTAGATCCACAGAAACACACAGCTAGCTGTCCGTAGATTCACCCCCAGACACAAACACACAAAGGCACCCAGAGAGAAGGAGTCACTTCTCTCCTACCATCCCCCACGTGGATTTGCCCAGACTCAAGATTGTCCAATTCCAAGGATGCCTTGGGTGTCACATCCCTGGGCTGGGCTGGGCTGGGCTGGGCTGGACTCAGGGAATGAAGCATAAGTCAGTATCTACAATGCAGCTCAGCCCCAAAAGCCAATCGCCCCAAGGGCA
Organism: Pseudochirops corinnae; assembly: GCA_028646515.1. NCBI lineage: Eukaryota > Metazoa > Chordata > Mammalia > Diprotodontia > Pseudocheiridae > Pseudochirops > Pseudochirops corinnae. Next base: position 63,148,705 of record CM053588.1, on the reverse strand, counting down.
GGCATCAGAGTGGCTAGAACATGGGATCTCAACTCAGGACTCAAGCCCTGTCTGACCACCTGTGAGACCCTGGGCAAGCGATTTAACCTCTCTAGGCTTCTATTTCCTCATTTGAAAAATGAAGAGACTGGACTAAACAATCTCGGGGATCCCTACAAGTACTAAATCTATGATCCTATGATTTGGGCCGGGGTCTGGGGGGAGGGGGGGTGCCAAAGACAAAGTGGGGTCACCACAGCAATGTAGGTGTCTACACCTTCCTCAGCAAGTCAGTCACTGGCAAATGCATTGCCATAGGTTCAGGCAAGGAAATAGCAGAAGTGAGGAGAAATTGTATTTCCCTCCCTTCCTTGCAGAGATGGGGGGCTATGGGTGTGGAACATTGTCTATACCATCAGACTCAGTTAAAGTAGGAGCCTTCCTGAACTGGTTTTTTTTTCTTCTTTTTTTATTCTTTGTCATAAGGGATGGTTCTCTGAGAAGTGAGGTACATATAGAAATCAACGTGATAGTTTGGAAAAGATGGGGAGAAAATTTGGAACTCAAAATCTTGTGAAAGTGAATGTTAAAAACTAAAAATAAATTAATAGGAACAATAAAAAATTTTAAAAAAAGAAATGAATGTGATGGAAAAACAAAAGATAGGAAGCTGAAAACTAAAAATAAATTAAAAGGAACAATGAAAAATTTTTTAAAAGAAATTAATGTGATGGAGAAACAAAAGATAGGAATAAAAGTATGTTTAATTTTTTAAAAATGCAAGGATAGTGGTCTAGATGACCACTAATGTGTCCTTTCCAGTACTAGTCAGTCAGTTAATAAACATTTATTAAGTGCCTACCACATGCCAGTCCATGCGTTAGATGCTGAGGATTTTTTTTTAAAGGGCAGAAGGCAGTTTCTGCTTTTAAGAAGTTCACAGACAAATGGGGAGAAATAAAAGTTATAAATGAAAAGTTCTCTGATTCCCTTCTCAGCAAAGGACAATCCTTACCCTTCACTAAGAGGAGGAGGTGACTTACAAGGCCTTGCACGGCCAGTTCGAGCCAGGCCTGGGGTTTGAAACTGACCTTCCGGCTCCCAGGCCAGACCTTCCAAATTGGCCTGGACTCCATCTCAGCACATCAGCTCACCAGCCCAGGCTGGAGCCCTAATTCTGCAGACTTGGGGGCACCTGCTTCTGTGATCCCTCCCCTTTCTCCCAGCATTGATGGTCAAGAGAAGCAGAACACATCCCCTGGGTAGCTATGACCAGATTACTCCATCTGCCTGAGGGTCATTGTGAACTGAAACTCATAAAATCCCTCAGTTAATGAAGTCTCCTGTGCTATCTGTTAAAAGCCCATGAACTTAATTGTATATAAAGCCCACTTCCCATTGGAGTTAATGAACAGAGCAGAGCCATAACCAGCAGCCTCTGCACCCCCGGCAAGTGATACCGAATGCCCTCAGTTCAGTTGGGAAGGAAAGAGGAAAGATGGTAAAGAACTTTGAACAATGTAAGGCCATTTCTGGGGAAATCACTGGGGAGAGAAAGTGGGGTGGGACACAGCAGACAAGGAGCTAATCAGAACGTGGCCATATGGAGGATGAAGCCCCCTCCAAAAGAGTCTCATTTTAAATAATTATGCTTTTAAAAATTTATATAGCTTTTATTTCTAAATATATACTTCCTCCTTTACCTAAAGAGTCATCCCTTATCAGAAAGAACAGTAAAAAAAAAAATTAATTACTCTTGCTAAGATGCTAAACTCAATGGATTCTACAATTCTAAAGGACTAAAAAGGTTGTCAACCACAACGCCTCTAGATTTCAGCCCTGGGAAAAGCCCTGATCACCGTATTTGTTAACAGGACTACATTCACTGGCCATGGGAGGTTTTTTCTCAATCCATTTTGGTGTCAATGGGTAAGGGCTGAACATTCTATTCCTAGGGTTCCTTCCCTTTGTTCAGAAGCCTTTCCCCACATCTGGTGCCTCCCCAGATCCAAGGCTCCCAGATGCCACTGAGAAAGAGTGAGGGCTGATGCCCATGGAAAGGTCTGAGGGTCATACCCTCCTTCACATTCTTGAGTTTTGGCCCAGTTCTGTCCCCAAGGCCCAACTTACATCCTGGTCAGTCTTGGGGATATCTTTACCAGGACGGGAGATCAATATTGTCTTTTATCTCTGGCTTGCAGACCCCAACAGCTCTCCTCCCCTCCTCCCCATGGGCCCTTTAAGGACTCCAAAACCAATAATTACCCTCCCCTTCAGACTCAACTAACTGAGAAACTCCAACCCCTATCATTAGAGAAAAGTAAGTAGTGTGAGGCAACAAAAAGAGTAACAGACTGGTGATCAGAAGATCTGGGTTCGGGTCCTGACTCCTACAACTACTGGCAGTTCAACACGAGGCAAATCAGTCAAGCCCTCCCCACAGACACACTCACCCAGGCAGAATTGGACTGGTTCAGCTGATTGAGCATGACGATGGAAGTGCAGCCGTAATCATAGACCAGGCGCCAGAAATCAGGGGTCGTGCTCTGCAGCGGATGTAGGGTGACGATGAAGGCCGCACTTTGGGTATAACTCTGCAAGGGAAGAGAAGGTCCAACACCCACCACCTCAATCCTCTGAAGGACCTCAGAATGAACACACAGTCCCTCCTACCCAGCCCAAAGGAGCTCATTCCAGGCCAGCTGAAACGCATAGCTAGATTCTTCTACCTTGCATCAGCTACCCCATTTTGCATACAGGGAGCAATAAGGCTTGATTGTCAACATAAAAGTCATAAAGAGAAGCCCCATGGCCCAGCCCCAAGGGAACTATAGAATCTCAGAACTGAAAGGGACCTTAGCACATAGAACACTGGAACTGTGAGAGGTGTTGGAACATAGAATGACCCAGAAGGAACCTCATAACACAGAATGTCAGGACTTTACAATATAGAATATTGGAAGTAGAAAAGACCTTGGTACAAAGAATGTAGAACACCAAATTTCAAATCTTAGAATGTAGAATGTTAGAATACAGAATATCAAGGCGGGGAGGGCCTTTAGAACATCAAAATATCAGAAGTAGAAGGGACTTTAGAACATAGAATCTTAGAACACCAAATTTCAGATCTAGAAAGAATCCTAGAACATAGAATGTTAGAATATAGAATGTCAGGGCTAGGAGAGACTTTAGAACACAGAATATTGGAGGCAAAAGTGACCTTAGAACACTGAATTTCAGAGCTAGAAAGGAGGATATAGAATTTCAGAGATAGAAGGACCCTTAGAACACAGATTCCAGTGAAAGCTATATAAACTCAAAAGATATTCCAAGGGCTGGAAGGCATCTCATAAGTAATCTAGTCCCAGCTTCTTAACAATGGAACACACACTAACCACAACTTCTCACCCTACAAGGAATTCCTTTAACAGACTCCCTAACAAGTAATCTCATTTGCCCATGTGAACCCTCCCAGGATTAGAAGCCTTTAGTCTTTCCTCTCTAGGGTATATAGCCTTGGTTCTTTTAACCATTACCACATGAATGCTACTGATGTTTCTTCCACTGTGGATCTGGTGGGTCATTAATTTTTTTAGCCTCAGTATAGGATCTTTTTATTTGTTACTATGTCATTTTATTGGTTGCTGCCCATCACTTTAGCCTGTCAACCTATCCAGAGTTCTAAGAGGCCATCATTATCATCAGCACTTTTTTTTCAAACTGGTACAAATCCTGGCAAACTTATTAAAAGTCACGTCACCTGCTAGTCCCTGTATTCCACCCAATTCAGCAAACATTTATTAAACATTTCCTATGTCCAGGGCAATATGTTAGGCCCTGAATGCTCTGAACTTGAGGTTAAAATCAAGTATGAAAAAAAGAAGAATCTTTATCTCAAAAAGTTCAGTTATGGGTGCTCCTTCCCTTAACCTGGTTATAAAATGTCTCATTCATGAACTTCCCTATCACCAATTTATTTCATTGGGCAAAAGTCAGCTTAAGTTCCTTGATGTAATAACACCTTTAATTCAGTTTAGTTCAACATACGACATTTAGTTCAGTTTCATATTCTAACAAGTACTGGGGAAAGATCCATTACCAGCTATACAATAACACCTTTCTTCTCATCTTCCTCAACATGTATGGCAATTTAAAGGAGTTATTCTTCCAGTTTCCTAGTTTCATTAGATACGCATTTATAGGGTAATAAGTGTTGATGCTGGTAATTAGCACTATTATTAACTCAACTGAACAAACATTTCTCTTTTTAAAGCTTCTCGCTCTCCTTTGGGAAGTCCTCTGATGCTGTGCCACCTGATGCTGACAAAATGGGGAACCCCACAGAGGATTCTGAGGATGCCTGGAACGAGACTATCCAGATTCCCAAGGGATCTTCTCTGGTGGAACCGAGTCAACTCTTACAGCCTTCCATCAGCTAGAGAGAGACCTGGAGTCTGCAAAGCCCCCTATATGGCTCCTAGACTAGCACCAAGGCCATCTAAATTCATGGGAAACCTTCTGGGATGACAAAAAGCAGCATGCCATAGTAGGAAGGAGGCTGGTCTTGGAGTTAGATCTGTATTCAAATCCTACATGCATGACCTTAACCGCTCTTTACCTCAGTGTCTTCCTCTATTAAATGAGGGGTTGGACTGAATGACCTCTGAAGCACCTTCTAATCCCAAAGCTATGATCCCATAGATTCAGTTGGAAACTCTTTCTGGATGCACTATTTGGACTAAGCAGAGAGTCAGGTGGAACAGTGGATAGAGTGCCGGACTTAAGAGTAAGAAAGATCCTGAATTGGAATGTGGCCTCAGAAATTTACTAGATATGTGACCCTGGGCAAGTCCCTTAACCTTGTCAGCCTGTTTCTCATCTATAAAATAAGAATAATAAAACACCTCCCTCCCAGAGTTGTTATGAGGGAAAATGAGGTAATAAGTGTGAAGCACTTTGCATACCTCAAAATGTTATGTAAATATAACTATTGTTACTGTTATTAAAGGCCCTGCCCCTTCTGCAAAATATGCTAGCAGATTAGGGAATAGAATTTTTGTTTTAATCTGAAAGAGCTCCCAGCCCTTGGGAGAGTAAGAAACAGAAGAGGAAAAGTGCCAGAAAGAACAGTGGTGGGAAGAAAAGGAAGACAGAAAAGATCACAGGGCCAGGACCAGGATCAGGAGATCTGGGTCCTATGGACACAAAGGCAGAGCTCTCCTGCCCCTCTACCCCACCCTCCCAGTCAATGACAATAGACACCATATGTCTTGGTCGACCAAGTAGAGTTTTGAATAGCTCTGTTGGTGTGTTTCTTCTTATGTTTACCCCTTTGTTACTTCTACCCATTGCTGTGAGTTCTGCCCACAGAGGTCATGCCTAAAACTGAACGCAATGTGGTGTAACCAGAGCAAAGGCCAGCTGGATTCGACCTCCCTTATCCTGGATGCAGTACCTACCAATGCAGACCAAAACTGCATTAGCTTTCTTGGCTGCCAAATCACATCACTGACTCATAATGACCTTGTGTTCCACTGAAACCACCAGATCTTTTGGTCCCCCCAGACAAACTGCTATCTAGCCCAATCTGTACCTATAAAGCAAATTTTTCTAACCAAATAGTAAGGTTAGGGATTTTTTGTCTCTATTAAATTTCATCTTTAAAAATTTGACTCAACGTTCTCTTCTCTCAAGATTCTTTGGACTCTGACGCCATCATCTAGTATCTCAGTTGTCGTTCTCAGGCCTGTACTATCTGCAAATGTAATATGACAGAAAACAACAAAACAAAAGGGCAGCCAGGTGGCACCACAGTGCACAGAGCACCAGGTCTGGAGTCAGGAAAACTCATCTTCCCAAGTTCAAGTCTGGCCTCAGGCACTTACTTAGATATGTGACTGAGGACAAGACATTTATATCTCTCACAAACCCAGACAACGGTCTAAGACCATAAGTTGAAGAGAAGGTGCCAATCTGCATTGGTGCAGAGAGTTTCCTCATCTGGAAGATGCCTCTATCAAAGAAATCACAGGTCCACTCACTAACCCCATACCTTTTTCCATTGATGAAAATGTTCAACAGTAGAGTGCCAAGAAAACTCTACAGGGCACTCTAATAGAAGCTGATCTAAACCATGAATGATATTCTTTTAGTCCAGTCAATTAACCAGTTCTGAATACATCTAATTGCATATTTCTCAACCTCTTCCACAGTGGAGTCAAAAAAGAACACTGGACTACAGACAGAGAGCTGGAAGGGACCTCAGGGCTGATCTATATTCTAACCCCTTTCTTTCTATAGATGAAGAAGCTGAAACCCATAGTATTTAGGTGACTAGATCAAATCAATGAAGCTATTAATTATAAGGGGTAGGACTGGAACTCAGGTCCTTTGGACCCAAGAGCCCATGATATTTCCATTGTGAAGTGCTATCTCATTATCAAATGCTTTATTTTTGTCAAATTGTCGTTGTCAAACAGGTTAACTCTGCAGCATTCCCTTGATATAATAACCTAGTAACCACATCAAAATAAAAGAAACAGGTTAAGTGTGGCATGACCCATTCTTGATGAAATCATGCTGGCTCTCAGTAATCATGAATAATTCCTGCTTTCTTTTCTAGGTGTCCATGAACCATCCCTCAAACATACTACTGTATGTTCTAGAATTTTTCCAGTAATCAAAGTTCAGTTCACTGGCTTAGAGTTTGTAGATTCCATTCTCTTTTCTTTTTTCAACACCAAGACAGCATTTGTCCTCCTATGATCCTGGGCTCCTCTCCCATTCTCTAGGATCTTTCAAAAATCACTCTCACTCTTATTCATCAATCATACCAGTCAATGCTTTCAGGACCTGAGAATCTGGTTTATCTGGGCTTGAACTCTTAAACTCATCATCTCCCTACTTACCATGGGCATCAATTCCCTATTAACCTGCCCTTCCTGATCCAAAGCTTCAGAGAGCACAGAAGCAAAATCCAACTTGAGAAGCTTCTCTCTGTTATTACAGGTTGTCATTGTCCCGTCCACCCTAGTCAGCTCTCCTCGGCTTCTCCTCTTTTCCCCAACACGGATTCAAAGCCCCAGCTTTTCATTGTCTTGAGCTCTCTTTGCCAGCCTAAGCTCACTGTAAACTCTGGTCCTCCTGACATTATTCTGGGCTTTGCATTCGTTGGCTGTTACCTGCTCTTACTTCCATCTATACACTTCCACTAGAAAACCTCCAAAGCAGCAGAATGCACCATCTCCAGAGATAACCCACTGGACTTTTGGGACCCTTATAATTAGGAGGAAGGTTTTCCTTGTGTGTAGTTTAAATCCATCTCTCTGAACCTTGCTCACATTGCTTCCAATTCTGCGTTTTGGGGCCAAGTAGAATGAGAGACATCCCTCAAATATGTGAAGACAGCTGTTGGGTTCCCACTAAACTTTTCCTTCTCTTCCCCAGGCCCCCCCCATTGATCCTCATCTGACCTGGTCACACTGGCTGCCCTTCTCTGAAAAATATGCTAGTTAATTACCATCTTTCTTAAAATGCGATGCCTGGAACAAAGTACAATACTCTATATTTGGCCAGACCAGGGCAAACCATTCTCATCATCATGCATTTATATAATGCTTTAAGATTTGCAAAACACTGTAGAAATATTCTCTCATTTTATCCTCATAACAACCATAGATGTTATTGTGATACCCATCTTACAGGTAAGGAAACTGAGGCAGAGGTGAAGTGACTTGCCCAGGGTCATACAGCTAATCAATATCTGAGGCCAGATTTGAACTCAGATCTTCCTGACTCCAGGCCCAGCACTCTATTTACCCTGCCACTTAGCTGTTTCTTACATAAAGAATGTCATCTCTGTTGTCCTCAACCCACACAGGACCAACCACACAGCAAAGGACTGAGTTAGCTTTTTTGGACGCTATGTCACATTATTGACTCATATTGAACTTGTAGTCTACTAAGACCCCCAGGTTGTTTTCACATCAAGAGCAGCTTATATCCTTACTTTGCCCTAAATGCCCAGATGGCTGAAGGGGATGAAAATGTGGTAAAGGGTTAGTCAAGAGCTTCAGAGGTGAGAGGAGAAAAGAGGAAAGGTCAGGGCCTGGGTTGCAGGAGTCCAGGGTGGCAGCTCAGAGGAAAGCCCTAGGACTACCACCACCAGCCCAATGCCTCCCAGCCTTCTTACGTCAGTTAAAGCTGCATTGATATAGTTGTTGGGGTCCCCATCAGTGGAGATGAGGAAGGGCAGGCAGCGGTCAGGGGGCAGGACATCCATGCTTCTGTTCTTCTCCCGATTCCTGGGAAGGAGGGCGATGCTACATTCCTCCACATCTAATGGGGGTGTCACTGAATTAAGGGTCTGCAAGAAGGCAGAGAAGGAAGGGCTGAACCAGCATCCCCTTGGGTTTGAACCAAAGAACTTCCAGAATGCTTCTCTCTCCTTCCCCCTCTTCATATGAAGAAACTGATGGCCAGAGCTGATGTGTAATTCACCCAAGTCACATAGCAACCTGATGGAAGAGCCAGGCCTCAAACATACATTGCCCAACCCTGCAGTTCTTCTCCTATTGAAGAGAAACTCAAAGGAAATCTTGGGACCTTTCCCCCAGGGAGAGACAGAAGGAGTTCTCATCCAGTCTGCCATGGGCAATACCTTCCCATCTTATCCCCCCAGCTCATATCCACCACTACCTATATAACATACCATCACCTGGGCTGCCTGAGGAGGTTAAGGGACCCAGAAGGCTACGGGAACAGACTTGGGGTGAAGTGGTCACTCCGCTGCAGAGATACAGCCAACTGGGAATGTCCCTAAGCCCTGAATGCTGCCTGATTCTTCCTGACCCACTCACAGAATCACAGAATCACAACGGGCTTGAGGTATCCATTTCTGTTTTCCATGTCATATACCAGCCACACCAGAATTGAGGGGAAGGGGGACTTGTAATCAGAGGGGTAGGTTATCTCTCCTCTTCTTAGGGATTCCCAGATGAGTCTCCATAAGCCACTAACCCCAATGCTCCCTTGTTCAGGGGCCAAGATACCTTCTAGCTTTATAACTCCTTCCTGGGCAGCTTCAATCCATTCATTCCTGATCTGTCCTTACCCACCCACCTCCCATACACACTCAGGCACACTCAGGCACACACCACATACCTGAAATTCATCCCTCAACTGGGAGGAGTTACTCTGGGGGTCAATTCGGATCATCTCTTTATAGGTGGCCTTAAATTCACTGACAGGGATAGTAGTTTCCCCACACAGGCAGGCCTCCAGGATTGCATCATGGATGAAGACATACTGTTCCTAAGGGAGGGTGGGGAGGGTGTAAGACCGCGGAGTTTAAAACTTTTCCAGCCTCCTTCTCCATTGTTCTAGGTTGGGTCAACCCAACATACCATGGGCAGATCCCATAATTCTGCTTAGAAACATGGAGAGAGATAGGATGATGGGTGAGCTCCTTTAGAGGGGCAAGGGATTGCTTTGTTTTAATGACCGCAGAATATAGCAGTGCCTGGCACACAGAAAGCGTTTGATAATTGCTTATTGATGAACTGACTAGAGCTATCACAGGGTAGAGGCCCTTAGAGGCCCTCATGGAGCAAAGCCAGCTGGGACTCCTTGGGGATGCTGGTCAGGGTGATAGGACATGCTCCCCTGCACACACACAGCACACATACCTCCGTCTGGATCATGTTGATTCGGCGAGAGCAAAGGGTCTTAACACAGTTGTAGATGTCTACAACGCCCTCGCATTCAGCCATATCCAGCATCACATCAAGAACAATGTAGCAGCCTGTCCGGCCGGTGCCTGCACTGGGGAGATAGCCAGCCACATCCTGCCTCAGGCCATTGGCAGGAGAACTGGAAATGGGAGGAAGGGTGAGGGGAGTAGCCATCCCGGAGCTGGGAAGAGAGGGGAATGACCGTGGCCCCATCCGTGATGGGGACAAGGAGTGGGGGAGGGTCATTGGGACACATTTACCCGGTCCTACCTAGGCCCCCTACCCCACCTTCCATTTCCTACAATCCCCCCCGCCCTTCTCCACTGCCAGCCTACAGGACCACTGTCCCAAGGCTTCTGGGGAAGAAGAATATTGAAATCAAAGGACAAAAGGCATGAGTTTCCCTAGAGGTCACCACCACCAACAAGGATTTACTAAGTACTTATTCTGTGTAAGACCCTGTTCTTTGCACTGGGGATAGAAAAACAAAAACAGAACCATGCCTGCCCTCATGGAGCTTACCATCACCTTGTCTCCAAGCAGTATCACTCACACACACACACACACACACACACACACACACACACACACGCACACACACACATGCATACACATGTACATATGGACACATACATGTGCACACACCTACACATACACACGTATAATCTAGCAGGTGACTCTAGCAGTTAACCCCCGGGGCTGTTAGGACACTAGTCTTTCTAGGACATTCCACCAGACCTACCACCTGAACTCTCCTGTCACCCTTGTCCTTGACCCCCCCAACTCGGTACCCCAACCCAAACCTGATGCTACCTGCAGTGGATGACGATGGGCCCAGCATCAGGTGGAGTGGAGGCCTTGACACGGCGAATGAAAGCCAGGAGCCCTGTGGCATGGTAAGGGACGCCGTGCTCTGGCCACGCAGTAAAATGGAACTGCTGTACCTCATGGCGGGCCGAGTAGCCCCTCTGTGGGGAAAGCACCTGGCTCAGCAGGCCCAGGACCAGCTTCGAAGGCCCACCTTTAAGGTCCCATTCCAATGTCACCTCTTCCATGGAGTCCTCCCTTATTCCACCTCCCCCCCCCACCCCTACACACACACGCTGGACACCATCTTTCCCTCCTTGGTGCTCCCCTGCTAGCATTTTGTCTCAACCTCCTAATATACTGCCTTATACTGGAACTATTTATAAACTCATCTGAATCACCCACAAGACCAAAGGCTCTTGACCTGTTCATATGTCTTGGACCTTTTGGGCAGTCTGGTAGAGCCTATGAAGGTAGAACCCTTCTCAAAATGATGTTTTGGGTTTTGCGGGGAGAGGGGTTGCTTTTTTTTTTGAAGCGGGGAAGGCAGGGCAGTTGGGGTTGAGTGACTTGCCCAAGGACACATGGCTAGTAAGTGTTAAGTGTCTGAGGATGGATTTGAACTCAGGTCCTTCTGACTCCAGGGCTGGTGCTCTATTCACTGCACCACCTAGCCGCCCCCAGGATGATGTTTTTAAAAGTATACAAAATATATATACCAAATCACAAAGAAAAACCACTTATACTGAAATGCAGTGATCCAAACAAATTTTTTTAGGGAGAGTCTTGACCGAGCATGGGTTAACGCCCCTTGCTTGGGCATGAATTCCTGACATCAAGAATCAGGTCTTGTTTTCAAGGTACACAAAGCGAAAGATTGGAAGCTGAGAGACCAATCTACAATCACTGAATCAAACTGATGAGAGGGGCTGAGAGGCTGGGCTTGGAGGGATGGACATGCATGCCAGTCAATGCCTTAATGACCCATTATTTGGGGCTGGGGGGAGAAGAAAGTTGGAGTTGGACAGGCCTTTCTCCTTCCTCTTCTGTTTCCTCCTGATTACCTTGATTGAACTCCCCCCATCCCTCACTATCATCAGAGTTCTCTGGAAGCTCAAAGGTAGAGGAGTGCTCCCAAGAGGGCACTACCAGGACAGAGGCAGTAACCTGGCCACAATGTGGGGACTGGATGAGTTCTTCCAGGGTTTGGTCCCCTCCTTGAATTCCCCCCTCCCCAAGCCGGGTCCCCAATTCCCCAAAATGGTGCCAGCTCACCCTCTCCATGGCAAAAGTACGGACTGCATACTCCGCCAGGGTTTCTGTTTTCACCAGAGTGATCTTGATATCTCCATACATCTCTGAGTCATCAGGCCAGTAGCGGGAACACTTCACCTAGAGACCAGCAGGATCTGACATGATTCCTTCCCTCCTCTAGTCCTTTACTTTCCCGGCCTCCCTGGCTCTCCTTCTCTTCACCTTCTCCAGGATCTATTTTCCCTTCACTCCCCACCCATTCCCAGCATCATCCTTCCCCAGCCCAAGGGAGCCATGGTGAATGCCAAAGCTGAGACCTCAGAGGCCATCCCGACAAGGGGGCCTCCTAGTGACTGGGAGACTCTCTGCTTCCCATTCCACTTTTGGATGGCTCCGATGAATAGGATCTTCTTCCCAATACCAAACCTAAATACGGCCTCTCTGAAACTACTCCCCAAAGGACACACAACCCACGTTGTGTGGGGTAGTCTTCCTCGGTCTGCCTTCTGGGGCCAGACAGAACGCGTCCAATCGCTGTGGCACACTGACAACCATCAGGTCTCCCCACCCAGCCTTCTCTTCTCCAGGATAAGTACTCCCAGAGCCTGCAGCTGACCTCGATGGGCTGTGGCCCAAATTTCCTCCACTCCTATTTATCTCCCCTCTGCCTTAGAATCACAATAACAAATTATTATAATAAATAAAAATGATTAGTACAGTAGCTGACATTTACATAGCATTTCAGGGTTTGCAGAGCACTTTAAAAATGTTATCTCATTGTCCTCACAGCACGGTAAGGTGGATGCCATCACTGTCCCAATCCATAGCCAAGGAAGCTAACTTGCCAAGGGCCACAAAGCTGGTAAGTATCTGAGGCAGGTTTTGAACTCGAGTCTCTCTGACTCCAAGCCCAACACCAGCTGCCTCATAGCTCTAGAGCTGGAAAAGTCATCTGGTCCAAACCCCTCTTTTTACAGAGGAAGAAACTGAGGCCAATAGGGCTTAAGTGACTTGCCCAAGGTCACACTCAAGCCCTAGGACTCCAAGTTCACTCTTTCCCTTGCCTCTCTGCTTTCCCTAACCCCCAACTGCCCTCCTCCCTGTCATCTTCCCCTCCCTTTCTCAAGCTTCTTTCTTACATCCCCTTTCCCTTCGCCCTGCCTGGCCCCTTTGCCCCCTTACCCGTCCCACTTCCACCAGCTTGGTAATCATGACGATGCTGGAGCAATGTTCCTGCCACACCATTCTCCAGAAGTCGTACACCATCTCCTGCCTGGGTCCTGGGGGAGGGGCAGGGAAGAGTGGGGAGGATGCCCCAAGGAGAGCTGAGAGCCAGGAGGCACTGACTGCACAGGATGGGCCTGTAAACCCAAAGTCCTAGCCCCAGGAGGCTGGCCCCAGGGAGCCCTGGCCTTCCCAGCCCACCCCTGAGCCCAGGACTGGCTAGCAGAATTCATGTCCCAAGGAGTGACTGAGAGGAGGGGTCCATGGCAGCCCAGACTGGTTGGGGAAAGGCTGCTGAAAGATAGAGATGTAGGGGTAAGGGAGACACTCTGCCAGGGGACTCCAGGTTCTGGGAATACACATATGGTAAGGGGAGGGAGAATCATCTCAGGGACTCACAGAGACAACACAGAGAGAGTGAGGCAGAGAGAAAGATGGTAAGACAAGGAAGGGAAGAAAGAAGAGAGGAAAGAGGAGAGTGGAGGGAGGAGTGAAAGCGAGAGGGAGGGGAGGGGAAGAAGGAAGAAAAGGGGAGAGGGGAGAGGGGTAAAGGGAGAGGGGAGGGAAGAGGAGGGAGATACACACAGCCAGGGGAGAGCCCGGGTACCTTGAGTAGCTATGAAGTGGTTTGATCTGTGGTAGCCCTGGAACAGAAGGACACACTGTCAGACCACCCAGGGGAGCACCAGCTTTGACCCCAACCCCAAAGAGGCCACTGGGGCCATCTAGTTAGGATGTCTCCACACATTTTGAGCTTCCAAAGGACCAGCCCCTAGTTTCTGGGGCCCCAAACCCTTTCCCCCCATCACTCTGACCCATGAAGAGGCCCTGTTCATCCAGGGGTCAATCTATCCCAAGTCTCAAAGAACTTTGTCCCACTCCAGCCTTGGAGACATGATCGATGACCCTCCACCCAGGAGCAGAGGCCACAGGGTGTCCCTCTGTCCCTGCCCTCCCCAGCAGTCACCCCCATCACTGCAGGGAGTGACAAAAGCACCTCTGCCCTAAATCTCCTCAAATCCTGGCTCCAGGGATGTCTGTTCGACCCTTCCCAGGCCAATCATGACCCTATTCCTAAAGCTGCCCAAGAAACCTCCTGCAGTGCTAACATCCCAGTCTTACAATCATCCCAGTGAGGAAGTTCTTACTAATATCTAATCCAGTCCCCATCCAATGCAAATCGAGCCCTTGTCCTGCTCGCCATGGCAATGATGCCCACTGGTGGCTGGCCCCTGTCACTGGTCTTGAGCCATGGCTAAGCTCCCCCTGGCCAGTTCCTGCCCTCCCTTCCTGACAGCTCCTAATCCATCAGAGGTCAGTCGGAGGCACAGCCACACAGAGGAGATGGGGCTACTTTCTGCAGTTCTATTTAACCAGAAAGGCAGCAATGCACGGTAGAGAAGACATCCAGTCTCAGAAGTCACAGAGACCTGGACGTGAGGTTCGCCTCTAATACATACTGACTAGGTGACCCTGGGCAAATCAATCACTGAACTCCTCACTGTCCCAGGCAATGCTCTACTAGCAAGTGGCAAAAAGCACTCCCTAGGAGAAGCTTCCTTATCTGGGAGCTCCCTACACCAGAGGAGTCCAGCCGGCTGCCCACAATACTCCTGCACCAGATGAAAATGGAACTGGGAGATAATGAACAAAATAAACAAGATACAATAGAACTTAGATACTGTTGGTATGTGGTTTTTTAAGTAAGTGTGTGGCCCACCAGGATTCTTACGTACAGTTTAGTGGTGCCCCCTTTTCTATTTGAATTTGACACCATTGCCCTACACCAGGCATCCCAAAAATCAGCGCAGCTTTAAACTTAGCATTCCACAAGACTTTTGGGATGCCCTGTAGATGTGTACAGAACTGTACAATGTCAGAACTGGAAGGAACCTCTGACAATTGTCTCATCCAAAACCCTCACTGTACATATGAGAAAACTAGTTCAGAAAAGGGAAGTGACTTGTCCAAAGTCACACAGCCAGCAGGGTGAGAACCAGAACTCAAGTGTCCTCCTTCTGAATCTAATGGCCATCTAGTCCAGCAGACACCCCACATTGAGCAACAAGGAAGACCTGGGGGCAAAGATGGATTTGACCATAGGGTGGAGGGCATTCAGGGCTACTGGCAGAGAAGGCAGAGGCTAGATTAACAAGGTCAAGAGGACAGAGGGCTAAATAGCCCAGGGTCTGGCCTTGCCTGATATCCATTACCAAGACTCCCCTCCACACTCTCCAGCCTCCTACCCTCCCCAGTGTTCTGCCAGGAGCAGCAAAGGAGAAGGCGGCTGATGGGTGGATGGCTTTGCTTTCAGTGAGAAGAGTGAACAGTGACTCAGGAATCACCAGGGTCTGGCCCAATCACTGAGATGGGGGCAGTCAGCACTGGGAGACAGGAGGAAGGGAAGGAAGAGAGAGACTCAGAAAGTGTATGTGTGAGAGAGAGAGAGAGAGGAGGAGAGAAGGAGAGAGAGAGAGAGAGAGAGAGAGAGAGAGAGAGAGAGAGAGAGAGAGAGAAAAGATATACTTACTTCTCGATTTATCCGAATCTTAAGGATTCCGGTGAGAGGACAGGTGCCCAAGCCAAAGAGACCAGAAAGAGGGAGATTAGCCCACTGGGCATGGCCATGGGAGGCAGAGGCAGGAGCATGAAGGGGCTTTGTGGGACATGGATGTGGCAGAGGGGAGGGGATCAGTAAGGAAAAGGGGGGAAGGGGGAAGAGGGGAGGTTGCCCTACCAAAATCTGGGGGCCTTGGGAGTGGGAGAAAAAGAAGGAAATGATACAGGGAAAACAGGGCAAGGAAAGGCCAAGAATGTAGAATGAAAGCATCATGCCCCCCAGGAGAAGAGGAGGAGTGGGGTGAGAGGCTTGTTCCTGTCTTCACCCCTTTGCTCATGCTATGGGCCTGCCTGGAATGCCTTCCCCTCCATCTAGCCAAATCCTTCAGGGCTCAGATCAAATCCCACCTACTCCAAGAAGACATCCCTGACTATGCCAATGGTCTGCTTCCTCATGACACTTACCATCTGTTCCATCCCCTCAAGTGGCAAATGATGTTCAGAATCTACACCCTTCCCGAGCATAAATCCTTTCTTCCCAACCAGACTCTCTGAGTACCCCCAGGACAGAGATGATGCCTTCTCCTTTTCAATCTCCCCCAAAGCCCCTGGCATGGTACTGGGCACACGTGGGTGCCCTGTCAATACATGTTGAATTGAACTAAGACCTCGGATCATGTTCTTTCCCCTTAGTCCCCCTCTCCATTTCTCCCTAACAGACCTATTGCCTTTTCTACAATATGACTGATCAGAGACTGCAAGATTGGCTGGAGGGTCACCGAGTATTCTCCCCCTCTGAGGCTTCATAGGGGTTAGTAAGAATATCTCTCTCTTCTGCTCTGCTCTCCCCTGCTCCACCTAGCTCCCAGCCCCTCTAGACTGACCACATCCACGTGTCCCTTCTGAGTTGGGCTTTTTCACTGCCAACACCATACTGGCTGGGCCCATTTCCCTCTCTCTGGCTCCTTCTTCTATGGCACTTCAGGAGAAGATGCCCATTCCCTGACTTCCCTGGCCACCCCTATACAGAGGGGTCAGGAGTTCACACAAACCCTCTCTTCTTTGGCCAGATCTATCTCCTCCCAGTCCTGAGAACCCAACTGAATTCAATTCAACAACCATTCCTTAAATGTCTATTGAGTGTCTGGCAATATGCTAGATGCTCAGGGTACAAAGTCCTGCCCTCAGGGAGCTGACATTCTACTACAATGCACCATGCTGATTTCTGGCTCTGTGTGCCCTCTCCTCTTAGCCCAAACCATCCTTCTAAGCCTTCTCCTCCAAGAAGCCTTCCTTAATTATTCCATTCTACACAACTATCTCCTTTCTCTGAGCTCCTGAAATGCTATCTGATGCATTTCCTAATGTGCCTTCTGCCATAGATTAATTATTGGTTTCCCCTTCTAGAACAGGAGTTTCACGAGGGCAGGGAGTAGAGCTCATGCCCCTCCATATTCCCCACGGCAGTCAGTCCAGGGGCTAACCTGCCTGTGGGTGCTCAGCACATGTTCGGTGCCTGACTGTGTGAGGGGAGGGGCAGGGGAAGGGCAGCTGAGGGAGGTTTCTCAGGGTGCACTCACATCGATGTAGTTGGCATTGATGTAGTCTGCGTTGGGGTCTCCCAGAAGCGGATGCAGCTTCACTCGGTGCCGATCGTCTGCAAATCCAGAGCAGGGGCTGTATTATAAAAGGCTGAGCAGCCCCATGGGCCCAAACAGAAGCATGGAATTGGAGGACAGTGGAATGGGCTATCATGGCTGGAGAACTAAGAGAGTTTTTACTTGACAGTTGGGGGGAATCATGCTCTTTTTACAGGCAGGGTTACCCAATCTAGTCCACAATGGGGGTTAAGAAAGTATAAGACTGGAGGTATAGAGGATGGTTGAGCTAAGATCTAGGGGCCACCATGAAGAGAGGAAATGGAGATTGAGGGCTGAAGTTAGGGAACAATATAAAGAGCGGACGAGGGGCACATTGGAGGAGGGAGAGGCCGGGAGGACACTGGGAGAAAGGGTCAGGACAACACTTTACGGAGTGGTGGAGGGTAGCATGAGGGGTGGGAGCTATGGGACATTAGGGGGAAAGGAGCAGAGGCAGTGGTCCTGAACTAGGGGCCTGAGGGGAGATTGGGGTGGGGAAGAATTCAGAGCTGAGGGAACCCCACAAGGGGAGAGGTGGGGATTCTGTGGATCCCAGGGAAAAGGCAGCTCTGTCCTCCAGCTGCTATACCAACATTCCAAACATTCCCACCAGCCTTGGACCAAACCAATAAGTGCTTATAGGACTGAAGTGGTCCCCTCCTTCTACACCATGAGCACCCCCAGGCTTAAATACAAGGAGCCTGAGCCAAGCGGCGCAACAGAGTCAAGCTCCACCCATCCCAGTGTCTTGGACAGAGGATAATTCCTGTCCACCAGATTATCCCTCCCTCATCTCTGCCACTCACAAGGGGGGCCGGGGTCCGTTCTGCCCTTGGTCTTGTCCTTCTTCTTGGTGGCATCCCAGCCTTCAAAAAAGCTCTATAGAACACACAGATGATGAGAATGGAGCAGGAGGCCACAACTCTCACCCCAGCTGCCTTGTTCAACCCTTTTTTTTACAGAAGAAGGAACTGAGCCTTAAGAGAGGTGAAGGAACGTGCCCATGGTCACAGAGGTGACCAAGTCAGAATTTGAACTCAAGTCCTCTGACCCCAAGCCTCTATGACCCCAAGCTCCTGCCTCTATCCTACATCAAACACATTTCCAGAAATGCCACTTCTTCTTCCTTTTACATAGCCACCAAGCTAAAATCCCAAAATGAGGAAAATGGGGCCCCAGGGATCCCCCCACAAAATGTCTTGGGGAAACCCCACAGCTGAAGGGGATATTCACTGAGCACGTGCACACTCCAGAAAGGGGCTCCTGTCTACAGCTCATTCTGTGAACTGTACCCATGGGCATTCACAGAGCAACGGAGATGCTTTCAAGGACAGTCTCTGGGGGCCAAATCCTGGGGTGCCTGTTCTCCTAGGCCAGAGTGTCCAAAAAAAAGAGGGTGGGGAAGTGAAGGGGCAGGCCACCAGTCTTGGATTATCATCAGGATCTGTTCAAATTGAAGCCTCAATTTAAACTGGAGTCAGCATTAAGAACTGGAGTCAGGGGCAGAGCCAAAGTGCAGGTGATGTCAGTTCAGGCCTACATCAGGGTCAGAATCAGAGAGGCTACAGATGGGGTCAGACTCAGGCTTCAGGTCAGGACCCAGGCAGGGTAAGGATCATAGGACTTATAAATGATCTTACAGCCCAGGTCCCTCAGTTTTAGAGGGATATTAAGGGATCTACCCAAGGTCACATGGGCTATAAATAGCCAGAATTCACACCCAGCTCTTCTCCAATTCCAAAATCTCTGTTATTCTCATTGGATTTGGAGACAGCAAGAAATAGTGGAGAGAGTGCTGGGCTCAGAGTCAGGAAGACCTGAATTCAAATCTAGACACTTAGTGGATATGTGACCCTGGGCAAGTTACTTAACCTGTTTGCCTCCGTTTCTTTATATATAAAATGAAGATAATAATAGCACTTATTTCCCAGGGCTGTAAGGATCAAATGAAGTAATATTTGTAAAGCTCTTTGCAAACCTTAAAGAGCTGTAAACATGTCATAATTATTATGATGATTCCCACCCCAGGAGCTCTTACCTCATACTCCTGCTTGAAGCCGTAACCCTCAGCCGTCTTCATCTGGTTGATGTGCTGCAGCAGATCGGCCACTCGGACAGCCGGGTGCAGCTGCCCCGTGTGGTAGGGGGAGCCCTTGCGGCCACAGGGACGCCGGGGGGAGCCTCCCAGCAGGCTGCTGGATTCATTGACCACGCTGCTCCGCTGGTCTCCTGGCAAGGGAGAGGCAGACATAGGGAGTAGGTGAGGGAGGGAGGCCCTCAGAGCATCCCAGATGTAGACCTGGAAGGGCCTGCAGAGGTCACTTAGTGCAGAGGGGCCAGACTCGTGGTCCACACTGGCTGGAAGGCCTGAACCTGATTAAAGGGTGAACGGGAAACTGAACAAAATAAAGTACAATTGCATATGGATAATGTTCATGCGTGGTTTTCTAAGTCAATAATGTTCTGCCCATAGAGATTTGATACCACTGCTCTCGTCCGACCTTCTTACTGCAGGGACGAGGATGCTGAGGCCCAGGGAGGTGAAGGGATTTGGCTAAGGACAGATAAATAGGAAGTGACAGAGAGATTCCAATCCAAATCCTCTGCCCCGCCACTGCCAAGACTCCCTCCTCTGCCCCATGCTGGCTCAACTCTGAGGCCCCTCCCATGCCTGTCCTTCTCCATTCTAAGGGCCCTTACACTCGATGTTCTAAGAGCCCTCCCAACCTAAACATTCTGGGTCTAAAGGTCCCCCCAGCTCAGATGATCTATGCTCCAAGAATCCTCCGAGCTCTAGAAATTTGTGTTCTAAGTCCCCTCCAAACTCTGGCATCCTGTGTTCTAAGACCCATCCCAGCTCTGACATTCTAAGGGCCCTCCCAGCTCTAACATTCCATGTTCTAAGCCCCTCGGCCCCCCAGTTCTGACACGCTCTATTCTAAGGTCCTTCCCAGTGCTGTCATTCTCTGTTCTAAAGTTCCTCCCAACTGTGGCATTCTATGTTCTAAGCCCCATCCTACCTCTGACATTCTGTGTTCTTAGGACCCCTCCCAGCTCTTCCCTATGGTCTAAGGTCTTTCTCAGTCCCTCATTGTCTGTTCTAAGGCTCCTAGAGCTCTGTCATTCTAGTTCTAAAGCTTTTTCCTGGTCTGGCATTCTCTGTTCTAATAGTCTATGTTCTGAAACTTGTATATTTCATGAAAACCTGATTCCTTCCCTCCTCTCCTGTCAGGGCTCTGGGCCCTGTTGCTCAGTGCAGCAGGGGGCTCAGACTTGGAATCCTTCTAAAAACCACCTTGTTCCCTCTTCTCTACTCCACCTCCACCCTCCTGCCCCCTCTCCAGCCTAGCCTGGAGAACAAGGCAATCTCAGCACCCTCCCTCCCTCTCTCCTGGGGAACAATCTGGAACATTTGGCAACTCCCAGCAATTACCCCCCATTCAGAGAGAAGAAAATCCTGAAAATAGCTGCCGCTGCCACCAGCCACGGCTGCTGCTGCTGCTACGGATTAGTAAGAGGAGCTGAATAGAGGGATTTCTTTTGCGTTGGCATTTTCCATTGTAAACCTTTGCTGCTCTCAGCTCCAATCATCCTCCAGCCCAGAGAGGCACCCCCTCCACACTCCCCTCCTGATTCAAGTTTAGTGAATACTCCTGAAACTCTGGCCCCCACACCCCTTTTGGGAGGAGTCCTCCACCTCCTGCTCCCATCAATCCCTGCCTGCCCACTAGGGTATGCCCAAAGATCAGTGCCCTTTCTGGAGCCCACCAAGGCTCAAGTGGCTGCAGGAGCTTAGGGGGCCTGATAAAACCTCCCCTCTCCTCTGGGACAAGAGGAAAGATTAAAAGCAGCTTCCACTACCCAGTACTTCCCCCTCCCCCCAACCCTAGACTGTTGGTAAGGCCAGAATTATTATTCCCACTGGGCAGAGAAGAAAACCAAGGCCCACAGGGAAAAAAGGTTTGTCCAAGGTCATGTGGCTAATAAGTTACACAGCCAGGATCAGGTGAGGAACCCCCCCAGGCACTTCCCTCTTTTTAGCCCTTCTGCCCCCCACGAGGGAAGGCCAGCTCTGCAAGGGAGGCTTTGAGTGACAGTAGAAAATCCACTGGATCTGGAATTAGCAAACCTGGATTCACAGAATCAGAGAAAACTCTCCTCAGAAGTCAGTTAGTCCAAACTGCAATCTCCTCTGCAGCTTCCAAAGGAGAACCTCCACTTAAAGACCTCCATTGATGGGGAACTCACTACCTCCCAAAGAGATCTATTTCACTTTTGTATAATTCTGATGGTAAAGAAACATTCCCTCCTACGGAGTCCAAATCTGCTCCAACACAATTGTAATGAAGGGAGTCGGGAACCTGGAGGCAAGATGACCCAGGGTGGAATCTCCCTCCATGTACTTGCTGCCTAGATGGCCCTGGGGAAATCACTCAAACCACTGTGCCCCAATTTCCACATATGTTAAAGGGGGATCATGATAATACCTACTTTCGGGGACTGCTGAAAGGATCCAATGAGCTAACATGCAGAAATAACACTGCCAAACTTAAAGCATTGTATATAGAGTTGGCCCCTTCTGGTTATAAGTCTGTTGTTGTATGAGTATAAGCTGTTTTTATTATTACTGCTAATTCTGCTCTCTTTGATCTGGACAGTTTCCAGCAGCTCTGGAACAAGCCCGTGTATCTCTTTTTTGTGATGGCTTAATTATTCATTCTATGGCCCCTTCCAGCTCTGAAACTCTGGTTCTAAGGATCCCTTTGTCTCTAACATTCTATATTCTATGATCTCTTGCACTTTTGATATTCTATTCAGGTGTGGGGAACCTGTCTCAGATTCCAAAGGCCCTCACAGCTCTCACATTCTCTCTTCTAAGGGCCCTCCCAGCTCTGACATCCTGTATTCTAAGGGCCCTCCCAGCTCTGATATTCTGTGTTCTAAGGATCCTCCCAGTTCTGACATCCTGGGTTCTAAGGGCCCTCCCAGCTCTGGCATTCTATCTGCTAAGGTTCTAATTGCTTCTTGGAGAGCAGAAAATAAATGACAACAGTGAAAGGCCTCTCCTTTGCTCCGTCTTCAATAATTTCACTATCAGGCCTGAAAGTCAAAAGATACAGCTGGAGAAAGAACAGGCGCAGCCCAAAGGCTTCCACCACTCAGAAGTGGAAGGGGGGGAGAAGACAAGGGGAAGAGGCTGACCTAAAGGGAAGAGCCTCCGTGGGCTCAGGGGAATCATGACAGTAGGACAGATGAGAGAGGCATCAGGGACGCCCTTTGTAGCTGTAGTTCGGACAGCCATTCAGGCAGCAGAGGGACCAGCCAGAGCAGGGAGGAGGCCAACCAGGAAGGCTGAGAGAACCTCGCCGAGAGGACAGTCACAGCGAGCAGGGCCAAGGAGAGTGTACTGAGTATGAGCACACGTAGTGCCATCTGATCAAGGACCAAATCAGGAGAGGTCAAAGCCAAGTCTGAAAAGCCTCCCCTAGGGAGCTGAAGCAAAGCATGCGATGTCCCCTGCATGGGTCCGGTGTAAAAAGAGAAGGAAGGTGAATCCTTCGTCTGCCCTGGAGAATGCTTGGCTGCACCCCTGAGCTCAGAGAGGAGAGGGCCCACACACCGCTCAGGAGCTGGAAGGAGTCTTAGAACAGATTATTGAATCCCAGAGGGACCGCAGGACACAGGGTCTTAGAGCTAAATAATAATAGCTACCATTTATAAGGCGCCTACTATGTGACAGACAGTGTGCTAAGTGCTTTATAATTATCTCATTTAATCCTCACAACAAACCTGGAAGGGTGGGAAGTACTACTATCATCCCCATTTTACAGATGAGGAAACTGAGGCAAGCAGCGGTTAAGTGACTTGCCCAGGGTCACACAGCTAGTAAATGTCTGAGGCCAAATTTGAACTCAGGTCATCCTGAACCCAAGACCAGTGTTCAACCTGCTATGCCACTGAACAAAGGATGTCACCACAACTCTGAGAGACTTTACAACACTGAACTGCACTGGGCCTTAAAATGTAGAATTTCAATGTTTGGCGGGCCCTTAGTAGAGAAGATTGTATCAGAGCTGGGAGGGCCCTTAGAACATAGAAAGTCAGAGCTGGAGACAGGGGGGAGGTCCTCAGAACACAGGATGTCAGAGCTGGGAGGGTCCTTAAAACACAGGATGTCAGAGCTGGGAGGGCCCTTAGAACACAGGATGTCAGAACTGGAGTAAGTGGCTTAAAACATAGAATTTCAGAGCTAGAACACTGTTTTCACTACTCTGGGATGTAGGCCATCTGATCCTGGTTACTTAAACCCATTAAGGGTACAGATGCTCTCTACATATTCCTGCTTATCCTGGGTTCTCTAATAGTCATTTTTGTCTTGTCTTTTCTAGATGAAAGATTGCCTTTGGATAAGAATCATCTCCAGCCTCCATCCTGGTCTTTACTTATGTACTAAAATAGCAAAATCCCATTTAACTGAAGAAAAAAAATTACAGGATTGCAAGTGACAAGAGATCTTAAAGATCACCATATCTCATTTTACATACCACACCTTTTACAGATGAGGATACTGAGTTCCTGCAGGTAAATGACTTGGTCAAGGTCACAAAGACAGTAAACATCAGGGGCAATAATTGAACCCCAATCCTCTAGCTTCAAGTCTAGGTCTCTTTTCTCTCAGTTGTTGACTGACCAGAGGGCCCTGCTCTCCTTGCAATTTCTCTGGGAGGAGCAGAAGGGAGCTCAGGCCTCAGCCTCTATCGCCCGTGGCCTGACCTCGTGGCTGTGGGCTTAGCTAGCTGAGGAGCACACGCTGGCCAAGAGCAAGCAGCGTGAACACCAGCACAGGGAGTAGTAGAGGAATACATAGGCTTTAAAGGCTGGATGAGACACAGAACCAAGGAGAAAACCCTCTGCCTCACTGCCCACCACTCACCCCGGGTGCTGTAGTTATGGGCATCCATGAAGGAAAGGCCCAGGCGCTCGTCCTCTTGTAGCGTGCTCTGATCCGTGAAGCTGCGGTCCACAGCACTCATCATGTGGGTCTTCTCATGGCGGTAGTTGATGGTGGCCTTGGCCATGTTGACTGGCTTCCTGCAGTACATGGAAGAGGGAAGAGTGGTGAGCGCCAAACTAGACTAACCAGCAAGCACCACACACCAGTCTGAAAGTCATCCAGAGAGAATGGACACAGCCATGGGAGAAGGACCTTACGAGGGAGTGGGCTAGAGTGCTGAGGGATGGAAGTGAAGTCAGGGAAGGAGCAAAAAAGACTATCAAGCCCCTGGACCCATCTGGTGGAGCCACAGACTTCACCCCCTTCCTCCTCCCCAGCAACCATGGCCTCCAACCGTATACAGAATCATAGGTTTAGAGCTTGAAGGAAGAGGCCATCCAGTCCAACCCAACCCTTTCACAGATGAGGAAACTGAGGCCCAGAAACATTAAATGGCTTGTGTAAGGTCATAAGCAGTAATCAGCAGAGGTGAGAGTTGAACTCAGGTTTCTGACTCCAAATACTTTCCACTGCCCCATACGATCCCCTGCCTCCCATGAAGGGGGGAAGACCTAAGCCACAGAGGAATGTGAAAAAAAGCCTGCTGTAGTGAGCCTCTCCTTTGGGAGACTCTGGGATCCTTGCCCCACTGCCTGGACCCCAGAGGTTGGACTCTATGATTCAGAAAAGAATGTTCTGTATCAGAAAGAGCAGAACCCTAGACCATGCCCATTCCCAGGGTGTAGGTGGCTCAGACTGGTCCATGCCAACCAGTTACAGACCTCAATGTACAAACGAGGTTATCCTCCGAGCCTTGTCAGCCATTTCCCCAATTCCTCACATCCACTGCTCCTGGGAACTCCGTAGACTTCAAACTTCCCCAAGACGTCCCCCATGGGAGCACTCCCGGCTCTTCCCCCAGCGCCATCTTTATGCCCCATCTCTGACAGTGGGGAAGGGCTCATCCTGAATCATTCACACTGCATTGATTGTGACCCATAACCCTAGATCTATAGACTACTCTGTGTGAAGCTGATGAGATTATAAATTCCTTGAGGACAGGGATTTTGTCTCATGTCAGTCTTATATTCTCAAAACCCCTTACCCAGCAGGTGGCTAAAAAAAGATAGAATTGAAGTGAATTAACTGGTCCATGTTAGTATCAAACCCCAATCTCCTCCTCCTGGACATCATACTAACACCCCTGAGTTGCCCAACCGAGGTTATGACCTCAGACCAATGCCTTGCACGTGATATGGCCTGCAGCACCGGCCTGCCACCTTGAACTCACTGTCTGACTCTGACTTGGAAAGATGTCACAATGGTCAGGGAGTGGGACAGAGATAAAATGCCAGACTTCCAGTTTTCCTTCCATGCAGAGGGAGAAGGGAAGGAATAGGAAAGAGAAGATTCATAGGGGAATTACAAGAATCCGGGGTAAGGAGCAGGTGGGTGTTTCTGGTGTCAGAAGGGCATAGGAGAGAACTGGGACTACTCAGATCGGAGAATATAAGGCTGGGAGGAGACAGGATGGTTTGGAGGAGCAGGTCTGTTTCCTAGTTCCACAAATAAGTCAGTCACAAGAAAGGGCTGTTCTCATGGGAGACAGGATACAAGTCGGACAAAAGGCACAATCTCTTGGTCATAAGGAGTATGAGACACTAGAGGCCAGAGGGGGAAGTTAGAGACTCCCCTCCAGTCTGTGGCCTGCATGCCCTGAGTCAAATACCTCCCCAGAGATAAGGAAGGGCCTGATGATGCCTGAATGGTCCATTCCACAAAGGGTTATACACACTCGGAAATGCAGTCAGAGCTGGGAGGGAATTTAGAGATCATTTTGTCCAACTTCTTAACCAACACCCAATCTACATCTCTGACAGAGCAGTCATCCAGTCTTTCCTTGAATACTGCCAGAAACAAGAAGCTCACTACCTTCAGAGGCAGGGATTCCACCACGGAATGGTCAAGGATGAGAAAAGCCTTTCCTGTATTGAGCTGTTTACAATCAAAGGAAATCTACTTATCTATTCTCTGATTCTGTCCCATCTCTGCCTGCTGGAAATCTTCTTACTTTAAAGGCCAAGCCCAGGGGCTATGTCCTCCATGAAGACCTCCCTGAGCCCTACCCTCACCCCCAGCTACAAGTGATCATGGTAAATATTTAACAATCAGGTCTCCAAAGAAAAAAATGTACCTGGAATATGCTTTTAAATTTAATCAGTATTTTTAACATTTTTCTCCTTCACCTTCTTAAGTCTAGAAAATAATCAACAAAACAATAAATCCAGCCCAAATTTGTAGCATTTGCACATTTCTAAGGTATGTGTTCACACTGAGAAATTAACAATTGGCTCTTGAAAGCCAGGTGGAGCTGACTCCGGCATACTTCCTTTTCTGAATTCTGCCTATACTTACCATGTTCTTAAATATCATAGTTATATATGGTTAGCTCCTTGAGGGCAGAGATTACATCTGTTTTCATCATTGTACCTTTGATGTCAAGCAAAGAGACCTTGTACTTAATAGGCGCTTAATAAATGTTTACAGAGTTGAGAAAGACAGACACAAGACAGAGGGTCATAGGATCATGGATTTAGGGCAACAAGGGACTTCAGAAATCATCCTCTCATTTTACAGATGGGGAAACTGAGACCCAGAGAAGAAAGGTACCTTGTCCAAGGTTACCTGGGTCTTAAGTGACAGAATTGGGATTTAAACCCAGGTCCTCTGACTCTAATACCAGTGCTCACATATAGCCATAATGAGATATAAAAACACAAAGATAGACAAAGACACATAGCGGAATGAGGAAGGCAACAGAAAAGGACCAAGGGACCAAGAGGACAAAAGAGACTCCTAAAAAAGAACACACAGAAGCAAGGAGGAGGACAGAGAGAGAAGGGATGTAGAGATGGAGAAAAGAAATGAGACAGAACCTAGAGGAGGAAAGACAGAGAGAGAGAAAGGGGGAGAAAATGAGAGAGACAAGGAAAGGGAAAGGGGGGAGGGCAGGGAGAAGAGAAAGAGAGACAGAAAGGGAGACGGGGAGGGAGGAAAGGGAAAGAGAAAGGAGAGGGCACAGAGGGGAGGGAGAGAAAGGGTGGGAGAGAGAGTAAAGGGGAGGGAAGGTGAGGGAGAAAG
>CM053588.1:63068051-63120876 GCA_028646515.1 Pseudochirops corinnae | reverse complement strand
GAGTCGCTCAACCTCCTTTTCCTCATCTGAAAAATAAATGGATTGAACTAGAAGGTCTTCAAGGGCCTTTCCAGTTCTAGATCTCAGTGTAGGCCTCCATCCACTTCTCAGGGATAGATCCTTGAAAGGACCTTGGTGAGCTGGTTGAGTGGGGTGATTAATGAATCAATGTCCATCTGTCTATAGGAAAAGCCCTAATGGAGTGCTCAGACCTCAGATAAAGACACAGTACTCTTATCATATTTGTGAATAACAAAAGAACTGGGGTGCAGGTGGGGCAGAAGGGGGGTAACCAATATCTTGGATGACACAAATTGAATGCAAAATGAAATGATGAATCAAGACAGCCTGGAATGGTGAGCCGATGTAAGTAAGAGGATATTCGACGGAAGTAAAGATTACGGTTAAAAAAATCAACTGCACGTGTAAAGATAGAGGAAGAATAGCTAGACGAGAGAGAGAGAGAGAGAGAGAGAGAGAGAGAGAGAACCAACAATGTGATATAGAAGCCAAAAATGCTAATATTATCATGCAATCATGAATTAAGATCTGGAAGGGGCCCTTAGAGTTCATCAACCCTTTCATTTTACAGATGAGGAAACTGAGGCACACAGCAATTATGTGACTTGCTCAGGATCACAGCAAGTAAATGTAAGGGGCACGACTTGAACCCAGGCCTTCTTAACCTCAAGTCCCCTGCCCAAGGTCACACAGTCAATCTGTGTCAGAGGGAGGGCCTGGACTCAGATCTTCCTAATTCCAGGTGCCCTGACCAGCACATCAGGTTGCCTCCCCACTTCATCAAGCATTTGTAATCCCTCTCCTGGCAACAATCAAAACCAAAACTTTAAAATTCAATAGATCACCTTCAAGAGTTACTGTGGTTAGAGGACAGATTAACCTATGGCCAGTTCAGAGTCTTGAATTCAGCTAGGCTGGTCTTCAGACAACAGACATCTGATCTAGTATTACCTGTCAGACCCCTCTCTAAACCTTTCTAACTCAGTAAGAAATGCCCAAGAGTCTAGGATCACCCTATACTACAGGGAGGCATCAAAGTTGGACTTGAGTGAAAAGATGCCAGCTGCCTCAGGTCACATTAAGAGGAGAAGCAAGAGAGAGTCAATAGATTCACTGCATTCTGCCCTGGTTGAGTCATATTTGGGTACAGCATCCTGGGCACCATATTTTAGAAATGTCATTAACAAGTAGGAGGGGAAGGAAGGTGAAGACTGTCCTGCCTGGGGATAACATGGAAGAACTGGGGATGTGTATCCTGGAGAAGAGAAAAGATGTGGGTGGAATACACGATGAAGGACTGGCCCCTGGGAGTGAGACTGAACTTGTTCTGCTAAACCAGGGGTGGGGAACCTGAGGGCTGG
The DNA here is from genome assembly GCA_028646515.1 of Pseudochirops corinnae. Classification (NCBI taxonomy): domain Eukaryota; kingdom Metazoa; phylum Chordata; class Mammalia; order Diprotodontia; family Pseudocheiridae; genus Pseudochirops; species Pseudochirops corinnae. Next base: position 63,119,494 of record CM053588.1, on the reverse strand, counting down.
AGGCCACATGTGGTCCTCTAGGGCATTGGGTATAGCTTTTGATTGAGCCCAAGTTTTACAGAACATATCATTTTATTAAGGGGATTTGTTCTGTAAAGTTTGGATTCAGTCAGAGGGCTACACTTGACCTCTGAGAAGATCAGTGGGCAAAGGTTTACAGGGAGGGTGAGTTAGTTCAACGGAGAGAAAACAAAGAGTTGTTGGTGTAAGGTAGTGACTTAAGACTTCACGGAAAGTCTTCTAATGCAGACTTGAATAACCACTTGTGAGAGATGCTGTAGGGAGATTCCTGCTTCAGGGACAGGCAAAACTAGCTGAGCTCTGGGGTCCCTTCCGTCTCTAAGGAGACAGGGTCAGCCCAAGGCTCCAGCAAACCAGGCAGTCACCATGCGACCATATGTTAGAGGGCACCCAAAGTGATACCTCTAAGAGGCAAAGTTCCCAGCAACAAATAAAGACAATCCTAACATCTCCCCTGGGAGTGGTCATAGGCCATACCCACTACAGTCTGTACCAGAGGAGCCCAGGATGGACCCTGGAAAGGAAATTCTCTTCCCTTGTCCATTAGAAAGTACTTCCTGATGAGCACAATGTTCAGAAAAAAAAGAGGAGTTATGCTATGCCTTCATCTCCATTCTCTTTTCTGGCTCTGATATCTTGCAGGGTCACCTACCTACGGACCCAGCTTTCCCATCTTGTTCTCTGTCTGCTCTGATGGTATCTACCCAGACCCAGATCCCAGCATGCCTACAGTTTCCTAAAAAGTCAAAGTGAACTCTTCTTCCTGAATCCTCCTCCTCATTCAGTGTCCCTTACCACCAAACCCTTCTTCCTCTTCTTCCTCACCCCTCCCTCATCTATCCTATCTCACCTATCTCCAGGTCAGCTGGGTTCATAGAGTCTCAGCCCAGATTCCAAAGGGTGTCAGTTTGTCTGAGTCCTCACCTGACAGCTGAGCCCAAAAGACCTTCAGATCCCTCCATTCTCTTCTACCCTTCTCACAACACCTCAAGAATCTGTTCCTGAGGCTCCACCCTTAAAATATTAATCACCTACATTTGCATAAAGTTTTTTGCTTTTCCTCTTGGTTTAGCAACTCCAAGCTCTCAGCCCCTCCACAAATCAATCTCCCCATCCATTCACATGGGTCCTGGAAGCCTACCACATGACTAGGACATGGGGCCATTCAACCCTACAGAGAAGAGGCAATGGCTGGTGACCCCAAGAGGTTAAGTCACTGACTGGAGGTCACACAGCAATGCCAAGTTCCCCAGGCATGTGATTAGAGCAGGACCTTGGAAGTTGTGGTTAGGAAGAAGAGGTTTTAGAGCTAAGGGCCAGGGGTCTATTTTGGGAAACATAAAGGGCATCTGGGAGTTGAGCCACTTCCCTTAGGGGTCCCCTGCCACCCCTGGCCTCCCTTCTCCAGCTTAGACCCATGATCTCCCCTTCCAAAGAGCTAAACATGTCCCTGTGTATCTGAGCCTTAGGCAAATCCACATCTCATCTGCTTCTTCTCATCAGTTTCCCACAGAGTTCTCCCCCTTACAGGTCTGGCCTCTCTCAGAGACCCTTCACAATCCATAATAACCTTAGAGAATGGAGGTGGAGATAGGGGGAGAGCAGACGCCTGCACAAAGATACAATAGAAGTCTCTGAAGGAGCCACAGGGCAGACCTGGGGCATATCCCAGAAGGAAGAACCATGGGCCAATAATGGGGGAAGAAGGGAAGGTTTGCTATGTGGAGAGCCTCAGGGAGGACCCAGGGGTCCTTGGCTTTAGAGAAAGAAATTATCATAGAGACCATCTTGTCCAAGCTGTCACTTTACAGTAAAGGGAATTCCTAAAGGAGGGGAAATGGATCATCTTCTCCTTGAGCAAGCCTCCTGCAATCCAGGCCCCTGTCCTTGAGGAGGACCCTCAGAACCCTCTGCTCTGTCATTGCCCCCTGTCCCTTCTCCACCAAGTTCCTCCAACTGCCCCAGTCCCCCTTGATCCCTGAACTCAAAGGGACAGGAATCAGGGCCAACCCACCTGGCTCCCTCTTGACAGAATCTTCAGCTATAACACAAGTGAGACCAGACTGAGGGGAGGGTACCTGCCTTCATCCCACCCCCATCTTGCTTATCTGCTCCAGAACAGCAGGGAGGAGACAAGAGCCAATGGGTGGATGTGGGCCCAGCCTAGAGGCCGGGAGCCAGGAAGTGGTTCCCAGACAGCTAGGAGGAAGTTTGGAAGGTTTCCAGTACCAGCTCTTCTACCATCTCTTTGTGTGACCTTGGACAAATCATTCCCCCTCCCCAGGCCTGAATTTTCTCCTCAGTGAAATAAGGAGATTGGTCTAGATCGCTCCCTTCCAACACTAACATTCTGTTGTCTGAAATCCCCTCCAGATCATACATTCTGTGTCTTCACTTCCCTCAAAGCTCTTTCTGTGTTCTAAGGACCTTCCAGTTCTCACACTCCATATTCTAAGCTCGCTCCCCGCTCTGACATTCTGTTGTACACAATCCCTCCCAGATCAAACATTCTGGGTTCTAAGGCACTTTCCTGCTCTGACATCCTGTGACTTAATATGCCCTTTGGCTCTGACATTCTATGCTTCCATGAGTCTGAGATTCTATTCCATTCATCCATACACTGAAATTGTTTCCTAAATTATGTTTCGTAGAGTCTGAGATTTGGCTCCAGCCTCTTCTGACTACTATGAAGAGTGCAAAGAACCCAGGAAATATTCCCAATGCAAAAGCCAGTCCAACCACTTTTGAAGGGGGTGAGGGAGGAAGGGAAGAGTGATCTCTTTCTACAATGTTGAAGGACTCCTAAAATTTTAATCAACCACAGGACAGCAAGGCTAGTGCTGAGTTGGGCAAAGTTGGCAAAACTCCTGTGGAGCAGGTAACACAGGAAGTTGGGCTCTGGGTTCTCTGTCCAGGGGACATGATGTAAGAAGGTATCACTGGGTTTTTTAAATACCCAACCCACAATAGAATGTCATAAACAGCTCCTTTGTAAACAGCGCTTTGCTCTTTCTAAAATGCTTGCCCATTGATTCATGACTTCATTTGACCTTCATAACATGACGTTCTGAGGAGAGGTAGGGCAGGGCTTGCTTCTCTCATTTCCCAAAAATAAACAGAAGCTCAAAGAGGGCTTTGACTTGCCTGAGGTCACACAGTGAGTTAAAGGTGGAGCCTAGCTGGAAGCTGGAATGCCTAACCCCCAGCCTCCTGTTCTGTCCACAAATGCTCCCATCACCACTTCCTTCTAGTGGAGGAGGGACTAGTTTTTGGTCTGCTTGATCCCAGGAGGTCAGTAGAAACTACAGGGAGGGATTCCAGATCAATACAGAGTGAGGCTGGCCAACCCCAATGGGCTGACCCTGGTAGTGGGATGCTAAGGTCTTCAAGCAGCAGCTGGATGACCAGCTTTTGGGGAAATTGTAGAGGAGATTCCTGCTTTGGGTAGCAGTCAGCCTACATGCCTTGTGAGGTCCCTTTCAGTTCTGTGATTCTGAGGGACTGCCGAAAGAGAATGGGTGGGCTGATGACTGAGAATTTTCAGAGTCATTTTCTTTCCTCCATGCCCACCACTGACATTCCTCAGTCCTCAGACTCTCATTGGCACAGTCTGGCCAGAGCAGACATCTGAGGGGCCCTGAGAGGGCAGCAATGCACAACTTCATTCCATGCCACACCTGGGCTCAGGGCGTGAATGTGCCCTGACTTGCTCAGCATCTCCAAATACATTCCTTAACTGCCCTGCCTATGGGCGCCAAAATTGACCTCTCTGCCTCCATCTATCCCTCCCCAATAACCTAGGAAAAGGTGGGGAAATGAGAAGGGACAGCGGGAAAGGGGCCATCCTGCCATGGTCTCTGCAAAGCCACCTTCCAGATGCTAATGCAGGCACACTGAGTGGGCATCATGCCACAGTTCTCGGGATAGTGGCATCTACTGGCATGGGCTGGCAGACCTACAGACACACTGCCTGCTCTTTTCATGACTGATGTGTTTACAGACACACTCTCCAGCTTCAAGCTGGCACCAGGCTCATCCCCACTGGTCTGACACTGACATGGGGACAACTCATCCTCAGAGCTGCGCAGAATTAAAGTGGTCAGTCAAGGCTAACTAACCACAGAATCCAGCCAAGCCTGTGCCCCCCATTCTTGATATTGTCCAGAAGTGAAACAGAATGCCCTGAGAGATGTCAGGGTTTAGCTGTAGCTGATGGAGGATAAAAGTGAGAGGAAACGGGCCTGTTACACCATGGGGAGAAAGTGGGGGGGACGCTCTTGTCCATAGAGGAAAGGCAGGAAAAGCTGGAATTACCTACAGAAACAAGGTAAGAAATGATGGGTTTGACCGTAGAGGGAAGGTGAGGGACACTGGATTTACCTGGGGAAGGAGGTCAAGGGCAATTGGTTTACCAATGGAAAAATGGTGGGAGATTTGTTTTTCCATCCAATCAATAAATATTTATGAGGCACCTACTATGTGCCAGGTATGCGGTAAACACTGGACGTTGGACCTCTCCATAGGGAGAGGCAAGGACCTTTGGTTTTGTCCACGAGGAAAAGCAGAGGCCTCTGAGAATTCTAGGTTTGCCCACTGGAGAAAGGCACAGGACAACAGGAGCTCTGGTCTTGTCCGTGGGAAAAGATGGGCACCGGGTTTGGGTTTGTCCATGGGGAGAGGTAGTGAACCTTGGATCTGTCTATAGGAAAAGGCAGAGGGACACTGGATTTGTCCACGAAGAGAGGTGAGAGACGCTGATCTAACCACAGGGAGAAGGGGCCCCTGAATTTGCCCAAAGGAACTCAAGTGAGGTCCCTCCCTCCCACCTTCCCTACCCAACTCACCCTTTTCGAATGATGATAATGATGGCCCCCAAGAGGATAATGAGGACCACGAGGCCCCCAGCGCAGACACCTAGAATCAGGCCCATCTCCTCTGAGTGCTGGGATACCTCTAGGGGCCGCTTACTTTCCTTGCAGGCAGCTGAGGAGACAGGAAGCCAGGGCAAGGAGTCAGAGGGGAGCCCTTAGACCACCCTGCAGAACCACGATGACAATGCAACTCTCATGCAAACTGACATGAATGCAAACAGAGATACACCAATGATGGGCTTGACCATAGAGGGAAGGTGAGGGACACTGGATTTACCTGTGGAGGGAGTCACATGCACATGCTCTGATATGGAGTTCCCCCAAAGCTTCCTATTGCCTTCAAGTCCAAAAGCCTCAGTTTGGCAATTGAGACCCTCCCTTAATTTAGCCCCAACTATTTATTCAACCTCATGCTTCTTTCCTCTGGACCAATAATAAAAATAATTCCATTTATCTAAGCCCAGCTTGCAAAATACTTTCTTTAGAACAGCCCCGTGAGGTAGGTAAGCATATCAAGCACTAATATCCCCATTTTATAGATTGAATCCAATAAACCTCTACTAAGCACCTATTATGCAATGAATAGGGGCAACCAGGTGATGTCCCTGGAGTCAGGAAGGCTTTCAAATCTGACCACAGACACTTACTAACCACATGATCCTGGGCAAGTCACTTTACCCTGTTTGCCTCAGTTTCCTCATCTGTAAAATGAACTGGAGAAGAAAACAACAAACCACTCCAGTATCTTTGCCAAGAAAACCCTAAATGGTTCTACAAAGAGTCAGACACGGCTGAAATGACTGAACATGCGATGAATGTCCAGTCTTCTACGCCAGACATACAAAGACTAAAAATAACTATCTCTCAGGCAGCTAGGTGATGCAGTGAATAGAGCACCGGCCCTGGATTCAGGAGGACCTGAGTTCAAATCCGGCCTCAGACACTTAACACAAAACTAGCCATGTGACCTTGGGCAAGTCATTTAACCCCAACTCCCCTACTTTCCCCCCTCCAAAAGCAAAAAAATAAATAAATAAATATCTCTGACCTCAAGAACTTACATTCTAGTAAGGGGATGTAAGGAGCATCCTGGAAAGCAGTACATTGGATAGAGTACTGGATTTAGAGGTAGGAAAACCTGAGTTCTAATCTTGCCTTAGGCACTTACTAACTTGTAACTACAATTTAACTTCTCTACACAGAGAAAGTGCTTAATGCACTAAATATTTCCTGAAGCAGGACAGCTTTGAAAGTATCATATTAAATTTATTATATACTTTTAAAAGCAAACTGTACCTAACAGGTTCATATATCATTCTGCGTGGTATATAAATATGTTGCCTTGGGCAGAGGGTGGAAGGTTGATCAAATTCAGAGTAATTTTTTTTAATGGTTTCTTATTGATTAATGGACTAATGTGTCTCTATGTGTCCATATGCTCAGCCTTCAGAGGCTTCAGGAGAAAACATTGTGTCCCACAATAGAGCAGCAAGATCTCTACTAGGCCTTAAGCCATCCAAATGCAAGGACTAGTCTCCCTTTGGTCTCCCTTTGGGCCTTGTATGATGGCAGTGATGGTGATGGAGATGGTAACTGATGATGAAGGTAACAGCTGACCCAGCAGCCTGGGCTGGGGAAGGTGATAGGGAATAAGCCCTAATCACGCTTTAGAAAAAGGTAGACTGTTTCCTGGGGTCCCTTGTCTAGAATCTGGACTGTCCTTTTACTAGACAAATCCTTTTATTAAGGTGATTTATTCTGTGAAGTTTGGATTCAGTTAAAGAGCTGCACTTGAGGACCTAGAGTGCCACAGGTGGCCTCAAGGCCCCAGATTCCCCACCCCTGGTTTAGACAGAACCCAGAATGCTGAGATATGAAAAGACCAAATCCACTATTTAGCAGATGTGGAGAGAAGTGACCTGCCCTATAGAACACAAAAAAGTTAGAAGCCAAGTTAAGATTGGAACCCAGGATTCCTAACTCCTAACCTAGCCACCCCAAAAGGAGCCTCAGCTTTAGCCTGATGACCCCTGATTAGCCTTGTTACAGCTAGAAGGCTGCAGAAGCAGCCTGCCCTCAGCCCCACCTCCACCTGAGAGCACAACCCTATTTCTTCCCACCATGACCTACCCCACAGCATACTTCACTTCCACCCAGTGATCTATGGGCATCCAAGGAATTTCTGCAGTCACCAAGTAGTGGGTGCCCAGCTATTCCTGGGCAGCCATCCTTCCCGTACTCCTTTATGGATGGGGATAGCAGACTGGCCATCTGTACTCTCAGACCTAGATTGCAACCTCCCAGGTTGCCCTGAGCCTAAAGCCTCCCTTGGCCTCCTCCCTCCACATCTGAGCTGCTCAGCCCTCCCCCAGGGATCACCCAATGTATCCCAGAAGGAACCTGCCCCCTTTGGCCTTTTCAGGCTCTGCCATGAGACCTGTCACCTCCCCTCCCCCTGCCCAGAGCTAAGATATTCTTCCTCTCTCTGCACTGGACAAAAGAACAGAATGTCTCAGCCAAGCTCAGCAGCAACTTCATTAGCTCCCCAAATGTCACACCCTAGGAAAGCATCAGGCCACAGCTGCCTAATTAGTCCAAACCCTATAAACAAGGGGGAGGAAAGGCAGAGAAATACTACAGACCTCTGCTCTGACATCACCTAAAGTGTGGTAAGGGAGGGGGAGACTCCCCCTACCTCCAATTGCCAGGCAGTCAAGCATCAAGCATTTCCTAAATGCTTCCAAGAGCCAGACACTGTGCTGCTAAGTGCTGGGCATGTGAAAAACGAAGGAAAGAAATCCAGACCTTGTCCTCAAGGGGCTCAGTGTGCAAATAATGATGTATAGCCAAGGGTCTGAAGGGATGCAGAGAAGCTGGTGTGTGAGTGTGTGTGTGTGTGTGTGTTTGTATGTGTATAAAACTCTTAAAGGGAAGGGACTAGCTACTGGGGGGGGGAGAGGGGACAAAGAAAGGCTTCCTACCATCCCTTGATGACCCAACCCTAAACTGACCTTTCCCCTAACAGTCATAGGGATAAGAAGAGAGAGGGGGACAAATGCCCCTTCCCCTCTGCCTTTCCTACACATCCTTTCTCTTCTAATGCTACTCCATAAGCAGATCAAATTAGAGACTTACGGTATATGAGAGCTGCAAGAGGCCCTAGGGACCACCTACCCCAATACTTTCATTTTACACATAGGGAAACTGAGGCCCAGCGAAATTAAGCGACCCATTTAATGTCTCATGGCTAGTAAGGATCAGGCTCAAGACTCGAACTCCCCAGGTGCCAACCTGCCCAAACAAAGCACATTAACAGCCCCAGGCTGTGGGCCAGGTTAAGACTAGCCTAACACAAATACGACATGCACATAACTTGAGCTGTGTGTGACCTACCCTGCTCAAACACACCACACATACAGGTGGTTCCACATAGGTGTGTGCTCAAACACAGCACATATATGTAGCTCCACATACATGACCAAACTCCTCCCGCGGGGAAGGGGATCAGCTCCCATGCATGGTCGACCCCACTAGACATGACTCATGCATGGCCTTTCTGTGGATGGTCCCTCCCCTCTCCTTCCCTCCCCAAAGCAAGTTCAATGAAAAGCCAGTCAGCAATTCTGCAGAGAAAGAGAAATGGGCATATTTATGAAAAAGGGAGGAGACGGTGGTTAGGTTGATAGAAGGGAAGACAGTGGTTCTCAACCTTCCTAATGCTGTGACCCTTTAATACAGCTCCTCATGTTGTGGTGACCCCCAACCATAAAATTATTTTCGTTGCTACTTCATAACTGCAATTTTGCTACTGTTATGAATTGTAATGTAAGTATCTGATATACAGGATATATTTTCATTGTTACAAATTGAACATAACCCACAGGTTGAGAACCACTGCTTTAGGAGAATGCAGGGAACAGGTAGGATCCTACCTTTGCGAGCAATCCGAATACAGTTCAGCCGGGTTTCCTGAGGAGACACGCATGAGACAGGGAAGGTCAGCACTACTGAGCCTGGCATTTGGGGCCAGGCCTCACAGGACTGTGCCCACAAAGCCTGCTGCCCTCTCATAGATGGTTTGGAAGATCAAGTCAGGTCTCAGAATCCCAAATTAGGGGAACATTCCAGAGGCACAAAACACACTGGGGAAGAAGACTGAGGGAAGGAGCCTCAGAGATCATAGGATCATGGATTCAGAGCTGGAAGAATTTTCAAGATCATCTGATCCAATCTCTTCATTTTACAAATGAGGAAATTTAGGCCCAGAAAAGTTCAGTGACACACCTAAGGTCATGGCAGGTAGTGAGTAGCACAGCCTGGATTTAAATCCAGATACTGACTCCACATCTGGAACTTATTCCACTACCCCCAATGCCCCTGAGTTTCAAAAGAAGGTCTGGAACAGCATCTGCACTATACCCCACAGCCTGGCCCCCAGCTAGTTCCAAGAAAAGGGGAGTATCCCCAGGCCCTGGCCAGCCCCAGTCTGCTCCTCACCCCCTTCAAGTGGCTTGTGGCCTGGAAGTAGATGAGATAGGCCTTCTTGGGCTCCAGGGGTGGGTTCCAATAGCCCCGGTACGTCTGGTTGTCACCCACAGTGAAAGGTGTGGCCTCCAGGAGGCTGCTGGCTGGCAGCTCTGCCCCAAAATAATGGACCGCACCCCGGGCAAGGGCAGCATCGAAGGTCAAGGGCACCGGGAAGCAGTCCTGAGCCCCAGGCTCCCGCTTCATCCTGCGCGCACGGTCCTCTTCTACAATTACCTGGTAAACACTGAGCACACAAGAAACATGTCAGAGCGTTCCCTCCCAGGGCATCAGGACAGAGTGCGAGGGGACCTGGAAAGAGACCCAAGAGCAGAAACCACCCCCTAGATGACCTTGGCAATGTCAGGAAGCCCTGAAGGCTCCCCAAAGTCCTGTGTCCATACACACACACACAGACACACACAGACACACAGACACAGACACACACACACACACACACACACACACACACACACACACACACACACACACACACACACCCTGCTCTATATTGCCTTAGTAACCCATTATGGCTTGGTCAGCCATGGATTCAGCTAAACATTTTTGAAGCTGTTTATATTTTCAGTCGGTCGCACCTCTTGGGCTCCCTAGCTCCATGAAATAACAACAGCTCCCCATTCTGCAGCACATAACAGCTGCAGCCCCGTCAGAAGGAAGGAGTGCATCTTTACATTACCATCCCTACAGACACCAAGACTCAGCAAGGGAAATTCACTTGCCCAAGGAAACTTAGCTCACCAGTAACAGAGCAGGGATCTAACTCCAAAAGCTGTGGCCTTAGGGGCAAGAGAGGTGGGTTTGGAGTCAGGAAAAACCGTATTTTAATTCTGCTTCTGACACCATGTCACACATTGAACCTCTCTGAGCCTCAGTTTACTGATCTATAAAATAGGAACAATAACAATCCCAACAGTATCTACTTTATGGTTTAGAAGTAAGGCGCAAACAGGACAACAGAAGCACAGATTTAGAGCTGTGAGGGATCTAAGGGCCCTCCCAGCTCTGACATCCTGTGTTCTCAGGGCCCTCCCAGCTCTGACATCCTGCGTTCTAAGGGCCCCCCCCAGCTCTGACATCCTGTGTTCTAAGGGCCCTCCCAGCTCTGACATCCTGTGTTCTAAGGGCCCTCCCAGCTCTGATATCCTGGGTTCTAAGGCCCTCCCAGCTCTGACATCCTGTGTTCTAAGGGCCCTCCCACCTCTGACACTGCGTGTTCTCAGGGCCCTCCCAGCTCTGACATTCTGCGTTCTAAGTCCCGCCCCAGTCCTGACATCCTGTGTTCTAAGGGCCCTCCCTGTCCTGACATCCTGTGTTCTAAGGGCCCTCCCAGCTCTGACATCCTGGTTTCTAAGGGCCCTCCCAGCTCTGACATCCTGGGTTCTAAGGGTCCTCCCAGCTCTGTCATCCTGTGTTCTAAGGGCCCTCCCAGCTCTGACATCCTGGGTTCTAAGGGCCCTCCCAGCTCTGACATCCTGGGTTCTAAGGGCCCTCCTAGCTCTGATATCCTGTGTTCTAAGGCCCTCCCAGCTCTGATATCCTGATATCCATCAAATCCAATAGAGAGGAAACAGAGGGTCAAAGTGGTTAAGGCACTTGGCCAGGGTCACTCAGTTAGTAAGTGTCCAAGATGGGACTGCAATTCTGATCTTCCTGCTCCCAAGTCCACAGCCTGCTACAGATCAATATTTATATAATTAGAGATTAGTAATACAGGAAAAGCACTTTGCAAACCTTAAGGTGCTATAGAAATGTCACCTGATGTCCTTCTGAGATGTGATGACTAAGTCAGTTTCTCCTCCATTGTTTTGATTAGTTTTTAAACTTTAAGCCTGTCCTGTTCATTTGCATCTTGTCAGACTCTGCCTATACATTAGCACTGTCCTCTTCCCCCCAGTCGGGGGTTGCCCCCAACACTTTTGGTCATCTAATTATCCGCCCATCCTCCTTGTTCGGTTCCATCAAAGCCCCCTCTTGGGACAGTGACCAGCCCTGCACATGGACCTCTGAGGGCTGGAGACTATGATGTAGCTGATTTTTCTCCTAATCCCATCCTGGAGCCTTAAGTTTAGTCTTTCTCATGGTGGCAGCATATGAACACTGACTTTCTGACCACTTTTCATCGTTGGTGTTTCAGAGATCATCACCCCCCAAGCATGGCCAGGAAACAGGAGAGAGAGAAAAGAAGACACACATGGACCACAGGACCATAGGATCATAGATTTAGGGCTGGAAGCAGCAATTGAGTCCAATCCCTTCATTTTACGGATGAAGAAACTGGGTCAGACAGAGGTTCAGTAACTGGCCCAGGGTCACACAGCTAGTAAGTATCTCAAGCAGGTTTAGAACTCAGGCCTCCCTGACTCCAAGTCCCCTCCTCCTAGGAAAGGAAGAGGAAGAAGAAAAATGAGGGTAGGAGGACTGAAAAAGAACATGCTGTCTAACAGTAAGGTGGCACATGTAAAGCCAGTTACCTACTGTAAAAGCTTCTATAAATGCTTGCTCTTACTGTCCCACTCAGCTGATGTCACCAAGCCTCAGGAAGGCAGTTAAAGGACCAGCCCCCTCCTCAAATAATCTATTACTTCTGGGGAAGCAAGGGGTGCTCCGGACCAAGGACAGTGCCAGAGACAGAGCCCACTATCTCCGGGCACCATCTCTGTAATGGCCTCTCTCAGGCCTGTCCCAGGCCCCTCTTCGGCAGAGCTGGCAGTGTCTTCAATCTGATAGCACAGCTGGTCCTGACTGTTTTCTCTGGCCCCCATCTGAGAGCTTGGAAGGCAGGGTGAAGGAAAGGATGAGTCACATTGTCCCTCTGGAGAGATGGCCCCAGACAGAACCAGCCTCCCTATGCCCAGAAAAAAGCAATTGGGAGGCAATGACCCTTCCACAAATTACCAATGTGAATCCCATATGGCTTATGTACAGATGCACCGCATCTAAGGTACTGTAAACACTAGGAGCTTTCTGGGGAATGTTCCCTGGTTGGGGGATATGACCTGTGAAAAGCTAAACCAAAGGACTTGGATGGACACACATCAAAAAGCTTAACTGGGTACCATTGGTGACAATCTGGTCCAGCCTTGCAAAGGGGAGTGGAATCAGCCAGACTGGCCTTCCCTTCTCCTCATGAACAACCCTCCCATCTGGCCATCCCACATGCCCAAGGCACTCCCTTCCCACCTCTACTCCAGAAATTACTTCTCTTTCTCTAAGATACTGCTCCAGCACCATCTTCTGAAGGAAGATTTTCCTGATTCCCCCAAAGGCTAGGACTCCTCTTTGCAAATAACTCCTATGTGAGTGAATGTACACATCTATGCATGTATGTATATACATATTTATGTATATATATATATATATGTGCATATACATATGTGTGTAAATATATATGCATTATATTTGCGTTTGTGTGTCTGTAAATACTCATAAAAGGGAAGGGACTAGTCAAGGTCATGTGTCAGAGGCAGGACCTGAAATCAAGTCATCCTGGTTCCAAAGCCTCTCAATAAAAATTGTCCAAACGTGGAAGGGGCTTATATGGGGAGCGGGGAAGTTCTCCCTCCCTCGAGATCTTCAAGCAGGGGTTGGCAGACCACTTGTCATGCATGTTAAGGGGAGGATTACTTTAGGGAACGGATTGGACCAGATGGCTCCTGACCATCCATCCACTCCAAGTCTCAAATTCTGAGATTCTGAGGTTCTTGTCAATGGAGGTCTGTAAGTGGAGGTTGGATGGGGACTTCTCAGGAAAGCTGTGGAGGGGATTGGAGTAGATGCCCTCAAAGACCCCTTCCAATCCTGAGATTCCATGGAATTGAGAGAAGATGGTATTAGGGAAGTCAGATCAAGGCCATGATGAGCCTTAAGGCAATGTGAGGCCAGACCTGAAGGTTGGTAAGAGGGGAAGAGAAAGCCAGGGTCAGATTAAGGACATCACAGGCTAGGATCTCCCTGCCCTATGGTCAGATCATTCTGGGCTCTGGAAATTCATACTCTTTCACCCTAATTTGTGAAACTTTAAGGATGTGAGCCTTCCAGTGTGGGTCCTCTCCCCACCCCACTGACAGAGATCACAGTTCCTCAATAGCTCAGTACTCAGGTTTCGAGAGTGGCAGGGATGAAAAATTAGAGCCGTGCATAATGAGCATCTCTGAACACAGCCAGGCTAGTTCTGAAGCAGGCCTGCCCTTGAACCCTTCCCAGCTTGGTAGGTCTGCTCTATGCTGCATGCTGATGACTTGCAAAGCCTTTGGGAATCCCCGGGTCACTTTCACACCATGACAGCCACGGAGGATTTTCATTTCACTTGGTGGAAATAAAATCCTTCAGGGAAAATTATTATCACCATTATAGATATTAACTAATTCATATTAATAACAATGATAGCAAGCATTTGTGTAACACTTTATGATTTGTAAAGCACTTTATGCATGTCATTCCACTCGATTCTCACAACAATCCTGGAAGGTGGGTGCTAGGACTATCCCGGTTTTGCACGCAAGGAAACCAAGCCTGAGAGAAGGGATCTGACTTGTCCGTGGTCACACAGCTAGTAAGTGTCTGAGGCAAGATTCAAACTCAGGTCTTCCGGACTCCAAGGGTTAGAGGTTAAGACTGAGCCGTCCCAAAATGGAGGCCAGTCAGTTATTTCCACAAGAGGAAAACTGGAAACATCAGAGAAGAAAAGCAATCTGGTGGGAGAGGCTCAGGGCCAGGGTGGGAGAACTTCTGTGTAAATTAGCCACAAGACCAGCTCATTGTCCCCTCTTCATCAGGGCAGGCTGTGCAAAGGAGTGCCAACCCTACTGCAGCCGGCCCTTCCAGGGATGGCTTCAAGTTTCTCTCCCTCTCTTGCCCAGTGGCTGGGAAATCCCATCCAATGAGAAGTTATCCTACATCCCTGTCTCCATGGTAACAAGCCAGACATCACTTACTACCATCTCTGGGGGCAACGGGGAATAGGCATTGCCCCCCCCCCCGAGTGGTTACCAATGTTGTCATCACTATATAAATAATGATGTTAATATAATTATGAAAGCAGCCCTCTTAACAACCACCACCCAAAAAACCCCCACAAACCCAAGCCTCTCTCATGAGTTGGGGGAAGGCGAGAGGAAAAGAAGTCTCTTCCTTACTGATCACAAATGAGGGGTCCTTCCCCAGGTCTGAGTGGCTCTCCAACCCATGACCAGGCACCCATCTCAGACACAATTCCAACACACAACCCCTAACTTCCTACCTCTTTACATGTGTTACCAACTCCCACCCCTTCAACTCCTATAGGTTAGAGAAGAAGAGCCAGAGGGTTCCCACCCTGTTTCTATAGGGGGCAAAGAAAGACACAGATAAAAGCAAGTTCTCCCAATGTGTACAATGTCCAGCGAATGGCATCTCTACACTGACTGGTGCTCCTCAGTGATCAGTGTCCCCCATATCCAACATGCAGCACCCCACTAGCCAACATCCCCAATGATCAACATGCTCAAGGATCAGAGCCCTCCATAACCTACATGGAAAGTGACCAATCCCCACATTAGCTAACATCCCAACAGCCAGACACCATCAGTGGCCAGTATCTTCTATTACCAATATACTACCATCAGCATACTTAGTGACTAACATCAACAGGAATGGATGTCTTCAACAACAAACACCCTCAGTGACCAGTGTCCCATACTGACCAACATCCTCAAAGATTAGCAGCCTCGGAAGCCAGTATCTTCAATGACTAACATCCATATTGACCAATGTTCTTTGTAACCGGGATTTCCAGAGATCAAAGTCCATAGTGACCAATGTCCTCAGTGACCAGAGTCCACAGTGTCCAGCTTCCTCAATGACCAGGATCTACAGTGACCCATATCCTCAGCAGCCAATGTCTTCAATGCATCCATAGTAGCCAATGTCCTTGGTAATCAATATCCATAGTGACCAAACTCCAAAGGTACACTATCTTCAATGCTGATCTACAGCGACTACCATCTTTACAACGGAATCCATATTGAACAGAATGAGAGGGGTACACAGTGGATTAACATCCTCAGTGACTAGCATTGACAGTGATTACACAGTGACCAGAATTCTTAACCATCAACTTACTCGGTGGCCTACGTCATCAACAGCTAATGTCCACAGTGACCAATGTCCCCAGTAACCAAAGTCAATAATAATCAGCATCCCCAGTCACCAGGATCCACAGTGATCAATATTCTCAGTAGTCAATTCCCTTAAGGTGACCAAAGTCCAGGGGACTAGAATCCTCAGTGACCATTGTCCATAGTGACCAACATCCTTGGTGACCAGAGTCTTTAGTGAACATGACTGGTGTTCACAGTAGTGAACATCCTCAGTGACTGATACCAATGATAACCAGGGTCCACAGTAATCACTATCTCAGCAGTCAATGTCCATAGTATCCAGAGTGACCAACACTCTTGGAGTCCAGAATCCATAGTGAATAACATGACCATATGATCCTTAGCCACTAGGATCAACAATGACCAATGTCCTTAGTGACCAGTATTCTCAGGGACCAGGATCCCCAATGACTGGGGAGCATAAAGACAAGACTGAAGCCAAATAACACTACACCAACCAAAACCTCCAGAAGAGAAATGACCTCCCCCCACCCTTACCATATTTCCTTCCCAGTCACAGACCCCAGGAAACAATCCCTTCGCACTGGGTCCAGCCTCTGGCCAGGAGGAAGGAGCAGAGATGAAAATGGAGTTGGGGACATGGGAAAGGGGTGAGGGAGCTAGTGTTATGCAAAAGAATGGAATCATGAATCAAAGAAGAAGGAATGTAATCAGGCAGAAAGGACAAAAGGAGCCAAAGAACAAACAAGCAAAGGGAGACTTGGAAGAGAACAGGTCCCATAGGATCCACTTTTCCCAAGCATCACTCACTCCTGGCCCTCCCACTGAGCCCCCTACCTGATGGGGGCCCCACGTCCTTGTGCTGGCCTCAGCAGCACTGTGATGGTGCTCTCCGACTCCCCCAGTGGGGATGGCATATCCCCATAGTCAAAGCTCGGAGCTGAGAAGGAAGAGATGGGGAGGAGTGAGTCAGGGGCCAGGGGAAAAGTGAGGACATTCAGAACATCCTAGCTTCCAAATGTCATGACCACTGTCCCCTAGACTCCTATGTCCCTGACCTCTCTGTTCCCTTCAAACCCCAGGCTCCCAAGCCCTCCTGTCCCTAGACTCCCAGACATGTCAGTCTTTAGTCTCCCTGATCTTTCAATCCTCAGCCTTCCTCCTCCCTAGAACCCACCTTTCCTGATGACTTCATCTCCAATTCCCTAAACATTCAGCCCCCACGCTCCCCAATCCCTTGGTCCCAGCCTCCCTGACCTCTTTGTCCCTGACATCTATGACCACTTCACAGCCAAGCTTCTTGACCCCTCCTATCCTCAACCTTCCTGATCCTTCAGTCCCCAGTTCCCTTACTCTAAAGCCTTAATGGTCCTTTTATCCTTGATCTCACCCCTGACCTTCCTGACTCCCCCTGTCCCCTGACCCCTCTACTCCTTCAGTCTAGCCTCCCAAACACTCCATTTTACAGCCTCCCTGATCCTTCAGGGTCCAGTTCCCCCTATATCTTCAACCTCCATGATCACTCTATCTACAACCTCTCTTACCCCTTAATATCAAACTTTCTTAAATTCTCCTAGATCCTTCATTTCCTCCCTAAACCTTCGATCTCTAGTCCTGTTCCTTTGGTTCCCAACCTCCATGACCCCTCTAGATCCATGACCTCTCTGACCCTCCTTTCCCCTGACCCCTCCCAATGAAGAAGTCCCCAGTATCACTGACCACTCCCATCTCTGGCCCCCCTGACATCACTGTCCTCTGCTTCTGTGTCTCCTGCCTTCCTAACTCCTGTGGGAAGTAGTGAAAGGGCCAGGGAGAGGGTCTAGATCTCTGATTTCACTGGTATAGAGAACCCCTAGGTGAAGAAACTCCCCCTACCAATGCAGGTTGGCACCTTCTCTACAACCATAGTTGCCTAGAGCTCTGAGATATTAAATGACCAAAGTGTAATGTTAATGGGATTTAAGATCTTTCCTGCTTCACATGGAGCCCATTACGGGAAGCTTGCTTAAGGGAGGCTTGCTTGTAGAAAGGCTTTCACACCTTTTGTAATTTCTAATTAGGCACTGAGTCACAAGGGTTGGGATGCCTTCTGGCTCTGAGAAGTATACATATACTCTGAGTTGGTATTTTGTTTTGGAGGCTTGCTTATGAGAAAGATCTTGTGATTCCCTGGTTGAGATTCCGAGTGGTCCTACGTTCAGAGCTTCCCAACTGCTCAAATGTAAAAGGTTCTCTCAATCTAGATATGTATGTAAAGTGTATGTTGATTCAGGCAGTCAGAGCCCTGTCTGTTGGTTTTTATTTCTCTGTTTGTATTTTCTCTGAAGTTTAGTTTGCTGACTTTTCCCCTGAACTAGTAAATGTAATTTAAAGATTGTTGACCTCTAAAAACAGCTATCTTTCCTAGTAAAGCAGATCTAAGAACCTAAGCCATTCTGGATATGCCAGTGTGGTTGCCACTACAGGAGGTCACACAGCCTGTGTCAGAGATAGTAAATGAACTTAGGTCTCCCAGGCTCCAAGGCTAGCTTTCTCCCTGGTACACCAGGCTCCCTCTCTGTGTTGGGAGGACTTATAGCATACTGAAAACAAACAAAACACAGACAATGACAGACCCTCCAGGTAGTAGGGACAAAGTTCTCCCCAAGAACAGCAAGATATGCTCAAAAACCAGAAAAGATAAGTCAAAAATGGGGCCAGAAATGAACTGAGCCCCTGGATACTGCACAATAATCTATTGAGGGGGTAACCCCCCCTCATCTCCTGATGCCCCCCATGAATTGTCACACAATCATCCAGGGCCCATTTCTCCACCTCCTATTCCTCCAACTCAAAGATAGTTCCCATCCCTGGTAGATTTCCATCAGGATCCCCCACACTACATGCCATGGCAAAATCCAGTTAGCCCTCCCCACACTGGGACCTATGTTAGGAGCAGGGGGTGGGGAAGGTGTTTGCTCACCAGAGATGTTGGTGGTGATCTCAGTGAGAGCCGTCTGGCCAAAGCCCTTGCCAGTCCTTGCCCTCACAGAGAACAGGTATGTGGTACCCGGATGCAGGTTGGAGAACACGTGGTAGGTCTCATTTCGGAGCTTGGACACTGTGCGCCTGGGGCCAGGCACATTCACTGCAGGATCTGATGATTCAATGCTCTGATAGCTGATCTGGAGACAGGCCAAGGTGAGGGGAAAAATCACAGAGAAGGGGTCAGGGACCACTGGGGTTTACAGTAGGAAGGCAGGTCACTAAGCCCTAACAACATGAACTTTGTGGATGACCTCCCCAACTTTCTATCTCCCTCCTCCCCACAATCTAGAGAACTCCTCCCTCTCACCTCTCTATCCCACAGAATCCTAGAATCAGAAGGTACTGTAGAAGAAAACTTCTTTTCTTCCTCTTGGTCCTCCCACCATCTACCCATCTCTTCTCCCCACCTCCCTAGGCTTCTACTCAAGGCCTATGGTATCTAACCAGAGGGCCAAGTTTTGATCCCCTAGGAGAAATCTCAAGGAGATATATCTACCTCATATTGGGTGATGAGGCCATTTGGCTCCAGGGGCTCTTCCCACTTCAGAAAGATCATGTCTTCCAGAGGGGTGAAGGTCAGTGACTCTGCTGAGATTCCTCCAGGAACTACAAAGGAAACCCCATCCCAGATTCAATTAGCCCAGCTATGATCAGGAGAGATCAGAAGACAAGAGGAATTTTCTGACAACGGAAGAAGAAATTTTCACAAATGAACTAGGAGCTTCCCTTCCCTGGAAATCTTTAAAAACAGGAGAGGCCCTATTCAACCAACGAGCATTTATTAAATGATTCCTGTGTGCCAGGCACTGAGCTAGGCACTAAGGATATTGAAGCCAAAAACCAACAATTCCTACTCACAAGCAGCATTATAGCTAACAAGCGAGACAAATACATGAAGCAAAAATATTGCCTGAATAAATGCAAATAAATACAAGGGCGGCACAGTGGATAGAGGGTCAGGCCTGAAGTCAGGAAGACATCTTCCTGAGTTCAAATCTGACCTCGGACACTTCCTAGCTAAGCGAGTCACTTAACCCTGCTTGCCTCAGTTTCCTCATCTGTAAAATGAGCTGAAGAAAGAAATGGCAAACTGCTCCAGTACGCTTTGCTGAGAAAATCCCCAATGGAGTCACAGAGAGTCAGACATAACAACAACAGTTTAGGATGGAGGACATGAGCAACTAGGGATATCAAGAAAGGCTTCATTCAGAAGATGGTTCTTGAGGTTCCTTATAAAGGAAGAGAGGGGTTCTATGAGATGGAGATGAGAAAGAAATGTATTCCAGGCATGGAATTCAACCAGTGCAAAGATGGGAGATGAAGGGTCCAATGTGAGGATCCAGATGGAAATGTTATGAGAATAACCCTGGGAAGACACAGGAAGACAAGGGAACAGATTGGATGATTAAAGGAGGAAATTTCCAGGTAGAAAAAATGGAGTAGAACGAGGTAAGGAGCCATGATTGAGGATAAGGTGTCCCAGCCGGAAAGATGCTCTGCTTCTCACATCTCATCAGGGAGGTGATGAAGAAGTCAGACACGGTGGAACACGGCCACTATGCTGATTCGTTCTCCATAAGTATTCTTCCTGGTTATAAGGTGAAGTTTTATTAGGAAGGAGGAGTCTTTAGGAAGTAAGAAAGATGGGGGGGGTGAGGAAAGGGAGGGAAGGACATTAATACAATGCTTGTAAAGGAATAGATGGATAAAGGCAGCAAAAAACTTCCAGACCATCTAGTCCAACCGTCTAATTCAGTGGTTCTCAACCTTCCTAATGCTGCGATCCTTTAATACAGTTCCTCATGTTGTGGTGACCCCCAACCATAAAATTATTTTTGTCACTACTTCATAACTGTAATTTTGCTGCTGTTATGAATCGTAACGTAAATATCTGATATGCAGGATGTATTTTCATTGTTACAAATTGAACATAACCCACAGTTGAGAACCGCTGCTCTAATTGTATAGCAGAGAAAACAAAGTCCTAGACAAGTGCCTTATCTGTGAGCACAGCCAGGTGGTAAAACTAGAACCCAAGTCTCTTAATCACACAACATGAAATCTTTCTCAGTGGATGTTTTGATTAATGCTTATGTCCTGTATACCAGAAAACTCTACTCTCTCTGGCCTAGAGGAGTTTACTTAGTAATGACTCAAGTCTCATGGGATATGGTAAATGGGCAGACAGCCCAGAGGATAGTGACCCATTGAGGCACCATCTTGAAACCCTGTCCCAAGTACACAAAATGCCTGGCTATAGAACTGGCCCCTTCCCAGTGGTCTGTGTAAAAGCAGTAGGTCCTAAATCTAGGGTTGAAAGAAATTGAAGAAGGCTTTGAAGCCAATCCCCCATTTTTGCAGATGGAGACATCAAAGTCCCCTGAGGTTAAATGACAACCTCGGAATCTGAGGTGGGATTTGAAACTAGGTCTCCCTGATGCAAAGTCATGCCCCATTGGATGTGAACTGATGCAAAGTGAAAAATGCAGAACCAAGGAAACAGTCTACACAAAAACTATAGTTTTGTGTTACCCCTCGAGGGCCACAGTGCCTGCCTCACCACCCAGCCCAGAATGATGAATTTCCAGGATTCCCAATGGAGTGGGAAGAGAGGAGGTCTGGCTCTCTAGTATCACCACATGCCCTCTGGGCTTAGGGAGAAGACCCTGACTTTAGACACTATCCCAGCATCCATTCAACCCAGAAGCACTCTCCAACTAATTACCCTATCATTAGGCTGATAAAGAGGTTCCCCCAGGGGAAAACGTCAAACTGGGATTGATCCACCTTAGGTAAACCCAGATTTTGTTCCCAGGCTGGGGAGGGGGTGGAAGCTATTCAGGGAGCCCAGACAGTCAACCGCTCTTCAAGAAAGGCTCATGAGTGGTTGTTAGAGTCAAAAATTCACCAAGCACCTATGATGAGCCCAGGCTCTCAACCTCCAGGAGTTTATATGCTGGCTATAAAGGGGTGCCATGCTTGGTAGCTACAGGAAAACATCTCCCAAAGTCATTACTACATACCTTCTGACCACAGTGATACCACAACTATGCCCTCAGAAACCAAAGAAAGTGGGAAAGGACTCACATGCACAAAAAATATTTATAGCTGTTCCTTTTGTGGTGGCAAAGAATTGCAAGCTAAGAGGGTCTCCATCAACTGGAAAATAGCTGAACAAGTTATCGTTTAGGAAGGTGATGGAATACTACTGGGCTATAAGAAATGATAGGTTTCAGAGAAACCTGAAAAGATTTGTATGAACTGATGCAGAAAGATGTGAATGGGCAGAACCAGGGGCACAATTTACACAGTAACAACCACATTGTAAGGACAGGCAACTTTGAAAGACTTAAGAACTCTGATCAAGGTAAGGACCAGCCACAATTCTAGAGGAGTTATGGGGAAACATATAACCACCTCCTCACAGAGAGATGATGGACTCAGGGTGTAGACTGAGATGTGTGGTTTTAGAAGCAGCCAGTGGAGGAACTTCTCTTGTTTAACTAAGCATATTTGTTACCAAGGTTTTTTCTTTTTCTTTTTTTTCCTCTCAATAACAGGGGAGGTAGGAAGGAAAGAAAACATATAATGAAAAGAATCAAAAATAAAGTAGATGCCCACAGATTGGAAAATGGCTCAACAAAATGTGGAACATGAATGGAACGGAATATTACCGTGCTTTAAGAGGCAGCTGGTGGCCCATGGATAGACCATGGGGCCTGGAATCAAGACTTGAGTTGAGATCTGGCCTTACATACTTCCTAGATATGTAACCCTAGGCAAGTCACTTGCCTGTTTGCCTCAGTTTCCTCAACTATAGAATGGGGTCACAATAGCCCCTTCCTTCCAGGGATGTTGTGAGTATCAAATGAGATAATATTTTTAAAGTGCTCAGCATACTGCCTGGCACAGAATAGGCTCTTCATAAATGCTAAATCCCTTCCCCTTCCCTTCTCTCCTGTAAGAAATGAAGAACATTATGAAAAGAGAAGCATCGAAAAATGATGCAGAGTAAAGTATGCAGAGCCAAGAAAACAATATACATGATGACTACAACAATGGAAATGGAAGGAACAACCATAAAACAAGCAAAAATGAATGTTGCAGAATTACAAAGAACAAGCCTGGTCTCAGAGGAGGGATGAGAGAGAAGACACCTGCCACTACTCCAGGGGGGGTGGGGGTGGGGAGAACAGCCAGGGACGTGGAACACTGCATATATCTTCAGAATTTTTCTATATATTGATCAATTTTGCTGAATCTTTTTCTTCCTCATTTTCTTTAAAAAATATTCTTCGCTATATGGGATGGTTCTTTGGGAGAAGGGAGGGAGAAGAGGAAGGATATGAGAAAACTTAGGCAATGTGAAAACAAATGATATCAATAAAATTTCATTAAAAAAAGAAAAAGGTTTATTCATTGAAAACTATTTCTTAAGAGTATTGCATTTGGGGGCAGCTAGGTGGCGCAGTGAATAGAGCATCAGCCCTGGAGTCAGGAGGACCTGAGTTCAAATCCAGCCTCAGGAACTTAACACTTACTAGGTGTGTGACCTTGGGCAAGTCACTTAATCTCAATTGCCCTGTCTCCCCCCCCTCCCTCCAAAAAAAAAGACCAAAAAAGGGGGTATTGCATTTGGAAGCAGAAAAGTTTGGAATTTGGTCCTGGGTTTGCTACTTACTGACTATGGAGCCTCCAGGAAAATCAATGAATGAATAAATAGATAAATGAATAAGTGAATGGATAAAGGAACAAATGAATGGATAGATAATTGAATAAATGGATGGATAGGTAAATAAAGGAATGAACGAATAGATATCAATACACAGATGAGTGAATGAATCAGAAAATAAAGATAATAACATTTACAAAGCACCTGCTATGTGCCGGGCACTGTGCTAAGAGCTTTACAAATACGATCTCATTGGATCTTCACAACAACCCTGGGAGGTAAGTGCCTCTATTATCCCCATTTTACAGTTTAGGAAACTGAGGCAGACAGCAGCTGTGATTTGCTCCTAGTTACACAGTAAGACTCTGAGGCCACATTTGAACCCTAGCCTGATATTCTATCTACTGCACCACCTAAACTTGAACCTAAAACAGACAGAAGGAGAACGAGCCGCAGTCCCAGGCAGGAACCTCCCCGGGGGCAGCCCATCCTCTGAAAGGAAGGCAAGAGGCAGTGGAATCACAGCTACATTTGCTATGTCTGCAGCTTCTGCTTGAACTCTGTGTCATCTGGAGCCTGGAAGCTCCCAGAAACAACCTCCCTAATAGGGAGGGAATTGGGCAGAACTCAAAGAAGTGCTGCCAAGGTAAAGCCTCTAGGCTTTTAGCCAAGTCCCAGCTCCCCCATACCCCATTTCCCTTTTACTTGAGAGGTCTCTCAATATTTTGGAAGCATTAGAAGTAGCATCCCAAGAGGAGAGACCAAAACCCTCTGACTTTCCCTGGATTTCTACCTCCTCTTAGGATCACACACTTAGAGCTGGAAGGAAGCTTAGAGATTATCACTAGAATGTAAATTCCTCGAGGGCAGGGGCCATTTTATTTTTCTCTTTGCATCTACAGCACCTAACATGATGCCTGGTATATGGTAAGTACTTAGGCAGTTCTTGTTGACTGACTAATAAAGTATAACCACTTCATTTTGCAGAAGGGGAAACCAAGGCCAATAGAGAATGTGACTTATCCCAGGGCACACTTGCAAGCTTCAGAATTTGAACCCAGGTCCTCTAACTCCAAATTCAGTCCTCTTTCCATTACACTAAGCTGCTCCTTCTCAACACCCTTAGAAGTACATATCATCCCTATCCTTGATCCCTCCAATTTCAATGTCAACCAAGAGGGAAAAAATAAAGTCTCATGAGTATACAGATTCACGTAAAATTCTAAAGGTCTTTTCCCTTCACGATCAATGCAAATTGTATGTGGTTATTACTGTATATGTCAATGGGGAGAGGGGAAGTACTATCAGTCTGGCAGGGAGAGAGGAGTTATTCATGAAAAGGAGGCTTGCCAAGTGGATGGAGCCCTGCTCAATCAGAGGACAGGGATCCTCCTGGAAGCACTAACCCCAAAACTGGCTGAGAGGGGTTAGGATGATATCAGCCTGGGAGCAGGAAAAGAGACAAGAATGGGGCTATAGGTTCAGGAGTGTGCTAAAACAGCATGCAGGACAGTTAGCCCAGAAAGCTGGACTGGCCTCTATGGCCAGCTTAGGGGTACTGCAGCATCAAGATCCCTGGACCTTGAAACTTTGACATTTCAGGCTCTAAGTTTGCTTTTCTTCACCATTTCTTCAACTGTGGCTGATAAAGTCTCTTTAAAAAGCCTCACCTCACGGAGGACTATGGGTGTGGAGTGCTGCACAGACTATACTGTCAGACTCAATGGATGAACTAAGGGGAATCAATTCAGTTTGACTGGCTAAAATGCCTTTTCTTTCTTTTTCTTTCTTTCTTTCTTTCTTTTTCTTCTTCCTTCCTTCCTTCTTCCTTCCTTCCTTTCTTTTTTCATTACTACAAAGGGAGAGAACTCAACTGGTAAATGTGTAACAATCAGGCTCTCTGGGGACGAAAAATGTTATGCATGGACACACATCGTTTTAAGTTTAACCTATGTTATTAACACTTTTAAGTTCAGACAATCAACAGGACAATAAATCAAGTCCTGATGGGTGGTGGCCAGTTTCAGAGGTGTGAATGCTCCAACTGAACATTTGAGACTGGATCTGGCAAGCGGG
The DNA here is from genome assembly GCA_028646515.1 of Pseudochirops corinnae. NCBI lineage: Eukaryota > Metazoa > Chordata > Mammalia > Diprotodontia > Pseudocheiridae > Pseudochirops > Pseudochirops corinnae. The sequence continues at coordinate 63,094,184 of CM053588.1, read as the reverse complement.
TTAGAGCTGGCCCCAGGACCCTGCTAGATGGTTCCGGAAGGAGAGGAGGGAAGAGGGATTTAACTGACAATGAAGGCGATGTCAAAAACACACAATATCACGCTTGTTTCAAAGAAAGAAAAACAAACTCAAATGATACAATCAGCAGCATCGCTGGGGGCGATGGAATGCTGGGCTTGGAGCTGAGACATTTACTAGCCGTGTGGCCCTGGGCAAGTCCTCATGTATAAACTGGGAGAGCTGGACTCAGCAGCCTCAAATGTATCCTGTCTATATCTGGTTTATACCTAATTGCTCAAATGCTGCCTCCCCCATGAAACTGCAAGCTCCCTTTCTTTGTACCCCAGTGCTTAGCACAGCACCCAGCATGTAGCAGGTGCTTAATAAATGCTCACTGATTCATTGTCTATAGGGCACCTTCTGCTAGATTTATGGTCTCTGTTTTAAAAGGATAGCACAGTATTATGAGGACCAACTGGACCAATAACAACAACTGTAACTGAGAAAGACCATCTGGGCACTAGGATGTTTTTGTAAGTGAAAAAAGAAAGCCCCATGTCAGGCTTTAATGCATCAAGGAGAAGAGAAGGGAATTCAGACTAGAGGCAAGAATGGGGAAGAGAGGGATTAGGTCCCCCAGGAACCAAGCACAGACTGGTGGAAGCAGGAGAGGGCTAGGATAAGGAGCCAATCAGAGCTATTCAAGGGACAGGTCCAGGGGATGGTGAGTAGAGAGGCAAGAAAAGGAGCTCCCCTGTGGAGCTGGGCCTAGGGGAACAGTAATTATTCATTTGTATGTGTATATATGTATATGTATATGTATATATTACACAACACACATGTGTGTATGTGTGCACACATATATACATATGTGAGTTATGGTACTATATGCCTATATGCATACTTATCTATAATGCACACGTGTGCACGTGTACCTACACACCGTGAATCCATATACTGTGCAGGTGTGTATGAGTGCACTGTATAAACGCATTACATGTATCTGTGCTGTGCAGAGGGTGAACATACATTCATAACTGTATATGCATGCGTACGTGGTATGTTATAGAAGCATGCACTGTTTGCATGGATTGCATCATGTGTGTACACATGCACATGTGTCTTGTGTGAACATGTGTGCGTATATATTGATATGGGGCATCTTATATTCTGCATCAATTCATTTTCTTTGCAGTAGTGGGCATCTCTCCCATCTGCCCTGGATTTATCGTGGGTGCACTGATTTCTAGATGGTCCCTCCCCCCATCAGAATGTGAGTTCCTTGAGGGTAGAGACTGTTTTCTCTGTCCCTTCGCATCCTCAGGGCTTACTTAACACATAGTAAGCACTTAATAAATTCTTATTGGTGGAGTAATTGATTTGAGGCCAGTCCTTTCAAAGAAAAGTTCATTGATGTCTTCTGGTTTTAAGGCTGTCATTTCCAGAGATCATTTCTTTATAGGATACATGACCATCTAAGAGGCCATTGAGTAACCTAAAGGCCAGGATAAACCAAAGACCAGTGGATAAGAAATAATAGCTAACATTCCTTAAGGATAGCAAAGCACTCTACATATTCAGTTATCATTTGAGCCTCACAACAATCCAGTGAGATAGGGACTATCATTCTCTCTATTTGCCTGATGAGGAAACTGAAGCTAAGACCTCTCTCAGGGTCTTGCTCAGGATCTCATAGCTAGAAAGTGTGCAAGGCTGGATTCAGACCCAGATTTTTAGTGTTCCATCCTCTTAGCCACCTATTGTCCTCAACAAGGACCATGTACAATAAGACCATACGATAATATAAAGACCCTATAACTGCAACAGCCTAAAGACTGCATTTGATTGACTAAGGAGAAGGCCTGCTACTAAATTCAGGAGTTCTTCATCCCAGGTCCATTTTCAAAATAGTCATTCTTCCCTTTACTCTATGGCCATTACCTCAACAGCCACACACCTGCCCTCCACCTCAATCCTCTCCCTCCCTCCCCTTGCTTTCTACAATCCAATCAATACATTTGTAAGGACATATCAATCTACCCCACCATAGTAGGGCTCCACTCTCACCATCCCTGTAACTTTCCAAACCCAAATGCCCTGCCCTGGATACTCCTCTGTGTGTGTATGTGTGTGTGTATGTGTGTCTGTTCCTATTAGAATGTAAGCTCCTTGAGGGCAGGGACTGTCTCATTTTTGCATTTGTATCATAGTATGCACTTAATAATTTTTTATTCATTCATTTTAAGCCTTAGTTTCCTCATTTGTAAATGCATAGGTAATAATATCTTCCCTTATACGTTAGAGACCTCAGCAGAGAACTTTAAGCAAAGTCCAGATAACTGCTAACTGGGTAAGAGCAGAGGGGATGTTGTTTTGCTTTTGCCTATGTATTCACAGAGGTTGGCACACAGTAGAGCTTTGTAAATGCCAGTTGATTGCTTGATTATTTAGATCTGGGTTGGACTAGTGGGCTCTGAAATCCTTCCTGACACTGGAATCCTATGATTCCGTGTCCCCTCAGCACCCACCTAGACTGCAGGGGACAATGAAGCAAGCTGGACTTAGACCCAACAGGCCTGTGTTTTGAAGCCTGGCTTAGCTTAGCTTAGTTAGGGTTATGTGACCATAAGCAAGTGACAATCTCTCTGAGCCTCAGTTTCCCTCTCTGTAAAATAAAGATAATAATACTTGTGGCACCTAGTTGGCAGAGCTGCCATGGGGCACACGCTTAGTAAAACCCGTAACGCCCCATCAAAATGTCGACTTTTATGAATTATTATGATTGTTGTCTGCCCAACTGGGTAGCAAATTACAAAAAAGGCAGAGCAGCAACCTTGTCTCCCATTCAATTCAATTCAACAAATGCCAAGTAAGCACCTACTGTATACACCCTAGTGTGCTAACTCTTGGAGAAACAGAGACAAAAGTGAAACAGTCCATGCCCTTGAGGGACTTACTGGAGGACTGCCAGCTGAGGACGACCAGTTCCCGGAGACAGAAACACAACAAACACAACACAGGGGAGTAAATGAAAACAACTGGCAGATGGAGGAGGTATGGGTGCCTGAAGGCTTCGTGGAAGAGGCGGCACCTAGGCTGAGCCTTGAGGGAACATAAGGATTCTAAGAGGCAGAGATGAGGAGGGAGTGTGGCTCAGGCAGGGGGAAAGGGTTACGCAAATGCACAGAAGCTGGAGATGAAAGGTCAAGGTCAGAGAATTACCAGCCCACTGTGAAGGTAGAGTTAAATGAAATTAATTAGAAAGCTAAGTGGGAGCTGGGCTGCAGAGAGCCTTCAGTGCCAGGCTGAGAACTCTGTATTTTATCCTGGAGACAACGGGGAGCCATTGAAGATTCCTGGGCAGGGCAGCACCACAGTCAGATGTGTGACACAGTCAGTTCACAAACATTCACTAGATGCCCAGAAAAGCACTGTGTGGAGGATGGATTAGACAAGAAAAGACCGGAATTAGCAAAGTCATTGCAGTAATCCAGATGAGCGGTGATGTGCTAAGGGGGTGGCTGTATGAAAGGAGGGAAGGGCATGCAAGTGTGTGGTTTTGCCCCCTTAGAGATGCCAAACATGATACTAGACACAGATCAGGTCAGTACTAAAGGCTTATTGATTGATTCATGGTAGAATTCGCAAAGAACTGCAATAACTTCTTTAAACTTTTATAAACAGTAGGCACTTAGCAAGTCAGTGTTAAGCATGAGTCAGTCCACAAGCATTGGACACTGGGCTACATATTCTCAGTCAATCAGTCAACAAACATTTATTGAGCGCTTGCTGTATTCCAGGTGTTGTGCTAAGCCCTGGAAATACCAAGAAAGGTAAATACATGTTTGCAGATGTAGATTTGTCTAGAACTCAGGGCACATTCAGTACCTTGGGGAGTTACAAGATAGCAAACGGACACACTCTTTGCCTCCTAGTCCTGATGAGCCGGCTCTCAAATGTCCTCCTGCTGACCAGTCTACTACTGAGTCCTAGCTCTGTGGCCCATCTTTAACCACTGCCAGGGGGACAATCCTTGACCCAAGGCACCCATCTAACAAGACTTCTACCGATACCCTGGTAGGCCCCTTCATGTAGGAGCAGGTCACTCGGAACCACGGGGGCCTTACCATCTTCATCCGTCTGGAAGATGACCTCCTTGCCCTCTTTCCTCCCCTCAGGGTTGGCCAGGATGAGCCGTACATGGATGTTCCTGTAGGGCAGCAGGTTTTTGATGGTATAGCGGTTGGTACCCCGTTCCATCTTCACGCACTCCCGAAAAGTCTGGTTGTGGCTGCTGCCCACGGTGTAGCGGTAGCACAGGGACACGGTGTAGGTGTGGCAGCGGGTGACATTGTAGCCAAGGGGCTCCCACTGGAGAGTCAGCTGGCGAGACTGGATCTCCGAAAAGGCAAGCCCCTTGGGAGCTCTCATGGGCTCTGGGGGACAAAGATGGGGCCAAGGAACAGGAGGAAAGATGGGGATGGATACAGGGAGAAAGGGGGGAAAGAGAATTAATCAGTCAAAAGAAAATATGGGAAGGTGCCTTTGGAAGCTGAGAAAGTCAACCACCATGAACACAGCACCAGCCCAGGGTCAGATTAAGGTGGGGAAGGCCAGTCTGAATCACTTCAAAGGAATTCCATTTCTATACTCTACAGCATCCTCCACAGTCTCATGGAGAAGACCCTCTCAAAGGCTGGACCAGCTGAGCCCTGAGCTCTGCCAGGACCAGCTGAGCTGGGAAGGCTTCAGATACAATTCTGAGGACAATCACAGAGCAGTGACCCACCCAGCTGAGGGCAGTTAGCACACATCACCAGAAACTTGGGCCCCAGCAGATGTTGGGGGAGAAGGGATTGGCCCTAGCAACTTACGAAGACCCTTTTCTAAGACGGGAAGTGGTAGCAATCTGTACCAGGGAATGCCCCACCCAGGAAATCACAGATCTTTTGAAATATTAGGAAATATCTGATTAATTTCAAATACCTGCTAACAAAGTATCAGCAAATGGAGATCTCATAGGACCACTTTAAGGAATAAATAAGACTATTTGTAATTAGCACTTTAAGGGTCTACAAGCAAACAGGACTGCTGAAGTTCAGTATTGGTACAAATCTCTGCCATACTTGTCTTCCAAATCTGACTTGGATAAAACCTGAATGCATTCTATACTTGGCATTATTTTTCAGTGCATATCTTTTTCCCCCTTTTCAAAATGCTCTCACCTTCAAAATGCCATCTATCTACAAGGGTAACATATATTCAGGCCAGTAGGATACTTAAAAAGGCTTTTTCTCCTGAGTAGGTTCAGCATTCCCCCTGCAATTTTATTGAACCCAAGAATCAACAAAGACAGTGTAGCCCAGCAGAAAGGGCAATGGATGGAGTCATGAGACTTGGGTTCAGATTTTACTTACTCCCTGTGAGACTTTGGGCAAATATTCAATATCTCTGGGCCCAATTTCCTCATCCACAAATGGCTTCAACCAGATTGGGTCCAGGATGCACCCGTCTCCCTTTCCAGCATCACTCACCTGCACATTTGGTCCTGCTGATGAGCGCAGGGCCAGGCTTTCCCGTGCCCCCTTCACCAGGCCGGGTGAGCAGCACACTGATCTCATACTCGGTGTCAGGGTCCAGGTGCCACAGCTTGTAGGTCTGCATGTTGACCGCGTGCACCTCCGCCCATGGGCCCCGTGACATGCGGTATTCAATCTCCTTGCGCACAATGGGGCCATCACCAATGATGGAGTTGGTGTTGAGCTGAATGATGAGGTAGGTGGAGCCAGCCCGGAGCAACTGGGGAGGTGCGATGGGTGTGGGGGGCTCTGGGGGACAGGAGGAAGTAGCCAGGAAAGGGCAGTGTGGGAGACACCACAGCTACCTCTTACCCTTGTCCAGCACTTTAGAATCCCTAAATGGGTCTGGGGGGCACAGGTGGATGTAACCCAGAGAAGAACCAAGAAGATACCCTTTGACCTTGACTCCTTCCCCAATCATACACTGACCCTAACCCATCCAGAGGCCACCCTCTAGGCCTTTCTCTCCCAGATCCCTCAGTCTGACCTGGATCCCCTAGGTCTCTCACCCTGATTCACCCCAGGAGTTCACTGACCCTTAACAATGAGCTCTGCAAAGTTGGAGACTCCTGCCCCCCGGGGGGCCTGGGACACACAGCGATAGAGGTCCTGTTCCCCCCGCCCAACTTCAGGCAGCTGGAACGTGGCCAGGAAGCGGCGGTGACTAATGTGCTTCACGGAGGCAGCAGGGACCATCAAACCACCCTGGCGCTAGGAGAGAAGGAGAGTAAGCTTGGAGATGACTCTGCCCACCCAGAGACCAAACCTAGAGCCCTGACTTCCAGAAAGGAAGAGAATGTGGTGGGGGACCTGCCCACCAGGAATGGGGAGAGTGGACAACCACTCTGGGAGGAGGAAGGAGAGCCCAAGGAGCAGCCTGCTGACCTGCCCACTAAGGAGAGAAAGACCAGCTGCCCCATGGTGGGGGCAGAGTGGCAAGGAGAAGGGCGACAAGGGAAGCCTCACCTGCAACAGAAACTGCTCAGCCTCTGAGGCCCGTCCAGCTGCCATGCACTGGAAAGTGGCATTCTGGCCTGCGTTGACCTCCACGTCGCCCAGACGGGAGAAATGAGGAGCCTTTGCTGGAGAGAGAGGACAGGGACAAAAGGCAGTGAAGATGGGGTACATAGGCAGCATAGAAGAGCCAGGCTCTCCTCCATCACCCACGGGGCAGTCCCCCCTACATCCCACTGAAGCAACCTCTCTAGGGAATGATGGACAGTAAGGGGACTCCCTAGAGGACTCACCGCATGGATAGTTGAAGAGCAGAATGTCATCCAGGCCTATGTAGCCTCGACGGTCAGTGGAGATGATGGCCTCAAACAGCACCTGAGGCAGTAGGGATCCAAACACCAACCTCATAGTCAAGGCCTCTGCCCATCCTCAGAGTTAACTATCCCCCTCCCCCAACTCCACCATCAATCAATTAATCATCAGGTGCTTGGTAAGCATTGTCCACATGTCAGGCACAGCTTTAGGTGCTAGAGATACACCAAAAGCCTTCAGCTCCTCCTCCAACCACTCTAAGCCCCATAGGTTTTCCTTCATCCACTTCACAAATGCTTATGTGCATAGCACTGTCCTGGGATTTGGAGGGTGGTAAATGCAGGTAAGTGTTCCCTCCCTGAAAGAGCAGAGGATCTTGTACCTTGTGCCTCCATCCCAACCCTTCTCCTTCCATGTCTACCCCAAATCCCTTCTGCCTACCCTCCAACCTGGAGGGACCTGGCCCACCACTGCCCTGACTCCACCTAGAAGGACTACCAGCCCACCTTGGAAGCCAGCCCTGAGCAGCTAACAGCATCTCCTCGCCAAGGTCTGGTACAGCATGGTGTTTAAAGGCCAAGGTCTCAGGGCAGACCCTTTAGGGACAGTGAACTTGCCCCAAAGACCATAGAATCACAGATTTAGAGCTGCATTTGAAAGATGAGGTCCCAGGCCCAGAACATTAGGACATTTGCCTGAGGTCACACAGGCAATAAGCAGAAGAGTTGGGATTTAAACCCAGGTCCTTTGACTCCAAATTCAGAGATTTTTCTACCAAACTGTACTGAAGGATTCAGTCCCATTCCTCAACCATAGACTCTACTCCTAATTCAGGAGTAAGCATTCTCACCCAGCCACACTGAGCCCCAACCTTGGCCACAGATCACCCAAATCCTAGACATAAGCAAAGTCTCAACTCTTGGTCACAGCTAAGGCAGAGCAGCCACAGCCAGCTCACCTGGTACTCATTGGGCCAGAAGGTGCTGACCGCCAGCTCAGCCTGGTGCCACTGACGGCCATGGGAGCCAGACATATTCCAGACGGCGCTGCCCAAGGGGCCTCCATTGACACGCACATAGACTCCCAGGGCCCCAGGGCTGTGCCCGTCCCGGCTATACAGGAAGTAGCTGAACTGTAAGCAGTGGGTGTCATTCTCACTCAGGCTCTGGAAGACCACGTGGGCCCGCTGACCAGCAGCATGCTGGGAAGAGTTAACCATCAGGTACGAACCTAGAATGAGAAGCGGGGAGGGGGAAGAAAACTAAGTCAACAAACATAGTCAACAAATGTTTTAAAGCTCCTACTATGCACCAGGCACTGTGTTAGGCACGGAGGAGCTAAGGAGGCTTCAGGGAGACGGGACTGGGGGGCCACAGAGGAGAAACAAAGAGGGTCTGGAGGAAGCCAGGGAAGAAGGAGTCAAGGGGAAATGCTGACAGGATGAGACAGAAACCAGAGGATTTCTGTATATTTTGGCAATAAACCATCAGCTCTTAGATTTAAACTGGGAAGGATCTAAGAGATTGCTAGCATTTATGTCCCAGCCAGCATGTCTATTCCACTGTAAGGTTTACAAAGTGCCATACACAACACTCATGATTTCATTTGTTTTGATCCTTACCACCCTGAAAGACAGATGCTATTATCCCATTTTATGAGCAAAGACACTGAGGCTCAGAACTTCACGACTTTTCACACAGACGGCAAGTCATCAAGGCAGGATTTGAAGCCAGACCTTGTGGACCCCCAGGCCAGCCCTCTATCCACAGTTCCACCTAACTGGATCATTGAATCCAACTCCTCATTTGACCAATGAGAGAAATCGAGGCCCAGAGCTAGCCAAGGTCACACAGACTGTAAGTGGCAGGTCTGGAATTCCAACCTCGGTCTCTCTATTGCCAATCGGGCACTTTTTCCACTACAAAGAGCTGCCTCTCACAATCCAGCTATGCATATGAGCCTCTTCAACCACCTGAAGCAGGTGATTGCTGCTCCAGCAAGGTCAGACTGAAGCAATCCTGCAGGGCTGTGAGCTGGGGGTCCTAGTTCTTCTGGGGATTAAAAGACAAGCTCTTCCTGGGGACAGCCCAGAGAGACAGACCCGCCTCTCTGGGGTATGGCCTTTAGTGCTGAAATGGGGTCAACAAGGGAGGCCTCAACTGGGCCCAGGATAGGGGAAATGATCTGAGGACAAGGAGCCATAGCTCCTTGGAGTGATGCCAGGGGGGAGCAGGAGGTGATCAGTGGCTGAGGAAGCCACCCAGGAGGGAAGAGGCGAGTGGCAAGGGGCCAGAAGTCAGAGCTATCCCAGTTGACTCCTGGGCTTGGAAGACATCCAACAAAAACTCATTTTCATCTCAGCCCCTGTATCTCCAGAGTTCAGGGCTCCCCTGAGACACCCCTGGAAGGGAATTTCATTCATCTCTCCAAGGCCAGGACTACAGAGTCAGGAGGGAAGAGGGCAGGGCTTAGAGATTTTCATTTTTTTAAACAAACTTGTATTCTTTTTTTATGAGTCCATAGACTTCCTCTCTATTGTCCTAGCTCCTAACCCAGAAACCAGCCTATCCCTCTCCCCTTCTCTCCTCCTGTTCTTTTCCTCTCTATAAGAAGCCAGCCCTTCCTGGGCTCCTTCTCTTACTGATTTATCAGAGTCCTAGGCTCTAGCCCTGGTGTCACCAATGACCCCCTGCCTTTTCTTCCCATCCTCTTTTGATCCCCCCCGACTCTGGTCCCCAAAGCATTAGGGAACATAGACTCATGCTCTGCCTTCCTCTGGCTATTCTAAGGAGTACAGCTTATCTTCCCAACAGTCTAGAATTCAGGGGTGAGAACCTGCGGCCTTGAGGCCACATGTGGCCCTCTAGGTCCTCAAGTGTGGCCCTTTGACTGAATCCAAACTTCACAGAACAAATCCTCTTAATAAAAGGATCTAACCACTAGATATACCCTAGAGGGAGAATATGGGCATCCTTAAACTTATCCCTAAAGAGGATGGAAGAGGAAGAAGAAAGATGGGGTGTTAACAGGCTACCAGTGCCAGCCAAGACAGGTTCCAGTCTGGGAGGGGTTACGGTGGCAGGAGCAGAAGGAAAGAGAGAAGGGAATTCCTGATAAAGAGATGAGAAAATGGTTCCCCCACTTCCTCGCAGAGTTGAGGAGCTATGAATGTTGAACATGCATATACTGTCACACTCAGTTAATCGGTTGGTTAGTTTTACTGAAGTGCTTTATACACACACACACACACACACACACACACACACTATACCCTTTCTTTTCTATCCCTTGTTACAAGGGATGGTTCCTTCAGGAGAGGACAGGAAGGAGGTTTATATTTGGAAATCATGGCAATGTGAAAACAAAAGATATCAAGAAAAAAATGTTAAATGGAAAAAAAGAGGGCCTAAATTATTTTCAGGAGGAAGAAAAGGCTGCCTAATCTGCCTCTAAGCCTCCACAATTGTGAGCTTCTGGGAAAAGGACAAGGAGGGACTAGGAGGAGAGGGACAGGGAGAGAAAGCATTGCTGAAAGTTCTAAAATACAGTGTAATAGAGCAGAAAAGATTCCCAGCCTAGGAATCAGAAGGCCTGGGTTCTATTCCCAATCATGCCACTGACCATATCGCATGACCCTAGGCAACTCAGTTCCCCCAATCTGGGTCATCTGTTTAAATAAGGAAATTAAGTGAGCTGCCCTCTGAGGGTATTTCCAGCTCTGAAGCTCTATGATGCTTTTTGACATGCCTGAAGAGACATCTGAGGCTTGCTGCACATAGTGAGCCATTCTCTGGGGGAAGTCAGAATGCAACAGGGCACCAGAGCTTAAGGACCTTAATAAGCTGGAGGAGGCCAGAGAAGGACAGCCAAGGTGGTGAAGGACTTTGAGGCCATGCCATATGAGGATCCAGTAGAGGAACTAGGAATATTTAGCCTGCAGAAGAGAAGGCTCAGGGTGGACATGATATCTTTGTTCAGCTATCTAAAGAACCAACAGGTGGAAAGATTAGACTTGTTCTGCTTGGTTCTGGGGAAGAGAAACCATGGGTAGACAATGCAAAGAGGCCAGCATAGGCTTGATGGCCAAAAAACGTTCCTCCCAATGAGAGCTGCCCCAAAGTGGATTGGACTGCCCCAAGAAGAGGGGTGGGAATGGTTCCCCCTCCTTGCAGGTCTTCGGGCAGAGGCTGGATGACCATTTGTCAAGTATTCTATCGTGGGGATTCCCTTGATTCCCTTCAGCTATGGTTTGGACAAGACGGCCTCAGAGAAGGCTTAACGGCTCTAGATTCTGTGATTCTGTGATATGACCACAGCAGGCTGCAGTGACAGCTGAGCCCCAGATTTAGGCCTGGACAGGTTGCTGAAGAGTCTATCTCAGAATGTGGAGAGAAGCCAACAGGACAAGTCATCATGTGCCTTCTCCACCAGGGCCCTCAAATTCTGATCAGACAGATCAGAAATTGGGGCCAAGTGACTCATCCTCTGAAGCCCAAAGGGCACCTGAAGGAAGGAACAGTGATGGTGGTAACTCTGCCCTCCCCTTCAGAAAGTGTGGAGAGGGAGGGGCCATCCTGAGGTCAGGCACACAATCTGTGAGGTAGATAACGCATTTATTAAGTACCTACTGTGTGCCAAGGGCTGCGCTAAATGCTGAAGATGCAAAGGTTAGCAAGCAAGACAGTCTCTAAGCTTAAAGAACTTGCATTCTAAGGGGGAAGACTACACATAAGGGTTATGAGTCCACGCACTTAGATAGGAGGGAACAGGGAGCAGAGTTTGAGCCAAAAACGCTGTATGTAAGGGAACTATAGAAGGGAGGAGAATCCTCAGGGAGTGGGGACTGGGAGGTCCAAAAAAGAGAAGAAGCAGGAGAGACCACGTAGGAGTAAGAACGGCCACTGATGGAAACTGTGTCCATAGGCTTATGGACAGCTTGAAGGCAATGAGGGAGGAAGAGGAGGAGGAGAAGTATGAGGAAAAACTCTGGCCCTGAGCATCATGGGACAAGGGAGTGGTAAATAATGAGGGGATGGTGGATACTGAGCTGGAGAGGACCCTAAAGACCGCCCAGTCCAAATCCCTCACGAAATAGATGAAGAAACTGAAGTTCAGAGAAATCAAGTCATTTGCCTAATGTCACACAGGGGGTGAATATGTCTCCCACCTTCCAGCACACCACAGTGAACCTGCCTGTTAGGAAAGGTCCATGGAAGGGCAAAGGGATGAAATGGAGAAGGCTCACAGTAGGGCAGGAAAGAGGCAGGATCAGGCAAGGTCCACAGCAGAGCATTGGGGGCAGGAAGGGGGCAAGCAGGGAAGATTTGCTGTGGGGCAGGAAAAGATCCAAAAAGGCTCCCACAGTGGAGAAATGAAGTAAGCTTACTCTGGGGCAGAGAAGGGAGGTGATTAAGAAGGGATCACTGTGGGATAGGAAGGAGGATTAGAGAAGGTTCAGTGCAGGACAGGGAAGAGGATCAGAGAAAGCTCACTGAAGGCAAGTATAATGGGAGAAATTCTACCCACAAATAAATATCCTCTTCCAGGGAGACCATGTGGGAGTTCTCAGACTATATACAGATCACTGAGTTCAGTTCCATAATTTGCTGCTGAGCCAGAACCAAGTATGCCAAGGGGCTGCACTGAGCCTTAGCCCTTTCTCTTCCTTCCATTTTGTCTAGGCAAGCTGGTGCCCTTTATGTCTTCATGACTGGTACAGGGCCTTATGAAAACTCAAAAGGCCTAGAAGTCTTTTAGTCACAGTGGCAACATCTACCACCGGTAAAGCGATAGAAGCAGCATGCCCCTGGAGCAGAAATGTCTGTCAGCAAGGGGGAAGTATTCGCACTGGAAAGCTCAGCCACCACTGAGAGAGAGCGTCTAAGCAGCAGAGGGAGTAAGATGGCACCAGGGGAGAGGCTGGCATCAGACAACGTAACATGGCTGATCTATAGTCTTGTAAAACCTATTTATGTCCAAATGGGGCTTAAATGTTGACTCCCAGCTAACTGCACTGGCAATAATAAGCAAGCCACACAGCTCTGTTCTGGTCATTCTGTAATGCATGCCAAGATTCTCCTTTGCTTATCACAGCTTCCTTTAAATAGGAACAAATCTCTTGTATTGTACTAGATTCATGTTTGTACATTGAGCCCCTCCTTTATTTTGAACCTCTTGGAGGAAACTTAGGATAGAACCAAAATAGAATTGTGCCCAGATTGGCCAGGGTAAGAGGCGATAAGGCAATAAACATGAGAGTGGTGAATACAGTTTCCTGACAAGGAAGTCAGGCTCCCCTAGCAATAAACCTGATACTATACAACTACATGTTTATGTTACAAGGGCAGATATCCTGAGCCTTTATGAGTCTCAGTAGTGGTTGCATCTAACTTCTATGTTAGATAAGAAAGGAAGAGGGTCAGGGAAGGTTCAGTGTTGGGAGAAAGTAAGAGAAGCCTCACTATATGGCAGGGAAGAGAGGAGAGCAGAAAACAGTTCACCTCAATCAAACTATTCTGGATTTCAATTTTGAATTATGTGAGAAAAGTGACTAAACCACCTACACTCTTTGACTGAGTAACCCCTCCCCCAGATATATGCCTCATGAAAGTCAAAGAAAGAAAAAAGTTCTCATATATACCAAAATATTCATAACCAAACCTTTTAGGATAACAAAGAACTGAAAATAAAGTGGTTGTCCATTGATTGGACTGAACCAATCGTGGCACATGAATGTAATAAAATTCTGAGAAACATGAAAAGATTTGTATGAACTAGTACAGAAAAATAAGCAGAATCATGACAGCAATGTACACAATGACAAAATGCAAATGAGGAATACACCAAAAGGAATCATACTGTGAATAATAGAAAAACCAGTAAAGATCCTAGTGAAGAGACAACAAAGATAAATCCTCTCCCATGACAGAGAGATGAAAGACAACTAGGAGAGACACCGTAGACACTGTCAGACAAGGTTTTTGTATAAGATGCTTTTGCATCATTGTTTTCCTTTGTCACAGAGAAAGTTTCAACCTGGAGGTAGAGGGGAGACATAACTGATGTAAAGACAAGGCATCAATAAAGCATATTTTTAAAGAAAGGAAGAAAAAGGCTCACCGTGAGGCAGGTCTGGTGGGAACCGGGGGCCAGCGTCATTGCGCACTTGCTCCCACTGGAAATCATCATACTGGGCCTGACTATATTCACATGGTGCCACTGGGTCTCCATCCTCATCGAAAGAGCAGCCAGCTGTGGGAACAGGAAAGCTAGTTTATCTCAAATCCATCCTGGGGTCACCCTCCAGCTTACTGTTAGGACAAATTACTAGATTACTCCAAGGTAGTGCCTACATCACCTCCCACCCAAGAGATCAATAGAAACCCTCCACTTTTAGAAAATCATACAGGAGATCAAATTGGGGAAAGGGGCATTGAGAGAGGAGAGGTTAAAGACAAGGCTGGGGACAGGAGCTGGGCTGCTGTATTGGAGTCCCCACCTCTGGACTAAAACCACAGAACATCTTGTGTTTCCTAACTCATGAGCCAATCCACCCACAGTGTATAATCTGATGTGGACACACACACACACACTCAACACATACCACACATGTAACTAGAGATATAAAATCTGTGTGTTTGAGGCTATTTAGAGAACTATAGGAGGGAAGCATCAAAATGTTTGCATCACTTATGTGTTTTAGCACAATAGCATTGAATCATGCTCTCTCAGAGTTGTAAAGTACCTCAGAGATGACCTAGTCAGTCCAGCCAAAACCTGCAAGGAATCTCTCCAATAAATTTCATTTATTCATTCAATTCAAGAAACATTTCTTAAGAACCTAAGAGTGCTAGGCATTGTTCTAGATGCTAAGGATACAAAGACAAAAGAACAAAATTATCCCTGCTCTTAAGGAGCTTACATTGTAGGAGCAAGACTGAAAGGTATAGAAATAAGCAAATGCAAAATAAAGTCATACAATGGAATTTCATAAGGAAGAACACAGTAATCACTTGGGGAATTGGGGAAGATCTCATGCAAAAGGTGGCACCTATAATAGAAAGAAAGAAGGAAAGGAAGGAAGGAAGGAAGGAAGGAAGAAATAGAGAAAGAAAAAGAAAGAAAGAAAGAAAGAAAGAACGAACGAACTAGGAATTTACAAGGTGGAGGTGAGAAGAAAGTATATTCCAAGCATGGGGATCACCTATGCAAAGGCACAGAGGTGGGAGATAACATTTCATTATGGGAAATAAGAAACTTGGAAGTTTGACTAGAATGGAGAGCATAGAAAGAGAAGTAATATGAAATAATATTTTTTTTCTGATATTAACATCCACAAAATGACTGGTTACCAATGTGGAGGTCATTTCTGAATCAGTTATCTATATAAAGCCAGATCAATGACTTGTTGGTTCAAGATCAGTACCAATTAGAAGAAAGTATAAAAATGAGAAGCTATGAAGCATAACTGAAACAACTCCAATCTGTTCTAGTTCAGCAAGCCGTTGATACCCCAAAATGGGAAATGGATTAACAGACATGGACACAGATTACTGCTATTTCCTAAAAAGTTAAACATCACTCATGCTGAGTGAGGGGAACAGAACCTGGAGAACATTGTACACAATTACAGACACATTGTATCTGTGATGACTGACTTTGATAGACTGGACTCCTCTCAGCAATGCAAGGTTAGAAGACAACTCCAAAGGACCCATGATGGAAAAGGCTATCCCCATCCAGAGAAAGAATTACGGAGTCTGAATGCAGACTGAAGCAAACTACTTGCTCTTTTTTGTTTTGTTTTGTTTCTTCTTTCTCGTGGCTCATTCCATAGACTATTACAACTTGACCATTGTGAAAATATGCTTAACGTAAAGGTATATAGAACCTATATCAGATCACACGATGTCTTGGGGGGGGGGGAAGTGAGGGAGGGAGGGAAAATTTGGAACTCAAAAACTTGTAGAACTGAATGTTGTAAGCTAAAAATAAATAAATTTAAAAGGAATAAAAAAGTTAATCATCACAATACGGATTGTGATGCAGCAGACCAATATGGAGACCAAAAGAACCTCTAAAACCCTCATCAAGAAAGATACTTGATCACCTTGCTAAGCATGAGATTTGACAGCCAAAGATGACCCTGTTCTAGAATAATAACTTCTTTTGTAAAAGTCTTATTTTTTTAAAAAAGACATAGAAAGGATTATAAGCAGTCTTGCTGCATTAAATAGTGAAAAGCAGTAGAAGAAGGAAAAACACATTTACAGAAAGGTGAAAGGGGCCCAACTAAGATAGCTCATATTGAAGACATTTAAGTATGAAACTGGATGAAGAACAATGAACAGATCAAAGAAAGGCTGAGATCTGTAAAAAAAAAAAAAATGTCTATACCAGACTCTTTTTCTCTATCAATGACAGTGGAGCTACCACCTTTCTATTCTAACATCATAGTCTCTATTATTCTGCACAAGGCAGTAAAAATGGCATGGGGGGAGGGAATCATAGACCTTATTCTTACCAAAAAAAAAGTCAACTGAGACAACATTGATAATTACTCATCTACATGCCTGGTTTCCCATCTATAAAAAAAATCTGCATGAGAATATTCTATAAATAATCTACATGCACATCAAGGGCATGTGATGAAGGTAAGAGAAGGGAACAGGAAGGCTTTTACAAATGTTATTCAACAGCAGACCAAATCCTTCTAGTTACACAAGTGATTAAAAGGCACAAATAGTACAAGATGCTCCTGCACTTACTATTCATTGACTACTGAAAAGAATTGTATTTGGTAGCACAAAGACCACCTTAAAAACTCTCCTATAACAAGGTATCTTCCATGCATAAGTCAAAGTCATGCAAGATTCCTTTAAAGATCTAACAACAGAAGTAACTTCATTCAATGACACTCTGGTTATGAATATCAAACAAGGCATGATGTTGCTTCAGGCATTAGTCTCTGTATTGCAGAACAAGGTGCCAGCCTGCATTGGTAGAGGTAGTTTCTTCACCAGGAGTTCTCTACACCAATAAAATTACACTTCCAGACAAATAGGGGCGGGGGAGCAAATCAATGAGACATATGCTCACCAAAGGCATCTGTCACTGTCATGGAGGATGTCCCAGATGCTGCTGTTTACAAATGACATTGTACCGATTACATCAAGCCCCACAACATATTAGTATTTCCTAATAAAGCCTATCACGGAAAAGAATTTTACCTTACAATCCACACTGGGAAAACCAAGTGGATAAAGAATATTGATAATGCAGACTATTGACATGCTATCAGATGGACATCCCGTAGAACTGATCCATCTATACATAAATCTTAGACAGACACTGCAGATGCACAATGAGTTGGGTCAAAAGTTGACTAGGAGGAGGAAACTAGGCTAGATTTACCTTGTGAAATTGTGTAGTGCTTTTAAAGACTCAAAAGGTCCTTCTGGAAACAAACCTATCAGTATTCTTCTACTGATACTATCTGTCTGTGAGTCATGGAACACAGTTTCTGAAAATTTAACCTTGGAGATCATCTAAATAGCAATGGAAAGATACCTAAGGAATCTCACATAATCAATGAAGTACTGTTCAGGTGAATTAATATAAAGAATATCATCAGACAGATGCATCATAAGAAAAGGGAGTAGACCAGCATGAGTAAGACATAACCAATGGGAAAAAAACATAATGTCAAGACCTCCAAGAACCTGAGAAGGCAAAAATGCTTACCGGTTTATGATTTGAAAGTACACATATCAATGCCATCAGAGATTCCGGCCAGGTTCTTGACTGTTAAGATCTTTTTTGTATCCTGACTTGTTATACAGTGTCTTAATTATACTTTCCTAATTCTCATCATCTATAAATTTGATAAGTATACCGTTTATTCCATAATCCAAATCACTGATGAAACTGTTAAACAGCAGAATATCAAGGACTCTGAAATGCTCCACCAGAGATCTCCCTCCAAGTTGACAGTAAACCATTAATGGCTACTATTTGCATGTAGCCCATCAACCAATTATGAATATGCAAAATTGTATAATCATCTAACTTAATTTATCTATATTTCCCCACAAGAATATCACAAGACTTCATCAAATCCTTTGCTAAAAGTCTATAAAGTGTATATACACATATATGTATGTATGCCTATATGTATAAAGAGGTCATTCTTTGTGATCACTCCCTTCTTTTCTATAGATTCACTAACTACCCCCTTTAATAATAGATTCTAGAAAATTTGACCAAGAATCAGATTCACTGATCAATAGTTTACAAATCACATTCTCTCCCCTTTTTGGAAAATCAGAACATTTTTGCCTTCTCCCGTTTTGTAATACCTCTTCAATTCATTGTAGCCTTTCAAGTATTACTACTGAAAAACTAATGAGATGGAGGGGGGAGAAAGTTTTTGTTCATTAAAAAAATAATTTTTTTTAATATTAAGACTTGTACAAATCACAGATTTGACTTGAGAGTGACCCAATAACCACATCTACTAGTTCTTTCAATAAATCAATAAATGAGCATTTGTTAAGCCCTTCCTGTATGCCAGGCACTGTGCTAAATGATGAGACAAAGAAAGTTAAAAAAACAGAACACCTTCAGAAGTTCTTATACTAATGGAAGATACAACATGCTAGTAACTATGTTTCTGATCAGTCATTTTTGACTCTTCAGGACCCTATTTGGGGTTTCCTTGGCAGAGATACTGGAATGATTTGCCTACGCTAGGGTAACAGCAGTGTGAGTGGATAGAAGGGGACATACATGAGAGATGTTGTGAAGTTCAAAATGACAAGATTCAGCAACAGATTGGAGTGAGTGCTAGAGAGAAGCTAAGGATGATACTAAGATTGAAGGTCTGGGTACCTGGGCGAATGGTGGAGCCCTTAATAATAATAGGGAATTTGGAAAAAGAGGAGGAGTGGGGAAGGAAAGATCATGAGTTTTGCTTTGGACGTGTTGAGTTAAATACACCTATTGGACATCTAACCTAAGATGAGAGACTGGAGCTCAGAAGAGAGGTTAGGACTGGATGTATAGATCTAGGAACCACTTGCATAGAGATGAACTTACAGAAGCTGATGAGATCATCAAAGGAGATAGTATGGAGGGTGAAGAGAAGTGGTCCCAAGACAGAGCCTTAGAGGATACTCATAGTTAGTGAGCATGACCTAGATGAAGATCCAGCAAAGGAGACTGAGAAGTGGTCAGACAGGGAAGAGAAACACCTAACCAAGAGAAGAGGGAGATCCACAGTGCAGAGAGGACAAAAAGGATGAGGACTGAGGAAAGACATGAGATTTGGCCATTAAGAGATCACTGGTGACTTGAACTTGAAGGTAGAATTCAAAGGATATAGAAGCAGTGGAGAGGAAAGTGGAAGCATAATTGTAGTCTAGTGAGAAGGGGAAGAGAGCTATAGGATAAGAGATGGATAAAAGTGAGAGGTCTTTAAGGACAGGAGAGACGTAGTTGGGTCTGTAGGCAGCGGGGAAGCAGCCAGTGGTCAGGGAGAGAATGAAGATTAAAGTGGGGATGATGGGATGTGGAATCTGGTCCTGTGATGGGAACTCATTAGTGAACCACATGGAAACTTATTAAGGGCAGCTCTTACTTTATTCCTTCCATTTCTGTTCTTTCTTTTC
This sequence comes from Pseudochirops corinnae, assembly GCA_028646515.1. Taxonomy (NCBI): domain Eukaryota; kingdom Metazoa; phylum Chordata; class Mammalia; order Diprotodontia; family Pseudocheiridae; genus Pseudochirops; species Pseudochirops corinnae. The sequence goes on along the minus strand of CM053588.1, from coordinate 63,074,671 downwards.
TCTATTCTCTTGGGAAGAGAAATCAGACAAAATAAGATTTGAGTATTTCTACCTTCTCTCTATCATCATTTATCATGGCTCCAATCACCTGGAGCATCAGTCCTATCTTTGAGCTTCCTTGTTTTCCTCACAAGGTTCCTATCATTTCCATCAGTTCCTTCCAGTAAGTGAAACACAAGTCCAGAATAGCGATTCTCCTTATTGTTTCCTCCACCTTTTGAAGGATGAAATTATCATCAAACTCAATTAAGAAATTAACAACATTGCTTTCTGGCAATGCAAGAGTTCCAGCAGATGTCTGGATAACTGAAGTGTCTCACCACTACTATATTATGTTTTTGAGCTAGGATTGGGGTGTATTTCCTAAAATTCACATCAATTTCCTCTTTGTGTCTAAGTGATCATGGTTTACTCTAGTAATTATATAGCTTCTGTTTCTTCCTCCATTCTCCTCACCTTTATCCAAATGTTCTCTCCACCATTCTTTCTTCCTCTAGTCCCTGAAAATATGGTCTCATCTATATACAGGGTATCCAGAAAGTCTTACTAGCTTAAAACTACACTAAGACTTTTTGAACACGCTGTATATTCTTATATAAAATATTGTCCCCATCCCAATCCTGTTTTCACCTATCCTTTTCATTTTCAATGAGATATACCATTCCAGACATTATCTCAGACTACCTGGTCTCAAAGACATAGATGAGGTCCAATCTGCCTGTTGGCATTAGAATCTCTAGTTCACCTGACTTGTTACCCATATATTTTGCATGAGTGATACAGACGGCAGTGGTTGCGGATTTTATTACTGAGCCCTTTTTTGGAATATCACCCCTTTGGAACTTCTGAACATTCCTGGTACTATTCTTCCTACCTTATAGTTAATGACTATCTATGATACCTAGCTTAATGTATAAACATAGGCAGTTTCTCTCTCTCTCTCTCTCTCTCTCTCTCTCTCCCTCTCCCCATCTCTTCTCTCTCTCCTCTTTCTTTCTCTCCCTCCCTCCTTCCTTTCTCTCTCCTCTGTCTCTTTATCTCTCTCTCCCTCCCTCCTTTCTCTGTCTCTCTTCTCCCTCTGTCCCTGTCTCTGTCTCTATCATTGTCTGTTTCTCTCTTTCTCTGTCTCTGTCTTTGTCTCTCTCTGTCTCTGTCTCTTTTTCTCTGTCTCTCTCTTTCTCTCTGTCTCTGTCTCTCTCTCTCTCTCTGTCTCTCTCTCTCTCTTTCTCCTTTCCTTTCCTTCTTAGTCCAAAGACCTTTTGATTATATTGCAAGACTTCAGACAAATTCATTCTTCCCAGCCCTCATCAGCTGTACTCCATTCCTTGTCAAGAGTCCATCATTTATATATATACATATATGTTAACTCATCAGTATTCTAGTAGTCAATCACTTAGTACTTATTAAGTAACTTCTATGTGCCAGGCATTGTGTTAAGCACTATTATGATAAAAATAATAATAATAATAATAATAATAATAATTCCCATTTCCACAGAGCTGTAAGTTTTTTCAAAATACTTCCTCATAAAAACCTTATGTGGTAGATAGTGTAAGTATTATTAAGTTATCCCCAATTTACAGATGAGAAAACTGAGGTTTAGAGAAGTTCAATGATTTGCCTATGGTTACCCAGATGGTATCAGAACCAGAATTCAAACCCAGGTCTCCTAACTCCAAGTATTACTCTCTTCCCATTAAACCAAGGATTATTTGTTTTCTAGACTTCATGACTTCCACTGTGCCACACAGACAGTGAAAATTCTCACTTAAAAAAAGACCAAGTTGGGGCAACTAGCTGGCACAGTGAATAGAGCACTGGCCCTGGAGTCAGGAGGACCTGAGTTCAAATCCAGCCTCAGACACTTAACACTTACTAGCCATGTGACCTTGGGCAAGTCACTTAATCCCAACTGCCCTGCCTTCTCCCTTCAAAAAAAAAAAAAGAGCAGGTCTCCCCATTTCACCCAGACTGCAAGTGGAAGGGCCAAGTCCTACTCTGCCAAGCACGGGAGCTTTCACCTGCTCCATGTGTCCCTCTTTAGAAATCTTCGGATCCTTGGTTCCTAGGGTCTCACCATTTAAATGTCAAACTTAGTGCAAATTCGATCTGCTTAGCTTACTGCGGTTCAGAACTCACAAGCTCAAAAGATCTGCCAGTCTCCATCTCCCCGGTGTCAGGGATTACAGGCAGGCCCCACCACTCTCAATGGAAATCCTCTCTTTCAAAAAAGAAGTAGGAAGGGGGCAAGGGAACTCATTAAATACAAATTTTACCACGTGGAAACTGATCTCATTTTCTGAACTCTTCCTACTAGGAGTCTCTGCTTTATTTTTAAACATCTTCACAGACTTCTAAAAATAGAAGCTGGGAAGCCCATGGGCAGACAGGTACTCAATAAATATTTATTAAGTACCTACTATGTGTCAGGCATTGTGTTTAGCACCGGGGTTATAAAGGACAAAAAAAAATGATGCCTGCCCCCAGAAGAGACAAAGAGACACAGCCTTAAATGAGTGAGAGCCACCTCCACACTCCCATAAGGCACCGGGAGAACTTTAGCAGAAGCTTACTTTTGGAGAAACAAAGATTCAAGGAAGGGAGCCATACTATGAGGCAGACTCGAGCAAAACGACAGGGCAGCTGCTCATCCCTGCCCCTGCAATTCCAACCTGCTCTAAGGACCTTTCACTGACTTCTTCAGGCATCTAGTGGTACACGGGTAGAGCACTGGCCGCAGACCTGAGTGCAAATCCAACCTCAGACACTGACGAGTTGCATGACCCTGGGCAAGTCACTTCTGTTTGCCTCAGTTTCCTCATCTGAAAAATGGGGATAACAATAATAGTAGCTACCTCTATACTGATGATTCTCCAATCTGCCTATCCTGCCCCCACCTCTCCACTGCCCTCCAGTCTCACATTGCCAACTGCCTTGTGGACATCTCAAATCGGATGCCCAGTAGACATCATAACTCAATATATCCAAAATGAACTCATTACTTGTCTCCCTAAACTCTTCTCCCCCTCCCCTCAGCCCCCTTCCCTTCCCTTTGGCTACAGAGGGCAGCCCCATCCTCTCAGTCCCTGAGGCTCACAGCCTAGGAGTAGTCCTGAACTCTTCCCTACCACACACACACCTATATCCATGCTGTTGCGAAGGCCTGTCGATTTCACCTCTACAACATTTCCCAAATACTCCTCCTTTTCTCCTCTGACACTGCCAGAGACCTCCGGCGCAGACCCTCATCAGCTCACACCCGGACTAGTGGAAAGGTGTGCCTGCCTCAAGTCTTTCCCCATTCTAATCGATCCTCCAAGCAACCAGCAAAGTGCTATTCCTAAATTATAGGCCCTACCATGTCACTCCCCCACTCAATAAACTCCAGTGGCTCTCTACTGCCTCCAGAATCAAATACAAAATGTCCTCTATAGTATTCAAAGTCCTGTATAGCCCAACCCCTTCCTACCTTTCTAGTCTCCTTATATATTACCCCCTGATGGGTACTCTTTGATTCAGTGACACCGGCCTCCTGGCTATCCCAGGAACAACACAGAGTCATCTCTCAGCTCCAGGAATTTTTTTCTGGCTGTCCACCATGGCTGGAATGCTCTCCCTCCTCTGTTCTACCTCCCTAGCTTCCTTCAAGTCCCACCTGAAATCTCCTATTGCCTTCCCCAAGCCCTCTTAATTCAAGTGTCTTCCCTCAGTGAATTATTTCCTATTTATCTTCTATACAGCTTGCTTTGTCTGTATTTGTTCATATCTTGTCTCTCCCATTAGACAGTAAGCTCCTTGAGGGCAGGGACTGTCTTTTGCCTCTTTTTGCTTCCCCTACACTTGGCATGGTGCTTAACACTTGGTGTTGTTGTTGAATCATATCCAGCTCTTCATGATGGCATTTAGAGTTTTCTTGGCAAAGATGCTGGAGAGGTTTGCCATTTCTTTCTCCAGATCATTTTATAGATGAGGAAACTGAGGCAAACAGGGTTCAGCGACTTGCCCAGGGTCACACAACTAGTAAGTGTCTGAGGCCAGATTTGAACTCAGAAAGATGAATCTTCCTGACTCCAGGCCTGGTACTCTATTCACTGCACCACCTAGCTGCCCATGACACATAGTAGGTACTTAATAAATGTTGATTGATTGACTGACTGACTACCTCCCAAGGTTGTTGTGAGGATCAAACAAGATAATAATTTCAAAGCACTTAACACAGTGCCTGGCACATGGCAAGTGCCACGTAAATATTAGCTATTATTATTATATTCTCCAGAATTCACTGATCTCTCCCTCCTCTGAAGTCTTACAACATCCATGATGTGTACCATACAATCCAGTCCTTGATTTTATCAAGAATTCTTTCCTAAGCTTCTGCTGAAGTTCTCCTGGCACTTTATGGGAGTGTGGAGGTGACTCTCACTTATTTAAGGCTATGTCAGCAAAATACAAGCTCTGACAGATCCTACAAAGCTAAAAATTATTGGGCAGAGGTTGGCTGGCCGTGGACAATGTATCTTTCATCAGAGGATCAACACAGCTAAGTGTGGAAAGATTCATCACCTTAAGCTTGGCCACTAAGTGAAGATTTTTTTTTTTAAGATACCACAACCTGTAGTTTTATTATTGGTGTAATAGAAAGATCACAGAATTTGGAGGCAAAGGACCTGTGTTTAACCCCTGCTTCTGCTGGTTGTTACCTATACAAACACTAACAACATTCTTAACCCTCTGTGGGACCCAGTTATCTCATCTGTTAAAAAAAATGAGAAAATTGGACCTTTGAAGTCTTTTCCAGTGAAAACTATCAACTTATCGACCTATGGAACCATCTACTGAAGCAGCAGTTCTCAACCTGTAGGTCACGACCCCTTTAGGGGTCGAACGACCCTTTCACGGGGGTCACAGGGGTCACCTAAGACCATCGGAAAACACATATTTATGATGGTCTTAGGAACAGAGACACCGCTCCTCTATCCGTTTCCAGGCCAGTCTGCTCACATGCAGATACGCCCACATACAAGTATTAAAGGGTCTTGGCATTAGGAAGGTTGAGAACCACTGCACTAAAGAAAAGAAAATTTACGATTTCCTCAGCAGAGGGATCCCCTGATCCCTTTCAACGTGTTGTTTATCATAACTCCAATTTGGCCAACTCCTACCGCTACCCCTATTTTGCAAGATGAGGACATCTGGGCTGGAAAAAGAGTGAGTTGCCCGAGGTCCATATCAAGTTACTGGCTGAGCCAAGAATTGGGCCTCCTGGCTTGAAGCAACCTTCTTTTTTTTTCTTTTTTAAGCAATTGGGGTTAAGTGACTTGCCCAGGGTCACACAACCAATGTGTCTAAGTCTAGATTTGAACTCAGGCCCTAATGAGTGTGGGGCTAGAGATCTATATCCACTGTGCCACCTCACTGTCCCCTATAAAATCATCTTAAAACCAAAAACCAGCAAGCTTCTTCCCCCAACTTTCCAGCCTCATTTCCTATCACTACCCTTTACATATTCTCTATTCCAGTCAAACTCACCTGCCAGCTGTCTCAGGAGCACAGCATTTGGTCTTCCACCTTTCTGTTTGTGCACAGATGGGCCCCCCAATCTGGAATATAGTCCCTCCTGTCCTTCCCCCTCCCTCTTTGAATCTCAATATACGGATATACCTATCTGTGCACATGTTGTATGGCATTAACCTTCTCTGGGGCAGGACCATTTTATTTTTGTCTTCATATCTCCAGAACCTTGGACAGTACCTGCATACAGTAGGTGCTTAATAAATATCATGTTGAACAGAACTGAATTGAATGGCCAATTGTTGGAGGATGGGAGCCATGCCTTATGCTGCTGGGTGCCCTGAAGTTCATGGCATAATTACCACTGCCTAGACAAAGGAGGAAGGGGCGGAGGATTGAGGAGAACACACTGAGATAAGGGCAGAGAAAGGAGAAGAACAGCCAACCAACGAGTGTTTATATGGAATGCCCTGAGAGAGATAGAGGCCTCACACAATGCCTTCCATTCTGCTGTTGACAATGTCTTATGGTGGGAGGAATCCTGGACAATGTGGACCAATGGCTCTTTGGGAGTCGTCTTTTTTTCTGATTTCTATCTCTGGAAGAAATGCTGGAGTCAGCAGCCTGGCCTAGCTGTGGAGTGGAAGCTTTAGTACTGTCAGTACTGAGGAGGCAGGCAGGGGAAACTGAGGGCCCTTGGAGGCAGGGAGCTCAGACTGCCTCCTGGGATCCCTGACCTCACAGCCCACAGACCCCAAGGGGCACAGGCCTGGTCCCTGCATGAAAGAGGGATTGCCAAGTAAGGAGACTTGGACTCAGACCTGTGGCTGTGACTCCTTCCCTTGTTGTTTACAGGGCAGTTGCTTCAACACACGCCATCCACAATTATTCTAAAGCCATACTCTAGGAAACACTGTCCTCCCTCCTCCTTCTCTGTCCATCCTCACCCAGTATGAGGATTGTATCAGCAATGCAGTATTCACAATGCCTACAGTAACTATAAATATGCTGATATAGTTATTAATCACAAAATGGAACAGGCTCTCTACATAAGAAATACAGATAGTGCATTCATTTAAATACCAGAAGACTGAGTCCCAAAACCAGAA